>CM042186.1:16888217-16942599 GCA_023539305.1 Ilex asprella
AATCTATGTGCGTCTCTAGTATTTATCCTAGTATTAAAAATCTATATAGTTTATCCTTCCCTTATCATACATATCCACACATTCACCACAATATTTTATTATGGATATATCTATACAAATATATAAAAAGAAAGTACGGGGTGTTACAGTAATCAAAGAAAATATATACAAGAGATCATCATTAATATCATTTTGTTGTACAATATCAAATACTAGAGTTTTGAAATCAAGAACAAATAAGAAATCAAGGGAAAATCCATCACTCTTGAAATCAAAGTTTTTGTAGCAAGAAAAATGGATATCAACCCTAACTTAATGTAAAACATGATAATAATTGCAAGGGCACCATGAAACAAAGAACCCATAGAAAATACATACTAATAAGAGTGAAAACATGTATATATATATTAGCTCTAGCCTCAATGAAAGAGAATAGGAATAAACCCTACTTGGCCCTTGAATAACTAGGGCTTGAATCTTGAATCACTCTTAAATCTCTTGTTTTCCCCTTTTGATCTTGTGTTTTCTCTTCCTTTCTCCCTCTCTAAGGTTTTCTAGGGTTAGAGGTGCCAAAAATGGGGCTAAAGGATGCGTCTTAATGTATTTATAGGGCGAAAGTGGACCACAAATTGTGACTTTAAACTGTCAGACCACTTTCGACAGTACCGGTACACAGTACAGTTCCGGAGTACAGTACCAGTACGGTAAACTCTCTGGACTAAATGGTTCTGGAACACAATACCGATACGGTTCAGTACCGGTACACAATACCAGTATGGTTTGCCTAGTTTTGCCTATATTCTCTATTTTTCATTTCCAATCATCTCCAAAACCAACCCAAACATATACAACATACATTTGCACATCAAACACAGTTGATATAAGTTCTATTACAAATTATTTTGTATATTCACGAGCTAAAACCAAGTTTTGATTAATATTTATAATATTAGCATTTCGTACGGTTATAACTCATGTGGTTCATTTCTATACCATTACATATATTAAATTACTAAAAAATTTATCATTATATTACTTTAAACATGTGGGGGTTTACAATTGTACATGCTCTTTCCAACATACGACATTCTCTTTCTACTAACCTTGCTCATAAATATCAACATCAAAGCATATATCTCATAATCGTTTCTCAACTTTGCTAGCTTCAAAGGTTTTTTCTTTCATGATATTTTTTTTCATTTTTAAAAAATAAATACCTCGTTAAACATTTTATTTTGCGACAACCTCAAGCATAAAAACTATAGACTTTTTCATTCCTTTTCATTTCTCCTCTTTCGCAAAGCAAATATATATTTTCAAGACAACCATAGTGATCATATATTGTAAACCCCCACACTCATATCTTAATATATAATAAATGATTATTTTGAAATGCTAATATAGGTGATGAGCACATAATGTTGCATATCTAACGGCCTCATTACATGCATTTCAACTTAACTTTTGCATTTAAGTACTTAGAGTTAGACAAAATTATGAATAACATTGAATTTTGATGTTGCGGGTAATTATGATCTAACTCATACATTTTGGAACCTTGAAACTAAGTATAGATGTGTGGTGAAGGCATGGACACATTACATAAGGATTAGGAGGCCTAAAAGTAAGAAAAATCAAGAAGGTATTGGTTCTTGGTAACAAAGGCACCAACACCCACACCATTGGTCTGCAGTGCCTCGGTTTTCATTCTTTTTTACCATAATCCACTTCAAATCTGAAGAGGTTCAAATCATGAAATTTGTAGATCTGGATGTCTTCTGTATTGTATCAAAATTTCAACTGAATCGAACGGTTGAATCAAAAGTTATACCAATTCTACGAAGACTGGTCTAGAGCAAAAAAAGTGTACTGGTAAGCGTACTGGTACGCTGAACTCCAGTAGGCTTAGTGTACCGGTACGCGTACTGGTACGCTTTAGTTAAAGTTTGCCGAAACAATAAAAAGTCAGATTTTTGTGTTTTAAAACACCATTTTAAGCCCTATTTGCCTCATTCTTCCATTCCACTCTGACCATACACGTCTTAGAACCCTAGGAGAAGATAAAGGGAAGAAGAAAAGGGAGAAAGAGTGTCTCTAAAGCTTGGAATTTTGTTTAGAATTCTTGATTACAAGGTAGGGGTTTCTTCCTATTCTCTTACATTGAGGCTAGAGCTTGTGTATATGTATTCTTTCGACTCTAAATCTTATATCTATGTTATGAAATCATTAGTTCGTGGTATTCCTACAAATGTTACCCTGTTTTAAACAAGGTTAGGGTTGGATAACCATTAAATCTCTTTTCTTGCCTTCAAATCCTAGTTTCAAGAGGAAAATAATTTTTCTCTTGATTTTTTCTTTGTTCTTGATTTCAAAACTTTAGTACTTTATATTGAACAATAAAATGGTATTTATGATGATATCTTGCATATTTTCTTAAATTGCTCTCGTAATATTACATGTGAAATTTGGAGATTTTGGATTTACTTGGAATTTAAGAAAATTAATTGGATAGTGTATCTCTTGGAGATGTTTGGATGACCATGGATGACCGTGGACCGGGTATCGTAGAGTGGGTAGATGCGTTTCTTACTCTGTGCGGGTTTGAAGATTCCCTACCACTCGTAGTGGGGTTGGTGCATTGTGAAGACCAAACCACTATTCGTTCATGGATACCAAGGATGAGGGTTAGTATATTATTCCTGGGTTGGATTTCATCATTGTCATTATGATGGTACATGTCCTTCCTAAAGTTATATATCCTTGCGAGGATTGGGTGTATGCGTATGGGTCAAGATATTCTCAAAGTGTTTATTCATGCGAAGCATGTATCATACCTGAGATACAAGTTGTGCTTTTGAGATACATATATACATTGTTGATTATTATTTACTGTGCAAATGGTGGATTGAGATCCATGGTGGAATTGATTTGTTGTGAAAATAGTGACTTGTTAGAATTGTTGGTTGGAAATTGATTTTACCTTTCATTTAAATATTGCTCTTGCTTAAACTTGAGATCCATTAAAATGTCCCTATTTTATTTCAAAAGCTATATATATGTTATTTGTGAAAAGTGACCGACTTGTTTTATATATTTTCTAAACCTTGTTCGAGTTTGAGAGGATTTTTCTACAGGGCTTAGTGCTCGCCCCCTACAAACAACATATTTTTCAGATTCCGTGTTAGATGAGGAGCTCAGAATTGATGAGTAGATGCATTGGGAAGCTCCGCTAGACGGGCATGTGGATACCTAGGTGGACATTTAGAGTTGTCCTCTCCTATGTGCTAGACTAGGAAATTTATTTTGAGACTCGGTGGAGTCTAATATTTTTGTTATTCCGCTAAAAGTTAAATTTGATTCTATTGGATATAATTGCCAGGATCTGGCGTACTCTTTTGGGATGTGTTGTAGATATTAGATATGATGAATAAAAATTTTATTTATTGATGGATTTTATTAATCGCTCTCATGTTGTGAATGCTTTTAGATAATAATGTCGTCCAAGGTGTATTTTGGGGCGTTACATATATTTTCACACATTTCAAATATCACGATAATTAAGGTAAGGACATTTGAGGACGTGACAAGCTTGGTTCATCGTAGGGCTAAGAAAAGAATATAAAATATCTCAATCATAGCTTCTAGAGTCAATAATAACAAAGAAACAAGGTTAGGCTCAAATCAATACAAAGATTGCCTAAAATCATATCCCCAGAACCAGTAGTATATGTGTATCAAACAATAATGAATCATTACTTTATTGACATTAATCCAAAAAAAATAATGAGATTATTTAAAGAAATTAGCTAAATAAAACAATTTTTTACCAAGTAAATGTAAATAACCCTCCAAGAAAGATTAGATTAGAACTCACCAGGGTTATTATTCATGTATACTATATGTCTCAAGTTCTCAAAGAAAGAATTACCGAACAAATTCTGAACTTGGTAAAATTAAAAGTGCACAAATTGTGTTTTTTTTATGGAGGCATGATATAAGATACAAGAGTATAGAGTGAAGTTCTATGTGATACTTGAACAACAACAAATCTTAGCTAAGCTAATCATTCTCAAATTGTGATGTCAATCAATGAATGAAAATGTAATTCAAATATTTAATTACCAATCACAATAAAATAAACCAAATGCATATCTATATCTATACTACTAACAAAAGTACCTTAACATTAAAAATGTTTAATTTCCTATAGTATCCCTACTAAGATTTATATATCAAATCATACCCTAATATCTTATCTTATTTGATTTAAACAATGACAAATTAGTGTATCAATGGTGTATATTACTCTATGGGAAAGTTGATAGACACTTTTATTTAAGCCTTCTTCTTGAATTGTCGCGGATAGTATATTTTTTGTGACGAATTAAAAAAAACACCACAAAAAAAAGTTACAAAAAATGTTTTTTGTTGTAGTGTCTACATGATGGAAGTATAATTGCAACCATCATTTAAGGCAATAAAACATGATAAATAGTATGCCATTACAAATCAAAGTTCATGGAAGTTAAAAAAACTTGGTGCAAACGAAGGCACACAAAAAGTCATAAAATCCAAAGGTCTAATGAATTACAAAGGGCATATGCACCAAGTATAAATCCATCCCACCCTCAATCCATAATAGCCACCCAGTGACGCAAATTATAAGAAGTCCAATTTACCAATAAAATCTTCATTTTAAATTTGACATACCAAAAATAAAAAATTGGAAAACATTGCTATGGTATTAAAATCAACTAAAACATTAAGGACTTGATTGTTCCAATTGAAATTTCAAGAACCAAGTTAAACACATGACTCATACATGAAGAGTATAAAGCTTATAACACTCAAATAAAAATTATACTACAACCTAGGTCACATGCAACGCACGTGTGCATCAATTAGTACTACAAAAAGAAATATGTTCATTAAACTAAGAATTAAGAACTAAGCTCTAACTTGATTGAGGACTGATCAAGCCTTCACCAAACTATCTATCAACTCTCGGAATACAAGCTTTGATCAACAAACTATATATTCAATGAACTATAGCACTAAAAAAAGGTCTCAAAAGGACATGACATAAATTGGGACCATAGAAACAACTAGGATCGAGAGATAGCTGGGATCAAGATGTAGGGATAACTACACTCTAAGAAGAAGGACCGGGAAGATCATGTGAGCTCTGTCCTAAACTCTAGAAGAATGCCTCACATGTGCTCTGCTGCTCTCTTATCTATCTCTTTTTTTTTTTTCATAGCATTCTACCTCTTCCACATAGTCCTCTCAACAGGTTAATCAAAAACTGTCTCTCCGTGCGGACTATCAATATCCTCATTGATAGGCTTATCAACATCCTCTCCGAAATTAAGATATTGATCCACCTGCTCCTCAATAGACATCTCTTGTGTACCCTCCCTATGCTTAACCATAGCCTCTAGCTCCAATTGTAACACTCCTGCTCATCAGCACAGATAGTTGTAACTAAATAAGAAAAAGACAAAGGTGAATTCTTCTCATCCACAACACCTTTCCTCTTCTCAGACAAATAAAGCTAGGGAGATCAATAGACTGACCGGTCCCAGTGGCAAACAAAAGTCTGGCTCTTTCAAGATAAAAATGATTATGTCTACACAAGGGTATAAAATTATATACTGCAATGAATTAAGTATCTTGTACTTATTAGTCAATTGCTATTGAGTTAAATACCGGTCATCTGCAACCCAGACAAACTTAAGTTCACTCGTCAGCTTCTTAGCTACCTTCTGTAAATTTGACAATGCATGATACGAATAGAGAGCCACCTTGCTCAGGGTCAATCTCCCAACTCGAGCAATTCATGAACTCATTTTTGCCTTCCCCTTGCCCGATATCCATCTTTTCCCAAGGTGACACGAAAGTTCTACCTCCTTTTGTGTGCCCCTAACACCAAAGTTCTACCTCCACTAAATTCACTGCAACACTACGACCAATGGGGCGTTTGCCTAACCACTGGCTTCGTCATTAATGCCAAGTCCACTCAAGAAGATTTACCCCTCACAAAATGTATCAAAGCTCCCATCACCCTTATCCAGAACTTTATAATAGAATTCACGGACAATCATCTTCACCCAATGCACAAAATGCAGCATAAACCTATCCCACTTCCTCACATAGATGATGAAACTCACTCCTAAATTATCAAAACTATCTAAATCTATTTCTCGCTCAATAGCCAAAGGTTTAGAAGCTTAGTGTTGGTCAAACTTGAGCATTTGGGAAGTGAAGTTGGTCTAACACTTGAGGAAATTCATCCTTTTTCTGCTGTCCCAGAGGTGGCATTGTTGTGGTGTAGATATTGGTGTCCTAGGCTGTTGGTGAAAGTAGCATTTGGTGTAGCCATGGGATGATTTATCATCCATTGGTGAAAAATAATTAGTAGAAATGTAGAGAATAACTAGAGCAACATGACCCAAAGGGATCTAAGTGAGAAAATAGTGAATTCAGAGGACAAAGCTGAGTTTGGGAACGAGAGAATTCATCGAAGGGATTGTTTTTTCGACAAAATGAAGGAGGTTTTTGAGTTATGGACGACGAATAGGCCTTTGAATTGTGATAGTCAAGTCCGGATGCAAGGAACAAGCATCCTGATGGAAGATACAAATTTTGAGTTTTAGAACATGCGTTCAAACGCACGTTTTATGGGTGTAGACACATTAATGTTTATGGAGACTTGTTCTGGATCTCATCTGGATGCAAGGTTTAACCGTCCAAATGTGCCAAGACTTTTCAAACATGTGTCCAGACGTAAAGTATGGCATGCAGATGCAACTGATTCACTAAAAAAGGCGTCCAAACGCGTAAGAATGGATCCTAGATGCGAGGAACAATTTTTCCAAATTTTGCATTGACTCCAAAAACTCTTGAAAAATAATTACTACATCCCAAAACTCATATATTATGACCCCAAAATCAAAACTTGTGTGACAATCATTGGATAAAATTCTAAAGTGACTATAAAACTATATTAAAAAATTTCCTAACAAACTACCAATTCATGCATCAAATTTGTCCCACCCCTAACCTAAAGAGGACATTGTCCTCAATCTAAGATATATCACAATAATGATAACAGAAAAGATGAAAAAGTTAGGGAGAAAAGCATACCTCATGCTACATCATAATTTTTCCTAAAAAGAAATAAAAAAAACACTAAAAAAAATTAAACAAACAAGCACTAATGTACAACAAACGTGTTGATTGATTTTGGTTTAAACATATTTTGGATCCACCTCGAGTACTTGCAAATGTACCTACCCTCTCGAGTACTTGGAAGGGCCTAATATACCTTGGCGACAATTTTCTTCGCTTGCCGAACCTGACCACTCATCTCTTAGGCATCACCTTCAAGAAGACATGATCTCCCACCTTAAACTCTAGAGGTCGCCATTGTTTGTCGGCGTAGCTCTTCTAACGGCTCTGAGCCGTGAGAAGATGCTTCCGTATTAAATCCACCTTCTCTGAGGTGTCTCTAACCAATTTCGGACTCGTAGAGGTTCTCTCCCCTTCCTCTATCCAACAAACCAGAGATCGACAAGGCCTCCCATATAGTGCCTCATAGGGTGCCATTTGTATGCTTGCGCTGATAACTATTGTTATAAGCGAACTCCACTAAGGGTAAATGCTCTTCCCAATTAACCTTGAGATCTAGGATGCATGCCTGCAGCATGTCCTCTAAAGTTAGGATGGTCCTCTCCGAGTGACCGTCAGTCTGGGGATGAAACGCAGTGCTCATCATCAACTGTGTCCCAATGGCTCAATGAAAACTCTCTCAAAAATGAGCTGTAAACCTGGGATCTCGATCCGATACTATAGATATAGGCACCCTATGGAATCAAACTATCTCCCATACGTACAACCTGCAAAATTCCTCTAGTATGAAGGTCATTTGTACCGCCAAAAAGTGTGCCGACTTAGTAAGCCTGTCCACTATCACCCACACCGTGTCATGTCCCCGCTATGTTCGTGGCAAGTGGTTCACAAAATTCATTGTGACATGCTCCCACTTCCACTTAGCTACCTCTAAGGGCTGGAGTAAGTTTGCTGGTCTCTGGTGCTCAGCCTTTACCTGCTGACATGTGAGACATCGGCTGACAAAGTCACCAACTTGTCTCTTCATTCCACTCTAGTAATATTGGCGACAAAGATCACAATACATCTTCGTGCCACCTAGATGTACAACAAAATGGGAGCAATGTAACTCCCTAAAGATCTCCTCTCTCAGCTCTGCCAACTGGAGAACCACAATTCTTCCCCTATATCGAAGACTACCATCCGCATGAATGGTCCAGCCCTCATCACCTGTACCCGACCTTACTCGATCCTTAATGGACACTATCTCTGGGTCTTGCCCCTGGGACTCAATCATCCTGTTCACTAGGGAATGTATAGCCACCAAACTTTCTAACGTACCCTGAGCCTGACCCATATAACGTAGCTTGAACTATCCCACAGTCTCAAGCATCTGCCACTCCCGGGAAGCCACACTAGCCAAGACTCCCCATGACTTTCGGCTGAGTGCATCAGCCACTATATTTGCTTTATCGAGGTGGTAATACAAAGTGAAGTCATAGTCTTCTAGATATTCCATCCACCTGCGTTGCCTCATGTTGAGGTGCCGATGTGTAAAGATGTACTTCAGACTTTTGTGGTCCAAAAATACCTCGAACTGCTCACCGTATAGATAGTGGTGTGAAGCCTTCAAAGCAGAGACTGTGACTGCCATCTCCATGTCATGTGTGGGATAATTCTGCTCGTGGTTCTTTAACTGCCGAGAACAATAAGTCATTACTCTTCCAGACTGTGTTAGAACGCATCCAAGTTCGTCCTTAGAGGCATCATAATACATTGTGTACCTCTGTCCCCTTTCTGGAACTATCCAAATAGGAGCTGAAGTAAGCCTCCTCTTCAACTCTTGGAATGCCTTCTCACACAAATCATTCCACTCAAACTTGACCTCTTTTCAAGTCAACATCGTCATAGGTGCAGCTAATCGTGAGAAGTCTTCAATGAACCTCCTATAATACCCTGCCAATCCCAAGAAACTACGTATCTCGAAGAGTGACTTCAGCCTCTCCCAATTCATGACTACCTGAACCTTCCCCAGGTTTGCGAATACACCTGAAGCCAACAACACATGTCCAAAAATTTTCACCTTAGTAAGCCAGAATTCACACTTATTGAATTTGGCGTGCAATTGATGGTCTTTCAAGGTTTGGAGAATCACTCTCAAGTGACCCTCGTGCTCCCCCTCAATCTTGGAGTAGATCAAAATGTCGTTAACATAGACTACAACAAACTGATCTAGATAGGGTTAAAACACCCTGTGTATGAGATCCATGAATGCCGTCAGGGCATTCATCAATCCGAAAGGCATAGCGATAGACTCGAAATGCCATACCGTATCCTAAACATTGTCTTAGGGATATCAGTCTCCCTAACCCTCAACTGATGGTAACCGGTGCAAAGATCTATCTGGGAGTAGACCTGCGCTCCTCTTAGTTAATCAAACAAATTATCAATCCGTGACAAATGATACCTATTCTTTATAGTTACCCTATTTAACTGCGGGTAGTCTATGCATAGTCGAAGGGTTTTGTCCTTCTTCTTGACAAACAACACCGGAGCACCCTAGAGTGAGGTACTCAATCTTAGAAAGCCCCTGTCCAACAATTTCTGTAATTGGACCTTGATTTCTTGTAACTCAACAAACGTCATCCTATGTGGAGTGATAGAAATGGGCGATGTATCGGGGTGTAACTCAATAATAAAGTCTACATCCCTATGTGGAGGTAATCTCGGTAGTTCATCCAGAAAAACATCCTCGTACTCACAAACCACCCAAGGTAAACTTAATTCCTGCCTTGCCTCGTCTTCTAGGGTAAGGCTTGCTAGCCAACCCATCAACTGCCCGTGCCAACAGGAGTCATGCATTGTTTGAGGTAAAACATCATGCTTTTCCCCCTGGAACTTGGAACAAACAGCATCTGGCGTATTGGCGGTGACCCTCTTCTGATCACATTCTATAACAACATGGTGTGCCATCAACCTTTTTCATCCCAAGGATGACATCAAACTCCGATATGTCCATGATCCTAAGGTCCATAGTGAGTAAAGTCCCAGAGATCTCTAACTCACAACCCCGACATATCTGATCAATCCTCTCCCTAACTCCTAGGGGAGAACTCACATGTAATGGTTTTTTCAAGGTTTTAATCTCTAAGCCCAAATCATTCACACATAATACAACAATAAAATAATGAGATGCACCAGAGTCAAATAATATCCTTGTCCATAAGCGAGAGTGTATAAATGTACCCTGGATAACCAACTGATCTGTTGGCTCAGTCTGAGGCATAATGGCATAGACACGCCCCTGGTTTCCTGAAGTCCCAGTTTGTGAACCTTGCCATCAACCTCTACCTCGACCCATGCTTTGGCCCATATGGCCTGATTGCAGAGTCCCCGCTCAAAAAAAGGTAGGCACTTGTGTAGCACCCTGGAACTAGTACTAGCCTCCCTAGCCCATGGTGAGGTAGGGAGGAACAAACTATGTCTATGGCTGCCCCACCGAAGACTGGGACTGGGATATACCATAGCTCTAGGATCCCTGCCGATGAGGACAATCCTTCCTCATATGACCCGGTTAGTGACAGAATTAGCAAGTCTTCTGACCTGCCTGGTAGGTGGTCCCGAAGTTTTCCCCGTCTTGGGAGGATCGACATTTGCCTTGGCCTTGATAGCTGCAACTGTGCCCTTGACGTCCCTACGGAGCTGAAGTCCTTTGCTTCTTCCCCATACTAGAAGAAAAGTATTGACCCTCTTTCTTCTTGTCTTTAACACCCGCTTCCTGGATGTTACGTGCATCCTCCACCTCTCTCTCAATGGCCATAGCTGCCTCGACCATCAAGTCAAAGTCTTGAAGAAGAAGACTCATAATTTTACCCCGAATGGACAGTCTCAGCCCAACCCCAAACTTCCGCACCTTGGCTATATCTGTGGCAACATAATCGTCAGTGAAACAGACTAATTTCGTGAACTTGGCCACATATTCTAACACTATCCTAGTCCTTTGTTTTAGATTCAGGTACTCCAGAGCCTTAACTTGCAGGACGGATGCCAAAAAATATTTGCCCATGAAGAGCTCTTGGAACTCTCTCCATGTCATTGCCTCCAAGTTCTTCGAGGTTTTTACCAAATCCCACCACAACTGGCATTCTCCCTCTAATTGGAAAGTCGCTAGTGTTACCTTAGTGGCATCAGAGGTGATCTCCATAGCCCCTAAGATCTTTTCAACCAGCCAGAATCAACGGTCAGCCACCATCTGGTCTGCCCCTCCTATGAAAGTTGGAGGATGGTGTGCCTTGAACTTCTGAAGGTTACTTGAACCTCTGTGTCCCACATTTGCACTAGTATGTGCTATAGTAGCAACCGTCTCACCAATAGCCTCCACAAAGGCTTGGAGATCAAAGGCCAGCGGTGGTTGGTTATTCCACCCACCGCCTCGACGTCCCCTTCATCTACTTTCCATCTACATACATGTAAGATAACAATAGAGTCTCACATAGTATCCCAATATAGGGATCAAGTTTAAACTTTAAGATTTCTCTCATTGTCTCACTAATAGTGCGTATGTCACCCACTAGTAGACATTTACACCTTGAACTATCTTGTTCATCCCTTTTTCGAACCACAGGTTATGTTTTCTAAACACTAGGGTTAGAATTCTTTTCACCATGCATATAATTCACATAACACATAGCACATAATCATGTATCATATAAATACAATAACATGAAATGCAAAATGAATGCAATGGTCTAGACTCAGTGCCCGTCAAGCCCTAACTATATCGTATACCTATGCTCTGATACTAAACTTTGACACCCCAAAAATCGGGGGTCTTTTATTAACCGTTGATAACCCATCAATCCGCGAAAATACCCGTGAATGCCACATAACCCGACAGCACGTGATAACATCCCCTTAGCCAGGATTATAACCCACAGTATAATCTGGGTTCAATTATACACCAGATCCAACCAATGTCTAATAGACCATGATTTATACTTCATTATGGTTGATTTATAACATTGGAGGGAAGGAAAACATATACTAAAAGCATGGAAAAACACATTTAAAATTTGAGATTTTTAAAAAAGTGTACCGGTACTGTATACCAGTACGGTTTGCCTACTGAAGTTGGGAGTACCGGTACAGTTAAACTGTACTGGTATGGTCTGCCTTCTAAACAGCAGCGTTTCGATGCACAATACCGATACTCTCTGCCCACTTTTGCCTATTTCACCTGTTTTCTATTTCAAATCCATTCCAAATCTTCCCAAATTCATCCAAAACTTACACGACTTATATTTGTACATCAAACGTAGTTGAAACAAGTTTTATTACAAAAATTTACATGAATTTACATACCCAAAACATAATTTTCACAATTATTTTATAGAATGGTTCAAAGGGCACAAGCTAGGCCCTCTTCATCCTTGAGGCTCAATATAGGAGCCAACCGCCGATGTATATCCCACACCAAAAATATTTTCCCGTATAGGGTGAGCCACGCTCAATAGAGTATCTCCTACAGAGGTTACTCCCCACCTAGATGCATAAGAAGTGTTCACATGCAACATTCAACAATCGATAACATTCCAAATAAGAATATACATTCAATGTTGGAATTTATCATGTCTTGCCATGAAATGAGGTGAGACTCACTTATGCAACTCAATCCGAGCCCTGCTTGGCTCCTCAACAGATGCAAGTGTCAATGTGTATGAATCTGTCATCTGTGTTACATATCAAATGACGATTTTCAATCTAGGGTCTTTGTTGGGGTGGATATTCATGGACTTACACCAAAGGTCACCCAACCAATATATAATTTACGAACTTCTACCGAAGGTTTCGCGTACACTTACACACTTTATAGAATGAACCAAGGGAGTGCGTAACCCAACTACCGGGCCTTGCACCAGAGGGATCTTCTAGCCCCTTCTTGCTAACCTAAACCAATTCTTTTTCATACAGCCATGCGACTCAACGGGATCTTCGATCCACATCTTCCGAGTCTACCCGTCATCCACAAAGTGAGGTGATGACGACCACTATGCACACACCCTCATGATGCGATGTCTCCGTGCAAATGCAATGTAATGAATCATTGCATGTCAATGTCATGTTCCATACGCAATGAATTTTATATGGACAATTTAAACCACACATCAACATATTCCATGAAAATTTATGTCATATGCATATACTTCTATAACTCACCATTATGCTTAATATATCTATAAGTCTATGTCCACATATCACAACAAACTCAAACATCTTATTTCAATTACATCAAAATAATAACATTCAATTATCCAAGGCATTTAATCAAACACCTTCAAGGCACAATATAACATATAGCATGCCCACACAATCCTAAGTTCCAAGAGATCACATGCAATGTAATGAATCATTGCATGTCAATTTCATGTTCCATATGTAATGGATTTTATGTGGACAATTTAAACCACACATCAACATATTCCATGAAAATTTATATCATATGCATATAACTTCTATAACTCACCATTATGCTTAATATATCAATAAGCCTATGTCCACATATCACAACAAACTCAAACATGTTATTTCAATTACATCAAAATAATAACATTCAATTATCCAAGGCATTTCATCAAACACCTTCAAGGCACAATATAACATATAGCTTGCCCACACAATCCCAAGTTCCAAGAGATCACATAAGAACTTCCACATATCAAATTCAAACTAGAATTTGGTTTAAATTATTTCTAGACTCATTTCCCATTTTCATAAATATATACAAAAAATTTAGTATATACATACACCCAAACCTTGTCTCTGGGACATCATAGGGTAGGAATAAAATCAAAGTAGGAAGAACCCTATCTCTTGAAGCGTAAATAAAAAAAATAACCTTCAACAACACCAACAAGGCCCAAAACTCTTGATTTCTCAAAAGTTGTCTCTTGGATCTTCAGTGAAATCCCTTCTCTTTGGTATGGTTGTGTATCCCTTCTCTCTCACACGTTGAAATTTTAGATATTTACCCCTTTTTATAATTTTAAAACTTGGCTCGAGTCGCACCACGTGTCCTCCACTTGCCCGAGTCATTTTTCGCTCCGAAACGATTTATTTCATCCTAGTTTATGTTCAAATTAAATTTTTTGAACTTTAATTTAATTATATGGAAATTTAATATGTTTTATTTTTGGGGACCTTTTTGAGGTCATCCGCAACTCAATCATCTCGTAAAACGTGAAAAATTCGACTACCTCAGAATTCGACAAAATTAGTCTGAGTGATTAGATTTTGTGATACAAATTCAACGGCGAAGTCCATTGCATCATACGAGCTCTAGTGAATACGTATTTTAATTTCTCATTATAATAGAAAAATAACCATTTTGTCCTTTTTCGAAAAAAAAAATTAAATTTGCCCAGGTTTTTAGACCATCACCCCACCTTCTAAGAACGGTTTTAAGCTTTGTCTATTAACTTTAAAAATATTCCTATTTTTTGAGATTTTAACTTCCACCGCCCCATATGAAAAAAATCTAGACCGAAGCTTACTCGAAAATAATTGAAATCTAGAATTATACAAAATAACTTTTTGTGAAGGTTTAAAAGATTTTCCTAGAATGTTTTTGTCATGAAATACTTTCATTCGTTCCTTGGGAATTCTAGAATTCTCAAAATATTCATTCTAGGTCTCCTCATGCTCATTCAATTGCAATTTTCGTAAAGAGCTTGATTTGTCCAAGTTGAAGTTAAACATGTTAATGGCCTAGTAAGCTTTATGCTCTAGTTCCACTTGAAAGTAGTAAGCTTTGCCATAAACAAGTCCATAAGGAGACATGTCAAGTGAGGTTTTGTAAGAATTACGGTACGCCCATAACACATTGGCTACCCTTAAGGACCAATCATTGTTAATCATTTTTCTCAAAAATGTATTTAACCTCCCGATTGACAAGCTCTACTTGTCCAGTCATCTATGGGTGATAGGGGTTGCAACTTTATGTGTAACACCATACTTTTTCATCAAACTTTCCAAAGGCCTGTTAAGAAATTGCAATCACCTATCACTGATAATGGCTCGAGGTATACCAACCCATGTCAAATCATTCTCTTTCAAAAACTTCAAAATAGTTTTGTGATCATTATTTTTACAATGTATAGCCTCAACCCATTTAGAGACATAATCTACAACCACTATCATGTATAAATTACCAAAAGATTGAGGGAATGGTCCTATGAAATCAATACTCCAATAGTCAAATATTTTAATTTCAAAATAGGATTGAGGGGCAACATATTCCAATGGTGTTACAGCTTTTGACATCGCTCACGAGCTTTACAAAAATTATGGGCATCTTTAAAGTGTGTTGGTCAATCAAATTCATACTGTAATTTTATTTAGTTATTTTGCTAGTTGAGAAATGACTTCCACATGCATTACAATAACAAAAAGAGAGTATGTTTTTACCTTACCATTGGGCACACATCTTTTAAGAATCTAGTCGGGGTAGTATTTGAATAGGTAGGGGTCATCCCAAAAGAAACTTTATACCTCAACCAAAATTATTTGTTTATCTAGTCACTAGCATCACACAATATATTCATTAGCATTGCCCCTACAACATAGTCACTAGCGTAACACAAGATTTCAAAAGGAAAACTCCATTCTGGGGGTTGTATTATGGGAGTGGTGGTGAGTATGCCCTTAGGCAAATCTAAAGCCTCTTGGCAACGGTCGCTCCATGCAAAAGGGGCGTCTTTCCTTAGGAGAAGGTAAAGGGCTCTGGATATGGAACTAAAGTCTTCGATAAACCTCCTATAAAAACCAGTGTGATCGAAAAAATATCTAACATCTTTATCAGTCTTTAAGGTAATAAATTTTGAAATCAATTCAATTTTAGCTTTGTCCACTTGAATTTCTTCTGAAGAGATAATGTGACCTAGGACAATTCCCCTTTGAACCATGAAGTGACATTTCTCCCAATTTAGCACCAAAATTTTCTCTTCACACCTAATCAAAATCTTTTTCAAGTTAGATAAGCAGTCATCTTAAGAATCACCAAAAAATAGAGAAATCATCCATATATACCTCAAAAAACCGTTCAATCACATTGCTTGGTTTCAAATAAGTGCACCCAAGTGTAGATGGTGAAGAAGTAGTAATACTCGAAATAGTCCGAGGTTGTACCATAGCGATTCAAAGGTATTTATGAAGTGGTAAAGGAAGAATACATAAAAGCGATTAAAGATCGTAGTTGTTTGTAGGAACAAGTGCAGAAAATTAAAGGATTTATCAAGTAGAAAAAAGACTATTTAGCTTCAGTATTTGAATCGATTCATGTTCAACGAAAAATATAATTATGCAATTTATGATCATCTCAGTTGATTTTTAACGTTCTTGCAGTCAAACCAAAAAAATATGACTTTGAAAACAATAGCTTTGATTAATTTGAAAAAAAAAATTTAAGATCTAGTTCTATAAACTCTCAAGGAATTATAATTGTCATTCATACCAAGAATTCAATTAAGTTAATAAGCAATCAAATAACTATATAGAGAATAAAACTTTGCTAAAAAATCATTCAATAAATCTTTAAAATAAATTAGAATATAATATTAAAGAATAGTAAATAAAAATTACAAACCATAATTACTCACAAAACATGGTAATCCTCAAAGTCTGAAAAAATAAAGATGAAATAGCTAGGTAAATGAAACCCCCTTATCAGTGAAAGAGATTTGGAATTTATACTAGGGATATAGACCTAGGTCATTTAAAGCAATCCGTTCCTAACTGGAAGTGTAAACCCTCACATGTTTATATTAATATAGTAATGTACTTGTTTAGTAATTCTCATATATGTAAGAATAAACCATATGGATTGTAACCGTAGGAATAACTACTAAGGAGGCAATTTGATTGGGAAGTTTAAGTTTCAAAGATGTTTAAACTTGGAAAGGGTGATGAGGTAAGTTTCTAAATATTTTTAGGTCAAAATATTAACTCCATTCAATCTGGAAGGTCGATAAACATTGGGAGAGATAATATGGGGTATATTAGAAGTTAAAAAGTATTTCGAAGTTAAAAACACATTTCAGGGTGAATTCTAGTAAAAAGGAGTTTGGACACTGTCTAGTATTTAGGCCATAATTCTTTATTCTACTCTCCAATTGATCTAAAATTTGGACAGTAGATAGTAATGCCTTCAAGGGTGGATTTTGGGGCGTTACAAAGTTTGGTATCAGAGCTTAGGAATAAGTTCTTACATGGGAGCTGTAAGTTATGGATTATCACTAGAGTATGAGGTTGGACTGAAGGAACTCTAGTCTTGAATTTGTTTGAAGTTATATGTGTAGAGAATAAGTGTTGATTTAAATCTTATAAAAACCTCATGTTTAGATAGAGACATCCTAACTACGTCTTGTATATAAAAAAAGCTAAATTGTGAATTGATGTGCAGGATGGAGGGTGGACGAGGAAGTAGACGTGGTGGCTAAGAAAAATCCACCATCACCATCACCTCCTGATACCAAGGAGGTAATTTATCAATGCATAAGGGAGCTAACCAGTCTAGTACAACACAAAAATAGAATCAATCACCAGCAACTACAGAACTTAGCAAGGGGAGGTCCGATTAGGACTGGGGCTAGCAGCAGTGGCGTTACGCAAAGGGCAGCTCAGTACCGCCACCCTGACCAAGCTACAGGGCAAGGGAACCAAGGGGTGCGAGGAGCTAGGGTTACTAGGAATAGAACAGACACTAACTCATGTCAATGCTTTGTTTGTGGAGGTTTTGAACACTTCAAACATAACTGCCAATTTATTTCAACGAGGACCAAACAAATAGCAGGTCAAGTAAATGCAAACCTGCCACCACCACATAAGCTACTACGACAGAGACCATTGGGAGCTATAGCCCCTGAAAATACTAATCAAGGAAGAATTTTTGCCCTGATCCAACCGGAGGATGACGTTTCCAATACAGTTGTGGAAGGTATCGTTCTTCTTTATAATTCTTGGGCACATATTTTAATTGACCTTGGTGCTAATCATTTCGTTCCACGTATCACATATGCAATTAATTTGGGAATTTAGAACATGTATGGAGTATAGACATGTCCACGGGAAAACGGTTGGATACTAAGAGGATGTATAGAGGTTGTGTGCTTAGAATTGGTGAGCAAGAATTGATTGTAGACATAGTTGCATTAGATATGAATGGGTAGGCTAGTGTGCATCCTATCATATGGACTATTCTAGAAGATAGACGGTAATTGGAATTTTGGTTTGCAAATGAGGCTAGGCATGGATCTTTATGCAAGTCATATTATCTATATTGGAGATGGGTGTGAGAAAGGAAATGAGAAGTTTTCTAAGATAGACTAAGTTTTGGAATAATAATATTATGGAAAGTTATGTGTCTTACTTAAAAGTCATAGAAATTAAGGAATGAATGTAGTATTGGTTTTATGATGGAAGCCATGGGAGTGTTATGTTTTCCTCAATGGTAAGTACAATGTTATGAGGTGGTATAATCATCAAATATGATCAATTGAAGGAATATGACAAAGTTACGTCGAATAAGAGCCTATTTTGGATTAACGATAGGAATGGTGCTTATGGTTCTTAAGTGGATCGGATTTTGTTTTCATAACTACAAACTTGAGGTTACCAATATTGGTTTGAAAATATGATGGAGAGTTGATTAAATTTCTTTGAAGGTTCAGATGGGTCGTGCATAGGATACTTATTGAGAATGTAACACTTACTTTATCTTATTTCCTTGAGGGCTTAGTGACTACTCTTAAACTTTCTAAAGTATTAATAATCGAGAATTTCTTAGTTGAATGTTAAGTTAATAGTGACTTGTATTGCACACCTTAATTAGAAATTAAGGTAAATTTATGGAAGCGAACTTATAGTAGTTTCATTTGACTCTCGATATTGTTGGAGGAAAGATTACAGAAGTTTAAAAGCTCGAGGTCAAATATAACAAACAATTATTGAAATACGTATTGTTGGTATGAGTATTGAAGATTTCAGCTTGATAGTTTGTGGTGATAATTGGAAAGATGTAACTTGAGGAATCAATGATGATACCTATGCAAATTAGTTTTGACATAGATGTAGAAACCTTATGTGACAATTGGAGGATAAATGTGGTTAGCTTTCAGTATATATTTTTGGTGGAACTTAACATATCTTCTCAAAACTTTCAAACCTATGGGCATTCTTACTTTATGGCTAGTTTTGGTTTGTGAATTGGTGGATGTTAATTTATATCAGGGTACGCAGCGAGTCATGGGATTAGAGTTAATATTAGTGGAATTAAGCATTAGTTAAGGTTACAGTGGTGCATGTAGAGAGTATAAGCTTAAAAACTGAGATTCAATTTCTTGGAAAACTTGGTGTACAGTTTGAGGGTTATAATTGTTGGAAATTTTGTGGTGCTCACCGAACTACATAAATTTATAAGTGTCCATAGGATGTGAAGTTATTATTAGATTTTCAATATTGTGAGTGATCTAGTTTAGTAAGAAACAAAGTCATTAAGAATGATACGGCTATTTAAGGAATCGTTGTAGATCTTGTCGGAATGGCATTACTAAGTTTTGGATTATAACGTAAATTGGGCATAGGAATGATGAGTAATCCCATTAGAGAAATTGAATTTGGTTGTTATGAAATGCTTATGGATAAGCTATATGTAAAAGGCAACCTGAGATTTTGAAAATGATTAGTATATTCAAAAGAGTAGTGATATCCGGTGAATAGAAAATATGTGAAGGTATGGATTTAAAAATTAGAATATGAGGTTATAATTTTAATCATGGCTTTGATGTTTAGAGGATGAATAGAAGTGGAGACATCATAGCCAAATGAGAATTAGATAGGCTAACAACGATTAAGTTTCGAGGATGAAACTTTCTTTAAGGGGGGTACGTTGTAAACCCTCACATGTTTATATTAATATAGTAATATACTTGTTTAGTAATTCTCATATATGTAGAGATGAAAGAATAAACCATATGGATTGATACCGTAGGAATAACTACTAGGGAGGCAATTTGATTGAGTAGTTTAAGTTTCAAAGACATTTAAACTTGGAAAGGGTGATTAGGTAAGTTTCTAAATGTTTGTAGGTCAAAATAATGCCTCCATTGAATCCGGAAGGTCGATAAACATTGGGAGAGGTAATATGGGATATATTAGAAGTTAAAAAGTATTCCGGAGTTAAAAACACACTTTATAGTGAATTCGGGTAAAAAGAGTTTGGACACTGTCTAGTATTTAGGTCATAACTCTTTATTCTGATCTTCAATTGATCTGAAATTTGGACAGTAGGTAGTAATACCTTCCAGAGTGGATTTTGGGGCGTTACAAGAAGTTTTTACAAATAAAGTCTCGAGGCTAGTCAAAGAGGCGTGTCCAAACAGTACTCCTTGCATTTGGATAGTCGGACTTTTATGGAATTGTTATTTAACCATCAGTGTCAGGACCATAGCATAATAGATCATTAGAATTGTGCATCATCTCAAAGGTTAGGGACCAATCAAGTGGCTACATAATAAGGACAAAAATCAACAAAACTATAAGCTTATCAAAGACCTTCTAGCATGCATCATCCCACATAAATATTACATCCTCACCAAGGAGGCGACACATAGGTCTAGATATGGAAATAAAATCCCTGATAAACCTCCAATAAATCTTGCATCTCCTAGGAATGATCGAATATCTTTTACTATTTAGGAACAGTTAAATTGCTTATGAGATCTACTTTTGCTTTGTCCAATTTTATCCCCATAGTTGAAACTATGTGGCCTAACATAATAGCTTGTGTCACCATAAAGTGACATTTTTCCCAATTTAATATCAAATTAGTTTCTTTATACATTGTAATTACTTTCTCATGATTATGCAAACACAAATCGAATGAATTACCATAGAGAAATTATTCATGAACACTTTGAATAACGATTTACCATGTCACTAAATATGCTCAACATGCATCTCTGAAATGTGAAAGATGCATAACAAAAGCCAAACGACATTATTCTATATGCAAATGTACCAAATGGATTGGTGACTATCATTTTTCTTGGTTATCAAGTGCTATTTCAATTTGGTTGTACCTTGAATAACCATCTAGGAAACAATAAAAAGCATGACATACTATCCTCTCTAAGACTTGGTCAAGGAATGACAGAGAAAAATGGCATTTTCTAGTCGCTGAATTGAGTTTATGGTCGTCAATACATAAGCATCATCCTGTGATAACTCAAGTAGGCATTAACTCATTATTCACATTTTCAACTATCGTAACCTCATAATTTTATGCATAACTAGGGTAGGGTCGACCCATTTTGTGAAACCTGATAAATTTTGAATTTTTTTTTCAAAAAGGACAAAAATGTCATTTTGTCACTATAATGTAAAATTGAAATACGTGTTCTATTGACCTCGTATGACACAACAGACTTTGTCGTTGGACTCGTACCGCAGAATATAGTCACCGTGTCCAATTTCATTAAATTCTGAGATAAGTTAGAATTTTGCACATAGATCGAGGCGATTGGATAGCGGATGACCTCACCGAGGTTCCTAAAAGCGATAAACTCAAAATTTAATTATTTTTGATTAAAATTTCAAATAAAATTTAATTAAGCATAACACGTAATGTGATTAATCGTTTCAGGGTAAAATCGGACCCGATTAAGCAAGGGACACGTGGTGCAACTTGGGCCGCGCATTTAAAATTATAAATAGGGTAAAATCAGATTTTTTGCTCAAAATATCAGCTCATTTTTAGCTGGTTCAGCCGCCCAAGAGGGAGGAAGAGAAAGAGAGAGAAAAATCATTTCTTTAACCTTTCTTCCGCCGATTCTCGGACTTCCATCGCTCGGATTCCGTCGAGCTAAGAGAGAAAATCGATCACTGTCACGAGGGCTACATCAACGTACGAAAACAAGTGGTTTCACCGAAGATCCAAAGAGAGGATTTTGGAGAAATCAAAGCTAAGAGGCTTGGGTTTTATTTTTGGAAGTTCTAGCACTTCCCCTACGCTACAAAAGGTAGGGTTCTTCCTACCTTAGACTAATATTTCCTTAGATGTTGGTAGTTTAAGGGTTGGTATATATATTAGGTATATGGATAGACTTTTATATATGTCTATGGTAATGGAAATGGAAAAGTGAGCATAGAAATGGTTTAGGCTAATTGCTAGCTTGATTTTGATATATGAAAGTTACATGTGATCTATCATGTAACTTAGTGAAATTGAAGGCATGCTATGTGTTTTATAAATTATGCCTTGAAGGTGTTTGATGAAATGCCTTGACTGTTTGGAAATTCTTGTTTTGATTGAATTGAAATAGCATACTTAAGTTATGTGATAACTTGTGGAATCACGTGCTTATGACATGATTTAAGATTGACATGTGTTTGTTGATATTTGCATGTGTGATATATTAACATTGTGATGAACATGGTATTTACATGCTTAGGAGAAAATTTTCCATTGGATGTATTGAAAATGTTCATGTGTAATGCTTAGCATATTGAGCATTATGTTATCTGCAATGGGACATGGCATTGCATATGCATGGAAACATCTCATTGCATGAGTGTGTGCATAGATGTCATCAATACCACAATTAGTGATTGATGGAAGGCTTGAAAAAAGTTAGGCCGAAGGTCTAGCTAAGCCGCAAGAGTTTATGGAGTTGGGTTGGGGTAGCAAGAAGAGGCAAGACAATGTATCGGGTGCAAGACCTAGTGATTGGGAGATGCACTCCTTTGGTTCAGTCCATGAAGTGTGTGGGTGTACACAGAACCTTTGGTGGAATTCCATGAATTCTGTGTGGGTTGGATGACCCTTGGTGTGAGTCCATGAATATCCACCCCCAAGAAAAACCTTAGTATTGAATATGTCAATTGATGTGAAAATAAATGACGGGATTGAAACACTTTGGCAATCCATTGTGTTGTGAGAGTCGGTGATGACTCGTGTTAAGGTGAATGAATGAGTGGCATCTCATTTCATATCATTGTTGCATTCCAACATTGAATGCATGCTCTTATAAAATGGTTGATTTTATTTTGGGCATGAATGTTGCATGAGCATCTAAGGTGGGGAGTAGCCTCCGTAGGATATACTCTACTGGGCGTTGGCTCATCCTATATGGGAAACAATTTCAGGTGTAGGGTTTGCACCGGAGAATGGACCCCATGGAGAGCATCAAGGGTGAAGGGGACCTACTGGTGGCCTTATTTCAAGATTTTGTGAAACCTTTTGTTATAAATGGTTTTTGGCATGTAGATTATGCAAATAATTGTGATAGAGTTTGTATAAATAATGTATAATGTATAAAAACTTCATTATATATGTTTGGGATGAATTTGGATTGGTTTTGAAAGGATTGGAAATGGATTGGGAATGAAACAACATGTTTTAAGGCATTCTGAAACTGGAGTTACGTTCGAACGTTAGTGACGTTCGAACGTAAACCAGCATTTTGCGTTAGTAATGTTCGAAAGTCAGTCACTTTCGAACGTTGGGAGCTTGCAGTACTTTGGGTTTTCCTTCAGATGAACAGTGCTTCCAGCAGAGAACCAAAGTACTGGGAGCAAGCGACGTTCGATGTCCAAGTGTCATTCGAACGTGAATCAACGTTCGAACGCCAATTGCTGTCCGAACGTGAATCTGAAACTTGAAATGTTAAAACTCTTATGCTATGCATTTGGACTTTGATTTCCTAGTTCCCAATGATGCAAATGGACGCTAATTGAGGTATGTTGGACCTCTGTTGATTTAAATGATAAATTGTACATGAGTTATACGTGTGGTTTGTAATCCCAACTTAGGGGATGCACTTGACGTGATGTCGGGTTGGGCGACACTCCCGGGTACTTCGCAGGTTGACGGGTGGTCAAGGGTCAATAAAGGACCCCCGGATTTTAGGGTGTCACAGCTTGGTATCAGAGCATAGGTATACTATTACCTAGGGCTTGATGGGCATTTGGTCTAGACCTTTGCATTCCATGTGCATATATGATTAATTGTTTTGCTTGTTGTATGTTATGTGCTAAATGACATGTGAATTATATAAATTGCAGAATGTATATGGAAAGGAGGAACACTAGGTTAGAAAACACAACCTTGGGTTTGGAGAAAGGGATGAACTGGATGGTTCACGGTATGAATGTCTACTGGTGGGTGACATTTGCTCTACTAGTGAGACAACGAGAAAGTTCTCAATGTTTAAATGTTAATCTCTGCTTTGGGATAGTATGTGAGACTCTATTGCTATCTGACATATGTAGAAGGCTAATCGAGGAAGAGGACGCCGAGGCAGTGGGCGGAACGACAACCAACCACCACCGGCCTTAGACCAACAAGACTTTATGGAGGCTATTGGTACTGCGGCGACTACCATAGCACAAGCTAGTGCTACATCCACTAACATTGCATAGACTGGTGCGAATGTAGGTCATGGAGGATCAAGTAACCTCGAGAAGTTTAAGGCACACAATCCTCCGGTCTTCTTGGGAGGGGCGGACCCGATGGTAGCTGACCACTGGATTCGGCAAGTGGAAAAGATCTTGAGGGCTATAGAGATTCCCTCTGATGCCACCAAGATAACTCTGACTACTTTTCAGTTGGAAGGAGAATCCAAGTTATGGTGGGATTGAGTTAAGGACTCCAGGAATTTGGAGGCCATGACTTGGGCAGAATTCCGGGAGCTTTTTATGGGAAAGTACTTTCCGTCGTCTGTCCGGCGAGCCAAGGCTTATGAGTTCTTAAATCTGAGGCAAGGCACTATGACAGTGCTAGAGTATGTGGCTAAATTCACGGAGTTGGCCCGTTTTGCTGATGACTACGTGAGCACTGATATGGCCAAGGTGCGAAAATTTGAGGATGGGCTGAAGTTGTCCATTCGAGGCAAGATTGTAGGTCTTCTCCTACAGGACTTCGATTTGATGGTCACAACAGCTTTGGCCATTGAGAGAGAGGTCGATGATGCAAAAAATATCCGAGAACTAGGTGTTAAAGATAAGAAGAAAGAGGGCCAATCCTATTCTTCTAGTGCAGGAAAGAAGCAAAGGACTTTTGCTCTGTAGGGACAGCAAGGGAAAGGCCGCGGCTATCAAGACCAAGGCCAAGGTCGATTCTCCTAAAGCAAGGGAAATTTCAGGACCATTTACCAGGCAGGTTAGAAGACTTACTATTTTTACCATCAGCCGGGTCATATGAGAAAGGATTATCCTCAATAGTAGGGATCCTAGAGCTATGGGACACCCCAGTCCCAATCTTCGGTGGGACAGCTGCAGACTCAATTTATTCCTCCTTATCCCACCTCGGGTCTAAGGAGCCAGTACTAGTCTCAAGGTGCTACACAAGCGCCTACTATTTACTGGGCGGGAACTCCGCAGATAGGCCAGATGGGCCAGGCCATGGGTCGAGGCCGAGGACAAGGCTCACAAGCGGGGACTTCAGGGACCCAAGGGCATGTCTACGCCATCACATCATAGATTGAGCTAACAGATCAGTTGGTTAACCAGGGTACATTTTCACTCTCTCGTTTATGGGCAAGCGTATTATTTGACTCTGGTGCATCGCATTCATTTATTTTTGCATCTTGTGTGAAAGACTTAGGCTTTGAGGTTGAAACCTTAGAAGAGTCGTTACATGTAAGTTCTCTCCTAACAGCTAGGGTGAGAGTTGATCAGATATGTCGGGGTTGTGAGTCAAAGATCTCAGGGATTCTACTCACTATAGACCTCAAGGTCATGGACATGTTAGAGTTTGATGACATCCTAGGGATGGATTGGTTGGCAGCACATCGTATTGTTATTTATTGTGATCGTAAGAGGGTCACGGCTTATACGCCTGAAGGTGTTTGTTTTAAGTTTCAAGGGGAAAGGCACAGTGCTTTACCCCGGGCCGTATACGACTTCCGATGGCATGGGTATTTGATTGGTTGGCTAGCAAGCCTTACCCTGGAGGACGAGGAGAGACAGGAGTTGGGTCTACCTCGAGTGGTTTGTGAGTATGAGGATGTTTTTTTGGATGAATTACCAAGATTATCTCCACATAGGGATGTAGACTTCACCATTGAGTTACATCCTGGCACTTCACCCATTTCTATGACTCCACATAGGATGGCGCTTGCTGAGTTACAAGAACTCAAGGTCCAATTACAAGAATTGTTGGACAGGGGCTTTATTAGACCGAGCACTTCACCTTGGGGCGCTCCGGTGTTATTTGCAAAGAAGAAGGACAAGACCCTTCGACTATACATAGATTATCGACAGTTGAATAGGGTTACTATCAAGAATAGGTACCCTTTGTCGAGGATTGATGACTTGTTTGACCAACTGAGAGGAGCGCGGGTCTACTCCAAGATAGATCTCTGCACCGGTTACCATCAGTTGAGAGTTACGGAGACGGACATCCCTAAGACAGCGTTTAGGATGCGGTATGGGCATTTCGAGTTTAATGTCATGCCTTTTGGATTGACGAATGTTCCAATGGCATTCATGGATCTCATGCATAGGGTGTTCCAACCCTATTTAGATCAGTTTGTCGTAGTCTTTGTGGACGACATTTTGATTTATTCCAAGTCAGAGGAAGAGCATGAAGGTTACTTGAGGATTGATCTTCAGACCTTGAGAGACCATCAGTTGTATGTCAAGTTCAGCAAGTGTGAATTTTGGCTGACTGAGGTGAAATTTTTGGGACATGTGGTGTTAGCTTCGGGTGTATCCGTGGATCCGGAGAAGGTTGAGGCAGTTATGAATTGGGAGAGGCCAAAATCAGTCTTCGAGATACGTAGTTTCTTGAGATTGGCAGGATACTATCGGGGGTTCATTGAGGACTTCTCTTGATTAGCTGCACCTATAACAAGATTGACCTAAAAAGAGGTCAAATTTGAGTGGAATGATTCTTGCGAGAAGGCATTCCAAGAGTTGAAGAGGAGACTTACTTCAACTCCTATTCTGATTGTTCTGGAGTGGGGACAGAGGTACACAGTATATTGTGATACCTCTAAAGATGGACTTGGATGTGTTTTGATGCAGTCCGGGAGGGTAGTAGCATATAATTCTCGGCAGTTAAAGAATCATAATCAAAATTACCCTACGCACGACATGGAGTTGGCGACCATTGTCTTTGCCTTGAAGGATTGGCGCCACTATCTATACGGTGAGCAATTCAAGGTGTTTTCAGACCATAAAAGTCTGAAGTACATCTTTACACAGCGGAACCTCAAAATGAGGCAATGCAGGTGGATGGAGTTTTTGGAAGATTATGACTTCACTTTGTATTACCATCCCGGTAAGGCAAATGTGTGGCTGATGCACTTAGCCAGAAGTCACGGGGAGTGTTGGCTAGTGTGGCTTCTCGAGAGTGGCAGATGCTCTAGACTGTGGGACAATTCGGGCTACACTACTTGGGGCAGGCTCAGGGTACTTTGGAAAGTTTAGTGGCTATGCCTTCTCTACTGAACAGAGTGATTGAGTCTCAGAGGCAAGATCCAGAGATAGTGGCCATTAAGGACCGAGTACGGTCGGGCACGGGTGATGAGGTCTGGGCCATTCACTCGGATGCTAGTCTTCGGTATAAGGGACGGGTGGTAGTTCCCCAGTCTCTAGAGTTGAGAGAAGAAATACTTAGGGAGTTTCATTGCTGTTGTTTTGTGGTTCATCCAAGTGGCACGAAGATGTATCATGATCTTCGTCGCCAGTATTACTGGAGTGGAATGAAAAGGAAGATTGGCTACTTTGTTAGTCAATATCTCACGTGTCAGTGAGTAAAAGCTAAACACCAGAGGCCAGCAGGATTACTCCAGCCCTTGGAGGTAGCTGAGTGGAAGTGAGAGCATGTCACGATGGATTTTGTGACTCACTTGCCACGGACATCGCGGGGACATGATGTGGTGTGGGTGATAGTGGACCAGCTTACTAAGTCGGCACACTTTTTGGCGGTGCAGATGACCTTCACACTGGAGGAATTTGCAGGTTGTATATACAGGAGATTGTCCGGCTGCATGGGGTACCCGTATCTATAGAATCGGATCGGGATCTCAGGTTTACAACTCATTTTTGGGAGAGTTTCCAACAAGCCATGGGGACACAGCTGTTGATGAGCACTGCTTTTCACCCCCCAGACGGACGGTCAGTCGGAGAGGGCCATTCAGACATTAGAGGACATGCTACGGGCATGTGTCCTAAATTTCAAGGGTAGCTGGGAAGATTATTTACCCTTGGTGGAGTTTTCTTATAATAATAGTTATCAGGTGAGTATACTGATGGCACCCTACGAGGCATTATACGAGAGGCCATGTCATTCTCCAATTTGTTAGACAGAGGTAGGACAGAGATCTTCTATGGGTCCGGATTTGGTTTGACACACCTCGGAGAAGGTGGATTTGATACGGAAGCGTCATCTCACAGCACAGAGCCAGCAAAAGAGCTATGCCGACAAAAGGCTGTGACCTCCAGAATTTAAGGTGGGACATCATGTCTTCTTGAAGGTGATGCCTACAAGAGGAGTGGTCAGGTTCGGCAAACGGGGAAAGTTGTCGTCGAGATATATCGGGCCCTTTGAGGTACTCGAGAGGGTGGGTACAGTTGCTTACCGAAGGGCCACCATCCTCCGGTTCTCGTCCCCATTTCCCGGCACTTGGGCTAAGGGACGAACTCCACCATTTTGGTGGTTGTTCCCACCTTATTGTTGCACTAGGGTGGTAAGTTCCCTTAAGCATTGGTAAATACCCTGCATGGCGTCGGGGGGTGGTAGTGGTGGTGGATTTGCTTGGCCACCATTGCCTCTACCATGACCACGTCTTTTTCCTCCTTCCATCCTGCACATCAATTCACCATTAAGTTTAATTGATGTACAAGAGAACCTAACTAGCTTTAACTAAGGCATAAGACTAGTGAAACATTAACTAATAAGTATTTTCACCCTAGTCCTAACTCCCTAGTGGACATCCATAACCTACAGCTCCTATGTAAGACCTAAAGCCTTGGCTCTGATACCATTCTATAACGCCCCAAATATCACCCTGGACGACATTTCATTCTAATAACCATTTAAGCATGAGAGCACTACGTAATCCATCAACATTACATAAATAATTTATATTGTAACAAAATTTGGGCAGAGTCTCCCTTGTACGGAGAGCTCTACCACAAAATCCCACATGTGCAATTCAACTATAATGACCACACCGGGTTCATTTACTTACCATAAAATCATTCCATCAAATTTACATGTTATCCCAAAAGAATAGGCCAAGCTATGGCCTTTACATCCCCCAAATCTAATAACTATGATAATGCAGCGGAATTACAAAATATGACTAAGCTTTACATTGTTTCAAAATAATATCCTAGTCTAGAGCAAAATGTAGCGTCAAGCTAAGAGGCCTCCTCGGGATCCACACTCCTGTCTTGCTGAATCTCCCAGGGTACGGGCGCCTCGAGTCCCAACTCCTCCTCAAGAGTACAATCTGAAAATATTTGTAGGTAGGGGGTGAGCACAAGGCTCTGTAGGAAATCCTTCCAAACCCATTCAAGGTTTTGAAATCAAGTAAAATAGGTAGGTCACATTTCACACATACATATACATGAATTTTTGAAATAAAATAAGGACATTTTAAAGGAGATCTCAAGTTTGTACAATAATAAGGAAATGAAAGAGAATAAAACCACATTTAATTAACAAATAATTTTCAACATAATCCACTCCACCATACACCATTTCCACAAGTTATCGCGGTATCCCATACTACCCGAAACTCTTGGGGAAATAATATTTGGTACAATGAACAATAATTTCTATTTGGTACCACTCAAGTAGGTTGTCACTTCTCATGAATCTACCCGACGATTCTACCTCGTTCACCCATTTATAATAACAATCACAGGCCAATTTAGGAAGGGCGTGTACTATCTCATTTGACATTGACGAAATCCTTCCAAGGTGTCTAGTATACTAACCCTTTTTCCCGGTATCCGTGAACAATAGTGGTCACTGTCACCACAATGATTCACTACGAGCATTAGGCAACCATCTCACCCCCCATTGGGATAGACTAACCTCTAACGCTCTACGGTAGTTTTCGAAGGTAATTTAAGTCCCTCACAACACCATACACAAGAGTGACATACCAACAATATACTCAAAACCTCATATATAAGCAATTCCACAACTTTTTCCAACTTTCACAAGCATCGTACATAATAAAACAATTTAAGGAAATATACTCATTTCACAAATCATGTTACAAAAGACAAGTTTAAAGGAAATAGGCATGAGCTCATCAATACTACCATTTTAATACCCAACACAAAGCTCTAGCATTTTAGAAATCAAGAGGATGTGAAGATATAGAGAGAAATCCATAGTTCCCCTAAAAACTAGGGTTTGATGGATTTCAAACCATTATTTTGTTCAAATCCTGTGAATGTTTGTAAAAATACTAAGAAACAATGAACCCATAACAAATACATACTATTTAGAGCCAAAATATACATGTATAATAACCCTAACATCATTGGATGAAAATGGAAGAAAATCCTACCTTGAATATTGAAGAACTAGGGCTTGGATTCCTGAATATACCCTTGATCTCTTGAAATTTTCCTTGCATTTTGAGTTCTCTCCTTCTCTCTCTCTCTCTATGTTGTTCTAGGGTTTGAAGGGTTGAAATTTGGCTTAAAGGAGTGTAGGAAGGTATTTATAAAGAGAAGAAAATTGGGTTGTTCGCGAACAAAAAAATTCAGATTTTTGCGTTGACTACCGGTAGCTGATTTTTACTACCGGTAGCTCGGGTATGTTGGGAACTCGACTACCAGTCAACTACTGGTAGCTAAAGCTCTCGATACACTTGAATACTAGTTAACTACCGGTAGTCAGAGTGCACTGCCCTGTCGACTACCGGTAGTCACTGCCCAGATTTTTTGCTCCGACTTCCAGTGGAGTTTTGACCCATTTAGAGGTCGAATTGGAAAATGTTCATGAAATACACTTTTGTAGCCCTAGATGTATATTATCTACTGTCCAAATTTCAGATCAATACGATTTGAAAATAAAAAGTAATGATCGAAATAGTAGACAGTTTCTGAAATCCTTTATTACCAAATTTTCTCAAAAATGTGTTTTAACTCCAAAATACTTCCTAACTTCTAATACATCTCATATTACCTCTCCCAATGTTTTTCGACTCCCGGATTCAATGGAAACCTTATTTTGACCTAAAAGTATTTAGAAATTCATCTAATCACCATTTTCAAGTTTCAGCGTCTTTGAAACTCAAACTTCCCAATCAATATGCGTCTCTAGTATTTATCCTATTATTAAAATTTATATGGTTTATTATTACCTCATTATACATATCCACATATTCACAACAATATTTTACTATATATATCTATACAAATATATAAAAGAAAGTACAGGGTGTTACAATTCAGGGACAAAATTAATATTTATTTTAATTTAAAAAATTAGGTGAATATTTTCTAGGGCATGTTTTAATATGTATATGATTATAAAAAATATTAAAAAATTAATTTTATATTTTTAAATAATTTTGCAATGGCATTTCTATCCAAGCTACTGCCTGGCTGCAGCAGGAGGGTCCTCGTCCTTCTCCAAGTCTCCAGAAGCCTTGCGGAGGTGTTGAAGTCCTCAGCCACAGTTGTAGATCAAGCAAAACCATTTAGAGGAGAGAGAAACTGAGGACAAAAGTTAGAGAGATAGAGAATGTGAGAAGAGAAAAACTTCATAGGAGTCGTTTCGAGGATCAAGGGGGTATCATTCTTACCTATTTAGGATGCTAGGAGTCCATTTTTATGTTTAAAACATGTTTTACATATTGTACAAGCATGAATTTGTGTTTTGAAATTTTAGATTTTAATAAGTTTTGAAACGGGTTTGAATTTTTACTTAGTTTTGTTTTAATTTTGAGTTTGGACACAATTGATGAATGTTTGATTTGAATTTTGGCGGTGGGTTGAAGGGTGGCCATGGTCTATGGAGTCGGTTTGAGGAAGGAGAAGTTGAAGGTTAGCGTTTGAGTTCTTAGAGATTTAAAAATTTTAATCTTGTGTTTTTAAAATGTAAGGGGCATTGATCTAGACTAAAATGGACCCTAGGAATCCATTGGTGACCTTAAAAATAGATTTAAAGTTCATTTGGTGGGTAAAAATAGAAGTTTCAGGTCTGGCCATAACTTGAAAACCATATTTTTGTTAAACTTTGACTTAATTTTTTGTTCGGTTTAGGTTGGAATTGAGGTAGATCACCCATGGAGATTGACAGAGGGTTTTGAGGTGAGTGTGTGCATTCTGAAAATAGAGAAAATTTTAATGTGGAGTGAGAAATAAAGGTGAGAAGTAAGGTACCTAAAACATAAAATGGGGAACCTAGGGTTGGCCAAAGGTTGAAGACGAAGAGGACCGGACGACCACCAGACACCACGATGGTGCATGGGGGCATGTTCGGTGTCCAATAGAATGCTGGTTGGTGTCAAAAGTTCTGTAACATCCATACGGAGGTTCTGGTAAAATTTGAGAACAATCCAATGCCCAAATCAATATGTGGTATAAAATGTCTATTTTTCATTTCGGGGTCAATTTGAGCCAATTTTTGGGTGATTTGAGCCAAATAAATTTTATATTCATTTTTAGGTTGGTTAATATGTGTATTGAATTTTATTGAAAAATAACATCATTTTATTTTTGACAGTTTCGAATCAAAACAAAGCGCGGGGTAGGGTTTCTCAATTTCGGATAAAACGAAGCATTTCAAATTTGCTTTAAAATTATTCCTTAAAATATTTATGATTGTTTAGCATATTTTAAATTATATGATTGAGTATTTGAACTTGGGCTTAGAACTTCGGATCCAGATTAGGGGTTTGAGTGCAATGACGCACAGTTGTTTGAAATGATGATTTTGTCTGTATTAAATGAGATGTCGGGATCCTTTTGTATGAAATGTAAGTGCACACAAGTTGAGTGACAGAGGGTTTATGTTTCAGTTTGAGGCTATAGAGGGTTCTAATTGTGTTCGTAAATGCTTGGGTGGCCTAGTTGGTATTTGAACTTGGGAGCCTAATTTTAATTAGGGAGCGTATCTCTTTCGGGTTGCAAGTCCCCCAAAAGGTGGGATTGTATATTCTTATTGACCATGAGTGTTCTATTAGGTTAATTGTCCACTGGTGTAGCACTATATAGGATATACGCCTTGAGTATTGACATGCCTACGGGAGAACAGCTGGATACTAGGAGGGTGAGTAGAGGTTGTGTGCTCCGAATTGGGGAGCATGAATTGATTGTAGACTTGGTTACATTAGACATGAAGGGTTATGATATAATCTATGGGATCGACTTGTTGTCCACTTTCGTGCTGTAATGGATTGTTTCCGTAAACAGATTTCATTTCAATACCAAGATGGGTAGTCTTCAGTTTCATTAAGGATCAGAATTCTTCCCATCCATTTCCCACTACAGGTAATAGATTCTTGAAAGCTAAGGTAGGGACGTTCCTAAGACAGTTTTTTGTTCTCGGTATGGTCATTTTGAATGTACGGTAATACCGTTCAAATTGACTAATGTTATTACAGCTTTCATGGATTTGATGCACAGGGTATTCTGGTCGTGTCTAAATCAATTTGTCATTGTGCTTATTGATGACATATTAATCTATTCACAGACACAAGGGGATCATGAACACCATCTTTTGGTAGTGCTTCAGACCTTGACAGATCATAAGTTTTACGCAAAGATGAGTAAATGCGAGTTCTGGATAAAGGAAGTGAAATTTCTTGGTCATGTGGTGTCAGAATAGAGTGTAGTTGTTGACCCCTCAAAGATTAAAGCAGTGATGAAGCGGAACCACCGAAGAATGTGACCGAAGTACGTAGTTTCCTGGGATTAGCAGGCTACTATCGGAGGTTTGTGGAAGGGTTCTCAAAGATCGCGATGCTGATGACCCGTATTACGAAGAAGGGGAAAAGATTCTTGTGGAGTCAAGAGTGTGAACTAGCATTTTGCACCGTGAAGGAAAGGTTGACAACAACACATGTCCTCATTATTCCGAGCAGTGGGAAAGGATACGATGTTTACACCGATGCTTCATTACGAGGCTTAGGATGTGTGCCAATACAGGGAGGCAAGATATTTGCTTATGCCTCGAGACAAATAAAGGTTCATGAGTCGAACTATCCCACGCACGACTAGGAGCTTGCTGCAGTGGTTTTTGCTCTTAAGTTGTGGAGGTGTTACCTGTATGGAGAAAAGTTTCAAGTGTTTTCTAATTATAAGAGTCTCAATCATATCTTTTCACAGAAAAAATTGAATCTTCAGCAAAGAAAATGGATTGAATATCTAGAAGACTACGATTTTACACTCAACTACCATCTAAGGAAGGCTAATGTAGTAGCAGATGCACTTAGCAGGAAGTCTTGGGGTGAAATCAATGTGTTTGTGATGAATAGGCGGAAAATGATTTTTGTTTCGAAGGAATTTGATCTACGAGTGGATAGACAAAAGACTCGACCATGCTTATTTAATCTTGTAGTTCAACCAATTCTCATAAAAAAGATTGTGGAGTTACAACGACTGGATACAGAGTTGAAAACTATCCGAGGTAGATTGGAGAGACATGAGGTTATTGAGAATTGGTCTGTACATGATGATGAGCTACAGTTTCGTGGAAGACTAGGTGCACCAAACAAGACCAACTAAGGATAGAAGTGTTGGGAGAATGCCATCGTTCAAAATTTTTCATACATCCGGGTGATACCAAGATGTATACAGACATGAAGTGTCACTATTGGTAGAAAAGGATGAAACATGATGTGGCCAAGTACGTTGCAAAGTGCGCGGTGTGTCAGTAGGTGAAGGTGGAGCATGAAAAACCTGGTGGATTACTACAGTCCTTACCTATCCCAAAGTGGAAGTGGAATCACATCACCACGGATTTCGTGTCTAGTGTACCGCAGATGTCACGATGACATAATGTTGTATGGGTAATTGTAGATAGACTTACCAAGTCTGCTCATTTCTTGAGTATAAAGACCACAGACACTTTAGAGATCTTGAGCAAGCTTTATATTCACAAGATTTTTAGATTACATGGAGTTCCACTCTTTATTGTGTCGGATCATGATTCTCATTTTGTGGCCCGATTTTGGCAAAATTTACAACGAGCTATGGGGATAGAGTTCCACTTTAGCACTGCCTTTCACCCTCAGACAGATGTCTAATCTGAGAGGGTGATACAAGTTTCGGAGGACATTGTGTGTTGGACTTCAAAGGAAGTTGGAGTGAACATCTTCCATTGGTAGAAATTCCCTACAATAACAGCTATCAAGCAAGTTTTGGAATGGCTCCTTATGAGGCATTGTATGGAAGACCATGTAGGTCCCTGACTTGTTGGTTAGAAGCTGGAGAGAGTAGCTTATTTGGGCCAGAAATTGTTCGGGAGACTACTAAGAAAATTCAACTCATCCAGAAAAGACTACACACAGCTCAAAGTAGACAGAAAAACTATGCGGACAAAAGAAGAAGACCATTGAAATTCCAAGAGGGGGACTATGTCTTCCTCAAGGTGTCACCCAAGAAAGGAGTGTTTAGATTCGGTAATAAGGGAAAATTGGCCCCAAGATATACCAGACCATTTTAAGTGATCAAAGCAGTAGGCAAAGTGGCATATCAACTTCGGTTACCAGCCCAGTTGTCAAGAGTACATGACGTGTTCCATGTGTCACTGTTAAGAAAGTTTCAATCGGATACAACACATGTCGTGGATTTGGAGGACATTGAAGTTCAATATGGAGAAACATTTGAAGAACAACTAGTGGAGATTCTCGATATTAAGAAGAAAGTGTTTCACAATAAAGTAATCCAACATGTGAAGGTCTTATGGCAACATCATGGGGTGGAGGAAGCTACTTGGGAACTAGAGCTGGAGATGTGAGAGAGGTACTCTCATTTATTCTCTACTTAAGAAAAGTTTCGATGACACAACTTTCTTTAAGGGAGTGGATTGTAAACCCCCATATTCTTATCGTTATATAGTAACGTAATTATGCTTTTGAAATGCTAATATATATAATGATGTATGTATGAATTATATGGATTGTAAGAATAGAAATAAAACTATTAGTTGAGGTAATAGGGTATGTCGTAGAAGTTGGAAGCATTCCGGAGTGAAAGCACACTTAGGGAGAATTTGAATAGGTAAGAGTTTTGATAATTTCCTAGTATTTGGATCATAACTTTTTATTTTGATGTCCATTTGATCTTAAATTTTGACAGTAGATATTATACTTCTAGGGCTACAAAAGAGTATTTCACGAAAATGTTTCAAATTCACCTCTAAATAGGTCCAAACTTCATTGAAAGTTACAGCAGAAATTGGAATGACGTTCAAACGTGAAAGTACGTTCGAACGACCATTCGTTCAAGTACTTTTGTTTGATGGAAAAACAAAAGTACTGAAAACAAGTAACATTCGAACGCCAACTAGCGTTCGAACGTAAAGTAATAATTTTCACTATCGACGTTCAAACGCCAAATGATGTTCGAACTTGATCAACGAATCAGAACACCATATTGATGTCGGCTGAGATATTTTTTTCTCCGATAAATACATAAGGCTGCTTCCTTTAGCCTCCATACACCATTTACAACCCTAGAAGGTCTTGAGAAACAAGAAAGAAATAGGGAAAACACAATATCAAAGAGAATTTTCATCTTGATGTGAATCAAAATTTCAAGTTCTTCAAGAATTCTAAGCAAGAAGAAGGTAAGAGTTTTCTTCCATTCTTGTTCATGATGCTAGGGCTTATATGTGTACATGTTTTAACTCTCAAACTTATATATATTTATTGGAATCCATGTTTCTTGATTGTTCTTGAAAATCTTACCATGTTTTGGTGGAAGTATAGCATGATAGCCATAAACCTTTGTTCTTGACAATCAAACTCTAGTTTTTCAAGAAATTTGGATTTTTCTTTTTGATATTGATTTATTCTTGATTTCTCTTCTTGATGTTCATTTATTCTTGATTTCAAGACTTGATGTTCATATGTTCTTGATTTCTAAACTTGATATTAATTTATTATTGATATCAAAACTTGATATTCATTTGTTCTTGATTCAAGAAACACTAGTTCTTCAAGAAGTGTGGATTTTCTCTTGATATTACTTTGTCTTGATTTCAAAAACTCTAGTGTTTTGTTTGAAACAATAAAACTATATCTTGTGATGATCTCTTGCTTATTTCTCTTGAGTTGTTGTAATGTAAAAATACCTATAAAATAGGGGGTTTTGGGATTTACTTGTGATTTGAGAAAATTAGTTGGTATTACATCTCTTGTATGGTTTGTTGTGATGCACTTGAATTGTCTTCGAGAGTTGTCGTAGAGTGTTAGAGGTTAGTCTATCCCAGTGGGGGTGAGATTATTTCCTAACACTTGTAGTGGATTATTGTTTATGAGATCAACCATTATTGTTTATGTACATTCAAGGCTGAGGGATGGTATACCTTTCCTGGGAAGGATTCGTTTGTGCCATGATAGACTATACACACCCTTCCTAAAGTGTTTGTGATTGATGATTGAACGAGATAAAATCATTGTGTAGATTCCTAAGAAACGACCAACATACCTGAGATACATATATACAAATTGTGGGTTATTGTTTATTGTTGTGAAAATGGTTTATTACATGAACTTGTTGAAAATGTTATATGGTTGGAAATGTAATATGGTTGGAAATGACTTATTGTTAGGAATTGGTTTTACTATTGCTTAAACTTGAGATCGGTTTAACTGTCACTGTTTTCTTTCAAAAGTTATATATGGTATTTATGAAATGAGACCGACTTGTTTTATATATGTTTAATACATGTTCGAGTTTGGGAGGATGTTACTATAGAGCTTAGTGCTCACCCCCTACAAATAATATTTATTCTTAGATTTTGGTTTAAAGGAAGAACTCGAAGTTGATAAGCAAGTAACATGGGAAGCTCAAGTGGATGAAAGTGTGGATCCCGAGGGGATGGTCTAGAGTTGCTCTTTTTATGTCATATACTAGGAGATGCATTTTGAGACATTATTTGAATTACATTATGATTATTCCCCTGCAAGATAATACTTTATTTTTGGGATGTAATTGTCATAGTTTGACAAATTCTTTTGGATGATAATGTAGATATTATGTATGATGAATGAAACTTTCTGTATTTATGGATTTTATTAGTCACTCTTATGATGTGAATGATTTAAATAGTAATACCGTCAAAAGTGGATTTTGAAGCGTTACATTTATGTATACTTTATAGACACACACACACACACACATATATATGTATAAAATATTGAATTATTGCATGCAAGTGATATTATATTATTAATATATCATTATTTGTAAATTTTGAATTGTGAGGCCCACTTTTATTTAAGTCCAAAGTTGCTCCAATAACTTATTCTAAAACCCAGGGGTGGATTTACTTTGGGGGCCATTGCCCCCCACTAAATTTTTTGAAAAAATTTAGACTTCATCTAATATTTTAAAAAAATTTCAAGTTTTTGATAACTTGCCCTCACTGTGAAAGCCGAAAGAAATCTGTTGATCCCAAAAGCTGCACCAATGGAATGTAAGGTGACATGGCAATCGTTGGAGAGCACCTTCAAGGAAGTCGAGGAAAAAAATGACTCCGATATCAACCCTCCAATAATTAAGTAAGTAAAAAGGTAGATAATTGAATGATATTTAGCTGGGAGGAATTACTTACCTCAATCTTGGCATGTCCGATCCTTTTATAGGCCGAACAAATTGTACCATTGAAAATCCCTCAGTTTCTTTTCATATGGAGTGGTAGGAAAGGTGGAAGTCTTTTCAAAAGTATCTCAACTGGTGTGAGCTATTTTTGTGGGATATAGGCGAGCTGACTTATGAGCAGTTATTGAAGCCTTCTTATGAAGGGGTGTCTCATGTGCCAAATGTCGACGTGCTCAGTGTACTTCTTCATGCCTGCCTCATGGCTATTTTATAATCATCAAAATCTACTTGCATAGTTTGAGTTTTTTTGCATGATAACTTGCAGAATTTCAAGTGTGCTTGTCCATGGAGGTTCAACATTGAAGAGGTGTATTCTTTACGCACGAGTGATCGGTCCTTTGTGACTTATGGGCACGTCTGCCTTCTGTTTTGAAAGTGGAAAAAGCTGCTTGACATAGGTAATAGGTTAGGTGTTCGGAAGTTGTCCTCCGTTTGGTCACTAAGATCACCTCTTGGTTAGTATTGAGTATAACCAGTTGTCCACTTTATGATAGCTAAAACTTGGGCTTTTGTCCGGGGAATAGTTTATGGAAAATGCTCTTGGGGCTTGATGATGTAATTTCTGATGGATGAGCAAAGTTAACGAATCGTGACACTAAGGTGGGATCAAAGCTGCATGGCTCGTGGAATGGATCATGATATGAGGGTTGATCTTTGGTGTATGGGGATGATGACACAGGAGAAATATAGTGGTTCACCATCTATAGAGCTTGGCTAGTCCACTCTTTAATGGAGGTTCTTACTCCTTTTTATTTATTGATCACTTGAATTACAGAGGAATAGCCTTTTTACCTCTAAGGTCTCTCTTTTGCTTTATTTTTTTCTCTCTCTCGTGCCTCAATAGAGGCACTGTTCAGCATATATAGACTGGTTCCTAGTTCTAATGAGTCTACACCGAGATCCTTGCCTTGCATCCGTGGGATCTCCCTTAATTTTCGGGAGAAGATCTTGGTTGGTTGAGAATTTATCCCTTGATTCTAGCTTTCCGTTCTCATTCCATTTATTTTGGGGATGTTTGTTGTCTATCCAGCTGTCCCTATGTCATTCCAGTCAGTTTGTTGTTAGCGTAAGGCTGAGCTCTTATTCTTCGAGCTCTTCTTCCTTGTCTGACCTCCTGCCCTGGAGTAGAGATCTGAGCTCACACTTGGAATTATTTTTTAGTATCATTAGTTTTCCCCCATGCCCTTGGCCTAAGCTGGCTTTGGTAAGGGCTGAGCTATCTTTAACCGAGCTAGACAAGCACGTGACTAATCTTAGCTTGCACGTGCACCACATCTCCTGACGGTTTCTGGTAATCATGACTTCCTCGATTTCCACACACGTTTCAATTCATGTCTCTCAAGCTTTAAATGCTCAAACGGCTATCAGAACTACCTTCCTTCCGTTCATCTTCTTCCTTTGTTCTTCAATTTTCTTCGCAATTACAGACTTTCTTGATTAGGGCCTTCTAATTATTCCCTCGAAATTAAGCTTTCTGCATTCGGTCTGAGGATTCGTAGTGCTTTCTTCCTTCGATTTGGCTCTGGGCTGTTGTCCGCTGCTTTCTTCTAGCTAGGTACATCCTTTGGTCCTTTTTCTACTTCTTCCCTTGCTCTGGATCCCTCGAGTTCGAGGTGGTTATTACATTTTTGGGCCTTTCGTTTTTTTTACTTCTGGAATCGGGATTGTTACTTGTCCCCCCTTCCCCACTTCGTTGATTAGACTGTGATTGTACGAATTCTTAGTGTTGGAGGCTACTGCGCTGACCTTAATGTTGTTAAGGAGTGTTTAGGGAACATTCTCCTCTCTATCGTTCTTTCAATCTTCTCTTTTCTTGCCCCATCATGTCTGCCTCTTCCAAAACCACTCGCTCCTCAGTTTCTCTTTTAGGAGACAGGTCTGCTGAGGAGGAGATCGAGTTAGGGGAAGTGGGTGAGGAAATTGATAACTTTCCTGGCGTAGTTGTTCTTGGTCCCGAGGTCGACGTCAAGGAGCTCCCCTCATCATCCACTCCTATGCCCCCCAAGCCTAACAAGGCAAGAGTAAAGTCAGCGGGGTTGAACTTTCTGGTGGCTCATCATATCTAGGAGCTGCCCTTAAGCAAGCCGAGCTCATAGGACCTAGTGAAGGTGAGCCTTCACTCCTAAGGATTTTAGTGCTCGTTATAGTTTTCCTCCTCGTGTCCAACCCTCGTGCCCAGACAGTTTTACACCCTACATCGCACAAGTTCACAAAAAGGTCTACTTCTTCGAGGTTGCCTTTGAGATTGGACTTCGCTTTCCTCTACATCCCTTCCTTAAGAATGCTTTTTAGTATTTTAATGTATGCCCCTCTCAGCTTTCTCCTAACTTCTGGGTTGTCTTGGTGGGTCTCATAGTCATCTTCAAGGACCTAAAACTCGGGGTTCCTTCCCTTCCCTTATTCCTGGACTTCTTCAACGTCAAGTTGACCTCTTTGGAAGGCTTCTTGTATGCCTCCAAGCGAGCCAATGCTAAGCAGCTTATTTCAAACATTCCGACCTCCCACAAGCATTGGAAAGAATACTTCTTTATTAGGGGTACAAATTGGGAATATAACCCTGCTGATAAGACGGACACTCTTGGTATCCCTAGGGCTTGGTCTTATCCAAAGAACTTGGGTGAGTCATTGCCTGAATTAACTGGGTTTTGTTCTGAGCATCATATGTTTCTAAATCTGCTCTGCTTTTATTTCTTTCAGGTACTAAACTTGAGCTCAGCACAGAGGTTGAAGGGGTAAAGCTGAGACTGTTGGAGTGTACTCTAAAAAGGTATTCCAAGCTCATCCAATTCCTCATCCTAGTTGAGAGGGGACTTAGTCTACCTGAGGTAATGATAGAGGCCCCGTCTCCCATTTCTGTCGTCGGACCTGAAGAAGTAACTGGTAATCTCCTTTTTCCCATGAGCTTTTGGTGTTTTCCTTCCTCCTTTCCCTGATCTGCCTAATTGTTCTGGTTCAGATCTTCCAGGATCTTCCACAATGAAGCTGTCTTCTAAGAAGCTTGAGGCCAAGATCGCCAAACTGCAGAAAGGTGGAAAGGGCAACAAGAGGAAGTCGAGGTCGGTTCTGACAGCAGCCCTACCACCCAAGCCAAGGCTCAGAAACTAAAGGGGTCCCCTTCCTCTCCAGCTTCGATCATTGATGCCCGAATCCCACCCTTGAGCATCCCATTAGATGCAGGGGTTTCTTCTTCCCAACAACCTCAACCCACTCCTCTCAAGTCTGATGGGCCAGGCGAAGCTTTTCCCACCTCATCTGAGATCAAGGGGGCCTTGGGGTTCCTTTCTCAAGTTCAATCTGAGATTTTTCTGTTCAGCCCACCTTAAAAAATCATCAAACCATCCCAGGCGAGGCCTGGGGCTGACAAGGGAAAAGATGTCAAAGTGGAGGGCCAATAGGATTCCTTCTTTGAGAATGCTGAGCTTGCTGCTGGGGCTATGGCATCTATCCTCTCTGATTTTGATGTGAAGAGGGATTGTTCTATGCCTCTTGAAGAAACCATTGCCTTAGCTCTTCAGGGAGCTACTAACGTATGTCTTTGTGCTTTTGTATTCTTATTTGGCTCTCTGCTGTATCTTCATGCTGATCATTTTTGCTTTTCTTCACTTTTTTAGCTAGCTCTACTTGTAAAGGGTTAGCTGGGTAGGATCCGGTCCTCTGAGGATTTTGTCAAAGCTTTGAAGGCTTATGAGATCAAAGTTTCTGAGCTTATTTTTTAGAATGAGGATCTCAGAGCTCAGGTGCGAAGCCTTCAAGACAAGATGGAGAAGCAGGCCTCAGACCTCCAGGGCTCTAAGGTAGCTAAGTTCAAGGCCAAAGAGAGAGAGAAGAAGGCTCAAGATGAGCTAAGGATTTTGGGGGATGAGTTGAAACATAAGACTGAGCTCTAGTCCAAGGCTAATCATGATGCCTTTGATGCCCGCTGCTCTCTTGATACCTTGAAGCAAGAGCATGAAGCCATCTACGAGGCAAACGGGGTCCTTTATAAGGAGCTCAAGGAGAAGAACGACCTGATTGCCGAGTTAGAGGACGGTGTCACCACCCAATGGGCCTCTGGGTGGCTCGCTTTTCAGCGCAAAACTTCTAAGACCTTCCCGGATTTGGACTTCAATTTTTCTGTCCCAACTGAGGAATTGGAGGAATCCGACTCTGATGGCGAGGAAGACACCTCAGCTCTTCCCACTTAAGCATTAAACCAGGAAGTGCATGTTCCTCCAGTTATTCCCCGAGTTGCCTCCTTCTCTACTGACCTCATGAGAGACGCTCTTGCCCAAGATCCGTTAACAGACAGAGTAGAGGTTCCTAGGGTCAGCATCCCTGAGAATCCAGCTTCTCCAACTTCTGGGTTCTTTCCTTCTGAGCTGCCAAGCTTAGTCCCTTCTACTAAGGCTGCAGGCTCAATCCCTTTTATTGAGGCTGCATCTGTTGAATTTCAGATCTTCTATCTACTCCTCCTCTAGAAGCTTAGGGTTTTCAGTTATAATTTTTTTTGCTGAAATGTACTTTTTGTAATTTCTGTTCTTGAAGTATACTTTAATTTTCAAACTCTTGAGTTGTTTGTTGGAGAAGTAATATATTTTCTTTGAATGTTTTCTTGCTCTGCTTGATATACTCCCCTTGACTGCTTTATATATTTCCCTTGCCCCCTTGCTTTGAGGGGTACTGAGCTCTCCTTGAAGCAAAAATTATCTGGTTCAAAGAGTAGTCTGCTTTACCGCTTTACTGCTGCCTTGAGTTATTCAGGCGAATGCTAAACATAAAAATGCTTGAATGTTCTTGAAGATACTTATCATGACCTTGATGTATCTTTTTTGTCTGACCCTTAACGTGAATTTTCCTCCTTGCATGCTCCATGTGACTCCAACGTATGGACTCTACGTAATTTTCTCCTCTGACCCTGACAGCCCTTGTGTTTTTTTTTTTTTTTTTTTGCTGAACTTACTTCTTTGAGCTCTGTATGTGCTTAGCTCCCTCCCTCTAGTTTGAGGAGACCTTTTAAGTTTCCTTGAAGCAAACTTACTGAATTTGTGACAAGGTCTTGTGGAAAATAGCCTTGGGGACTTCAGCTTAGAATTTCTCTGTAAGGGTTTCATTGAAAGGTCTGAGCTGACCTCTCCATATGGAGGTCTGACGTGTTTTCCCAGAAAGATCTGTTGAATGAACTGAGCTAGATATCAGGGATCTAGAGGGTACTCAAAGAGGGGTTCATGTCGCTTCGTTTCTGGCCTTCATCAAAGCTCAAAAGTCGGAGGCTTATTTCAAGCACTTCCAAGTTAAATCCAAGAGAGGGAGGTAGGGTTAGGCGGGCTATCGCGTCTAGAGCCGTGCTAGGATTCGCTTGAATAATCAGGACATGAACAAGCACCACATACCCCCACATCGGCTCGTCTTGTATGTTAGTTAACAAGGATGTAATCGCGCAAACCACACCTACTAGCACTGCTGGTAGTGTGATCCTTACTACTACCTACGCCTATGAATCTCCTTATCATGGGATTTTGATTACCCCTCAAGTAGGAACTGCAACTTATTGTACTGGACTTTCCTTCTGTCTGAAGGCAAGAGGTCTGTCCGAGCTTTTTAGTGCTGGCAGTTATGTTTTTGGTGTCCTTGGGGGAGAATTGGGGGTTCCCCAAAGGACCATTTGTCCATTCGAGCTGACCTCAACCCAGCTTAATGCTAGAAGAAGCTCCTTAGGAGCATTCTTAGTCCAACCCTGAGTCAGGTCGGGCCTCATAGTCGGATGCTCTTGATTTTTCTACTATTCATGAGGATAAAATCGAGGAAGATGATGATGAGTGAGCATTGTTGTTTGTGCCTTTCTTTTTTGTCTTTAGACTGTTTCTCCCATCTCCGTGGGCTTTAATTGTTTTGGAGATCCTCCACGTGCTTTTGATGGAATAACCTACTCCACTGCTTTCCTAAACCATGCTTGTCCTCATGAGTTTGGAAGTCTAAAGGATAGCCAATCTTCAGTGTGGTTCTTGGTCCTTCTAAAATTGGCTAAGGTTTTAAATTCGGTGCTTTCTCTTCCTTGTCTATAAATCTTGGAGATTTTCTTGAGTCTTTCTCATTCCTTTGGCCTTTAGCTTGGGATTTCCAATGGTTGTTCCTACTTCGTCCTTGTTCGAAGATCGCTCCTCTTTTGGAGTAGATTGGGAATTCTAGTCCCGTTTCCTAACTCCTTCCTCGCTCACCTCCTCCGATCTGGAAGGGATCAAGAAACAGTTATTTCAAGAGCTGGAACTGCCTCTCTGAGTGCCTATTTCAAATGAGCCTCCTAACTATCTTCCTCGAGGTGAGGTCTGCTTTTTTGAAGGTGCCCTTGAGATGGGCCTTCGTCTCCCTATCCATCCCTCTATTGGGAGGACTCTGGCGTATTATGGTCTGCCTCCCTCCCGTTTGTCTCCTCGAGGGTGGGTTGTGCTAATCAGCTTCTTTTTATTCTGGCGTCTCTAGGGCAATGACCAATTCCCCACAATTGCTGAGTTTCTGTATTTTCATTGTCTTGAAGACGACGAAGTTCCTTGTTTCAGTTTTTTTAGATAAAGGTACTTCTCCGAACGCCGGTTGGTGCTTGACATTCCTTCTTCATCCCAAGGGTGGCTCAGCCGTTTTTTCTTTGCTTTGGGGATTCTTGAAGGTCTGTTGAAGACCGTCGACGAGGAAACAGAATCTCACGTTCTCGGAGGAAATTTGATCGCATAACTGAGAGCGTCGATGATTTTCTTGGTCGTTCCTTTTTTTTAACGTCCTGTTCTGACCTTCGCTTTCCTGTGCAGTTGCGCCTGACCTAGATTTGCCGAGGCAATAAGGATTGAGCAAGTGAAGCAGTCTATTCCCATGTCCTTCTCAAAATTGATGACGTCTGATAACCTTTTCTTGTTCAGCGCAGTGGCAGCATCTATTGATTTCCACTTCTATTGCAGCTCGCCAGATTTTTCTCCCTCAGAGTCTGAGGAGGACGAGGAGGTGGGATCATCTTTCAAAAGGTGCACGTTGTGCAAGTCTCCTTTATCCCCTGATTCCTCTCTTAGCGTAGTCTTTCTTTCTTCTGCTGGGGCCAAGTTTCTTAATGCGCTTTCGAAGGCGGAGAAGGAGAGGGAGGAATTGAGGGAAGAGAATGTTCGTTTGAAGGAGGAGGTAGTTGAGTAGAAGAAACGCTCTGGGGAGAACTAGTTCTTCTGGCTAGGAACTCTGGAGGTCTTCTTTACACAATTTTGCTTTTGGTTGTTGCTTTAGCCCCTCTATGTAATCCGAACAACTTTTTTCTTTTTGTTTCTGTATTCTGGATATTCCAGGGCATATTGTTTGTTCATCCTGAAACACTTCTGTGAATCTTTACAATTTGGATAGCTAGTCTTTGATTCCCAAGGCATTGTGGGCTCTTCTCATCTTTTAGGGTTCATTGGGATATGCATACCTTTTCTTTATGAAACAAACGGTCTATCTCAGATCGCTAGGCTTTTTCCACGACGTGCACAATTTTTGTTTAGCTGCAGAGCTTTCCCATATGGATAGCTCATCGTGAGCTATGGAGCTCTTCTCATTTTTTGTGAACTGAACGGTTCATCGTGAGCTACTGGCTCTTTTATAAACTGTAGAGCTTACTGTGAGCTGTGGAGCTCTTCTTAGATAAACTGAAGAGTTTAACATGAGCCACTAGGCTCTTTCTGAGCTATAAAGCTCTTCTTTAATTTATAAACGAGAGTTTTGCATGAGTTACTGGGCTCATTCTGAGCTATGGAGCTTTTCTTTAATTTACAAACGAGAGTTTATCATGAGCTCCTGAGCTCGTTCTGCGAACTTATACGTTCTTGCCGAGCTGCTTGGCTCTTTTGTGAACTTGTGCGTTCTTGCTGAGCTGCTTGGCTCTTTTCCAGCTATAAAGCTCTTTGTTTATTTTATGAAATGATGAGCTTAAGAGAATCATACTTGTCTCATACTTATCTGAATCAAGAATTTGCCACTTTATTAGAAATGATTCTATTACAAGGAGTACTTACTGAAAAAAACTTTTTGAGATGCTCTGCATTCCAGGAATGAGGTAGGATTTTCCCTTCTTCGGTCTGCAACTCGTAGTTTCCAGGTCTTATCACCATGGATACAATGAAGGGACCCTCCTAATTTGAACCTAGTTTCCCATAGGAGGGTCCTTTCTGGCAAGTAAAAGTTTTTTAAGCACCAAATCTCCTACCATAAAGCTTTTGTGTTTGACTATTTTTTTGTAATACCTTGCGGTTTTTCTCTAGTAATCCTGGATGCGATGTAGAGCCCTGTCTCTCTTTTCGTCCAAGAGATCGAGGTTCAGTAGGAGTGACTCATCATTGTGCTCCGGATCAGTGAGCTCGGTCCTTGGGGATGGGATCCTGATTTCTACTGGGGACACTGCTTCTGTTCCATAGGCCAAAGCGAACAGTGTTTCCTGGGTTGCTGACCTCGCAGTCGTTCTATAAGCCCATAACACCTCTGTAATATGCTCCACCCATTTTCCTTTCAGGGCTTTAAGCTTGGTTTTCAGCGCAGCTTTGATGGTCCTGATGGTTACCTCTGCTTGCCTATTGGATCGTGGATGATCTGGGGCTGAAAAGTAGTTCTTTATTCCTAGCTCAGCGCAGAATCCTATGAACTTAGGGTTGTCAAATTGTTTCCCATTGTTAGAGACTATTGTTCTGGGGATTCCAAATCTACAAATTATTGACTTCCATGTGAAGTTATGGACTTTCTGCTCCATGATCGTAGCCAAAGGTTCCACCTCTGGCCATTTAGTGAAGTAGTCTACCCTAACAATGGCGAATTTACACTGTCCCATGCCGATTGGAAGGGGCCCAAGTATGTCCAAACCCCACTGCTGAAAGGGCCAAGGACTAACCACCGAGGTCAAGAGCTCTGGTGGGCAATGGGGGAGATTGGCGTTTATTTGGCAGACTGCGCATTTCTTGACTAACTCCTTGGCATCCTTGAGCATTGTGGGTCAATAATATCCCTGCCTTAATGCTTTTTCTGCCAATGCCCATGCACCGATGTGATTGCCGCACACTTCCTCATGAATTTTTCAGAGTAGGTAATTGACATCTTCATTCTCCACACATTTAAGGAGAGATGTTGAAAAACCCCACTTGTAAAGGTTTTCCTGCAGAATAGAGAACCTAGCTGACCTGGTTCTTAGCTTTGCTGTTTCTTTGGGGTCCTCTGGCAAGACTCCATTTCGAAGGTATCCCAGAATAGGGTACATCCTGCTCGGTGAGGCTTGCACAAGGAGTATTTCTTCATTCTCAAGGTCGACAGATGCTCCATTGGAATTAGCCTCTCCAAACTTTCTTGTGAGGCGGTTGCAAGCTTGCCAAAGAGTCTGCTCTCGAGTTCTCAGATCTGGGAACATGCTTGATTTTAACTTGTACAAACTTCTTGATCAACTCCTGTACCTTTCTAAGGTAAAGGATCATCTTCTCTCCTTTAGCTTCATAAGAATCTTCTATTTGCCTTACCACAAGCTGTGAATCACGGTTGATCTCTAGCTGCTCTGCCTTCATCGAGTGAGCCAAATTGAGTCATACAATAACGGCCTCATACTCTACCTCGTTGTTTGAGGCTTTAAAACCAAACCTAAGGGCGTATTCGACGTCTACTCCGTCTGGTGAGGTCAAAATTAGGCCCGCTCCACTTCCTTGGGCATTGGCTACACCATCTACCGAAAGTTTCCATACTGGGAGATCAGGTACTAGTTGTGTGCTCTCCATAGGTGTTCCTGTTATAAATTCTGCGATGAAATCTGCCAGAATCTATCCTTTTACAGTAGTTCTCAGTTTATACCTAATGTCAAATTCGCTGAGCTCAATGGCCCACTTTATCAATCTTCCTGAGGACTCAGGTTTATGTAACATTTGCTTCATTGGCTGGTCCGTAGGAACTTCTATGGTATAGGCCTGAAAGTATGGTCTGAGCCTTCTGGCTGTGGTGACCAAGGCTAAGAAAAGTTTCTCCATCTTCGGGTATCTTTCCTCTGCACCCCTTAGAGCTTTGCTGCAGTAATACACTGGTTGCTGAGCTCTGTCTCTTTCTCTTACGAGTGCTGTGCTAGTGGAGAAGTCTGATACAACTAAATTTAGGGTTAGCACTTCTCCTTCTATAGGACTGACTAGAATTGGAGAGGAACTCAGATAAACCTTCAAAGAACTAAATGCCTCTTCACATCGGGCATCCCATACAAAAGCTTTCTTCAATACTCAAAAGAAAGGCTGGTATTTGTCACTTGATCGAGACACGAAACGGCTCAGGGCAGCTATTCTCCCTGTCAATCGCTGAATTTTCCTTGTGTTTGAGTGCGGTTGCATGTCTAATACCGCCTTCACTTTGTCAGGATTAAATTTTATCCCCCTACTATTCACGATGAAGCCTAGAAACTTCCCTGCTGAAACCCTGAAGGCACAATTGGCCGGGTTAAGTTTCATCTTGTATTCTTTAAGAACCCGGAAGGATTCCCCCAGTTGTTGGATATGGAGCTCGACCTTTAACGACTTCACCAGCATATCATCTATATAGACTTCCATAGTTGTTCCAATTTACCTTTGGAATATGTTGTTCACCAAGCACTGGTACGTTGCTCCTGCGTTCTTTAAGCTAAAAGGCATGACTTGGTAACAATACGCTCCTTGTTCTGTCATAAATGAGGTCTTCTCTTGGTCACTGGGGTCCATTTTGATCTGGTTATAGCACGAGAAGGCGTCCATGAAACTGAGGAGCTCGTGCCCAGTGGTAGCGTCTACTATTAAGTCGATCCACGGTAAAGAAAAACTATTCTTGGGGCAGGCTCGATTGAGATCAGTGAAGTCTATGCATAACCGCCACTTGCCATTGATTTTCTTAACAAGGACCACATTGGCCAACCAGATAGAGTAATCTACTTCCCCAATGGTCTTGGCTTGGAGCAGCTTGTCGACTTCTTGATTGATGGCTTTCTGGCGTTCTGGGGCCAAGCTTTTTCGTTTTTGATTGACGGGCTTGCAGGCAAGATTTGTACTTAACTTGAGAGTGATAACTGAGGGATTAATGCCCTCCATGTCCTCTTGTTTCCAAGAGAACACTTCAGCGTTTTCTTTCAAGAATTGGTTGAGAAGGTCTTTAATCTCCTTACTTAGCTTGGACCCGACGTAGACAAGATGCTCTGGTTCCTCATCAACTAAACAGGTTCTAGCTTTTCTGATGGTGTTGGTGTAGTTTTCAGCTCATCCCTCATGTCGAGCTCGTCCAATTGGATGCTCTCTACCTCTTTCTGCTTTATAGAGGCCATATAACATTCTCTAGCTACACGCTAGTCTCCTCTGACCATTCCAGTTCCATTTTCTATCAAGAATTTTACGACAAGGTGATATGTCAAAGGGATGGCCTTCATTGCATTCAGGGAAGGTCTCCCCAGCAGCATATTGTATGCCGAGGGAGCATCAACCACTAGCAACCTTACAGTTGTGGTGGCCTGGCAGGGAAGCTCCCCTATGGTGAGTATGAGCTGAATTGACCCTAGAGACAACACCCTCTCTCTTGAAAATTCCAACAGATGGGTACTTACTAGCTCTAGCTTTTCTCTTGCTATGCCTATTTTGTCAAAAACAGACACAAAGATGATGTCTGTCGAGCTCCCGTTGTCTACCAAGACCCGATGTACTATTCTGTTGGCCACAACAGCCCTTACTACCAACGGATCATTGTGGGGTAAGTGGCAGCCCTCCAAATTCGAGTCTGAAAAGGTTATGGTTGTGTCTAGCCTTGGTGCTTTAGATGTAATGCATACCTCTAACATCTCATCACCTTAGATTCTGCGCAGATGAGCCTTTCTGGTTGCACTGGATTCTCCTCCTTCGACAAATCCCCCTGATATCACTCTGATCTCCCCCATGGGTTGTTGATGTTGTGCAGAAGCCTATTGCTAAGGTGACAGAGGTGGAAGATCTGGATTTTGATTGTCCTGGGCCATAAAGTGACGTAATTATCCTCGCTGGATCAGAAATTCAATTTCTTTCTTAAGTTAAATACAATCATCCGTGTGATGGCCATGATCTCTATGGTAATCACAGTACTTGGTGGGATCTCCCTTCGCCGAATCTGCCTTCATCCGAGGTGGCCATCTCAGGAACTTCTCATTCTGCACCTCATACAAGACTTGTGATACAGAGGCGGTGAGGGGGGTTAGCTGTCGAGGTGGGTACCTCAACTACAGCTCTGGCTGTGGGGGCCCTAGACGATCTCTAACATTATCTCTCCTCTTTGGGGATCGATCTTTATCTCTCCTTGGGGATTTGCCTCGCTATTTTTCTTTCCTGGGACTTCTCTCCCTCTCTTTTTCTTCCTTTTCCCTCTCTTTTCGTGATGAAGAGCTTCCTATTTTTGAGAGGAGTGTTTCCTCACCATTTATATAATTTTCTGCTTTAGCCAGCACCGCAGCCATACTTGCCTGAGGGTTCTTTGATATGAAAAATACCAGATCCTTTGATTGTACCCCAAGCCCCACAATGAAGGCAGTCATGGCGAACTTTTTGACGAGGACATCTGCCTTCAAAGATTCTGAATTGAACCTTTGGACGTTTGACCTGAGGTTCTCGTATGGTCCCTATTTTACATTCAATAGATGGTAACTCGGCTTCTTGTATATCCGAGCTCCTATGAAGTGGGACACGAAGGAGATTGAAAGCTCTTTGAAGGAAAAAATTGAAGCTGGGGGGAGTCTGTTAAACCATGCTAGAGTTGATCCTTTAAGAGTGATGGCAAAGGCTCTGCACTGCACAGGATCCTGGTACCCGTGCAGCTCCATTTAATTTTTGTAGGTGTTGAGGTGATCGATAGGGTTTTTGGTTCCGTCAAAGGCCTCAATCTGAGGCAACCTGAATTTTGGGGGAAGAGAAAAGTGTAGCACCCTCGTGGTGAATGGTGACTCTGTCTGCTGCACCAGGGCGTCCATCGTGACAGGTGCCTTGCTCCTAACAGCTTCCTTCATGTGGCTGAGCTCCAACTTAATATCCTCGAAGCGTCGCTCCCAGTACTGTTTTCTTCTTTCCTGCTGGTAGGAAAGGAAATCACTCCTTTCCCCACCATCGTTCTGGTTTTGCACTTCTTCGTTGTGGCCATTCCTAGGAGGTAGTTGTGGATCCCTTCGCATGGTCAGGCTATTTTCTCCTCCTTCATTTACCTCTCTGAGAGGGTCGAGGTGGTACTATTCTCTGCGAGGAGGATTGCTCGGGCCTTCTTGGGCTGGCCATGCCTCTTGTGGGCATTTTAAGAGTTTCAATAACTCCTCGTTTTGTTGTAGCAGACGCAGATTGACAAGACGGAGGGCGTCCAACTCGTTATTCGTTGGGGGATCCCTTATGAGGGGATTAGTTTCTGGATTATTCTCGGCTTGTCTGCCATTGGTGGCTTCATGTTGATCTTGTATGCGTGGTGGATTGGTTTGACTTTGGCTCATATTGTGGGTTGAGACCATCAGTCACTGAAAGATCAACATATTTGTAAAACGAGAACAGTCGTTCCCATAGACAGCGCCAAACTGATAATGTAATTTCCGGTGGATGAGCAAAGTCAACGAATCGTGACACTAAGGTGGGAGCAGAGCTGCATGGCTTGTGGAATGAATCATGATATGAGGGTTGATCTTTTGTGTATGGGGATGATGACACATGAGAAATATAGTAGTTCACCAGCTATAGAGCTTGGCTTGTCCACTATTTAATGGAGGTTTGTACTCCTTTTTCTTTATTGATCACTTGAATTACAAAGGAATAGCCTTTTTGCCTCTAAGGTCTCTCTTTTGTTTTGTTTTGTTTTTTCTCTCTCGTGCCTCAATGGAGGCACTGTTCAACATATATAGATTGGTTCCTAGTTCTAAGGTGTCTACACCGAGATGCTAGCCTTGCATCCGTGGGATCTCCCTTGATTTTCGGGAGAAGATCTTGGTTGGTTGAGAGTTTTATGCCTTGACTCTAGTTTTTTGTTCTCATTCCATTTATTTTGGGGATACTTGTTGTCTATCCAGCTGTCCTTATGTCATTCCAATCAGTTTGTTGTTGGCGTGAGACTGAGCTCTTCTTCCTTGTCTGACCTCCTGTCTAGGACTAGAGGTCTGAGCTCACACTTAAAATTATTTTTTGGTATCATCAGGGCTAAACATTTGACCTACCTAATACTTAATGATATACTTTTATTGTAACTATTAAATTAATATTAAATTCAAATATTTTGTGGTACTTACAGTCAATTCAATAATTGTAACAAATTAAGTCAATAAATTAAATGACAATAACTTTGCTCATAGCTTATTGCATAAGTCCAGATAGAGTAATGCTAGTTAGACCTAAAAATTTGACTTAAATTATTGATTTAATGATGTGATTTCATTGTAACCATTAAATAAATGTCAAGTTTCAATGTTTAATAGAACTCATAGTTAATCTAATTATTGTAGTGAATAAGGCCAACAAATTAAATCACAATAGTATCGATCGCCCATATATATGGGCAAGTGACATTAGACCAGTGAGCAATAAAGCTTACTCTCAATGGGTTAAAGCTACTAGCCTGATGATCAATTTTTTCTAACATCTAGATACACCAAGTAATTGATTCAATCATATTTCCTAATCTAAGATTAACGGTTCAATTTAATATTTAATGATAGTTGGCTCTTACCGTACATCAGCACCTGGGTTGCGCCTCCCCTTAACATTTTTCAATGATAGCATACTTATAAAAATAATTAAAATTTATTTTTTTTCACTAAAATAATACTAATATTATCATTTTAATTTGTTAACGAGTCTAAATTGCTCCAACTGCACAATATTTTTAACTATGCCCCTACAAAAACCCATTTTTTTGGCCCGGGACTTGCGCAGTTATAATTGGTCAAAGATGCATTGACCTCTTGCTGGTGAATGCCCTCTAGGAGGCTAAAATCTGTTTCATTGCGAAAATATTAGCTCAATGGAAAAGGGTTTGAGGGCTTGTAAGAGCATCCTTAATTCTGATTTAAATTTAAATTTTTGTAAAAAAATTCAAAAAAAATTTGAGTAAAAAATTTCAAAAAATTTACTTCAACATTTGGCTCAAACTTATGCCAAATCAAAAGAGACTCATTTTTTTTACTAAAATTAAGGGAAACTCAAATTTTTACCTAAATTTTTAATTGTAAGATTTTACCTTCTTTTAAAAATTTAATGGTCATTTTTACTATCTTTTAAATTTGAGTTTGCCCTTATTTAAATTTTATTTTTTCATTCTTTAAATTTCAGTTTGTCCAATAAAATCTTTTGTATTAAATAAAGTTTTTTTACTCAAATATTAATTTAAATTAAAATAAAAATTTGAATTATAATTGGAGATACTCTAAGAGCTACCTTTAAGTCGTAAACTATCTTCAGCTGTA
>CM042186.1:16953080-16985655 GCA_023539305.1 Ilex asprella
CATCCACCGGCACGAACCTCGCACCTGAAATTTTTTTCCATAAAGGGTGAGCTACGCTCAATAGAGAACATCCCAACTAGGTTACTCCCCAAAACCAATCTACCTTTCACATATCCCAAACATATATATGTCATAAATGTTTGAAATTTATAATGCAATGCTATGGAATGAGATGAGACTCACTCTCAATAACCACTCGAGCTCTTCCCGGCCCTTCGATACATGCAAGTTGCAATCGTGCAATTGCCCATCATCCTTGATCTCGAGCCCTTCCCGGCTCTCCAACACATGCAATTTTTCATGTGTATCAATCCGTCATTTATGCTACACATCAAATGACATTTTCAATTCGGGGTCTTGTATGGGGTGAGTGTTTATGGACTTACACCAACGGTACCCAACCGACACGAGATTTATAGACTTCCACCAACGGTCCCGCGTACACCGACACACTTTATGGACTAATACCAACGGCAGTACGTATCCAATCACCGGGTCTTACACTCGAGGGATCTTCTAGCCCTTCTTACTAACCCAGACCCTCACACCATATAAACCGTGTGACTCAGCCAAGTTATCGACTTAGCTTACTCCAGCCCACTCGTCATCCACCCATGTAGTTTATGAGTACTTTCATGCACAACCACCCATTTTATGCAAAGTTCTCATGCATATACAATGTAATGTGTCATTGCAATTCAACAACAATGTTCAATATATCATGTGTGTCATATGAACCATTTCATATCCAATTCACATAATCCATGACAATTATATCAAAAGCATATAATTTTCATAATTCTCAATGTCAATAAATCAATATGCATTTATCAATATTATATTCCAAACCCAAGCCTAAGCATATTATTTCATGTTAAGCAATAACACACTTCTAAAAATCAAGACATTATGTAAACACATAACATGCCCATAATTTCACATAATTCAAGATAGAGTGTATTTAATAGCCATTTTACCAAGACATAATTTAAGCACACAATATGCCCATATAACACCAATTCCCATGGAATTTCCCAAAATAAATTACCACATTTCAATTCCAAGCTAGAAATTTGTCGTAATCTACATCTATTCTCATTTTCATATCCATTTCATTAATTTTCTTTCACTATGTAAGTCATATATATCTATATTAACCTACACATTTCATACAACATTTAAAGTTGTGAATAAAACCTAAATAGGACAATTCCCTACCTCTTGTAGCGTGAGGAACGACCTTAGAAGTTTCAAGAATTTGACCCAAGCTCCAATCCAAGCTTCCCAAAAATTTTGATTTTTTCACCTTCGGTGAAAGTCCTCATTTTTAGTATGTACGCATAGCCCTTGTCGAGGAGAGCGACTTTCCCTCTTGGCCCAAACGAATTTGAGCCCTCTAGCTTCGTAGATCGTAGAGAGAAGTTGTATTTTTCTCTCTTTTCCCTCTCTTCTCTCTCTCTCTTTCTATCGGCTGAACATGGCTGAAATAATGGGAGAAATGTGATTTTTCCCCCTATTTATAATTCTGAATACTTGGTCCACAGCGCGCCAGACGTTCCTTTTTATTCTGGGTCCATTTTCATCCCGAAACGATTAAATTTTGCTCCGGTTCAAGTTCAAAATATTTTTAATTTATCTTAACTTTATTTATTTTAAAAATCTCACAATTTTTTCAAAAATTTCGTATTTGGGTCTCCCAAGGCCCGACCGCCTCGTTAAACGCAAAAAACCCGACTTTCTCTGAATTCGATGAAATTTGACATGGTCACTAGATTTCGAGAGACGAATCCAACGGGTGAAATGTATTTCGTCATTCGATCTCTAGAAAATTTTAAGTTTACAATCCGAACTATTCTGACAATTTACCGTTTTGCCCTTTATTCTTAAAAGTTAAAATTTACCCGAGTTTTTACATTCTTCCCCCTTTAACAGAATTTCGTTCCCGAAATTCATGCACTCATGCACGCATAACTACATGCACATGCAACAAGCAAATTTATACTTAAAACCATGCACTTGTACCTCCATCCTCGAACAAGAACGGATAATTGGCACGAATGGTGTCCTCACGCTCCTATGTCTCCTCATCCACTCCTCGGTATTGCCACAGCACCTTCACTAGCCTCACAGTCTTGCCTCGCAAAACTTGCTCTCGTTTATCCATAATACGCACCGGTCCCTCCTCGAAGGTCCCATCCGCATCAACCATCAATTCACCCCAATCCACCGCATGTGTCGGATCAGGTGTATACTTTCGGGACATGGAGACATGAAACACTACGTGAACTCCCGATAAATTTGACGGTAATGCCAACCTGTAAGCCACTGTACTCACTCTCTCGAGTACCTCGAAGGGCCCTATAAACCTTGGCAACAGCTTCCCTTGCTTCCCGAATCTGACCACTCCTTTCTTAGGTGTCACCTTTAAGAAGACGTGATCTCCCATCTCAAATTTCAAAGGTCGCCGCTATCTGTTGGCATAGCTCTTCTGTCGGCTTTGGGCCGTAAGAAGGCCCTTCTTTATTAGGTCCACCTTCGGTGAAGTGTCCCTAATCAATTCGGGACCTGTAGAGGGTCTTTCTCCAACATCCGTCCAACACACCGGAGAACGACAAGGCCTTCCATATTGTGCCTCATAGGGAGCCATCTGTATGCTTGCCTGATAACTATTATTGTAGGCGAACTCTACTAAGGGTAAATGCTCTTCCCAGCTACCCTTAAGGTCTAGGATGCATACTTGCAGCATGTCCTCTAAAATCTGGATGGTCCTCTCTGACTGACCGTCTGTCTGGGGATGAAAGGTTGTATTCATTGTCAACTGCGTCCTCATGGCTTGTTGGAAACTCTCCCAAAAGTGAGCCGTAAACCTAGGGTCCCGATTCGATACTATAGATATGGGCACCCCATGCAGCTGGACTATTTCCCGTATATATAGCTTGTAGAATTCCTCCAGTGTGAAGGTCATCCGTACCACCAAAAAGTGTGCCGACTTGGTAAGCCGGTCCACTATCACCAACAGTGCGTCATGTCCCCGCGATGTACGTGACAAGTGGGTCCCAAAGTCTATCGTGATATGCTCCCACTTCTACTCAGCTACCTCCAAAGGCTGGAGCAACCTTGTTGGTCTGTGGTGCTCGGCCTTGACTTGCTGACACATGAGACGTCTACCAACAAAGTCTCCAACGTGCTTCTTCATCCCACTCCAATAATACTAGCGACGAAGATCTTGGTACATCTTCATGCCACCTGGATGAACTGCAAAATGAGAGCAATGAAACTCCTTAAGGATTTTCTCTCTCATATCTGCAAACTGAGGAACCACAACCCTTCCTCGATACCGAAGACTACTATTCGAGTGAATGGCCTAGCCCTCGTCACCTGTACATGCTTGTACCCGGTCCTAGATGGACAACAGCTCAGTGTCTAGACTCTAGGACTCAATTACTCTGCTCAGTAGAGAAGGCGTAGCCACCAAACTCCTCAAAGTACCCTGAGCCTAACCCATATAATGTAGCCCGAACTGTCCAATAGTCTCGAGCATAAGCCACTCCCGGGAAGCCATACTAGCCAAGACTTCCCGTGACTTTTAGCTAAGTGCATCCACCATCACATTTGTCTTATCGGGATGGTAATGTAAAGTGAAGTCATAGTCCTCCAAAAACTCCATACACCTACGTTGCCTCATATTGAGGTCCCGCTGTATAAATATGTATTTTAGACTTTTGTGGTCTGAAAACACTTCTAACTTCTCGCCATACAAATAGTGGCAGCAAGCCTTCAATGCAAAGACAATGGTCACCAACTCCATATCATGCGTGGGGTAGTTGCGCTCGTGGTTCTTTAACTTCCGAGAACCGTGAGCCACCACCTTCCCAGACTGCATCAAAACACAACCGAGTCCATCTTTGGATGCATCAAAGTACACTGTATACATTTACCCCCTTTTTGGGACTGTCAAAATAGGAGCTGAAGTCAACCTCCTCTTTAACTCCTGGAATGCCTTCTTGCAAGAATCATTCCACTCAAACTTGACCTCCTTCTAGGTCAACCTCGTCATAGGTCCCGCTAGTCGAGAGAAGTCCTCGATGAATCTCCGGTAATACCTGCCAATGCCAAAGAAACTACGTATCTCGTAGACTAACTTCGGTCTCTCCGAATTCATCATTGCTTCAACTTTTTTTGGGTCCACGGATACATCCGAAGCCGACACTACGTGTCCCAAGAATTTTACCTCAGTCAGCCAAAACTCACATTTATCGAACTTTACATACAACTGATGGTCTCTCAAGGTTTGGAGAACAATCCTCAAATGATATTCATGCTCCTCCTCAGACTTGGAGTAAATCAGGATGTCATCAACAAACGCCACGACAAACTGATCTAAATAAGGTTGAAACACCCTATGTATGAGATCCATGAATACCATTGGGGCATTCGTTAACCTAAATGGCATCACTGTGAATTCGAAATGCCCATACCGCGTTGTAAAAGTCTTCTTAGGGATATTTGCCTCCCTAATCCTTAACTGATGGTAGTCCTTTTGGAGGTCTATCTTGGAGTAGACCTTTGCTCCCCTCAGTTGATCAAACAAGTCATCAATCCTCGACAAAGGGTACTTATTCTTGATAGTGACCCGGTTCAACTGTCGATTGTCTATGCATAGTCGAAGGGTTTTGTTCTTCTTCTTTGCAAATAACACCGGAGCGCCCCAAGGTGAAGTGCTCAGTCTGATAAAATCCTTGTCCAATAATTCTTGTAATTGGACCTTGAGTTCTTGCAACTCAGCGGATGCCATCCTATGTGGAGTCATAGAAATAGGCAAAGTACCCGGATGCAACTCAATGCTAAAGTTCAAATCCCTATGTGGAGGTAATCTCGATAGTTCGTCCAAAAAAACACCTGCATATTCACAAACGACCCAAGGATGACCAAACTCCTGTCTCACCTAGTCCTCCAAGGTAAGACTAGCAAGCCAACCTATCAGCTGCCCGTGCCATTGAGAGTCATACACGGCTTGGGACAAAGCATTGTGCTTCTCCCCTTGAAACTTAAAACAAATGCCATCTGGCGTATAAGTAATGACCCTCTTTTGATCACAATCAATGACAATACGATGTGCCGTCAACCAGTCAATCCCAAGGATGACATCAAACTTTGACATATCCATGACCGGAAGGTCCACGGTGAGTAAAATCCCTAAGATCTCTAACTCACAACCCTGGCATATCTGGTCAACTCTCACCCTAGCTCCTAGGGGAGAACTTACATGCAATTGCTCTTCCAAGTTATCCACCCCTAAGCCCAAATCTCTAACACATGATGCAGATATGAATGAATATGATGCCCCACTATTAAACAATACTTTAGCCCATAAGCGAGAAAGTAGAAATGTGCCCTGTATCACAGACTGATCTGCCGGCTCAGTTTGTGGCACCATGGCGTAGACACACCCCTGAGTCCTTGAAGTTCTAGCCTACAAGCTCTGCCCTCAGCCTCGACCCATGCCCTGGCCCATCTGCCCTAATTGCGGAGTCCCAGCTCGAAAAGTGGTAGGGCTTGAGTAGCACCCTAAAAATGGTACTGATTTTCCTGGCCCATAGTGGGGTAAGGAGGAATATAGTGTGTCTGTGACTGCCCCACCGAGGATTGGGACTTAGATGTCCTATAACCCTGGGATCCCTACCTCTGAGGACAATCTTGCATCATGTGACCCGAGTGATGGCAATGTAAACAAGTCTTCTGGCTTGCCTAGTAGGTAGTCCTGAAGTTTCCCCCACCTTGGGAGGGTCGACCTTGGCCTTGGCCTTGATGGCCGCGGCTCTGTCCCTGAGACCCTTATGGGGTAGAAGTTCTCTACTTCTTCCCCGAGCTAGAAGAAGGGGATTGACCCTCTTTCTTCTTGTCCTTAGCACCCGCCTCCCGGATGCTTCGAGCGTCTTCCACCTCTCTTTCAATGGCCATAGCTGTTTCGACCATTGTATCCAAGTCTTCCAGCAGAGGCCCACAATCTTTCCTCGGATGGACAATTTCAAACCATCTTCAAACTTCCTCACTTTGGCCATGTCGGTGGCCACGTAATCATCAGCAAAATGGGCTAGTTCAGTAGACTTGGCCACGTATTCCATCACCTTCATTGTGCCCTGCTTCAATTCTAAGAATTCCCGGGCCTTCGCATGTGGAACGGTCGCCGGGAAATACTTGCCTATGAAGAATTCCTAGAACTCTTCCCATGTCATGGTCTCCAAGTTCTTGGATTTCGTCACCCAATCCCACCATACTTGGGCTTCTCTTTCTAGCTGGAATGCAGCTAGCTTATCTTAGAGGCATCTGAGGTGATCTCCATAGCCCTTAAGATCTTATTTACTTGTCGGAACCACTGGTCGGCCACCATCGGATCTGGCCCTCCTGTGAAAACTGGAGGCATGTGCGCCTTGAAGTGTTGGAGGTTACTCGTGCCTCCCTGATTGCCATTGGCGCTAGCTTGTGCAACAGTGGCTGCCATCATGCCCAAAGTTTTGTTAAACGCTTGTTAATCAAAGGCCGGTGGTGGTTGATTATTGATCTGCCCACCGCCTCGGTGTCCTTTTCCTCTACATGCCATCTACACACATGTCAAATGGCAACAACACACTAACTTAACATCCCGAACTAGGGATCAAGTGCAAACTTTGAGAATTTTTTTATTCTCCTCCTAGTAGAACGTATGTTTCATACTAGCATACACCTCACTCCAGGAACCATCCCGTTCACCATTTTTCCACCCCCAAGGTTATGTTTTCTAACCCTAGTACGACCATTTCATACACAATTTACCATTGAATATCAATCACATAACACATAGCACAAAATCATGTAGCAAGTAAAGCACATAACATGAAATGCACATAGAATGCAATGGTTTAAACCTAATGCCTATCAAGCCCTAGATAATTTGTATACCTATGCTCTAATACCAAGTTGTGATGCCCAAAAAAATTCGGGGGTCCTTTGTAAACCGTTGACCACCCGTCAATCTGCGGAAATAACCTTTCTTGCCTCAACTCCAGGCTTTATGTCCATACCATTTCCCTTAATTGGGATTTTAAACCACGTATATACCCCGTGTTTTTTTTTATTATTTAATTCTCCCGAGGTCCAATATACCTCAAAATAGTTCATTTAGAATCCATTTGTACCATTTGAACCCAAGAAAACAAGGTCCAAAAGCATAGGAGAACAGTGTTAAATTTTTAAAAACCTTTCGACAGTACCGGTACGTCGAAATCTTTGGTCAAAGTGTATCGGTACACCGTACCGGTACGCAGTACCGGTATAGTCTATCCAGATTTTTACATTTTCTTATGTTTTTCGTTTCCAATTCATTCAAAAACTTTCTCAAACCAACCCAACACTTACATAACATGTATTTGGGCATTCCACATAGATTACATAAAATCAATTACAACATTTAAAAGCAATATCATTCAATTACCTGCCAAAAATAAATGTTCATTTCAATTTCACAATTTTTTGTCAAAATGAGCCGCAGTTCGGCTTCTTCATCCTTGAGGATCAAAGTGAGAGCCATCCACCAGCACGAACTCCGCACCTGAAATGTTTTCCCATAAAGAGTGAGCTACGCGCAATAGAGAACATCCTAACTAGGCTACTCCCCAACCCAAATGCACATGAAATGTTCATATACAACCAATCCACCTTTCACATATCCTAAACATATATATGTCATCAATGTTGAAAATTTACAATGCAATGCTATGGAATGAGACGAGACTCACTCTCAATAACCACTCGGGCCTTTCCTGGCCCTTCGACACATGCAAGTTTCAATCGTGTAATTGCCCGTCATCGTTGATCTCGAGCCCTTCCCGGTTCTCCAACACATGCAATTTTTTCATGTGTATCAATCTGTCATTTATGTTACACATCAAATGATATTTTCAATCCGGGGTCTTGTATGGGGTGAGTGTTTATGGACTTACACCAACGGTACCCAACCGACACGAGATTTATGGACTTCCACCAATGGTCCTGCGTACACCGACACACTTTATCGACTAATACCAACGACAGTGCGTATCAAATCACCGGGTCTTACACCCGAGGGGTCTTCTAGCCCTTCTTACTAACCCCGACTCTCACACCATATCAACCGTGCGACTCGGCCAAGGTATCGACTTAGCTTATTCGAGCCCACTCTTCATCCACCCATGTGGTGTATGACTACTTCCATGCACAATCACTCATATTATGCAAAGTGCTCGTGCATATGTAATCACCGGGTCTTACACGCGAAGGGTCTTCTAGCCTTTCTTACTAACCCCCACTCTCACACCATATCAACCGTGCGACTCAGCCAAGGTATCGACTTAGCTTATTCGAGCCCACTCGTCATCCACCCATGTGGTGTATGACTATTTCCATGCACAATCACTCATATTATGCAAAGTGCTCATGCATATGCAATATAATGTCTCATTGCAACTCTACAACAATGTTCAATATGTCATGTGTGTCATATGAACCATTTCATACCCAATTCACATAATCCATGACAATTATATCCAAAGCATATAATTTTCATAATTCTCAATGTCAATAAATCAGTATGCATTTATCAACATTATATTCCCAACCCAAGCCCAAGCATGTTATTTCATGTCAAGCAATAACACACTTCCAAAAATCAAGACATTATATAAACAGATAACATGACCATAATTTCACATAATTCAAGAAATTACTCTAAGCAATTTCTACATTCTCAATTGAAGATAGAGTGTATTCTATCTAATTTCAAAACCCATTTCACCAAGACATAATTTAAGCACACAATATTCCCATATTACAGCAATTCCCATGGAATTTCCCAAAATAAATTATCACATTTTAATTCCAAGCTAGAAATTTGTCGTAATCTACTTCTATTCTCTTTTTTATACTCATTTCATTAATTTTCTTTCACTAGGAAAGTCATATATATCTATATTAATCTACCCATTTCATACAACATTTAAAGTTGTGAATAAAACCCAAGTAGGACAATTTCCTACCTCTTGTAGCATGAGTAACGACTGTAGAAGTTCTAAGAATTTGACCAAAGCTCCAATCCAAGCTTTCCAAAAATTTTGGTTTTTCCACCTTTGGTGAAAGCCCTCCTTTTTGGTGTGTACGCGTAGCCCTCGTCGAGGAGAACAACTTTCCCTCTTGGCCCGAACAGATTTGAGCCCTCTAGCTTCGTAGATCGTAAAGAGAAGTTGTTTTTTCTCTCTTTTCCCTCTCTTCTCTCGCCTCTTTCTATCGGCTGAACATGGCTGAAATAATGGGGGAAATCTGATTTTCCCTCTATTTATAATTTCTGAATACTTGGTCCACAACGCGCCACACGTCCCTTTTTATTTCTGGTACGTTTTCATCCGGAAAGAATTAAATTTCACTCCGGTTCAAGTTCAAAATATTTTTAATTTGTCTTAACTTTATTTATTTTAAAAATCTCAAAATTTTTCCAAAAAATTCGTATTTGAGTCTCCTGGGGCCCGATCGGCCCGTAAAATACGAAAAATTCGACTATCTCGAAATTTGTTAAAATTTGACATGGCCACTAGATTTCACGAGATGAATCCAACGGTGAAATCTGTTTTGTCATATGAGCTCTAGAAAATTTCAGGTTTACAACCCGCACTATTTTTGATAATTTATCGTTTTGTCCTTTATTCTTAAAAGTTGAAATTTACTTGGATTTTTACATTAGCTTTCATGGTATTCGAACAATTATACAATGGAAACAATTGTATGCAAAATAAATGGTTATATGATCAACAAGATTATGTATATGATCGGTAATTTTTTTATTGATATGATGGAGAAGATGATGTATATGATACGTAGTAGGGAAGAAGAAAAACAAATAAGATTTATACAGGTTTGACTCTAACCACGATGGCCTACGTCCTCTCTTGCCCTCATTCATGGAGCTTCTTTCAATATTATGATCTCCTTCAACGGGTAAATGATCAAACCCCTTAAAAGTCATCTCTTCTTCGGTAGTTGAAGACACACATTTGGTAAAACCTGGGAAAAATTTAAATTTTTTGAAAAGGGTAAAATGGTCATTTTTGTCACTATCAGAAAGAATTAAAATACTTACTCTCTAGAACTCGTATGACACAACAGACTTCACCGTTGGATTCGTATCGCAAAATCTAGTCATTTTGATGAATTTTGTTCGAATTTTGAGATAGTCAGATTTTGCACGTCGTTCGAGACGATTAAGTAGCGATTGACCTCACAAAGGTCCTCAAAAATAGAAAATTTTAAATTTCCTTATAAATGAATAAAATTTTAAGTAAAATTAATTTAAACTTAAACCGGAATGAAATAAATCGTTTCGGGGTGAAAATGAACCTGAGAAAGAGGGGGTGTGTGGCTCGATATGAGCCAAGTCTTCAAAATTATAAATAAAGGCTAAATATCTGAAAAATCAGATATTCTCACCCATGTTCAAATGAGTTCACACGTTGGAAGAGAGAGAAGAGAGAAAATAAGATTTCAAGCTTTCCTCCGACAATTCTTGGAGTTTCGTCGGTCAAAATTCGTCGAGCCAGGACTTAAAGTTCATCTCCTTGATGAGGGCAACATAGCCACACCAAGAACGAGGAATTTTATCAAAGAATCAAAGAGGAAAATTTGAGAAATCAAGAGCTTTGGGCTTGTTTGGTGTTCTAGAAGTTTTCTACACTTCTATTGAGGGAGAGTTTCTCCTACTTGGGTTGATTTCTAACCTAGAATGCCTATGAGGAATGGTTGGGTGTATATAAATATATATATTTACCTATGTGTGTGTGTATATATATATATGATTATGAAAATGAGTCTAGAAAGGACTTAAACCAAATTCTTGTTTGAATTTGATATGTGGAAGTCATTTATGTGATTCCTTGATACTTGATGGTATGGGGGCAAATGTGTGTGATAACATGATATGTTTGCCTTGAAGGTGTTTGATTAAATGCCTTAAATAATGATATTTGATGTTGTGTGGACAATATTATGTGATAACATGATTGGTGCATAGAAGGTGTTTGATAAAATACCTTGCATGGATTGAAGTTGTTATTTTGATGTAATTGAAATAGCATGCTTGAGTTGAGTTGTGTGATAACTTGTGGAAATTATATGCTTATTGGGCATAGTGATGATTTATGGAGGTTATATGCACATGATATACATTTCCATGGAATATGATCATAAGTGATAAATGTTGCTCATGTGAGATTCATTACATGGGACATGACATGGATAAACAATGGTTCATTACATTGCATTTGCACAGAACATCTCATTACATGGGTGTGTGTATAGTTGTCGTCAATACCACACTTGGTGATTGACTGAAGGCTTGAGAAAGTTGGGCCGAAGGCCTAGCTAAGCCACATGAAAACAAGATAAATTGAGTTTGGGGTTAGCAAGAAGGGGCTAGAAGATCCCTCGGGTGAGAGACCCGGTGATTGAATATGCACTCCGTTGGTATAAGAGCCCATAAAGTGTGTCGGTGTACGAAGAATCGTCGGTAGAAGGCCATGCATTCCGTGTCGGTTGGGTGCCGTTGGTGTAAGTCCATGAATATACACCCCCCAAGAAAGACCCTAGGTTTGTAAACGTCATTTGATGTGTAACATGGATGACGGGTTCATATACATTGACACTTGCATGTGTTGAGAAGCCGCCAAGGGCTCGGAAGGAGTACATTAATGAGTCTCATCTCATTACATGACATGTCATAAAAGATTCCATCATTGAGTTGCATATACTTGATTGGAATTGTCGTGGATAATTAAATGTTGCATGTGAGCAATCCATGTGCATCTAGGTGGGGAGTAGCTTATGTAGAAAATATTCTACTGAGCGTGGCTCACCCTATACGAGAACACATTTCAGGTGCGGGTTACACGCCGGTGGACGGATCTCATTCGGACCATCAAGGGTGAAGAGGGGCCGATTTGTAGCCTTTAACCTTGAATTTTTGTAAAACTATATTTTTGGCATGGAACTTTGTGCAAATGATTGTAATAGAACCTTGTATGGATCATGTATAATGTTGAAAAGTTCATTATACATGTTTGGGATGATTTTGGGAAGGTTTGAAATGGATTGGAAATCGAAAAACAGAAATACCAACATTCTGGAATTTTGCTGGCGTTCGAATGCAACCTTTGTTTAAACGCAATCCACATTCGACCGTCAGGCCACTTCGAACGTGGGGAGCTTAAAGTATTTTGGTTTTTAGCAAAGCTCTAATGGAATTGCAAAAGTACTGGGAGCAAGTGACGTTCGAAGTCCAAGTGACGTTTGAACGTAAAACAGACGTTTGAACGCTAATTAACGTTCGAACGTGAATCTGAAATTAAACTTTTAAGATTCCTGCGCTATGCTTTCGGGCTTGAGTTTCTTTGGTTCAAAGGACACATATGAACCTCAAATGAGGTATGTTGGACCCCGGCTGATTTAAATGGTAACATGTACATGGGTTGCACGTGTGAGTTATAATCTCGACTTAAGGGATAATATTGATAGATATAGATGTGATGTCGGGTTGTGCGGCACTCACTGGTATTTTCGCGGGTTGACGGGTGGTCAACGGTCAATAAATGACCCCCAAATTTTGGGGCGTCACACATTTACAATTCAAGCTTAATAGAAACACTTTCAAGTTCACTCAATACAATAATATCCCCTCTATTTACAAGTAAATATTTACTCAATTAAACTCAAAAAGGGAGACAATCATAATTAGACTTGTAGCCAGATCCCACAACAATTATCCTTTTTTGATACGTAAATCACCCTTTGAATGCTCAAGAACTCCCCAATAATTCCCCCCCAAAAAAGCTTACTTCAATGGCATCACAATGACTATTTATAGTGAAAGAAAATATGCAAAAATGGAGGTCAAAAACTAGCCATTGGAGCCTTCAACGGGTACATCTAGCATGCCGGTTTGTCAAAGGCACTTTTCCTATTCATCTGAGGCCATCATGTGGTTTAGCCAACCGGTATACTTCTTTATCTAACCAGTATACCTCTTCAAGCATCCGACATACAAGTTCTGTGCATTGCCACATTCTTCCAATACAATTGTTAGAATTTGAAGAAGAATATTTCTACCAAAATTATAGGCATGGATGTCATCTTTCCAACCTCGTTGGAATTAGGTCATTCGGACATCAGAATAGAAATTATGTCCCAAATCTTGTGACATGTCTGATACTCTTCACCATCAGCCGTCAATGCATTAACTCAAAATTTTATCATTTTTCACCTTGAAGTCATTCAAATATCAAAGTTACTATTTCACACAAACTTGTAGATCTTGAAGTCTTCTTTACATCCATACTCGAATCAAATGAATTGGATAGTTTTAAAAGTTATTCCAATCTTATAGAGACTATGCTAAATTGACGATTTCAACATTTTTCCTTCTTGCAATTTTTCTTTCGCTTCTTTGCCTTGATCTTTCAACAACCCTTCTCAACCACCCTTCTCAACCACCATATTTACATTCCTAACTTGAATAATGATCATATAACCAAGATCCTTAACCTCTTTAAGTTGCCCTCATATGCACATCAAACCAACAAGGTTGTTGAAGAAACTTCTCATGTCATGCTCTTCTTATTCAATCGACTACTTAATCTACCTATATTCATGATGCTTATTTTCTTCATGTAGTTGCATCTTATCATATTCACTCAACTCAAGCACATATTCTATTTTGATTCTTCATACAACGTGTAACACATTATTCAATCTACCACATCTCAGGTTATTGCAACATTTTTAGCTAGACTCCAAGAATAAGATTAGTAATACAAGAATGTTTGTTATCATCAAAACTTTTCTTAACCAAGCATATCAAGCACAAAATCATTGTCTTCCCCCAGATGATATAGAATATAAGAAATTATCAGATAAACATGTACTTGTTCTAGTATGAATACTACTACAATAGATTTTTTGAACATTGTTGGAAGCTATATTAATTACAAATAAGTTTGTCTAACTGCCATCATTTTACTTATGAGATCACTTAGTGTAACACCCCAAAGTGGGAATTAAAATTTTTATATGATTCATGATGGAATAATGAAAACAATTGAGAATAATACTGATTGAGTAACTTGCTTTGGCGTGGTATTTAATTTTGTCGAATTTAGATTTTTTTTTGGGGAAGTTTGGGGATGAAACCATAATTAAGATTATATTTTATGATTGGTCGTTAATCTGAATGTTTTTAGGTGATTATAATATTACCATTGAATTCAAAATGTCGAGAAACCATAAGATTGGTGATTGGATAGTATTGCACTTCAGAAAGGGTACAATAATCATTTCGTTATATCAGCTATTAATTTGGCATGAGTTTTGAGTAGGTTTGGAGATTACTTATAAAAATAAATGTCGTTAACATAAAATAACATTAAAAATAGGTCTAGAATGTCAAAAATTCATTAGGTACACATTTAGGATAAATTAAAAATTTAGGGGTAAAAGCATATTTTTACAAAAAGGTTTGCACCAAATTCAGTTTGGACAGAACCTTTAACTGGTAAATCATCTTTGAACTTGGTCGATAGTCTCCTTTGTATTTTGACTCGGCTTCTTCCACTTCCTTTTCCAAGTCGAGCCCTACTACAAATAAACTTATTCTTCATTCTACCGCATCTTCGAAAACACTCTAAGCACTTCTAAATACTTAGAGAGAGAGAGAGAGAGAGAGATAGAGCAGATCCCATACTTCAACGAAAAAATTAAAAGTTCTTGGATCATGTGACACTTTGAGGTACATAATGTATATAATATGTTATTCCTAAATGTCTTTGAAAATAGTAATATTCTTGATTATTCCATATTTGTACTATATTTGATCTATGATTTCGTATTTCTAGGGTTTCATTGGATCTGTGTTATATATGTGATATATATTGGTTCATGTGGTATATATTGAAACATGGATCATGTTTTGCGTGGATGAGGGTGGGTAGATATCTTAGTCCTTGCAAGAATGTAAAGATCTCTTATAGCTCGGATTTGACATAACATGGGATATTGACTGATGTATGGTTATTTGATTCTTATTGATTGAGTTGTTCTAATTTGATGTGATATCACTGATTTGATTCAATATCTATTCTCATGAGCCCATCTTTCCTTGTCATATTATATACTTCGCTGTTATATTTATTTTTCAGGTTGACTTGGAGAAAAGGATCGGGATTGGTATAATCAAAGAATTGATGAGGATAATCGAAGGTTTATAATTGATCAACATTTTTATATAAATATATAGTTTGTTATCATTTAATTTGAATTTTGCAAATGTATAATTGTTATCATGATGGATGGTTATTGTTAGAGAACGTATTCCAAAATTTGGAGACTTTATTATTGATTTTAATTGTATTTAAGGTAAAAGAGCTCTGACTTTTATATTTGGAAATAATTGTTGGTTTATGATAATTAATTGTTGTAAGCTAATGTATTCAGAAAACTGGGATGTTACACTTAGTTATTCACATGCACTTAAACATTTAAAAGTATAATCATCTAAGAAGAACTTGTAATGGAACCATCATGGGTTTTACTACTGACGAATCAACCCTTTTCTTGTTGGTGTTTTTTTTTCTTCTTCTTCAATGCTAACCTGGAGAGAAACGATAATATCTTCTTATTATTCTTTTTATGAGGTTTGATTAGTTATGTGATTAATAAACTATCATTTTATTATAAGGTTCGAATTAATGCTGTGTCATAGTTTCCTTCATATTTAATGGCAAAATTTGGTAGGTTTCTAAATTTAATTTTAGAATTCTTTGACTAGTGACCCTTGGATCATGATCCAATGGTCCAAATGAAATACCCATCAGAGACTATAGTGTTTAGCTTCCATGATCATGTAACTACATGTTCATATGTGTGTATAGTCACCCATGTGTAAGTCACATGGGATTTGTGTTTTTACTATTAAACCCCTGTCTAGATCACGTGTATGTTACGTGTTGTGGATCAGGTAAAAAATGCAATGGAAGTTAGGATTGGACTGCATTACAACTTTTTAATCTAACCGAGCGTGCAATGTGATAAATTTTTCATGGTGAAAGTTAAAAAAGTTAACATCTTTTGGGGTGACAAATGACATTCACCCTAAATAATTTAAAAGCTTATTGTAATGATATTTCTATAACTTTATAAATTACACGAGTTTCATCGGTTGATGTCATATATTAAAGATTGACGAAGATTAATTTATTTCACATCAAGTTACTTGATGATTGTGTTAAGGATCTATGAAGAAATTTATTCTTAAGTCATGACACACATCAGTTAGGTTCGGTAAGTTTGAGCTAAATACCTTAGTCTACCACATGCTTAATTCGAGAAAATACGTTTGGGATTTGATTTACATCATATGTAATTAGTCTTATACTTTTAGTATGAAAAAAGTTCTTTTTAAATAAAAATTAAAACTTAAATATAAACCAAGATCAAGTGATGCCTTAGGAGGCTTGACTAAGGTTATTTGGATCAGTTTTGAAGGAATTCAATTGGGTATTGACTTGGCACTCTCTATGTGCTCAAGTAGTGTCATATGGATGTTGGGTCCTAGAGGGGGTGGGGGTGCGAATAGGACCACTATAAAATTTCAAACTTCTTTGAGAAGTTTTCTTGATATACTCAGAGTTAGGTCCATTTTTTTTAATCATTAATGCAAACCAGGTACATTTTAATCACTTTGGCTTTTCACTCATATTGGTATGTTTGTTCAGTTCATATGATGTGTAAGAGATAGGATACCAAAATCTTCGGTTTGATCTACAAATTCCAAAGCAAAACACTTGTTTTATAGAAGATGGTTGTCTAACTATAGGGCTAGTTGACTAAGTTTTGTTTTTAGGCACCTTTTTTTTATTCAAATCATTTGTAATCAATTATTATTCTGGGAGGGGGGAGAAACAAAGTGGTTATTCTTTCACGATTATCCACGTGGAGCGCATGAAACTATTTAGATGGGGTCAATAGGTTTTTCAATTTGAAGCCCAATTGATTACAAATTAAAACATAATCTACCACAATTGCATTTTGTCACAATGATTGGTCAATAGATTAGTGAGAACCCCTTTTAATCACCACAAACCCTTACACCCATGAAGATTGATGTTAATTAACATTCTATTAATTTTCTCAAACACTTAATCTCATAGAGACTCCAAAACCCAATCGCTAATGCAAATATGGATAAAGAGATTTTAATTAATCATTCAGACAAACATATAGTGTGCGTGTCTGTGAACAATCACAAGTTTATAAGCATAAGCAATAAAAAATAGAAGTGATTTGTCGACGTGGAAATTCCTCATGGGAAAAACTATGGGGAGCCTCGCTGGGTTGACCAAAACCTAATTTACTACTACTGTAACACCCCGCATTTTTCTTTTATATATGCATATATATATATAGTAAATAATTGTTGTAAAAATGCTAGTATATGTAACGATGTATGGATGAACTAAGTAGATAATAAGAGTAGAAATAAAAATGTGATTTGAGGTAATAGGGTATGTTGTAGAAGTTGGGGGTAGTCTGGAGTCAAAACACACTTTAGAGAGAATTTGGGTAAAAAGAAATTTTAGATACTGCCTTAGTGTTTTTATCATAACTTTTTATTTTGAAATCTTTTTGATCTGAAATTTGGACAGTAGATAGTAGACTTCTAGGGTTACAAAATAATGTTTAATGAAAATTTTTCAAATCGACTCCTAGGCAGGCCAAAACTTCACTGGAAGTTTTAGTAGAAATTGGGATGGATGTTCGAACGTTGGGGACGTTTGAACGGAAGTGAGTTCCTGTAATTTGGGTTCTGCCGAGCTCTGCTGAAGATGTAAAAGTACTGGGAGCAACAACCGTTCGAAAGCCAAGTGACGTTTGAACGGAATGCAGTGAATTGTACTATGGACGTTCGAACGACAGTTCCGTTCGAACGTTACCTACGGATTCTGCTTTTCAGAATCGCCCACAGAAGACTATTTCTCCCACTATAAATATATAAACACGCCTCCATTGACCTCGTTTCAGCATTTATAACCTTTGAAATACTTAGAGAGAAAGAAAGGAAGAGAGAAACTCAAGATCAAAGAGGAAAAACACAAGACTTAAGGGTGATTCAAGATTCAAGCCCTAGATTTCGAGAACACAAGGTAGGGGTTTTCTTCCATTCTCTTACATTGACGCTAGGATTACTTATATGTATTATTTACACTCTAAATCTTATATGTATGCTATATATCATTGATTATTGATATCCTTATGAATATTAACATGCTTTAAACAATATTAATGGTGGGTTAACCATTAAATCCTTGTTCTTGGCTAAAAACCCTAGATTTCAAGAGAGATGAATTTTTCTCTAAATTTTTCTTAATTCTTGATTTCAAAACCTTAGTGTTTCATATTGAACTATAAAATGATGCTATTGTGATCTCATGTACTTTTCTTAGTTGGTTGTGGAATTATTTCATGATATATTTTGGGGATTTTGGATAGATGCTTCTAAATTGAGATAAATGTTAGAATTGTATGCTTGGTTGGGTTGTTTGTGATGTACATGAGTGAGAGGTTCCAGTAAGGATGCTCACCCATTCCTAAGAGGTTGCCGATAAGGATGCTTGGGAAACAATGTAGTTATTAGTGAGAGGTTCCATGTAAGGATACTCACCTATTCCTAAGAGGTTCCCGGTAAGAAAGCTTGGGAAACAATGTAGTGATTAGTGAGAGATTCCATGTAAGTATGCTCACCAATTTTCAAGAGGTTCCCGGTAAGGATGCTTGAGAAATAATGTAGTGATTAGTGAGAGGTTCCATGTAAGGATGCTCACTCATTTCCAAGAGGTTCCCGATAAAGATGCTTGAGAAACAATGTAGTGATTGGTGAGAGGTTTCATGTAAGGATGCTCACCCATTCTTAAGAGGTTCCTTGTAAGGATGCTTGAGAATCAAAGGTGACCTAAAAGGGGGTGGAGGTTACCCCAAAGTATGCCACCTACCGAAAGAATTGTTGAGAATTGTTCATGACCATTAATGATTATTATTTGTATGAGATGCTCGTTAATTCATTTAAGTAATGTTTTTAAATAAACTCGAGATCCTTTTTAAATGTCACCTCTTTGTTTCAAATTATGTATCTATATTATGTTAAAAATGAGACCGACCGTTTTAAATGCTTTTCTAAACCTTGTATGAGTTTGTGAGAATTTTTCTACAGAGCTTCGTGCTCACCTCCTACCGCTAACATTTTTCAGATTACCAGCAAGAGGAGGACGTAAGGGTCGAGAAGCCCGCTACTTGGGAGACTCCACTTGACGGAAGTGTGGATCCCGAGGTGGACGCATAGAGCGGACTCCTTTCCTTTTGTACTAGACTAGGACATTCTTTTGGAACATTGTGTAGTCTAGCTTCTTTTGCTTATTCTGTTGTGTTTCTTTAATTAATTTTTGAGATGTAATAGCCATGACTTGGACTTATTCTTTTGGATAATATTGTAATTATTTGTGGATGACAAATGAAATCTTGTTTCTTAAGGGATTTTATTAATGCTCTCATGATATGAATGGTTTCAGAATGTAATGTCATCCAGGGTGTGTTTTGGAGTGTTACAACTACAAAAGTCAACATATAAGGACTATACTCATATAATTAAATGCCATGGTTAGATGTTACATTCCTTCAATATGTCTCTTTGCCAAAAGCCTTCCTTCGATGTTATTTGTAGTTTCACTTGGTTTCACCTCCGTAAATCATTCTTTAAGTCTCAAGCAATCATAGGCATGCCAATGAACCCCAAAATGAACAAAGTTTGGTTTACACCATTCAAGATCTTCAATCCAAGTTGTGAGGCTGGTTAGAATCTCTAGAAGGTAGCCTTGATTATTAAGGTTCTAAGGTTATGGTGGAAGCTTTGTAAGTTGAAAATGAGTTTTTACTCTTAAAAGGCTTACAAGAGGCTTACGCTAACTAAATAAAAGAATTTCCTTATTTATATGTTCAGAATAAGTGTAATCTTGCATTTCAATCCTAGCCAAGGAGAGATTAGATTGCTCAGTGTATTTAACCAAGAGATCATCTTAGGTATCTATGTCATTACCTTTGTCCTAAACTTGAAGGTGTAATCGGAGTGTAAATGATGTAGTTTTGGAACTTGATATCTTCCCTTCAATGATCCTTTCGGATCTTCAATCTTTATAGCACCATGACCATGAAATAAGTTGAGATTTACAATGGAATCCATGAAATTAGCCAATTATAAATATATAATCTAACAATCTCCCCTTTTGGCAATTTTGTGATAAAATACTTAAGTAAGAAATTAAGAATACATCTCACAAACTATTGAACCAAAAGAATTATAAATCTAATTTCAACACTCATGCACACGTCTTAAATCTTTATCTTAGTACAAGATCTACATCATAAGGTATTTTTTTCAAGATCATAGTCCTACACATCATAAGATATTTTTTCAAGAGCCTCATATGTTAGAGAATTAAATAACACAATCATAGGTTTGGTAAGTACCAAGTTAAGCATAGGGCAAATTTATGTATGCATCATGCAAGTGAAAATATGTAATATTTTAAGAACAAAATTACCTCATATATGGTTGAGAACCTATTGATATAGCAATGTCAAACACATCAAGTTATCCCCCTTAGTTGATGTTCACAAGTAAAATAACAAGTGAAAAATAAAACAAGCGTAAAATAGGTAACTTCGTGCTAAGTTTCTAAATGTTCTCCCACTAAGTATTAGAACAAAATCCCCTTTAATATTTTCACAAGCAACATAGCTAGGGTAGTCAAGAATATTTTTTTTTTAATTTTTTGAGAAAAAATATGTTTTGAAAGTCTAGTCAAGAGTAAATCTCCCTGATTCCTCTCATAAGTACCTAAAGTATTCTCCCCCTATTTGTCACAAATGTCAAACCAATGGCAACATATGATAAGTATGGTACAAAATCAAGTTACCCAACATACTATTTCCTTATTTGCTATAGATGCCAATTCGTTGAGAACATATAACAAGTGTGATATAGAATCATGGTCTAACAAAAACGTATAAAAAATAGATCAACTAGATAAATCATGCACATAAATTATCCAAAGGACAATCAAGACATATAACTCGAAGTCTAATACGATAAAACATCAGTAAAAAGGATCAAGGGTATTGCCGCAACAAATGAAAATTGAAGCAAGCAAATAAAAAATAAATAAAATGGAAAATTCAAACAAAAAATAAAGTACTTTAGTATAGACCATGAATGAATGATAAACAATCAAATCTCCCTTATGGCCTAAACTAAAGTCTCTAAAATAGCTCAAGTGGTTGAATCCTTTCCATCATCGTCATCATCTTCATGTCACAACTAAGTCTCTGGCTACTTATCATTGTCTATGAATTCGACATTTTGAAGCATGTGCCTGAGATGCCATATCTCCCTACTTATGCCCTTTTGATCTCCTACAATACTTGTAAACCCCCACAAGTTTATAATAATATAATGATAAAATAGTTTAGTAATTTAATATATATAATTGCGTAGGGATGAATCATATATGTTATAACTGTAAGAAATGAAAATATTGTAAATATTAGTTAAACGATTAGTTTTAGCTTGTGAATATATGAAATATTTTGTAATAGAACTTATACTAATTATGTTTGATGTACAAATGTATGTTGTATAAGTTTAGGTTGGTTTTGAAAGGGTTTGGAAAATATTGAAAATGAAAAACAGCGAAAATAGACAAAACTGGACAAACCGTACCAGAACAGCGTACTGGTACTCCGAGGTCCAAAGAGTTTACCGTACTAGTACAATGTACCGGTACTGTTGAAAGAAATCTGACCTTTTAAAGTCGCGAACAGCCGGCCCTCCTTCCACTATAAATACATTAGGACACCTCTTCTAGCCCCATTTCATTATGTATAACCCTAGAAAGGCTTAGAGAGGAAGAGAGAAAGGGAAAAACAAGAGACTCAAAGGTTGATTCATGTTGGGGAAGACCAAACCTTCATCTTCTTCACACAAAACTAAGGAACCAAGGTAGGAGTTTTCTTCCATTCTTGTTCATTGAGGTTAGGATTTACTTATATGTATTCCTTTGTCTCTAAATCTTATATATAAGCTATGAAAATACTATTCATTTGCATTCTTGCAATTATTACCATGTTTTAAACAATGTTATGATTGTGTGACCATTAAATTCCTTTTCTTGACTTCAAACCCTAGTTTTCAAGGGAAATGAATTTTTCTCTTGATTTTTTATTTGTTCTTATTTTTAAAACTCTAGTGTTTGATATGGAACAACAAAATGATATTTATGATGATCTCTTGCATTTTTCTTCAATGGTTCTACTGAGATACTATATGTGAAATTTTGAGATTTTGTATTTCCTTGGGAAATTGAGAAACTGGTTGGAAATTGTATCTCTTATGGATGTTTGGATGACCATGGGTGACTATTGACCGGATATCGTAGAGTGGTGCAAATGCTCATCTTACTCCGTGTGGGTTTGAAGGTTCCCTACAACTCGTAGTGGGGTTGGTGCCTTACGAGGACCATACCACTATTCGCTCACGGGTATCGTGCCTGGGAGTTAGTATACTACATCCTGGGTTGACACACGCCATCCCTAAAATTGATATCCTTGAGAGGATTTGGGTGTGTGTGTGTGGGCCAGAATATTCTCAATTTATGTATCCATGTGATATCTTACTTCATACTTGAGATACATTGAGGGTTATATTATAATTGGTGGGTTATGGTTCATTGTTGAAAATGGTTGATTGAGGCCAATGTTAAATTGTTTTTACAAGAATTTGATGGAAGTATGAGATCCCACCAGAACTTGTTGGAAATGGTTTATCATTGAAAATAACTTATTATTTGTAACTTGGTTTTACTCTTCATTTAATTCATTGTTAATGTGTTAACTTGAGATCTGTTTAACTGTCCCTATTTTATTTCAAAGTTATGTATGATATTTGTGAAAATGAGACCAACCCAATTTATATATTCAAAATCTTGTTCGAATTTGAGAGGATTTTCCTACAGAACTTCATGCTCACCCCCTACAAAAATGTTTATTTTTAGAACCCTGTCTAGATGAGGAGGTTGGTGTTGAGGAGCGGGTTCCTTTGGAAGCTCATGGAGACAGCCATGTAGATCCCAATATGGACGTCTAGATTATTCCTTTTGTTCCAGAATAGGAGATCCTTTTGAAATAATGTCTATATTAATATTTTCTTATTCCGCTGCAAGTTAACTTTAATTCTTTCGGGATGTAATTGTCATATCATGGCATATTTCTTTTGGATGTAATGGCCAAGACTTGGTCTATTCTTTTGGGATAATATTGTAGACATTATATATAAGGAATGAAATTTTTTTATGGATGGATTTTATTAGTTGCTCTCATGATGTGAATAGTTTTAGATAGTAATGTCGTCTAAGGGCGTTTGGTATCAGAGCCTAGGCTTTAAGTCTTACATGGGAGCTGTAGGTTATGGATTACCACTAGAGATGTAGGATTTGGTTGCATGAAATAGTTGATTTAATTTTCATAGAAGTCTTATGCTAAGCTCTAGACAACCTAACCATGTCTTGTACATCAAGGAACTAAATTGTAAATTGATGTGCAAGATGAACAGTGAACAAGGACGAGGACGTGGACGTGGACGTGGACGTCAAGCAAACCCACCACCGCCACCACCTCCCAATGCCATTAATGACATATATCAATGCTTGTGGCAGCTAACCACTTTGGTACAACACCAGAATGGGAACAACCACCACAACGACGGAACTCATCCTTTAGCTCAAGTGTAGGGCAACGGGGACGGTAACCGAATGATGGTAGTTCTTCGAGAATTTTTGAGGCAACCCTCGCCTACTTTCCAAGGGAGTTCTAACCCCTTGGATGCGGATAAATGGATCTTCCAGGTTAAGAAGATATGTGACGGCATGGGGATAACTGAGGATCTTCAAGTCGGCTTGGCTACTTATCTATTAGAGGGGGAGGCCGACCTTTGGTGGGACTCAGTGAAAAAAAAAGGAACACGGATGCTCTCACTTGGGAGGAGTTTGACCAAATCTTCTAAGACAAATACTTTCCTGAATCAGTTAGGGATAAGATGAGCACCAATTTTCTCGCTCTTCGACAGGGAGGCATGACGTTAGTCGAATATGAGAGGAAGTTTGAGGAGTTATCTCGCTATGACACAGAGTTTATTTCCATCTAGGCCAGGAGGGACAAACGATTTTAACAGGGCTTAAGGTCGACCATCAGGGAGAAGCTAGTGGCTCTCAAGATTCAAAACTATGGGGATCTTGTGGATAGAGCTGCACTAGTGGAGAGAGACGCAAAAGATAAATAGAGGTGACAGAACTTCATGAGGGGAGGTCCAATTCAGACCGGTGCTAGTAGCAGTGGAGTGTAGAGAGCTGTACCTTACCGTCGCACATATCAGGCAGTGGGACAGAGACTTCAGACAACTCGAGGATTTGGAGGCGTACCGGAGAAGGTAAGAATGGACCCACGATCCTGCTTTGCATATGGAGGTTTGGGTCATATTTGAAGTCATTGCCCAATTTTTCCACCACAGAAGACTACTCAGACAACAGGACAAGTACAAGCGAACAAGCCACCACTACAGAAACCAGTACAATAGAGACCGTTAGGAGCTCTAGCCCCAGGCGGTACCAATCAGGCAAGAGTGTTTGCTTTGAACCAACCGGAGGAAGACATTTTCAATGCGGTTATGAAAAGTATCGTTCTTATTTATAATTCCTGGGCTTAATTTTAGTTGATCCTGGTGTGACTCATTCATTCATATGCACTACTTATGCTTTTTATTTGGGATTAAAATTTAATAGGTTAGAACATGCCTTGAATATCGACATGCCTATAGGAGAATGGTTGGATATGGAAAGGGTGTGTAGAGGTTTTGTACTTCAGATTGGGGAACAAGAATTGATTATAGATTTAGTTGCGTTAGAGATGAAGGGATACGATATAATATTTGGGATGGACTAGTGGTCCACTTTCCTTGTGGTGATGGATTGTTTCCGTAAACTGATTTCATTTCAAGTACCGGAAAGGGTAGTTTTCAGTTTCATGAATGATCAAAATTCTTTCCATCCATTTACTACTACGCGCAGTAGATTCTTGAAAGCTAAGGCGGGGAGCCATTTGAGTTTCTTAGCTAACTTGATGGGAGATGATCGGGATAGATCCCAACCGGACGTGGTGTTGATAGTATCGGATTTTTCGGATGTCTTCCCAGATGAACTACCCGAGTTACGCCCACATAGAGAGATTGAGTTTACGATTGATCTCTATCTGGGAACCAAACCCATATTCATTGCATCCTATCAGATGGCACCTTTAGAGTTAAAGGAGCTAAGGAAGTAGTTGGATCACCTCTTGAATATTGAGTTTATTCGTCTAAGCACTTCACCTTGGGGAGCCCAGGTTCTCTTTGTGAAAAAGTATGATGAAACACTTCGGTTATGCACAGACTACCGAAGGTTGAATTCAGTGACAGTAAAGAATAACTATCTGTTACCACGAATTGACAATTTATTTGATCAACTAAGGGGTTCTAAGTACTATTCCAAGATTGATCTTCGCACAGGGTGCCACTAACTATGGATCAAGTAGGAGGGTATTCCTAAGATAGCTTTTCGTACCCGATATAGTCATTTTGAATACACGATGATGCCGTTCGGATTGACTAATGCTCCAGTAGCCTTTATGGATTTGATGCACAGGGTATTTCGGCCGCATCTAGATCAGTTCGTTATCGTGTTCATTGACGACATATTGATTTATTCACGGACACAAGGGGAACATGAACACCATCTCTCAATTGTGCTACAAACATTGAGAAACTGTAAATTGTATGCTAAGATGAGTAAATGCGAGTTCTGAATGAAGAAAGTTACATTCCTTGGTTATGCTGTGTCAGAACAGGGTGTAGCTGTTGACCCCGCAAATATTGAGGTAATGATGAAATGGGATCCACCAAAGAATGTGACCGAAGTACGTAGCTTCATGGGATTAGCGGGACACTACTAGAGGTTTGTGGAAGGGTTCTCAAACTAGTGATGCGAATGACTTGCCTTATGAGAAAGGGGAAAAGATTCTTGTGGATTCAAGAGTGTGAACTGGCCTTTCGCACCTTGAAGGAAAGGTTAACAACCGCTCCCGTCCTCATTATTCCGAGTAGTGGGGAGGATACGATGTTTACACCGATGTTTCTTTATGGGGCTTGGGATGTGTACTAATTCAAGGAGGTAAGGTAGTTGCTTATGCTTCGAGGTAACTAAAGGTTCATGAGCAGAACTATCCCACTCACGACTGAGAGCTTGCAGCGGTGGTCTTCGATCTTAAGTTGTGAAGGTGTCACTTGTATGGAAAGAAATTTCAAGTGTTTTCTGATTATAAGAGTCTCAAGTATATATTCACCCAGAAAGACTTGAAGCTTCGGCAAAGAAAGTGGATCGAGTATCTAGAAGATTATGACTTCACCCTCAACTACCTTCTGGGGAAGGCGAATGTGATAGCAGATGCACTGAGCAGGAAGTCTCGGGGTGAAATCAACGTTCTTGTTATAGATAGGTGGAAGATGATTGATGTTTTAGAGGAATTTGAGCTGTTGGTGGATAAACAAGGGGATCAACCATGCTTATTTAATCTTGTGGCTCACAACTTGATCTGAAATGTGTACACCCAAGTGTAGGCGGTCAAGTTGTAGTAATAATCCGCTTTGAGTCCGGAGTCGAATCCACAGGGAACTAGTAGTTTTTGTATTTCAAAGTAAGCAGTAACAGAGACCGATTGATTGTAACCTTTGAGATTTTAAATTTGTGAGTAGTAGGTGGCTTCTTGAACAGAATATTGAATTCTTTTTAAGAAGTTTTCTAGACAAAATATAAGATGAATTCAAATGGCAGGAACATTACTCTTTAGTTCCATGATCGGGACATGTGGTCAATTATCCGGTTTATTATATTTATGCTTGATAACTCAATTAACTCCCGTGTCAACAGTAAGTTAATCAGAAGATAAAGATGGACTGTGAGAATTAAAATCATGGTTCCAATGTCTTAATAGAAATTTACAAAAATTGTTTGTACCGAGAGTTATCGCGTCCACAAACAAGCAAGTATTTCTACATGACATTCCACCATGACTTTAATATTTCATTATTTTAAGTAAAGCACAATAATGGGGATGATTAAAGGGTAGTCATGAAGATCTAGCCGGTGTAATTAGACATGATTTCGCTTGGGTATGGTTGATTTTGCAGAAAAAAGGGAAAAAAAACTAAGAAAAGAAAGAACGAAGCAGAACAGAAAGCGAGGAAGAAGAAAAAGAATAAAAAAAAGAAGGAAAGAAGAAAAATTCGGTGGTGGGGGGCTCAATGGAGACCGATGTGAAAGGATAGAAAAAAGTGGTGGGGGTCTCATGATGGTGTCTCATCGGGTCGGATTTTTACCTGATCCGACCCTTTTGAGTGTCGGCTGGTGCGATTCTCGGAGGGGTATTTTGGTTCCATTAAAATAATGGTTTCCACATTTTAACAAAATCCTCCAAAAATGGTTTCATCCTCTGGCCATTAACAGTAAAGACATTACCGTTTGATGGGTTTTTCACTTCTGTTGCTCCATGATCAAACACATTTTTGACAATGTAAGGTCCAGTCCATCTTGACTTTAACTTACTAGGAAATAGGTAGAGTCTTGAATTAAACAACAGGACCTTCTGGCAAGGTTCAAAGAATTTTCGTACAATGTTCTTTTCATGAAAAATTTTCATCCTGTTTTTAGCAATCTTGGCATTTTCATAAGCTTCATTTCTCAATTCTTTCAATTTATTTATCTGAAGTTTTCTTGAAAGTCCAACTTTGTCCAGGTCAAAATTCATTGCTTTAATGGCCCAGTATGCCTTATGTTCCAATTCCACAGGTAGGTGACAAGGTTTTTCATAGACTAATTGTTATGGAGACATGCCCAAAATTGTTTTAAAAGCAGTACGATATGCCTAGAGTGCATCAGTTAGTCTTGACGACCAATCTTTGTGATCTGGGTTTACGATTTTTTCTAAAATTAATTTGATCTCCTGATTAGCTAATTCGGCCTGTCCACTAGTTTGTGGGTGATAAAGGATTGCAACTTTGTGAAAAATCTGATATTTTTTCATTAAATTCCAGTAGGGACGATTGCAAAAATAAGAACCCCCATCACTTATGATTGCTTTAGGAATTCTAAATCGGGACAAAATATTTTCTTTTAAATTTTTATCACCTTTTGGTGATCATTATTTCGGCATGAAATTGCCTCAACCCATTTGGATACATAGTCTACTGCCACTAAAATGTATAGATAGCCAAAGGAAGGTAGAAATGGTCCCATAAAATCGATGCCCCAGTAGTCAAAAATTTCAATTATCAGAATTGGGGTTTAAGGGCATCATGTTTCTTTTTGAAATATTTTCCAGTCTTTGGCATCTATCACACGTTAAACAAAAGGCATGGACGTCTTTAAAAAGTGTGACATAGTAAAATTCACACTGCAAGATTTTTGCAGCGGTTTTACTTGATGAAAAGTGGCCACCACATGCTTCGAAATGACAAAATGATATTGCCTATTTGCTTTCATGAGCAGGGATGCATCGTCTTATGATCTGATCCTTACATTATTTAAATACATACGGATCTTCCCAAAAGAAGTTATGAACCTCCTTCAAAAAATTTCTTTTGTCCATGGGAGTGAATGACGGAGGGAGTGTTCCAGTAGCTAGGAAATTAGCAATGTCTGCGTACCATGGGGTCTCATCAATTATGAACAGTTGTTCATCCGAAAATTTCTCATTGATTGGCAGTCCATCCTCATGAAATTCATAAGTTAATCTGGACAGATGGTCTGCCCCTACATTTTCAACCCCTTTCTTATCTTTAATGACAAGATTAAACTCTTGAAATAAGAGAATCTATCTTAACAGCCTCGATTTGGCATCTTTCTTTGTGAGAAAGAATTTTAGGGCTGCATGGTTAGTGAATACAGTAACAGAAGACCCAACAAGATAAAAACAAAATTTTTTCAAAGCAAAAACTGCAGCAAGCAATTCTTTTTCAGTTGTTGAAAAATTCATTTGAGCATCATTCAAAGTTTTACTTGCATAGTAGATTACATGGGGTTCCTTTTCTTTTCTTTACCCCAATACAACACCTACAACATAATCACTTGTATCACATATTAGTTCAAAGGATAGAGTCCATCCAGGGGTTGCATTATTGGAGCAAAAATTAACATGCCCTTTAGCTTCTCGAATGCTTTCTGGCAAGCCTCATTCCAATTAAAGATTATGTCAGGACTCAGGAGATGACACATGAGTTTGGCTATAGTACTGAAGTCTTTTATGAATCTCCTGCAAAAACCTGCATGTCCCAGAAATGATCAGACATCCTTTACAGTCTTGGGTGCTGGCAGATTTTCAATTAGAGTAATTTTTGTCTTGTCAACTTTCATGCCCTCAAACGACACAATGTGACCTAGGACAATGCCTTGTGTTACCATGAAATGATATTTTTTCCAATTAAGCACCAAATTAGCTTCTTTACACCTTATTATAACTTTGTCTAAGTTTGCCAGACACAAATCAAATGAGTCACTATAGACAGAAAAATCATTCATAAATATTTTCAAAACTTTTTCAACCATGTCTCTAAACAAGCTTAGCATGCACATTTGAAATATTGCAAGAGCGTTACAAAGTCCAAAAGACATTCTTTTAAATGCAAAGGTGCCAAAGGGACATGTGAATGTTATTTTCTCCTGATCATCTAAGACAATCTCAATTTGATTATACCCGGAATATCCATCCAAGAAATAGTAAAATTCATGGCCTGCAATTCTTTCTAGCACTTGGTCAAGAAATGGGAGGGGGAAATGGTCTTTCCTAGTTACCAAATTAAGTTTTCGATAATCAATGCACATTCGCCATCCTATGACGACTCAAGTTGGCACTAGTTCATTGGCATCATTTTTTACCACTGTGACCCCAAACTTTTTGGGCACAACTTGGGTTGGACTAACCTATTTGCTATCGGATATGGAAAAGATTATTCCTGCATCTAAGAGTTTGAGTACCTCCGTTTTCACAACTTCCTTCATGTGAGGATTCAGTCGTCTCTACATTTGACGAGAGGGTTTTGAGTCCTCTTCAAGATATATTGTATGAATGCAGATCAACGGAATTATACCTTTCAAGTCTGCGATGGTCCACCCAATGGTGCTTTTATGACTTTTAAGAACTTCAATCAGTTTAGACTCTTGCAAGTCTGTGAGCTTAGATGAGATTACCACTGGGTTTGACTTGTTTTCTCCTAAAAATGCATACTTGAGGTCAGATGGGAGAGGTTTTAATTCAGGCTTTGGTGGCCTATCACTTAATGAGAATAGCTTTGTGCCATTTGATGAAAGTTCCTCGAATTTGGTAGGACAACTTTGTGAATTTGACTCAGATGAGTCAGACTTTATCAGAGATAAGTCAGTCAGATGTTCACAGAACGTGTCACTCAGATGTTCTTGTATCAAAGATTCAATGGATTTTACTTCCCCTTCGTCCTCATCCTCTCTTGGGTGTTTAGCAATATTAAAAATATTCAGCTCAAGAGTCATATTCCCAAAAATTAATTTCACGACTCCATTCCTGCAATTGATTAGTGCATTGGAAGTTGCTAGGAAGGGTCGACCAAGAATGACAGGAATTTGGTTCTTTGAATGTAATGCTGATTGAGTATCTAGAACAATGAAGTCAATAGGAAAGATAAAATTATCCATGTGGACAAGCACATCTTCAACAATGCCCCTAGGGACTTTGACAGATCTATCCGCTAACTAGAGTGTGACACAAGTGAGTCTGAGTTCACCCAGACCCAACTGCTGGTAGACGGAGTAAGGTAGCAGATTCACACTAGCTCCAAGGTCTAACAGTGCTTGTTCTATCTTGAAATCTCCAATGACACGTGAGACAGTTGGACATCCAGGGTCCTTGTATTTTAGAGGGATTTTGCATTGTAGCAAGGCACTGGCTTATGTTGTTAAGAAGGCTATTTTTTGGACATTCTGATTTCTCTTGATTGTGCACAAGTCCTTTAGAAACTTAGCATAAGAAGGTACTTGTTGGATTGCATCCAGAAGTGGGATGTTGATTTTTACTTGCTTGAAAAGCTTATAAATTTCTGGCTGATGATTCATCTTTTGGGTAGCCTTAAGTCTATGCAGAAAAAGAGCAGGAATTGGACATGAAGGTGCTCTTTCCCTGAAAGGTTCTGGCTCTTGTTCCATCACAGGCTCAGGCTCTTTTTCAATCACAAGTTTGGGCTCAATTAATGAGTTGACTGGGATGACATCAGATTTTAATTTTGGAAATAGCATATCTCTAACGGTTTTTTCAATCACCTTTCTACTTCTCAGTGTTATGACAACTTGAGCTTGATCTTGCGAAGGTTTTGGTTGGCAGGAAACTTGTCATTTTCATGTGTGCTCATGGATTGTGTCAACTTTTGAATGTGGCTTTTAAGATCTTCAAAGGAGTGGGTGGTCTGTGCTTTAAACTCAATGAAAGATTGGGTGGAATGTGCATTGAAGTTCATTTGAGTTTGCATGAACTGGTTCAATGTATCTTCAAGGTTCCTTTTGTGTGGTGGTTGGTATGGTTGATATGCAAGAGGTCCTTGAGATGGTGGTTGTGAGTTCTGTGGTTGGTTCATGGGAATTGGTTGTGTGTTCCTCCAACTGAAGTTCGGGTGGTTTCGCCATCTTGGATTGTATGTTTCAGAGTATGAGTTAGAGTAAGGCTTGTTGAAATTGGAGATTGCATTTCTTTGTTCCAACAAGACTTCCTTGAATGCAAGAATGGTAGGACATTCCCCAGTAGGATGTCCTGTCAATGCACAAATCCCACACACTTACTCTGTGGAAGGGCCCAATTTGACTTGATGAATTTTTTTCATCTCTAAAGCTTCAAGCTTTCGAGATAAAGTGGACATGTTTGCTCTCAGGTCATCATCTTCTCTCAAGACATACTTTTCCCCTTGGAAAGTGGATGGTCTAGCTTCACTAGTGGTAGGGGAGGCTGAGTCCTACATCTGAGAACTATGAGATATAGTGTCAAAGAAATAGAATGCCTCATCTGGACTTTTACCCATAAACTCTCCTTGCGCCATCATTTCGACAAACTGAAGCAATCTAGTGGGCAAGGAGTCATAGAAGAATCCTACTAGAGTCCAATTTTCAAAAGCATGGTGTGGGCAGGCTTGAAGTAGTTCTTTAAATCTTTTCTAACTTTGGTAAAATGTTTCTCCTTCTTTCACCAAAAAATTTATGATTTGCCTTTTTAGTGTGTTTGTCTGATGTAAGGGGAAAAACTTTCTAAAAAATTCATTTTGAAAGAT
>CM042186.1:16989361-17004966 GCA_023539305.1 Ilex asprella
CCAGGTTGGCATGGAAAGAAATTTTAAAGAATTTAGCCATTGTTTAGCTTTGTCCTTTAGAGAGAAAGGAAAAAGTTTCATCTTGGCAAGTTCCGAATTGTCTTGAATGTTCCACACACTTCTTCAAAATCTTTCATATGCAGATACAAATTTTCGGTATCTAATCCATGAAAAACAGGTAACAACTGTGCAGTCTCCGACTTTACTATAAATGGGGGTGCATTTGGAGGAAATACAAAACATGAGGGGACATTATTTCTTGTGGGATTTAAGTAATCTCTCAAAGTTCGAATGTTAGGCACCTCATCTTCCCTCATGGGAACTTCTCCATTTCTATCAATATTTGCCATAATACTCTCACAAGAGTATGCTATTGATCTTGGTGAATTTGGTTCAGATTGGTTCACTGATCCAAAAAATTTTCCTGACAAATTTTTATAGTGAGGAGCGTTCTTAGACATAAAATAAATGGAAACAAAATAAATTATTTACAGTAAACAGAAGAATATATACAAAAAATAAAGATATTTTTACCTGTTACCTGTAAAACAGTTTTACAAGGTTCCCCGACAACGGCATCAAAAACTTGACTTGATCTGAAATGTGTACACCCAAGTGCAGGCGGTCAAGTTGTAGTAATAATTCGGTTTGAGTCTGAAGTCGAATCCACATGGAACTAGTAGTTTTGTTGTTTCAAAGTAAGCAGTAACAGAGACCGATTGATAGTATCCTTTGAGATTTTAAAGTTTTGAGAAGTGGGTGGCTTCTTGAACAGAATATTGAATTCTTTCCAAGAAGTTTTCTAGACAAAATATAAGATGAATTCAAATGGCATGAACGTCACTCTTTAGTTCGAGGATGGGGACATGTGGTCAATTATCCGGTTTATTATATTTATGCTTGATAACTCAATTAACTCCCGTGTCAACAGTAAGTTAATGGAAAGATAAAGATAGACTGTGAGAATTAAAATCATGGTTTCGATGTCTTATTAGAAATTTACAAGAATTGTTTGCACCGAGAGTTATCTTGTCCACAAACAAGCAAGTGTTTCTACATGACATCCATGCATGGCTTTAATATTCCATTCTTTTAAGTAAAGCACAATATTGAGGATGATTAAAGGGTAGTCATGGAGATCTAGCCAGGGTACTTGCCTTGAAACAAGGAGTCTTTCCATGCAAGAGTTATCTGTGTCATAGAAAGACTTTCGATTATACAAAGTAAATCAGCTTTCCTAGATGCAATCAATCATCCAATAAGCAAAAGGATATACACGTTTACTGTTAGAACAAAGCATCATATAACTTTCGGATAATCAGTACATGCCCTTTACCTCTTACTAAAGAGTGAATGAGAAACTACTCATTCGTCATAGCTTTGGTAAAACTAGAAAAGTGAGTGATGATCATCCCTCTTAGTAGAGGACTTCACAAAGTAAAAGTACAATTAACAAGGAGCTAATCTTCAGCGAAGAATGAGTGAATCACTTTTCACCCTTCACGACTTTGGTAAAACTCTAGAAAAATGGAAGAGTTTCACTCCTCTAAGCAAGAAGGGAGCTCAAATAATGAAAGTGCAATACATAAATAAAAGCATGTATGTAAGAGCATAAATGTAAAGACTAAAATTAAATTAAGCATATAAATGTAAAGACTTGAAGGAATTAAAGAAACTTCAACTCTTAAGTAAATGCAAATATAAACATTAAAGTAAAAAAAATGAGTGAGAATCTAAACTTCCCAACTCTTCTAGCAAAGAGAAAAACTAAGACAAGAATTAAAAGAGATATATGTGATGAAGGCCAAGTGATGAATCCTTCAAGTGATTCCACTCATGAGCTCCCCCTTCTCTCCACAAAACAAAGTGTATTAATAAGCAAGGAGAAGGCGGGGAGAGGTGTAAAAGAATAGCGCTGGGTGCCAAAGTCAAAGTGAAAAGTCAACCACTCTACAGGCAGTCTGTCAATACCGTTCGAACGGTGAAGGGCGTTCAAACGATTTCTCTGTTTTTGCTCTACACCGTTCAAACGTCAGATGGATTCAGTGCCTATTATTCAGGTCAGAAGACACGTGGTCCTCTGTGGAAATCTCCCTCCAGGTCCTTGTAGAATCTGACTGTTGTCTCTCCAATAATTTCAAGGACGTTCGAACGTAGATTGTTGTTTGAACGTGGCAATCGGTGTACTTGAGCCTTCTGACTGCAAGTGTACAACATGCTATGTCTTCAGTCAGTCTGATCTTGTCATTGCTCCAGTGGACGTTCGAACGGTGGATGGCGTTCGAACATAGTGCTCAAGTCTCCAGGGCCTTGGTTCTTGCCTGCAACACACTTTGTCTCATATGCATGGTAGTTCATTAGTTCAGGGGAGCATTCAAACGTTTATTGGCGTTCGAACGTTGCTTGTGTCCTCCAAGCTTCTCCACTTTTGTTCCTTAATGTGCTACTGTTACTTTCAAATGGATTTTTGGTATCCCTTGAACCCTTGTTTACTTTAAGACCTAAAATATCATCACTTACACTCCATCAAAGTACAATTAGTCCAAAACGGGGCATAAGAGTATGCTACATTTGAGTATTAATCAGCTCAACCAATTCTCCGACAAAGGATTAGGGAGTTGCAATGATTAGATACATAATTGGAAGCTATCCGTGGTAGATTAGAGAGAAACGAAGTTGTTGAGAACTTGTCTATACACGATGATGAGTTAAAGTTTCATGGAAGACTATGTGTACCAAACAATGACCAAGTAAGGGAAGAAGTGTTGGGTGAGTGTCAAGATGTATAGAGACATGAAGCATCAATATTGGTGGAAAGGGATGAAGTAAGATATGGCTAAGTACATTGCAAGGTGCACGGTGTGTCAACAAGTGAAGATTGAGCATCAAAAATCCGGAGGATTACTACAGTCCTTGCCTGTTCCATAGTGGAAGTGGGATCACATCACCATGGATTTCATGTTTGAATTTCCACGGGCTTTACAAGGGCATAATGTTGTATGGGTCATTGTAGATAGGCTCACCAAGTCCGCTCATTTTTTGAGTATGAAGACCAGTGACACTTTAGAGACCTTGAGCAAGCTGTACATATGCGACATTGTTAGATTACATGGAGTTCCACTCTCTAATGTATCGGATCGTGATTCTTGTTTCGTGGCGCAATTTTGGTAAAGTCTACAACAAGCTATGGGGACAAAGTTACACTTTTGCACCATTTTTCATCCCCAGACTGATGGCCTATCCGAGAGGGTAATACAAATTTTGGAAAACATGTTACAAGCTTACGTGTTGGACTTCAAGGGAAGTTGGAGTGACCATTTACTGTTGGTGGAATTTGCGTACAACAATAGTTTTCAATCTACCATTGGCATGACACCATATGAGGCATTGTATGGAAGACCATGTAGGTCCCCGACTTGTTGGTTGGAAGCTAAAAAAAGTAGACTATTTGGGCCAGAAATTGTTTGGGAGACTATGGAGAAAATTCAACGTATCCGGGATAGACTACGCACAACGTAAATTAAACAGAAAAGCTATGCGGATAGAAGATGAAGGCCATTGAAATTTCAAGAGGGGGACTATGGGTTTCTCAATGTGTTCGCAACTTGAGGTAAGTTTCTAGGACAAAACTTTCTTTAAGGGGGAGGATTGTAAACCCCCGCAGGTTTATAGTAATATAATGATTAAATTGTTTATTAAGTTAATATATGCAATGGCATAGGGATGAACCAGATAGGTTATAACTGTAGGAAATGCTAATATTGTAAATATTAGTGAAAAACTTAGTTTTAGCTTGTGAATAAATGGAATAGTTTGTAATAGAACTTATACCAACTGTGTTTGATGTATAAATTTACGTTGTACAAGTTTAGGTTGGTTTTAGAAGGGTTTGGAAAGGATTGGAAATGAAAACAGTAAAAATAGGGAAAACTGGACAAACCGTACCAGTACAGTGTATCGGTATTGTACCGTACGGGTACTATGTACCAGTACTTGAAAGAAATCTGACCTTTTAAAGTTGCGAACAGTCGACCCTCCTTCCATTGTAAATACATTAGGACGCCTTTTCTAGCCCTATTTTAGCATGTATAAACATAGAGAGGCTTAGAGATGAAGAGAGAAAGGAAAAAACAAGAGATTCAAAGGTTGACTCAAGTTGGTGTAGACCAAACCTTCATGTTCTTCACACAAAACTAAGAAACCAAGGTAGAGGTTTTCTTCCATTCTTGTTCATTGAGGTTAGAGTTTACTTATATGTATTCCTTTGTCTCTAAATCTTATATATATGCTATGAAAACATTATTCCTTTGCATTCTTGCAATTATTATCATGTTTTAAACAATGTTATGGTTGGGTAACCATTAAATCCCTTTTCTTGACTTCAAACCCTAGTTTTCAAGAGAAATGGATTTTTCTCTTCATTTTTCATTTCTTTTTTATTTCAAAACTCTAGCGTTTGATATTGAACAACAAAATGGTATTTATGATGATCTCTTGCATTTTTCTTCAATGGTTCTATTGAGATACTATATGTGAAATTTGGGGATTTTGTATTTCCTTGAGAAATTGAGAAACTTGTAGAAAATTGTATCTCTTATGGATGTTTGGATGATCATGTGTGACAATTGATCAGATATCGTAGAGTTGTATAGATGCTCATCTTACTTTGTGTGGGTTTGAAGGTTCCTTACCACTCATAGTGGGATAGGTGGCTTGCGAGGACCAAACCACTATTCACTCATGGGTACCGTGTCTGGGGGTTAGTATACTACATCCCGGGTTTGATTCGTCACTTCCATGGGTTGGCACACGCCCTCCCTAAAGTTGATATCCTTGAGAGGATTTGGGTGTGTGTGTGTGGGTCAGGATATTCTCAATGTATGTATCCATGTGATATCTTACTTCATACTTGAGATACATTAGGGGTCATATTATAATTGGGGGGTTATGGTTCATTGTTGAAAATGGTTGATTGGGGCCAATGTTAAATGGTTTCTACAAGAATTTGTTGGAAGTATGGAATTCCACCATAACTTGTTGGAAATTGTTTATCATTGGAAATGACTTATTATTTGTAACTTGGTTTTACTCTTCATTTAATTCATTGTTAATACGTTAAGTTGAGATTTGTTTAAAGTTGCCTATTTTATTTCAAATCTAAGTATGATATTTGTGAAAATGAGACCGACCTATTTTATATGTTCAAAACCTTGTTTGAGTTTGGGAGGATTTTTCCACAGAGCTTCGTGCTCACCCCCTACAAAAATGTTTATTTTCAGAACTCTATGTAGATGAGGAGGTTGGTGTTGAGGGGCGGGTTCCTTTGGAAGCTCAAGGAGACAGCCATGTAGATCCCCAAGTGGATGTATGGATTATTCCTTTTGTTCTAGAATAGGAGATCTTTTTGAGATAATGCCTATATTAATATTTTCTTATTCCGCTGCAAGTTAACTGTGATTCTTTTGGGATGTAATTGTCATATCATGACATCTTTTGGATATAATTGCCATGACTTGGTCTATTCTTCTGGGATAATATTGTAGACATTATATATGATGAATGCAATTTTCTTTATGGATGGATTTTATTAGTTGCCCTCATGATGTGAATGGTTTTAGACAATAATGTCTTCCAAGGGGTATTTTGGGACATTACAATACTAGACGTCTCTCCATCAAGTGAATTCAATCTGAGAGTTATGAGACTATGTTGCTAGTCTATACTACTTTGTATGTGACCTAGGGCTATGCTAACAGCAGTCCACTGATCAAGTGTAGCCATAGGAGGAGTTCTGTGAAGTGGTGTATGCGAGCCTCGATTGTGATGCATGACTCGATCGTCCAACTTCTGTGGTATGAGCGTATAGCTCAGGCTCTTTCTCATCACCCTCTGCCTTAACCTCCATAGGGCCAAATGTGTAATGTGTATGTGTCTTAGTGACTCATTCCATAGAGGTATGTTTGCTCTCAACAACTGATCATTCTCTAAAGTACTAGTACCCTTATTTAGACAAATACGAGTGCTAAGATAATCAAATGGAAGAGTGTAAGTGATCCTTCCCTCATCAAATGGTCTCTAACTGTCTCTAAATATCACATGTGGTAGATCAATCTCCAAACTCGTACCAATAGTATGTAAGAGGTAGGCTCAAGGTGTGAGGAATGTGGAAAAGTGAGTCATTGGATCGATGTTATAATTAATGATCAAATTTATCAATCGGTACTCCCTAACCAAATCCTTGGGGTACCACAATTTTTGGTTCCAACCATTATGATAAGAGACTCCATACAGCACACAAGAAATAGCTAATAATTATAGCACTCTCACGTCTAGAGTGATAAACATTGTGTGCTACCAAGGAAGATGTAGGGTGGTGGCAATCAAGTTAGTTAAGAACTCAAATAACACTTCTCAAACATAGGTATGGAAGTGCTCATTATCCTTTGTAGTGTCTCTAATGTGTGTGTAGAATTCTTTGACTAAGTCAGCATTTGTTGGCACAGGATTGCAAGTAGTTCACTCCACCCTCTCGATTCGAAAATCAAAGGGATGGTAGTATTACTTACCCTAGTGAAGTTCACTCCTCACTCTACCAACATAATACTAGAAGAATATTGTCTCCTATATAACTCATAGTATTGTGGAGTCTAGAAGCGACCTCTCCAACTTGATTAAATTCATCTAGGAGACATATACATTTTAGTTAATTCCATTTTAACTCTAATTCTCCTAAGTCTATTAAACCAACAGATAAGCTTAAGCATCTAGGTCATTACCTTTGTCATAAGCTTGGAGATGCAACTAGAGCATGAATGATATAACTTTGACTCTTGATCTTCTCCCTTCAATGACGCTTTTGGATCTTCAATCTTTATAGTATCATGAGCATGGAATAGATTGAGATTTACATTGGACTCCATGAAATTAGCCATTTACAAGCGTATACCTAATACAAATTCCTAAATCCTCCTAAAATTTATGTGTTCCTTTCAACAGGCTTAACAAGTAATTCAAGTATGATATCAATATAATTACAAGATATGGTCAATTTAGCTTATATATCAACTTTGCATAAATTCATGTCTAAGAGGATAATCATACATGATTCATTTAGCACGAATTAAAGTAAGTTTCACAAGATATACAATGAATAATAAGCAATATATGATGTATAGTAATTGGGCTATTCCTCTAGTCTACATCCACTCTTCCCCCACCACCAAGATGCGATCACTACCCTAAATAGGGTTATCCAACAACCCCAATAAGCGTGTGGATTATAATCGATCCAATCCCCTAGCTTACCCTAAGTAGTTCTTGCAAGGCCCAATCCCAAGGATTTGGTGAATATTTTGTCTTGGTGTAAACCTCCACACTCTTATAGTTATGTAGCAAGAAATTATTTCTTTTTGAAATGTTAATATTGTAACACAATTTAGTTAAAACTTAGTTTTAGCTTGTGAATATATGGAATCATTTTCAATATAACTTGTATCACCTATGTTTGATGTCCAAAGGTATTTGATATAAGTTTGGGTTGGCTTTGGAAAGGTTTGGAATGGATTTGAAATGAAAAATTGGTGAAAACGGCAAATATGAATAGATCGTGCCGGTACTATGTACCGGTACTATACCGTACCAGTACCTAGATGTACAGAGAGCAAACCGTACTGGTACTGTGTACCGGTACTGTCAGTAAAATCCAGAACTTTTTAAGTCGCGATCAGTCGGCCCTTCCTCCACTATAAATACATAAGGACGCCTCCTTTAGCCCCATTTCAACACTTCTAACCCTAAAAAACCTTAGAGATGAAGAAAGGAATAGAAAAACACAAGATCAAGAGGGGTTTAAACTTCAAAGAAGATCAAATCTTCTACATTTCTTTCCAAACTACAAAAACCAGGTAGGGGATTCTTTTCAAGTTCTTTTATTGAGACTTAGGGTATAATTAGGTATGTTTTCAATCGTCTTGATAATTATATGATAGATATACATGAGTTCTTGATTTCTTTGACATTGGAACATAGTCTTGAACAAAATATATGTTTGGGTTCAAAGAATATTTGTTCTTGAATTTTCAAAACCCTAGTTTTTTCAAAATACATGTTCTATTGTGAAATTCATATGGATTCTTGATTTCTAAATTTTCATTCTTGATTGAATCATGTTTTCATCTAATACTTGTTCTTGTTCCATTGAATCTTGAGTTTTGGCAAAATCCAAGAATTTTGATATTGAAATTGTGAATGTTTTTTTGAGATGATCTCTTGCATATTTTAATTCCTTATTACTGTAGTATATTAAGAATTTCAAAATTGTGATGCTTGAATTGTTAATGGAAATTCTGTCTGGTTAAAATTGTGGTTGTTGACAAAGTTGTAGTTTCATCTCTTATATGATTTGTTGTGACAGACTTGAATTGCATTCGAAAGCTGTCGTAGAGTGTTAGAGGTTAGTCTATCCCAGCGGGGTGAGATGGTTGCCTAACACTTGTAGTGGATTGTTGTTTGTGAGAGCAACCACTATTGTTCACGTACGTTCCAGGCTAAGGGATGGTATACCTTTCCTGGGAAGGATTCGTTAGTGCTGTGGGAGACAGTACACGCCCTTCCTAAAGTGTTTGTGATTGATGGGTGAACTAGGTAGAATCGTTGTGTAGATTCTTGAGAAGCAACCTACATAAATGAGAATATGGGATGATGCTACTGAATTGTTTATGGAATGCTTTACTTTCTTTCATGTTTATTCCTTTTATTGACTTACTGTATTCCATACACTTGCGATCATTACAACTATCATGGTTTTATTCTAAAAATCCATATATGTTATTTTCCAAAAGAGACCAGCCATCTTTTATTTGTTCTAAAACCTTTTTGGGATTTGAGAGAGATTTCCTACATGCTTTTGCTCACCCCTACAAACAATACCCTTTTCAGATTATGGTATAGAGGAGGAACTCGGAGTTGATGAACCGATACATTGGGAAGCTCCAATAGATGGGAACGTGAATCCTGAGGTGGATATTTTGAGCTACATTTCTTTATGTTCTAGACTAAGAAATTTATTTTGAGACAATGTAAAGTCTAATATTTTTGTTATTCCACTGCAAGACAATAGTTAATTTTTGGGATGTTATTGTCATAGTTGGGCATATTCTTTTAGATGATGTAACAAATATTATGGACGATGAATGAAATTTTCTATTTTATGGATTTTATTAGCTGCTTTCATGATGTAAATGGTATTTAGATAGTAATGCCGTCCAAGGTGGATTTTGGGGTGTTACACTTAGGCTCCCCTACAACCTAATGAAGAAGCTACTTTATATAGGATTTTTGAAGTTATTGTATGGTCCTATAGCTAACCTAACTAAGCCCTCACAAGGAACCTACTTAGGGCTTGTTTAAGTATTTCTATGATGTGCCTACAACTGCTCCACAACTCATTCTCTACACTTTACTATCAAAGTCAATTCATGGATTTATAATCTGTCCCTAGAGCTATGCCCCCTAAATCAAGTGCAAAGATAATGTGTGGCGTGCAAGATTGTCTCCAATACATAAACAGATGGAATTCGAACACACTTATAGTAATGAGAAACCTTAGCCAAGAATGTGCTCTTTACAGTGATAGCAAACTCTCTTTGGATGGAGGAGAAAAATAGCATTTTTTTTTATTTTTGTCTCCTAATTCTTCAATGTGGTGTAAATAGAAAAGGACCCCAAAATCCATCAACCTTTCTTTATTGAAGAGGATGATAAGAAACACCTAGCCTAACAACTTGTTTTTAAAACTAGACTAGCCATGATTGATCAACTTTGGGGTTAGTTGACTAGCCCTAGTCGACCAAAATTAGTGCTTGGTCTCCAACCTTATTCCAAAAGAAAGCAACCTATGACCATTTTAAGAACAAGCCAACACAGTCCCAGGGACATGTTCCTATCATACAAATGTAATCTCCTGCACGTAGACACAACTCCTTATGAGCTTGAAGTATTCTAAAAATGTCAAAGTTTCTTATTTTTTGTCATTTAGAAGTTCTAATTCTGAGGCTATTGTCTATAGCTGTTTTGTACAACGCTTGTCTTTAATAAAAGCTAGAGCTATAGTGGAAGACATCAAATTGCCAATATGGTTCTAGTACTAATAGTGTGTGATCTAAAAGGATTTATGTCATACACCCAAGTATAAGTGATCAAATTGCAATATTTCTTGGTTAAGTCCAAGGTCGAACCCATAAGAAGCTAATTGTTGGTATTCAAAAAAAAAATAGTGAAAGTGTCATGTGTGTAATGTGCAACAAAATAGCTTGTGGTGTGAGCTTTGATTTATCAAATAAATACTTAACTAAAACTTTGAATAACAATGATAAAAAGGTATTCTTCAGTGCGAGGATCCAACAAGATTTATACTATTTATTTATGAAAATGCGACCTTATAATAATTAACCCCCATTTTACTGGAAAGCTAACCGGTAGGTCTGATGTATAACCAAACCATATCACAACAACTGATTAGGTTAGCCGAAAGGTATATGTATCATGCAACAATCAAATAACCCTAGTGAACTAGAAGGTGAACCATTCAAAAGTTTTACTCAAGCTATTCAATCGGTAGGTTGATGATTCAATGAAGACTGAGTTTCGGATTATGCTTTGAATCAAACGCATTGACTATGCCGAGATTTAGCTTGTCTATAATCAATCTCCCATCAATTACATAAAGCCCAACTACGTACATCACTATATCATGCATAAAGTGTGTAATAATTATTGATAGTATGGTATATAGTATTAAGCTCTACTCGGTGTTCAAAACAATGAGAATATTATAAATATAATCATATATCAATTAAGGGAGTTATAAACATTAACACATAAATAAAACATCGACATTTCCATAATATAAATAGTATTACACATGCATTCACCCTTCACGAAGAGTATAAACGGACTAATCACGCCTCATTGCAATAGATGAGCAAAAAGAATGATATAATCCCATTACAACTGAAAATAAAATACAAAAAGTCCTTCTCCGAGGAATAGCTGAAATGCTGCCACTCTTATTACCTATTAGGGCACAAAAGCGAGAGAGGTTCAACCCTCCAAGTAGAAAGGAAAAACCGAAATGTAGAAGCAAAGAAATTTCTGGTGAGAAATTATTGTAGCAGGGCCTCACTCTTCCTTTCTTTCTTCTCTCTTGCACTGGACTGAACTTTCTTGAAATCCCATGAAAAATAAGCTAAGAGGGACTATTTATAGGCACCGGTAGAGGGCTTTAAGGCGGCAGACACCCTGGCTGATAAATCATATCATTTTGTTTATAAATTGGACCAATAGGAGAGAAGAAAGAGTTAAGGCAATTAGAGCACCGTCCAAATGCCATCACTACAGTCCAGACGATAACATTTCTCTAGTTTTGTAGCCTTGTCAGCCTCCTTGCTTGACTTGCTGATTTGGTAATTGCACTTGCATCCCCTTTTCTATTTAGCCTTACACTTCGATCCTCCTGTATTTCCATATTTTCATTTAAAACCCTACCAAATGTACACATTTCACATTGACCCTAATACTTTATAATTTAATCATTTTATCCTAATTTATGTACACAGCTAAGCATAATTCTTGATTCAATTATGCACTTTTTTAGGGTTAATCAGACTCCCAACCAAACATTACTAGTCCTTAGTAATAAATAAACTAAATAAAATCACTTTCATAGATTCTACGATTGCATTTAGCATATACAACGAGCTATTAAACCCTTAGGTGAACCCTAGTGGACGTGTTTTGTCTCGTGAAGGTTTCTAATGAAGATACCTACAAACTTCAATAGTTAGGATTTACATAATTCATATTTTTCACGGATAAAATTAAATCACAATTCCTCTTTGTTGTCAACATACTTCCCTTCCTTAATTATTGTAAGAGTAACACACATTAGTTGTAACATTATTACATATATTTTCAAAAACACTCGTGTGCGTGTGCAAGGATTCCTTTATTTAAAAAATTAATTAAGAAATATCACCACCCTTCACATTGTTGTACAAAAACTAGTCTCGATGTTAATCCTTTCCTGGAAATCAGTTAACAAAAAATACACTCAACTTTTAGTGGCTGTCACTCAAAAATTATATGTGAGGAAAATATTTTTATCAAGGCAAAGTAATAGCACATCTATTATACCAAAATAAGTTATTTGAATAAAAGTAGAATTTGGCATAATCTCATGAAATAATATTAATACTTCTCCCTTTTCTGATGAATAGGCGGAAATAATACATATGCATGACTACTCGAATTAAAAAGAACTTTATTAGGGTTATAATGTGGCCAAGGGTATTGAGTTTAAGAAATGACGTCAATGATATTCAAATAGCAATCTTCCTTGATTGGTGTAGCACAACTCTCTCCCATTTTTCCAAAAATTTTTACACATGGTATTTCCCATTTGTCCATTTTCAATCCCATTTTGCTATCTCTTGGCTAATTTCTTTTGCTTTTTCTTTTGTTGTTGTTTTTTTTTTTTTTGTCTCTTTCATGTATTCTTTTCTTCCTTGAACTGAAGTCACCATTTTTTTTTCTTTTCTCCCTTTTTTGGATAATGCTTTCTTTAAGAGAGGATGCAAGAAAATTAGATAGCAAGGGTTGGTCAAATATATTTTTCTGTGACTTTGTTAACTGATGGGTTTAAGAAAAGAAATTTTTAATTAGGCTCAATAACGTATTACTAGGGATATAAATTTTGCAAAAAGAAATGATAGAGGCTCAAAATAAAATCACAAATGGCCTAAGATCGTTTTTTTGAATTTAAAGGAAAAGGTTAACCATGTTATTCAATGAGTGCTAACTAAAGCAAAGCTAATGAGATTATTCAAAGAAGCATGACCACTTAACCTAAAATTCTTACTTGAGTAAATGTGAGAAATATCTCTAAAGAGGATTGGCTCAAAATCTGCACAAGGTTTACATATCCACTATGTATGTGACCTTAATAAAGGATTGTAGCATTTCATAAGGTTTTCAAAATAAGGAATTTTTTCATGCTCAAAAGATTGAGTTTCTATGAAAATATGGAGATGGTGCACAATTAATCTATGAAAATCCCGCATAATCGGGTTAGGTCTATGCCTCCAAAGCATAAGAATGATAACATAATTATTATCATGAATCACATGAAATAAGCATCCTAACACAAAAAAAATTAAGCAAAATCATAAACTAACCATATTACTAACAAAAAAAAAAAAAAACTTAAAACCATTGTTCAAAACATAAAATTGAAATAAAGTGTGTAAGTAAAAAGTTCAGTAAAAGAAGTAAGAGCATAGAAATTCCAGAAACTTGGGTCACTAAGCTGACGGGCCTCCACCATATAGTCCTCGAAGTAGCCTCAGGATCTCATTCTAATTTCTCTCATAGCTAGCCATCATTAAAACCAACTAGGTGATGCTAGTCTCTAACCCTAACATAATATGGCGATCAGTCCTGTCATCAACTGGAATATAAGACTGCTCTTCTTGTTGCTGAGGCTCCTTTGGTGGCTGAAAGTCTTTTCCCCCCGAGAATGGATCGGCTTGTGGTTCTGGTGCTGCTTATTGCTGCTCTTCTGGCTGACCTCCATGGCTTTTTCTCAACGATGTTTTGTCTAATGGTGCCTAATGCTCCACCGTTGCCCATGTGGGATCTGCAATGACTCCTTTCTCCCTACATAACTCAAATACTAACATAGCAAATGGGAGTGAGTGCTTCATAACCTTAACGGTCACCATCATTTGGTCCATTATTAATATTGGCAAATCAATAGTGTGACCCATTCTGAAGGCATACAGAAAATAGGCTCTCTTACTATAAATTTGGTTTTTTTTTCTAGACTGAGGCAACATATTGTTCACAGTTATCAAATTCACGACTTTGTATTTATCGGTTAAGTCCCCTTACTTTATCTACTTATTCGGTCAACCCCAAACATATTCCGGATTCCCAATCAACTCAATCCGAATGACTGTCATATCAGGCAATGCGGTGTAGGGAAATTGTGGAAGTTGATAACTAGGAATTGGATTCAAAAAATTAGCAATGGTGGCCGATGTAACTTGAAACACGACTTCCCCAACATAAACACGAAATTGCCTTGACCTGGTTTCTTTTGCATTACTATAAAATTCCCAGACTAAGCATTCATATGTAGGACCTACCAATTCACATAGTTAAGCCAAACTTGTGCTGCTAAATTTTGCATAACCCTTATTTGTTAAAAATATGCATATATAACAGGTCTCTTAGCAATAATATACTTAGAATAAAAATAGTTGTCATACCATCGGGTTTCTGCGTGAACAGGAGGTTTTATACTGGCCAGTACCATCGGGACATTATCAGCACCGTTCGGATGGTGCTGATCCTCTAGAATTCCCTCGGGCTTGCAGGCTACTAACCCTTGATCTCTTCCTAGTTTCCAACCTACAGTTACAGAAAATCAGTTTAAATGCAAATATTTACATAGTTAATTATCTAATAAACTTAAAAATTCATACAAATCCTAAAATTACACTTTGATCATAATTAGTTTTAATCAGAATCTTCTTAATCAAGGACATCAATGAACCGATTAATCTCTTGGAGCACATATCCTTAAAGCATGAGACTAGAATAAGATGGTGTCTTAGGGTAATCCTTACTCTGCTCATACTTAATCCATTCAAGAGGATTCAAAGCTTGACTTGAAACTCATATGCATTAATCGTCTACACTTTATGCAACCACCGAGTCATTTTGCTCGTCCGCGTTTGGCAAATGAACTTTTTCCGCACAAATGATTTGCTTGACTGTCAAGAATTTCTATTTTTCTAACAACCTTTGCTTTTTCTATGATCAAAGAATGTATATCTTTTGGAAAAGTACATAGCATACCCAAACTAAACCAAAAAACATTTTTCATCCATGTTTGAAAATTTTTTAATTTTTTTTAAAAATGACTTATTATCCTTTTCTTTAACGTCTGCCGGTCACAAAGACAAGTATGAATTTTTCCCTCCACCTAGCCTAAATTTAACATTGTCCCCAATTATGACATTATAAAGTAATATGAAAGACAAATCTCAAATAAGATCTGGAAGCTAGACCAATCCATAATTCAAAATCCTAATATGTAAAACAAATATCAAATAGTAGGTACTACTATTTGCAATCAAACACTTATAAAGACTTTTCAAGGCACATATAATGGTTTCATTAAATGAATGGAATTCATATTTTGAATAAATCCATCATGATATGGCTTAAGCCTTTGATCATTCACTTTAAATTTTCAGTCAATGGATTCTCAATTTCAATTGCCCCATGTTCAAAAAATTGTTTACCAATATAGGGGTCTGTCAATGTTGACCTTAACTTTCCAAGAAATAGGCGGAGTCTTGAATTATATAATGAGACATTTTCATAAGGCAGAAAGGACTTCCGCACAATATTCTTATCATGAAAATTTTCATTTTGAACTCGAAAATCTTTGATTTTCATATGCTTTATTTCTTAATTCTTCTAATTCATTATTCTAAAGTTTGTGGGATGCACTTGCTGTAACACCCCGCATTTTCTTT
>CM042186.1:17019966-17039235 GCA_023539305.1 Ilex asprella
GGACCTCTTGGAGTTGGGCCTCTTAGGCTTGTAACATGAGTCGGGCCCTTGGGCTTGGCCCATTACTTGCCACAATGCGCAGCAAAAGGCCTAGCACTGACCAACTTCTTGCACAAGTAGAGCAAGACAAAAGGGAATCACTTTGTTTGTTGGGAGTACCTATGGTGTCATTAATGCTATACAAGTTAATATTCGGCAGGTCAAGGACATGTAAGTCCACAAGAACCGGGGTTATCATAAAATATCCTTAAGGCCGTGAAACCTAACTATCATTTAAACTAGAGTTTGAATGCACCAACTACCAGAAAAATATGAAACGTTTATTATTGGACTTGAAGTTTTGCTGAGAATAGGAGCATCGAAAGCCGAAGTAACTGGGGATTCTCAATTAGTCATTGACCAGATTGCAAGAAGTTTCCAATGCAAAAGTTAGGAGTTGTGCCCATTCCAATCCATGGCCAATTTTGACGACAAGACATTGCAATCAGTTCTAAGAGAGATGAAAAATCGAGTGAACAACTTGGCCTAATTGGGATCGGGTCAAAGGATTCCTTGAGGTATGGACGAGCGGCTAATCAAAGTTCAAAGGAAAGTCTTGTTGTCTATAAAAACCAAAGAAATGGACTTTGAGAAGTTAATGGTGAAAGTGTAAGAGAAAGGTTGGAGGTTCAACATCATGCAATTTTTAAGGTATCCAAATGGGGATGTGGAACAAGGCGTTAGAAGACAAGCCACTAATTATATGCCCATGGATGGAGAACTATATAAGAAAGGAATGCACGATGACCTATTATTAAGGTGCATCTGCTAGGATGAGGCTATTCTAGTGATAGCCGAGAGCCATGAGGACATATGTGGTGTGCATCAAGCTGGCATCAAGATGTGATGGATAATCAAAAGATATGGCTATTACTAGACACGTATCTGGAAGGACTGCATTGAATGTACAAGGGGATAGCAAACATGCTAGCACCAAGGACAGATTCAAAGGACGTCGATGATATAGATGCAACCCGTAATCAAGCCATGGCAATTTAGAGTCTGGGCCATGGTTTTGATAGGGAAGATCTTTGCCCCATCCACAAAGCAAAATTCTTTCATCATTCTGGCCACTAACTCTTATACAAAATGGGTATAGGCCATTCCAATAAGGATGGTCAGTTAGATTGATATCATACGAATGATAAAGGAAAACATTGTGTACCATTTGGCCTTACCCAATTTAAAATGTCTAGCCATGGGAACAGTCTTCATAGGCAGTGAAGTCAAGGGATTTGCAGAAGAGTAAGGTTTTAGGGTAATTCACTCAACCCTATACTACACACAAGGAAATGGCTAAGTAAAGTCCACCTCTTACAAGGTGATGAAGGGAATCATCGCAAAATGGTGGAAGACAACCCAAGGGGATGGCATGACAAACTATCAGAAGCACTATAGGCATACAGGATGTCCAAACAGTCTAGCACCAGAATCACACCATTTAAGGTAATATATGGGCACGATGTGGTCTTGCCTATGCACATTACCATGAAATCGTTGCGAGTGGCTTTCTAGAATAAGTTAAGTCCAACTGCATTCCATAAAGCCATGATGATCAAACTTGAGGATTTGGACAAAGTATGGTTGGGAGCTTTGGATCGCATCAAGGTGTAAAAGCTCAGAGCCACAAGGTCATACGATAAAAGGTTCAGAAGTAGGACCTTTGGCATAATTAGTATAGAAAGTATATTTTCCTTTTGGGCTAAATGACCAAAGGATTGCAAAATGGTAAGCTAATTGGGAAGGACCATTTGAAGTACTCAAAGTAAAAAAAGGTGGCGTTTACCACTTAAGAGACTTGGATGGAGAGCACCATCTTGGATTCATTAATTGGCAGTTCTTGATGGCTTGTAGACCAATGATCTAGGAGGTCGTGGAACTCGAGTAAGACATTTAAGGCAAGAGGCCATAGCCATTGGCCTAGGACAAGCAAATGGCCAATAAAGAAATCATTATACCATTTAACAATTTTAAAATTACAACAAAATAAATGGACAAGAATGAATAACAATGTAAATTTTATTCATAGAAGTTTGGAAAATTTCAGTGAATACAATTTGCATAATACACGAAAATAAAGTGATGCATATGACATCAGACTAGTTTGCTTGTGTAGGTTTGTAGTCTTGAGTTTGAAGATGACAACTTGAAGTTATAGAGATAAAAGAAAAAAAACGAGTAGAAGTGAAGGAGAAAGCTTGGTTGCATAAAGCAGAGTATAGATCTCTAACACGATCATCTCCTAGTCGAAATCTCCCTAAACATGCAAACCCTACCCAACCACCGCTTTTTCTCCAGAAGGATGCTGAGCAAAGGCATCCTTAGGCTAATCAGAAGATTAAAAGAATAAGACATAATGTGGCTGCCACATGCACCAGAAGCCAAATTTAGTACTTTCTTCCAACTTCAACTAGTGCATGTTGTCAACCCATGTTGAATTACCCTTAATATAAGGATCTACAAAATAACCCAAGGATGGAGTCAAAAATACATATTCATCTGAGGAAAGAACATGAAGTAGGTTGGTAAAATGAACTACGGATGTGAAGGGAAAAATACAGAGTAAAGGCCATGGCTAAGACCAAAGGAGGAAAGAGTTTGGAGGCTAACAAATTTATCATTCAGTTTTCTTTTTTCTAGGTCAGGAGGCCAAGAAATGACAACAACATTGCACAAGGAAGAAGGCATTTGTGGAAGGCCTGGTTTACTCCAAAGAAAGGCTAAGTCCTCCAGTATTTATAGGTCATAGGAGAATGGAATGCTTTAATGCCCTTGCCTTAGAAACAATTAACATTTATGACAGTTTAATGAGGAGAATGAAGCGTCACTCTACACGACAGTTAAAATGCCTAAATGCATGCACGGGGGATCAAATGACAAAAATATGATATAAGTTATAATTAATGCCATTCAATTTGCAGCCATGTCAACCATAACAAAAGAAATGAAAAGATAGATACGAATGAAAAAGTAAAGGACAAAATAGTCCATTTATATTTTTCATTTATCATCCCTCTGGGAACTGTACAAGATTAGAAAAATGAACTTTTTGTTGGTACAATGACCTATTCATAGCCTATAACTCAGTCAAAGCTAACATGGTAGGGGCCAAGCCCGCATCTACAAAGGTCGTGACATTCACCGTAGTGGTCTTGAGATCTTCCAAATGCTCCTGATAGGATGTTGATTCCTCCAAAAGCGCTGCACGTCGGGCCTCAAGCTGGGCGATCTTGCAGTCTATCTCTACAAGCCTTTGAGGAAGAGAATCGAAGTGACTCGAGCAAATTTGGATGTGTTGATTCAAGTTGACTAGCAGCTTTCGTTGTTCATGGATGACAGCAACACAATCTTGTCACTTCTATTACAACGGCCCCACTTCCTGAAGGAGGGCTGAAAGTTCATCGGCTAAACAGACCAGTGCTTGAGAGTCTTCTTCAAGAAGAAAAGGAGATATGGAGAGGGCTCTGACAGAGTAATGTCACTGCTTAAGAATATCTATCTCATCCACCAAAATAGCAAGATGGCCAGTAAGGACTATCATTATTGTCCCTCGATGGCTTCAAAATTGCGGTGTAGAGTTAGTCTTGATTACTGAAAGGAGAAGGGACCGGATGAGAGGCGTGCAACACCCCAACTTGGTGTACAATATCTATCACAAATGATTAGAAGAAACCAAAAACAACTACATATCTCTACCACATTCATATACATAGAAATTTACCAAAACCCTTAGATAAAAAGGTTCATCATGAGTCCTACTTATTCGTAGACTTTGATACAAATAAAAAAATAGTATGATCTATATAAATACAAATTATTCTTGAAGGACATAAAAAAACCCCCCAATTACATCCCAATCGACCCTCTAAACTTGGCAATGCACTTCTTGCGTCTTTAGTATTTTTCTTGAAAATTCATTAAGACCACTAGTGTGAGGAAAGGATGCAATCAATAATCATGAGCTCAACAAGAGATAAAGAAAATATTTTATTTATTTAGGAATAATCTTAACCACTTTGAAATTACCAACATTCAAATTACACTTTACCGCTTAGACGTTGTTCAAATACATCACATAAACATAACTTGTACAAATCACATAAGCAAAATTTACCTTTAAAATAGTTGCTTTCACATAATTAAATCACATGCTTGCCACCGACTTAGTTCCCTATGTACTAACATGCATATAATAATAAAATTAGGCCACATTCAAGCATACTCATTTAACTTTACACATTTAAACAAAACAATTCCCTCATCATCATTCAATTTAAATCATGCACATACCTTATTCATATATTCTCTCTAAATATTAAAAATACCCATCGTACAGGTTTAGGTCTCATACCAATGTCCCTAATTAAATAGTAATTACCAATCATACACATTCCTATCACATGTGAACATGCTCATAATAAATGTTTATAAAATCTTTATCCGTGTTCGTGTCTTACAACGCGTGTCTTAAAAGATGCTAGGCTCGTGACCTATATAGTTTTAGTAGCCTCGGGAGTATTTTGGCCTGCTAGAGAATTGAGAAATTCTTGCCTAGGGGCTAGACATTCTACACCCTCAGGGTCCAAAACTTAAACGTTTGCAGCCACATTATTGGTCATATTAATCAAAAGAGGGCTCAAACAGAGCTAAATCAACTACGACCATAGAAAAAGCCATGGAAATAGGAATGGTGGTTGGGCAGAAGGGCTCGAGATTCCCAAAGATGGCATCTTGAGAAGGCCCTACACCGACCGAGAGGATTATAGAAGGAGGAGTGTCGTCACGCTAATGACCACGATGCATTTATAGAGCATCCTCTCCAACATCTTGTCCTTCATTAACTTGAGCATAGGAAACAGATGTGGAAGAAGTTGCAAAAGAACAATGCCAATTATCCGTGCCGAAAGACTGAGTTGGAGAAGAGGGAATAGTTGAAGAATCGAGATCTATAAAAATTGTGGAATTAGGATCAACTTCAAAAGGTGGAATAACAACAGTAGGGGAAGTCCCGAGCTGAGCTTTGACACCATGAGTTGGCCCTAGTCTACAATAAATGTCTTGTGGGTGAAGATAGGAAAACTAGACATCCTTATGAGAAGTAGCAGCGTCAATAAATGCCTCCCTAGGATTGTAAAGGGACCACTCTAGACCTCGGTTCTAGGCAAACGACATCCAAACAGGCCATAAGCCATAAGCCAGTTAGATTATAAAAATAAGAAAAACAGTTAGTGACAGATTATTCTCTAGAAATGGTTGTGGCAAATAAATGGCCATAAGAAAAAAGGGTTTTATCAACAGATAGAATAGAGAGTTTCAGGAAATAAGCAAGAAGTTATAGCTGGAGCCCCTAGAGAACCGAACCCATTTGCATTTTTTGATGCCACCGTCTCTCACATCCAAACATAAAGATGGGTAATAATGACAAGGGCAAGAGCGTATGAAGATCTCGCAGCCAAGAAGATGGCCAATGAAATATACTTCTTGCTCACCTTGTAAGACTAAGTACAGAAAAAGAAATTGCATGAATGAGATATGTTCTTGATCTAACACAGGAGAGCCATCACGGCCCACAACGGTATGACAACCAAGCAAAGCTAGTGTAGCAATAAAAGTTTAAATTCAAAGAGCCAAAATGATGCCCCAAATATGGAGTATTCAATCCCATCATTGTTTTTGGGGGCGGTCCATGTTTACACCCAAAAATAGTGAGATCAAAGGGTAACACGTAGAAGGGATTCACCGGTCACAATGGAGTCTTTGAGAGTCCACAATTAATAGATTGATTAAAAGGATATGATTCTTAGAATCCCAAGAAATGAGGAAATGTGACATCATGAACCAATAGTTGGAAACGGTTCAGCACACATTCACATATCTCAAGGGACAAGGCCATGATCACAAGTAATGGTCGAAAAAGATGGATCGACTGTTGGAGCCATCTCCATAAATAGCAACAATCAAGCCACAGAGAAAGGATCCCATGATTAATCACAAAACTCTTCACAAAGTCAGCCTACCTTTTTACTTGATTCTTATTTACAAGCAATTTTACTTTTTCTATAATGCATCACTCCGGTGATCTTTTACTGTTTTCATTTAATGTTAAGTTCAATATTCATTTTGCCTTCCAGATTCAAATTTAATTTACTTATTACTTTCCATTTCCATTGTTTATTTTACAATATCATTCATACGTCTCTATTTGGTGAAAATATTTAAAATCATTGAAGCTTAAATGCATAGAAAAGAACCTAAAGGTAAAATTACGTCTTGCTATATTTGCTTGAATAATCACAATTTTAGTACTAAGTAGGTAAGGTTGTTCATGTTTGGATTTTAAATCCACTTGGACTTTGGTACACCCACAATCTAAAAATACGCCAAACAACAAACAGACTGATGAATCAGCCTCAGTACTAATTCTATACTAAAATTAATCTAGCACTACTCCTAAAATGCCTAAGTCTTTGTTCTTTGATAGATTTGACTGCATCTTTTTCCTGCAATCAATGCCTCTTTTATGCAATCAATACATCTTTTATAGGCATTTCTTGATCGAAGGTTGGCTTTTTGGGTAGTTTCTTTCTACTTTATTCTCTCGTTTTAACTATTGTCTTCTTGATATCAAAGACTTAGTTGGCTTTGATACCTTTCATTTTTCTGAATCCCAGAGTAACTGCTTCATTTCCTCCAATGTAGGGGCTGCAACTGTCCCTAAATTTGGAAAGCCACGTCGACTGACTTTGCATTTCCCTTCACTGATTAAATGAATGCCAAATACCCACGGGGACTTAGCAGAGTTGGTAAGGGGCTCTGCTAGCTTAACCAAAGGTCTCGGTTTCGAGCCTTTGGGAACGCAGCAGCTTTAAAACCTGTGAGGGAGAGCTTTGCCACCCGAAAGGGTCCTACCCGGCTCGAATCCGGATTAGTCGGGACCCAATGTGGTCTCCGGATACTGGATGGTCTGACCCAAAAAAAAAAATGAATGCCAAATGGTGAACCTCTTTTTCTGATTTATTCCATAGACAAAAGTCATTCATTGTTTATTTACCAAATTTATAGAATATGGTCCAAACAATTAGCCACCTTGATTTTTCCATGATCTTACCAATCAAAAGTTTAGCACGTTAATCATTATAGAAAAAATAAGACTTGATTTCTTTTATCCTTTTCTGGGGGGATTTATTATGCCCTCACTAGTAATGTACCACGTGCGTTGCACGTGAATAATTTTCTTATACAAAATATTAATAAAATTTTTTAGGTATATGTGTACATACATTAAATATCATTTCAAGTTTATCAAAATTATATTTTTATTGCTCGTATTATATTATAGAATTTGAAAATATTTTTTGTTCTCAACGATTCATTGTTTTAAGTATAAAACAAAGATAAAAATAATTTATTTGAAATTCATTTGATTACGTTTCAACTTATAATTCATTGAATAAAATAAAAATAATTTTAACATTCTAATCAATGCTTATTATAATTAGTTAGGTTAATGGTGATAAAATATAAGATTAATAACATTTTGGTTCTCTAAAGTTTGCGATTTTTGCCAATTTAGTTCTTAGTATATAACTTTTGTCAATTTGGTCCCTAAAATATTTAATTCTTGTTTCAATGGTCCCTAACCAGATGGTCCATTAAGATTTTTTATGAAAATAACCATATGTTATTCTATCAAATTGTATCACGTGATTACTTCTATAAAAAACTTAACAGATTGTCTGTATACGGATCATTTAAATATTAACTAAATATTTTAATGACCAAATTGGTAAAATATGCATATTTTAGAGACTAAAAGTGCTATTCACCTTAAAATATAATATACTACTCTATAATATATATTTTTAAAGAATTTTAAAATTCTAAAATTCTAGTTTTAGGTAAAAAAATATAATATAATTTTTTTTATATAAACTCTTAATAAAATATGAAAAGTTTACTGTGATTGTAGAATTATGTTGATTTAATATAAATTATTTTTTAAAAAATTATGTAAAAAATTATTTTTTATCTTAAAAATTAAATGGTTGAAATTTTGGATGAAAAAAAATACACATATGCAATGATAATGTTATCTTTATATTTAAAATGAGTAATATTAAATTGATAAAGTTTTTTAAAAAAAATTGAACATTTTATTGAAAATTATAGTGATGCAAATATGTTTTAAATGTAGCATAGTCAATTAAAAAGTTTCATAGATACTGATATTTATACATAATAAATAAAGAATTAAAAGAGATGTTAGGGGTAATTTGGAGATTTAAACATATAAGTATATGATGACAATTTAGATATTCAAATATTGAAGGATAGTGTGGTATTTAAAATTTTTTATAAGAGTAAAATAATGAATCAAAAAATTTTCATGTTAAGACAAAAGTTTCATTCTTTATTAATAGTATAGATGGAAAAAAAATACATATATATAGTCATAATGTTAAATATATATTTGAAAAAAATTTATATGATTTATTGATGAAGTTTTTGAACACTTTATTGAAAATTATAATGATGCATATATTTTTTTAAGAGTAATGTAATCAATTAATTTTTTTAATAGATATTAATATTTATACAAAGATAACAGAGAAGTAAAAGAAATGTTAGTGGGTAAAGTAGAGATTTAAATGCATAAGAACGTGATTGTAATTTAGATATTTAACTATGAAAATATAATGTGGTAATTAAAATTCTCTATAAGGGTAAACTAGATAATCAAAAAAATTTCACTTAAGGTACTTTTATTAGTAGTACAGATTAACTATGGAAAGACAATGTGGTAATTAAAATTCTTTATAAGGGTAAAATAGAGAATTAAAAAAATTTCACTTAAGATATTTTTATTAGTAGCATAGTTAAATGCGTTATCCGAAATTTGTAATAGGTTATTAATGAGTCTAATAATAATATCCTTGTGTATAAGAAAAAAATAAAAGAACTTGAAATGATTTTTTTTTCTCCCGGTGAGTATATTTTGCTTTCTCAATTGCTACTTGAATAAAATTTCACCTTAAACCAATTAATATGTTCATGAATTGAATGTACACGGACTGTCGTATCTGATAAAAAATCAAATACAAATATATGAACCAAAAATATGTTTTTGAAACTGTACTGCAAAATATATTTTTGAGAGGTTAAATTAACCACTTTTAAGGTATTTGTAAACCCCCATATATAATAGAACTTGTACCACCTATGTTTGATATAAAAAATGTATCTTGTATAAGTTTGGGTTAGTTTTGGAATGGTTTGGAATGAATTGGAAAAGAAAAATAGGTGAAAACAACAAATTCAGACAAACCATACCAGTACGCCCGAAGGAGCAAACCATACCGGTACAGTATAGCGGTACGCTGCTGTCCAGAGAGCTTACCGTACCGGTACTACGTACTGGTACACTCTATAAAAATCTAAAATTTTAAAGTCTCGATCAGGCGGCCTTTTTTCCATTATAAATACTTAAGGACGCCTCCATTAGCCTCATTTCAACACTTCTAACTCTAGAAAGCCTTAGGCAAGAAGAAAGGAGGAGAAAAGCACAAAGAATCAAGGGGATTCTCACATTGAAGTGGATCAATCTCAAGACTAAAGTAGAGGTTTCTTCATATTCTCTTACATTGAGGCTAGGGCTTATGTATATGTATTCTTTCGACTCTAAATGTTATGTCTATGTTATGAAATCATTATTTCTTGGTATTCTTACAAATGTTACCTTGCTTTAAACAAACTTATTGTTGGATAACCATTAATTCTATTTTCTTGCCTTCAAACCCTAGTCTCAAGAGGAAAAAGATTTTTCTTCTAATTTTTTCATTGTTCTTGATTTCAACACTTTAGTGTTTTATATTGAACAAAAAAATTATATTTATGATGATCTCTTGCATGTTTTCTTAAATTTCTCTCTTGTGATATTACATGTGAAATTTGGGGATTTTTTATTTACTTGAAATTTAAAAAAATTGATTGGATAGTGTATCTCTTGGAGATGTTTAGATGACCATCGGTGGCTGTTGACCGGGTATCGTAAAGTGGGTAGATGTGTTTTTTACTCCGTGCAAGTTTGAAGGTTCCCTACCACTCGTAATGAGGTTGGTGTCTAGTGAGGATCAAACCACTATTCGCTCACAGGTACCAAGTATGAGGGTTAGTAAATTATTCCTGGGTTGAATTTCGTTACTGTCATTGTGATGATACACGCCTTCCTAAAATTATATATTCTTGCGAGGACTAGGTGTGTGTGTGTGGGCCAGGATATTCTCAACGTGTTTATTCATGCGATGTCTTACATCAGACTTGATATACAAATATATATTGTGGTTGATTATATATAGTGGGTTGTGTCCGTGTACAAATGTTGGAAATGGTTTATTGTTGGAAAATTTATTTTACTGTTCATTTAATTATTGTTATTGTGTAAATTTGAGATCTATTAAAATGTCGATGTTTTCTTTCAAAAATTGATATATGATATTTGTCAAATGAGACCGACTTGTTTTATATGTTTTTTAAACCTCGTTCGAGCTTGGGAGGTTTTTCCTAGAGAGCTTAGTGCTACCACCTACAACCATGTCCCTTTCAGATTATGGCCTAGAGGAGGAGCTCATGGTTGATGAGCCGGCACATTGGGAAGCTTCATTAGAGGGGAACGGGGATCCCGAGATGAATGTTTAGAGCTACATGCTCTTATGTCCTACACTAGGAGTTTATTTTGAGACAATGTAATGTCTAATATTTTTTTTTTTTGGTTATTCCACTGCAAGATACGTTTAATTCTTTTGGATGTAAGTGTCATAGTTTGACATATTCTTTTGAGCATGCCCATATCATGTATCGTGAATGAGAATTTTCTTTATTGATGAATTTTAGTAGTTGCTCTCATGATGTGAAAGGTTTTAGATAGTAATACTGTACAAGGTGTAGTTTGAGGCGTTACAGTATTCAACATTAATCCTAAGAATTTTAATATCGATCTCAAGCACCATTATATCTTACCATAGAAAAGGATGTAATTTAAGCCTACAAATAATAATTTTTTATGATGAATTACAACTTTATTTGTTTTTATTCGACTCAAAAATTTATACCTTAACTCGTACAAATTATAATTGTAAACGGGATATCATTTTCGGTATCTAGTCTTACTCAACAAGTCGGCAGATGCAACTACCCTCTGCGGTTTCTAACCTTTTATTAGCCTTCTTCTGAAGTACCAAAACCACAGCTCAACATGCCAGATATGTTTCGTAAATGACCCCACACAGATTAGACTAGAAGACGTCAAGATCCACACCAACTTATTTTCAGTACAAAAAATCTAAATATCATGTCATTTATTATTGGTCTCACACCAGTCAGTGCAAGTCGATATGTACCAAGATAAGAAAATCTACACATTTATGAGTTTTGTTGTGGTTATAATTATCTCTAACTAAAGTACTACAAATTTAAAAAAAGAAAAGAAGGTCAAAGCAACAAAGAATTATAGGCTAAGCAAATATTACCTTGAACCGTTGGTACATCAATTATAGTAGAATGAATTGAAAGAAAGAGACTTGAAGATTACACAAAAGGGCCATCTTCATGATGACCCACCACGTACAAGGATTTTCCCGGTGACCATTTTAATCCATTGATGTTTTCATTTTCTTTTTTAATGACTGACAATAGTGAGATATGATTCGGTGATTTATTACAAGTTTAACACAATTTTTTTTTACTTACGATTACTCAAAACATATGCATATATTCTTATCGGTTACCAAACCTTATATGTAAGATATTTTTTCAATTTAAACTTAGTGTTACATTTGATTTTTAGATTTATTAATTATATTAAATAATTTATTGTTATATTTAATTTATACTACTTCTAAATGTCAATGAAAATGAAAAATATTTGTTAGACCAAAATACCTTAACAAACTAACTAATGTTTATTCTACCTTTTTTGTAATTGATAACTACATTATTATATCATAATAATTATCACAATTATTTTATTGTTGGCTATTATTTAAGTTTTGGATAAACAATCTTGACCGTTGGCTTACTAGCATTTTATTATCATAATGAACAATAACAATTTTTTCCACATACTCACTTTTAAAACTTAAAATCAGTGACATTTTGTTTTCTCTTTAATAAGTGTCTCTTGTTATTGATTTCACATTTGCATCAATTCATTAACTGAACTCTCAAAGGAAGATGAAAGTAATCTGGGGGAAATGAATCATCATTGGTTGTTTTAGCTTTCTGCCCTTCCTCATCTTCGACCTGAATGAGATAATTATTTTTTTATAATAGTATATATGTATTCTCTTTCTTTCTTTTGTTGGTACAGATGTCTAGATCATCATATATGCGGCTCACATCCTTGAAAAGCATTTCTCTCTACTCAAATATGCTTAGCTTGGAGTGTCTTGAAGCAGACTTGAGTGGAGATACGTGAATACATGTTTCTTGTGGTTTCTATGTGAAATCTTAAAGGATTTATGTCATTTTTACCGATGTGAAAACTTATATATGCTGTTAATATATTGCCAGTGAAATTTCAGACGAGAATCATAAAATTCCTACAATGGTTGGCTTGGTTTTGTTGTATATTTCTAATTAAAATCGTTCCTTTGGCAGGTAAATGGATATAGCAGTATTCCATCATTTTTCAAATACTTCTCCATTCATTCCATCCTACTCGTGTAATCATTCCCAACATTTTTATGAAAAACCTCTATCTCTGTGTGTGTGTATGCAATGTTTCACAATTCAAAAAATCTAGAGAGTAACATTGCTTTTCTTCTAGCTTATAAAAAATTAGGCTCGATGTCAATCCTTTCTTGGGAATCACTCAGAAAATAATACATGCAGATTTTAGTGATGTATTACTCAAACCGTCTTTGGAAAACTTCACTCCTTTTTCTTTTTTTGTCCTTTCAATTTCAATTCTCAACATACTTCCTTGCTTTGTTTATTTTGCTATTTTTTTCCTCCTTTTGATTTTCTCATTTCCTTTTCCTTTTGTATTCAGCCTTTTCTTTTTCACAGCCTGCATTCTCTTATTTTCTTTTCTTTTTTGTCCCCATATAATCTACTTTTAAAAGAGTGTGCGAGAAAATTAGATAGTCAAGACAGGTATGTATATATTTTTACTAGCTTGGTAAAAAAAATGGAAAATATTTTTTTTTATTTTCAAACTCAATAACAACTATCTAGAGATAATTTTGCAAAATAAAGGGATAAGATTCAAATAATAATCACAAAAAGCCTAAGATCATTTTTCAGAATGTATCGCATGCATCATTCTCATATGAAATTACAAAGGGGATTGTTAACATATTGCTCAACAAGTACCAATCAAAACAAGAATAATAAGATTATTCAAGGATTAAAGTTGAACTAAAATTCTTAGTTAAGTAAGTGTTAAAAATCTCTCCAAGAAAGATAGGCTAAAAAACTGCATGGTTTATCACATCTACACTATGTATGTAAGTTTTCCAAAGAATCATGTTGTATGTAAGTTTTCCAAAGAATCATGTTATTCAAAAAGATTTTTCAAAATAGAAATTCATATTGTGCTTAAAATTGTAAGTTTTAAATAACAATGTAAGGATGATGCATAAGTAAAACATAAAATTTCCCAATAGTTTTACAAATGTTTATACCTTCCAATGGATTGAATACTGAAACAATTTCACAGTGACTTGAACATAATATTTCATTCTAACACCAAAACTTTTGTAGTCAAAACTTAACTCAAACTGATTAGCTACAATATAACAAAAGTAGTTCTACTTAAAATCCAAAAAACATAACTAAAATGAAATTAAAAAACCAACACAAATGTAAAGTTAAACCAAATCAATATCCAAAGTATGAAAGCAATGTAACAACTAAAAGTAAATAGGTAGATCCAAAAGTGCCTAGTCAAGTTAAGCTCATGATGATGATCTAGGGTGGTGCTCTCTCTTCAGTCATCTCAAAATCTCTTGTTTTCTCTTTTTCACTACAATTTTGCTCCTGCATTCAAAAAGGATTAAAATAACAAGAAAGTGTAAGTAGTTAAACATTCATAACAACAAACCGAATTGAAATTAAAATTTAACATACCAAAATTTGAAAACAAACACAATCCCCTAAAAGTTAACATCCAAGAATATGATAAAAGATCAATTTTCATCAAATTCTTCTAAACTCAGAGAATTAGTGAACCAGACAATCTCATGTCGCACATATCTTGTAAGCATTAGGCTTGAATAAGACAACGTCTTAGAGTAATCTTTGCTCTGCCCATACTTAATCCAATCGAATTCTCTCATGTGCATTAATCCACCACACTTTACACAAACCAAGGTGTCATTTTGCTCGTTGGCATTTGGCGTATGCACTTTTTCCAGACAAAAGTTTTGTTTGACTTCTGAATATTTCTATTCAGCTCTTTAACATCTGCTCGTCACAAAGACAATTTAAAAAAAATTCAAACATTCTAAAAAAAAAATTCAAACACATGTGAACTTATTCCCACCCCTAACCTAAACTTAACATTATCCTCAATGTGAAAAAATATGTAAATCAAAGCTTAAGAGGAAAACATTGTATAAAGAGTTGACGAGAAGAAACATAATTCACAATACAAACTAATTTGGAAAACAAAAAAATAACTATACAAAAGAAATAAAAACACAAAAGGAAAATTTTAACTACTGTATACAAGAAGTGCTTAGGGGATAGATCAATCAGGCTTAAATTCTCAATTGGAGTTAGTGCCCAGTTTCAATCGGGGCTTGTTTGCTCCAACAAATTTGTTCTTGATTAAATCTCTTGTATTTCCTGATAACTCCTATGAAGAATTTAACAAATTAGTATAACACTTAACATTGGGATTCTATCATTAACAGAATTAATCAAATAGACTTGTAGAGGGTTAGAACAAGAAGACGTATCCCTAATCTTTTGTTTTGGTACAAGTGAAATCATTGTGTACTCTATTGTATAGGTTATCTGTTTATAGTGACATTAGGTGGCATTATTGATTTTAAATTCATTATTGCACTACAAACGCAGGTATTGCCATGTATTGAATTATGATTTCATTTCTTGGAAAACCAAGGGGATCTCTCGAGATGGGGTGTGACATTGTTCCCCCAAAAAAGAATAGGAAAAGGAGAGAATATTGCAAGTGGCACAATTCATTTAGACATTCAACCAAAAAATGCATTACTGTCAAAAATCACGTGCAAGATCTAATACAAAAAATGATGATCAAATATGCTACCTAAGAAAAAGAAACAATAGGTGTAGATAATGATCATTTTCCCAATGCAGTTGGAATTAATGTGATTTATATAACTACGTAGGGATCTAGAAAGATTGCAAGTTATGTTGTCAGTGAGAAAGCATAATAAAAAATAGGAGAATAGTCCCAAAGATGAAAAAACCAATTTAAAACAGGCTTTGCCCCAAGGAGGAAGACTTGTTGGTCATATGTTTCAAATGTGCTAAAGAATTGGCTAAACTAGAACTCATTCCATTGGATGATATTGTTTTTTATTTTATAGATAGGGGACTTATAATGAATACCAAAAAAGAGGGTGACATACAACTGTACAATGTACTCAGAAGATTTTTTATGGTGTTGATCTAGGAATCTTCGAAATTTAATAGAAATATAACCATGAAAATTGTCCATACCATTTTCTAGAGGAAAAAAAGCACCAAGAAATACAACTTACCATGGAAAAGCTAAGAAGGAGTGCCTTCAGAAGATGGATCATATGGCAGAAATGTTCAATGCAAAAGAAAGTGTATAGAAAAGGATAAAGAGGGAAGAATGTTTGGATGAAAAGAGGTGAAGACAGAAGGAAAGGTTTAAAGCCAAGGCTGCAAGTGGGCCTAGGATGGTTTAACTTCCTAAAGTGGAGGGAAATAATTTGCATCGCCTCCAACATCCCAAGTTCCCTTAAAGTAGTTGGCATCAATCACTAACCAAAATGCAAAAAATAAGAGAGTAGAGGAACTATGTCGCTAGGATGAACATGTAAGACCCAACTCCCTTGGAGGCCTATACATCGAAAGAAGGCAAACCCAAAGGAAAAAAGCAACATGCTCTTTGAAGAGAGAGGTTTAAATCCTGATTTGAAGAAGCGTTTAATTTGTTCAAAGTAGCCTAAGCTAGAGCGGAAAATGGGAAAAATTTGATCAAATTTTAGATAAGCGTGCACTTCAATACCTATCAGAAACAACCTAGTTAAGTGTAATATGTAAAGAATCGATGGAGACAACATACCAACGGGGAGGAGCATGGCATTTCCAGATTGAGACCAAAAACATAGAGTTGCACTGATTCACCGTCGATTCATGATTAGTGAACAGGTTGAGAGCTTGATCAACTCATATATCATTTCCCGCCTCCACTGGTAAGCAAAATGTTTCTCAATCTACTCTACCCATTCAATCAATTGCTAGTATGGGTTTATCCATGACCTTAGAGGGTTGCTACACTAGTCCCAAGATTTCCATTGAAGGTTGGACTGATATATTATTAGGATTTCCCCTTTGGAGATTGGATAAAAGTCTATAAGTTCTTCAAAAACATATGACATGAAAATGGGCCAAGTACGAGGCTGGAACTAAAATTTGAGGTGGGGATCAAAACCCTTTCATCTGCAAATTTTTAGACTATTTTGATTCTTATTCTCTTGTTATAAAGATGGCATTCATCTGTATACTAATAGCTATTTCACTATTACATAATATGGACATACATCACATGGATGTTAAAATAGCTTTTCTGAATGGTGAATTAAATAACTAAATTTATATGGAACAACTTGAAGGTTTTGTTGTTCTGGGACAAGAAAAGAATTTGTACAAACTTGTTAATCAATTAATTGATTAAAATAAGCTCCAAAGTAATGACATGAGAAATTTAACGAAATCATGATGTCAAATAGATTCAAAATTAATAAATGAGATAAATGTATCTATGCCAATGACACTGATAATGAATATACCATTATTTGTCTTTATGTGGATGATATATTTATTATAGATTGTAATAATGATATAATTAAAATTACCAATCAAATGTTGTCTAGTAAATTTGATATGAAAGATTTGGGTGGTGCAGATGTCATACTAGGAATTAAAATTTCTAGAACATCAAGTGGATTTGTATTATCTCAGTCACATTGTATCAAGAAAATACTTTAGAATATTGCTAGAACCCTTGTAGATATAAATCTTCATTTGTCTAAAAATACTGGTTAAAACATCTAACAATTGAAATACTTTCATATAACTGATCTAATGTATATCACAAGTTAGCATACTCAGTTAATAAATTGAAAAAATATACGAGTAATCCTAGGGTAGATCATTGAAAGGCAATAATTAGATTTCTTAGATATCTAAGATACACCATAAATTTTGGAATATGCCTATACAAGATATACAACTGTACTAAAAGGCTATAGTGGTGCTAATTGGATATCTGATCAAAGAATTCAAAGTCCACAAGTTGATATGTATTTACACTTAGTGGAGCAGTTTTCTCTTAGAAATCCTCTAAACAAACGTTGTTACTAATTCCACAATGGAATTTGAATTTATTGCTTTAGATAAATAGGTGAGAAATTTGAGTGGCTTCGGCATGTTCTAGAGGGTATTCTAATATGGTCAAAATATGTGACTTCGATTTGTATACATTATGATAGACAATCAACGATTAGAATGACACATAGTAATGTGTATAACGATAAATCACGACATATTCATTGTAGACATAATCCATTAAACAGTTGCTGTTGAATTGGATTATTTCTATTCATTATATAAAGTCAAAGAAAAATCTATCTGATCCATTTACCAAAGGTTTGGCAAGAGAGCAAATAAAATTGCACATTGAAAGGAATCGGGTTAAAAGCTTATGATTTAAGAGTCATCATAAAAGAAATTATTGTTGAAAAATTAAGGATATGGTAATTGTCACAATTAGATTGAGAAATAAGGATGTGGGTAATGCACCTAACACATGTAACACCCCACCCTGCAACACATGGCATAATATTGTCCGTTTTGGGCCCTTTGGCCCTCACGATTTTGTTCCTACCAGTACCCCTAGGAAAAAGCCTTATGCCATGTAAGGCGAGGGGCTTACTTATAAGTCCAACAACTTTTCCCTCCCTAACAGATGTGGGATACCAGGATCTCACAATCCACCCCCCTTAGGGTTGCACGTCCCCGTGCAGCAGCTCGCTAGCTATCTGCCCGCCCACTACACACAAGAACGACAGGGCCCCACACTCGACTCAGACGAGACTGCTATGATACCAATTTGTAACACCTCACCCTACACATGACATAATATTATCCGTTTTGGGTCCACTGGCCCTCACAGTTTGTTCCTCCTAGTACCCCTGAAAAAAAGTCTTATGTCATGTAAGGCGAAGGGCTTACTTATAAGCCCAACAACTTTCCCCTCCCTAACCGATGTGAGATATCAGGATCTCACAACACATAAACTCGTTTTTCCAAATTCACAAGGATATGGGTAATGCACCGAACACTAAATTAATCAAATGATCATAACACGTTTAATCATAGTGTATTCACAAACATAGAAATAACAAACTCAATCATAATGTACACTGCCATGATACACTATGATTTATATAACAAACTACAAGTATAAATTTAAATGTTGAAATAACTCAATCATCATGTACACTGAGATTTATATAACACAAGCTAAAATTGGAAAAAACAATCAAATTGCACGGAGAAAGTGAGAGAGATAATAGAGAGGCAAAGTAAGGGAGAGATACAAAAAAGGAAAAGTAAGGGCATGTTTCTCAAATTCTTAAGCCCTAAAACGAGTGTGCTACTGTAACACCCCGTATTTTCTTTTATAAATGTATAAAGTAATAGGATAGATAATTATTGTGAAAATGAGGATATGTATAATGATGAAAGAATGAATCACATAAGTTAAAACAATAGAAATGAATAATTGGGAGACCAATGGATTTGGGAAGTTTAAGTTTCAAAGACATTTGAAATTGGAATTGGTTATTAGATAAATTTCTAAATGTTTTTAGGTCAAGATAATGTTTCCATTGAATCTGGAAGGTCGAAAAACCTTGGGAAAGGTAATATGAACTGCATTGGAAACTTGGAAGACGGAGGAAGAATCTGTCTGCTGAGTGGTACCGG
>CM042186.1:17049235-17070404 GCA_023539305.1 Ilex asprella
TGGTGCCCTGGTGGACGAATTGAGTTAGTGGTGGTGGTAATCAATGGTAGTGATTTTCAATTTAGAGCTCGAATGAGGAAAGAGGAAAAAAATAGATAGATTGAAAGAGAGAAAGAAGAAAAGGGAAGTCTAGTTTTTAGCTTTATTTTAACGCTAAAAACGTTAGTCCGACTATCGTTTTAAGTGAAGAAGTTAGTCGAACTGACGTTTTATAATGCTAGATGTCCCTATTTAAAAAATGTGTCTCAAACTGATTTTTTCATAAAAACGTCAGTCCAACTGACGTCTTTTAAACCAAAGACATCAATTGAACCGGCATTTTTAAAATTATTTGAGTTTGAGAAATAGTTTCAAAACTAACTGGGTTTGGTAAATTTTTTGTTAAATTAATCTGGTTTGGTAAAAAGCTCACAGACGTAGTAAGTACATTAGACTATTTTTTTTTAAAAGATATTTGCCCAGACTTTAAAATTTTGCTAAAGAGTCAAATAATAAATCAATCTAAGATGCACCAAAGCCTAAAACGAATTGTACAGATAGAAATTATAGAGGAATTCCCTAATCCCTTCCTTCGGAAACTGTTTAGAGCCCAAAACAAAGTAATAATTCACTCATGTTGTAGAAATCTTCTTTTGCCGGCATACATGGTCACCTTGAATTATCATAACTATCGAAATTTAAATTCCAGATCCAACAAACCTAGTAATTAATAATAAAATTATGTCGATGACAATTCACTTGGTTGACCAAAAAAGTCAAATCAAACTTTTGACTTAGGGTGATCAGTTGAAGATAAAAACTTTATATTTATTGTACGATATTGATCACAAGCTTCATAAATAAACATGTTAGATGCAAGGTCTCTGCATACTCTTACCTTTTAAACTCATACTGGTTATGAGTTCAATTATACCAAAATGACTTGAAAAGTTAGACAATAAATTCATTTTGCACCTCACATTAGAAATCCAGTACCATACTTTTATTGTCATAGCCCAGTACCAACAAGAGATATCTATGTAACAGAGCATACTTTATTGTCACACTCCGGGGTCTGCTTACAATGTCTGGTTCTCTTATCTTTTGTACTTTTTAGATCCAAGACGTCTTTTGTGGGTGATCAATTTTTTACGTTAACAGCCTATAAATTCTAAACTTATAACGTAAAAACAAAAAACAGCTGTCGATGAAATGGTCAATCGGAAAATCCTTGTAGGACCTTTATAAGATGTGGTGGGTCATCACAATCTTCATCCTTTCCGGAACCTTTACGTCACTGTCTTTCAATTCATGCTCGTACGGTTAATGTACCGACACTTGAAGCAAATGACACTGGAAGACAATATTTTATTTTTTTCATTCACACTTTCATTTTCAGTCAAGTACTTTAATAAATCTGGAAAAATCACATTCTCATAAATCAAACGGGTATATTTTTTAGAAAATATTATTTGAATTTAATTGAGAATTTCATTAATTAAAACTGTTAGATTGAATATTGGCACCATTTGATATTAAAATTTACAACTAATTTAGTTATTACATTATATTAAATAAACAAAATAAGTCTCTAAAAGGATAGAATTATGGTGCCAGGATTTTTTTTTTATCATACTAAATTCAATTGATTTAGGTATTCATGTTTGGTTATAAATCATTATGATAGAAGATAAGTAATTTTAATCAATTATAAATTTAATTTTAAAAGATGGAACTTGACATGCAAAAATTATAATTTTTATTATTATCATAATATTTTAAGATAGCTTATTTTCTTTGCAATTATAATTTATATTCTAAAAATTATAATTTTTGATAAAATATCAAATTTGGTATTAAAATCTTTGTCATAAATTAAAGTTACATTTTTATGGGTTTTTTGCACTTCGAGAGATTTTAAAATTTTTACTGTACAACCTCTAAGATTAAAATTTTTATATTACCCCTTCAATGTATCAAAATTATTACAATATATTTTTATGCTATCTTCGTTAATTTTTTTTGTCAAAAACCAATTCATTGACAGTAACGAAAAATCGACCGAAAGTTAACATAAGGATTACATTTAAAAGATAATGTGAAAATTTTAATTTTTTATTATATAAAATAAAAATTTTTAAATTTTTACGATATAAAATATAATTCTTACCATTTTTAGGAAAAATTTAGTCTGGGTGGAACTTTTTTGTGATCAAAATACAAGGATCGGAACCACAAGAGGGTTACTCAGTGGCAGCTCTTGTGGTTGTGATTCATGAATATAAATATTGGATGGGCCCAATTAGAGCATTAAAAAGTTGTTATTTTTTTTTGTTTGACATAATATTGTTATTACAATGAACAACCAACAATTGTAATTTTTGTGGTTATTTGTCCCAGTACTATTATAGTCGGAGGATATTCAATCACAAAGTTCTGATGGAATCTTACCCATTAGTGTAGGTATAATCACACCCCTTATTTTGCTCAAAATGAAGCTAAGTGTCTTTGAACTAATTAAGGTTCCACCAAGAAAGCAGGGTAGGGTTCGATAGTCAAATTAATTTCTCAATGGTAATTTCTCATGTTCGACTCGCTAAGACTTCTATTGATTGTAGAAATTTATCTTTGAGTTCCTTGGATAAATCATCTTTCGAACGATCAGAGGTACCAATAAGGGAAAGTTGAAGACCAGAGGAGTTTTGGGGGTTGACCTCCGATACTTAACTTAGATGAGGAATTTAGGGTGGAGAGTATTGAGTTGGACTGATTTATTGCGTACTTTGGTTGATTTTCATTCTACCCCTTTTATAGGCCAGTTAATTATGACTTTGGGCGGGTTCGTTATCCACTTATTCAAATTAAGGCAGTTTCGCTAGAGGCAGTGAAAGCGCTATACTTTCTTGGGTGAAAACTTCAACTGCGTTGAACTAGTCAAAGTTGTGAGGGGGCTGGACTCTGCCAAGCTGGAGGATAGGCAAGCTGGACTCCTTCCGAGCAACAAATCTTCTTAGTCTAAGCACGTTCTCAAACTCCTATTATTAGTTGCCTCTAGTTTAACTCAACTTGTCTTGCACGTGGTCCTCGTTTAATGCATTTGTTCGTTAGTGCCTTGGGAATTAGAGTAGTGGCTCGGGCGGATGTAAGCATCGAAGAGCCGTTGCATGGCTGCTATTTAAACACCTCTCGTCTCTAGTCCCTGTCACACTTCAAGAACTTGGTACACCATTTCTTGATCTTCTTTTCCTATTTCTATTTTACTTGAACTCTCCAAGCTGGAGTCTATAGGGTGGAGTCATGCCTTAAAATTTCATTTCTATCATTTTAGTTTACTCTAGTTGATCACCTAGAGCTTTTCATAGATAGGTTCTCTCGAGTCTGGCTTCAATCTGTCTTTGATTCTTGCTTGTCTCTCCTAACAACACTAGTTGTCTTCCTCCTCAGAATATGTACATCAACCATCACTACTTTACTACTATGAGCGTTTCAAAGCGATTTTTGTTTGAGGGTACCACTTTCCTTGTATCCGATGCAGACAAGGCCAATGAGAATTCTGATTCTATTTTGGAGATCGCCTCCTCATCCATCAAAGCTCTGGGGGCTAAGCAAGTCAGGAGCTCTCTTGATGAGAAGGCTTCAGACAAAATTGGAGGATACTACCATATTCCTAATTTTGTTCACCTTCTACTTCCCTCCCCATATGAAACAGTTGATTCATTTGGTCCTAATGAAATTTGTTTTTATGAGTCAATCTCTAAGGTTAGACTTTACTTCCCCATCCCTCAGTATATTAGGAAAGCCCTCAATTTCTTAAATCTAGCCCCCTCACAATTGACTCTTAATAATTTGGGGTTTCTGATTAACATTGGTGTTCTTTGGGCAAGAGCCACTGGTATCGGTGTTCGCCCAACAATCGCCCAGGTCTCCATTGTTGTAAACTCACACCCTGCTCAGAATAAAGTAGAGGTGGTTTTATTTTTCCAAGAATAATGATGTCGAATTCAATTAGAAATAATTGAATAATTTCTTAGGAGCTAAATCTTTGGGACTCAAAGATCCTAAAGAGTTATTCTTATAATGTCAAGGAGTAAAAAGACAAATTCTTTTTTCTTTCTAGGTCTGGTTGGAAATTTGGGAATTTAGAGGCCCTCTATGGTAGGCCCCTCCTCGTCCTTTGTCTATGGGGATCTCCTTTTCCTCCTCTTCATAGTGGTAGCTTTATGTTTATTTTTCCATTCGGTTGCTTTTATTGATACATCTTCTTTGGTGTAGGTAAATCAAGTCCTCTACCTCTTAAGTTTAAGTTTCGGGTTGAGAAAGCCTTGTCTTACCATACCAAGAACTTGCCCAACCTTAGAACTGATCAAGCTATTTTTTAGGGCCAGTTAGGTCCTGCTCCCAAGGTTGTTCCTTTTACACTCAATCCTTCTCCTCTGTTAGATCATATTTTTCAATTGACTAATTTTGTGGAGTTTTTTTCTTAAATATGAACATTTTTCATGGTCATGAGCCTATCAAGTTGAAGATCTGAAAGCGTCTTTGAAGGAATGAGATCAAGCATTAAAGCATCCTCATTCAACCTCTATATGCACCTTTATGCTTAGAACAAATATAATAACCTAGACACCTAAGATGAATTTTAACTTAGGATGATTAGGATAAAAAAGCAATTTGTGTAAGGCTCCTAGGTGATTTAAAAAGAAAATATTTTATAAATAATTTTGTATTTAGAAAATATAGATTGAGTCATTACCGAATGCCTCTTGAGCAACACCCTTTATTATTCAAAATGACTATTTTTTGATTGATTTTGTGCTTCAAAAACTGGTAGGGGCAGAGCTAGTCTCACTAGCCTTGGCTAAAGAAGTCTCTTGATTACTTAGAAAATTAGAGGGGGAAAAGGACATGGAGAACAACAAAGAGCTTGCTTAAGTGGTTCTTCAAGAACGCTCGAACAGTGTTGATGGTCGTTGACTTAATTCGAAATGTGTACACCTAAGTGTAGGCGGTCAAGTTGTATTAATTATCCGGTTAAGTCCGGAATCGAATCTACAGGGAACTAATGTTGGTGTTTCGAAGTAAGTAGTGGCAAAAACCAAAGTGACTGGAACCCTTGAGATTTAAAGTTATGATGTTTATGAATTTTTTTGGATAGAATAAAAGATTCTTTCCCAGAGGATTTTCTAGAAAAAATATAGTATTCTCTCAAATGTCAAAGTCACCATTTAGCTCGATCATCTGGACATGTAGTCAATCATCTGGTTGTTATACTTGCGTTTGGGAACTCAATTAACCCCTGTGTCAACATAAAGTTAATCGGAGGATAAAGATGGATTATGAGAATTAAGAGCATGGTTTCGATGCCTTTGTCGAGATTTACAAGAATTATCTGTGCCGAGACTCAACCCGTCTAGAAACAAGCAAGTATTTCTACAAGGCATCCAACCACTGTGTTAGTATTTCATTCTTAGTTGAAACACAATAAGAGTGAAGATTGAATTGTAGTCATGAAGATCTAGCTGGAGTAATTGCAAAGACTTAATGAGTCTTCCTATGCCAAGAGTCATCTATGTCATAGAAAGGACTCATTGTTGTATAAAGTACCTCAACTTTGCTAGATGCATTCAATCATTTAATAAAAAAGAGAACAAAATGATTTATACATGTCCAACACCTCTTACTAAAGAGTGAATGAAAAACTACTCAGTCTTCATGGTTTTGAGAAAGTTAGAAAAGTAAATGATCCTCATCTTGAGGAGTTACAAAGTAAAACACACTACAAAATGAGCATATCTTCAACAAAAAATGAGTGAATCACTTTTCACCCTTCATGTCTTTGGTAAAGCTTAGAAAAATTGAAGATTTTCACTCCTTTAAGGGTGGAAGGAAGCTCAAACAATGGAAGTTAATGAAACTACTAATGAAAGTAGAAAAAAGCTAGTCACTTTTTGAGGGGTTTCCTCCTCAACTAAAAGTTGATCTATCTCCCCCTATCTCTCTCTATGTATGTCTATCTATCTCTAAGTCTAAGTGCTAGTAAGTGTAAGTGTAAGTCTCTCTTTTGAAGCTCCAATAATGGAAGTATTTATAGACAAAGAGGAGGGGTAAAGAAAAGTAAAAGAATAGTTCAAATTCCTCAAAGTCCAACTGAATGCCCCAAGGTCTTAATAGAAAATCAACCACTCTCCAGCCTGTCTAGTCAAGATGTCCCATCTTTAAATGTACATCTCACAATTCTAGATTTTCAAGATTCAAGTGGTAAAAATATTTGGCGATTTTTATACCAAGCTATGTGACATTGTTAACTCTTCTTTTGCATTAGGTATCAGCATTGACGATGCCGCTATTAAGTGAAAAATATTGAGATCTTTACTGGAGAGATTTCATGTAAAGATGACCGTGTTGAATACAAATGCGAACATGACTACAATATTGGTTGAAGACCTGGTTGGGTCGATCTTTACTTTTGAGATGAACCTTCTTCCACCCAAGAAAGTGATGGGTGCTGCAATAGATACCAATGTTGAAGAACGGGGTTAACCCAAGTCACCCCGTTTAGGAGAAAATGACAGAGCCTATCTTGCACGAAAATTCAACAAGTATTTTAAGGCTAGTGGTGTCAACTCATAAAGGTTGAAAGAAACTCCCAATAGACTTAAGTCTCCTAGAAAGGGAAAACAAGGTGGGATAGAACTTCACGACACGAAATTGAGAAGAAGGGGCAAGTTCTCTAATGTTATGAATGTCATGGTTTCAGACACATAGCTGCGGAATGTCCTAATGCAAAGTAGAAGGACAAGCTCAAGGATAGGAATAGAGACTCAGAGGCTAAGGTGAGTGAAAGTGAAAGTGAATCCACAAAGAGTGTTGACTTTCTTTGTAGGTTCATATTCCCCCCCCCCCCCAATGAGAAACTTCCAAGGTGAAGAAAAGGAAGTTAAGTACCACTACATATTAGATGGCTTGGAAGTGGAATTCTCTACTAGTGAGGACGCGATCGAGAGTGTTGAGGACCTCCAAGATGCTTATAACGAGTTATACAAGAAGTGTCTAAAACAAGGAAAGAAATTGATTTCTTTTAGTATTTATACAACTTTGACATTTATTTTTAGGATTTATAGTTATTGTTTTATTTATTTTTTCCTTGTTTTCATGAATATGATTATTTTGAAAAATTCAAAAATATTGGAAAAGAAAGGCCAAAAAGAGTTTCTTTTGTTTGTTTTTCTTTGTTTATGATCATGATAGTTCACAGTTTAATTTAAATTGTAATGATTTCATCCTTAAATCAAAGTCGAAATGTGCATCGCTATGAGTCATATTAGGAGACTAGTAATAACCCGTGCCTAAAGGCACGGTGCAATATAACCGAACCCCCCAAAGAATGGGGCACTATATTTTAAATTTCGACAAACACTTTGTAAAAAAAAATGGACAAAACCGGTGCTTGGAACACATTTGATCAAATCTAACCCGCATTTCTAACGCGTTTAATTAACATCAATATCAACTTCCATATAAAAATTGTTACAACAAAAGTCCAACATCCAAGCAAAACCAAAACAAATAAAGATGATTGGTGCAATTGATCATATATATGTGCCTAAAGACACTCAGTAACCAAAAAGAAAATAACAATTACCAATGAAAATTCATTGGACAAACAACTTGATGTTGCAATTTAGATGCATCCATTATTGAAATCTCTATCAAAGAATCCTACAATGTAAGAAAAAGTCAAAGAGATGTCAAATAATGGGATAAAAGATGAGATGCAAGAAATTATTCGAATGACTTCCAAACCGTGAACTTGGAATTGTGATGCAGGTTCCAAAAGAATTACATGATATATGCTTGGGTGCAATATTGACATGCATAAAAAAATAAATAAAAAAATTAACTCATAATAGGAGCACAAAAGCTTGAATATCAACTGTACATCACATCCAATATAGAAAAAATAACAATTCTCTTCACACAAATCAACCAATAAATGATCAAAGTAAAGCATGCGTGTATAGACAACCTTGTTCACGTAAGAACTTCCATAAGCCTTCAATATAAATGCCCATGTCTTCGAAAAAAAACTATGACAATTGTATCCCTATAATGAAGTTAAATCCATGAATCAAGTGGACTTACATTTATTGGGAAACATATTAGAAGTCATTGTATTGTCAGGCATATTATATAGAAGGCACTGTGTAAGACAAAACACTTCGTTTGACTTATTATAGGGTTTAATGTTCTTGGAGTTCTCCACACTTCAAGTCAGGGTTTTGCCTACTTGGATTTTATTCCTAACCTTTGATGTTTATGGAAAAGGGTTTAATATTGGAATAGACCTAAAGTGTATCTATGGTCATGGAATGAGGAAATTTGATATTAAAATGTCTAAAGGCTAATTCTTGCTAGAATTTGGTACATTGAAGTTACTTGTGTTCATTATTGTAACTTAGTGAAATTTGATGCATGCTATGTGTTTCATAAATTGTGCCTTGAAGGTGTTTGATTAAATACTTTGGATAATTAAATGCTGTTATTTTGATGTTATTGAAATGATATGTTTGAGTTTGTTGCAATATGTGGACATATGCTTATTGATATATTAAGCATAATGATGATTTATGAAAGTTATATGCATATGATATAAATTTCTATGGAATATGTTGATATGTGGTATAATTTGTCTATATGATATTCATTACATGTGAGACATGACATTGGCATGTTATGGTTCATTACATTGCATTTGCACGGAGACATCGCATCATGAGAGTGTATGTGTGTGAGACCTTGAGCCACAGACATTACATTACATTTCTTGGGTATGAAGACCACGGACACATTCGAGACCTTGAGCCGGCTGTATATCCGTGAAATTGTGCGATTGCATGGAGTTCCACTTTCTATCGTGTCGGATCATGATTCTCGGTTTATGGAGCGGTTCTGGCAAAGTCTACAACAAGCCATAGGGACAGAGTTACATTTCAGCACAGCTTTTCATCCCCAAACGGATGGCCAATCCGAGAGGGTGATACAGATTGTAGAGGATAAGTTACATGCTTGCGCGTTGGACTTCCAAGGGAATTGGAGCGATCATTTGCCATTGGTGGAATTAGCATACAACAACCACTATCAGGCAAGCATCGGAATGGCGCCTTATGAAGCATTGTATGGAAGACCATGTAGATCTCCTACTTGTTGGTTGGAAGCCGGAGAAAGTAGCTTGTTCGGGCCGAACATTGTTCAAGAAACTACCGAGAAGATTCAACTCATCCGGGGAAGGCTACGTACGACGCAAAGTAGACAGAAAACCTATGCGGATCCACGAAGAAAACCCTTGGAATTTCAAAAGGGAGATTATGCATTCCTCAAAATGTCACCCAAAAAGGGAGTGTTTAGATTCGGCAAGAAAGGAAAATTAGAGCCAAGATATACCGGGCCATTTGAAGTGATCAAGGTAGTGGGCAAAACGACATATCAACTTCGGTTACCAGCTCAATTATTAGGTGTACACGACGTATTCCATGTGTCGATGTTGAGGAAGTGTTAGTCGAATGCGACGCCGATCATAGACTTGGAAGATATTAAGATTCAAGACGGAAAAACTTATGAAGTACAGCCGGTGAAAATTCTTGATACCAAGGAGAAGGTACTTCGCAACAAAGTCATTCAATTGGTGAAGGTCTTGTGGCAGCACCATGGAGCCAAAGAAGCTACTTGGAAACCAGAGTTAGAGATGCAGGAGAAGTATACGTACATATTCGTTACTTGAGATAAGTTTCGATGACGAAACTTTCTTTAAGGGGGTGAATTATAAACCCCTCATTTTTATACTCACATAGTCATATAATTGTTGATTAATTAATTTGAAAAAGAAAATATAAGTGTTAAGGTTGAAATAGTAAGTAGTTAGCTGGGATTTAGTTTTGAATTATAAAGAATTGAAAACATGTTCAATAGAACGTGTAGATATTGAGAGTTATGTGAGAAACCTCGTTAGACATGCATGGGATGGCTTTGGAAGGGTTTAAGATGGATTAGAAATGAAAAATGAAGGAAATAAGAAAAACTGGACAAAACTGTACCGGTACTGTGTTCCGGAGCAAACTGGTCCAGAGAGTTAGAAGTACCGATACTGCGTACCGGTACGGCCGAAAGAATTCTGAATGTTTAATGTCATGATCTTGGTCCGATTTTTGCCCTATAAATACATTAGGTCGCCTCTTTTGGCTCTATTTCGGCCCATTCAACCTTAGAAACCCTAAGAGAGGAAGAAAGGAGAAAAAGAGAGGAAGAAAAGAAGAGAGAAACACTTGCTTTGAAGGGATTTAAACCTTGGAGTCCATCAAAACCTAGATTTCAAGAGTCAATGTAGTAAATTTCTTCTCTTTTTCTTTCATTGAGATTGGGGTTTAGGTATATATATATATGTTTTGCTCTAAATCTTATATATATAATATGAAATCATCCTCTCTTAGTCTTTAGGGCAAAGATTACATGTTTTTAACAAAGTTAGGGTTGAATACCCACAAAATCCCTCTTTTGTTTTAAAAACCCTAGATTTTAGAGAGTGATGAATTTTCTTCTTAAATTCTTCCTTCATTATGAATGTTGGAACCATAGAAATTTTTGTGGACTACTAAATGATTGAATTGTGATCTCTTGTATTTTTTATAGTTGATTATTGAAAATTTCACATGATGAAATTGGAAATTTTTAGAAATATGCTTGTAATTAAGTATATGTTGGTTTCCTTATTATATGGTTGTTGTGAGGGACTTGAATTGCCATTGAAAGATGTCGTAGAGTGTTAGAGGTTAGTCTATTGAGATGATTTCCTAGCACTTGTAGTGAGTTATCATTTGGTAATGCGACCACTATCATTCACTGGAGTTCGAACTAGTGTTGATATACCTTTCCTGGGAAGGGACTCATCACTGCCATTGGTATGGTAGATGCCCTTTTTCAAAGTGCTTGTGATTCGACTGTGATTGGTGAACTAGGTATAGTCGTTGGGTATATTCATGGGAAGCAATCAACGTACATGGCATGAGATGAACCAATATATATCTATATAACTATATGAGGATATGGATGAGATTATGTCGGAGCCGGTGCATTAGTATGAGACAATGCAACGGCAGACGCCTTTCCTAACCATTTGATAATGGTTTCTTATTGAGAAATATTTTTTTACTATTTTCATTTAATTACCATTGTTGTATAAACTTGAGATCGGTTTAAATGTCCCAGTTTTATTTCAAAAGCTATATATGTTATTTTATGAATGAGACCGACCTGTTTTATATTTTTTTAAATCTTGTGGGAGTTTGGGAAGATTTTGCTACAAAGCTTCGTGCTCATCCCCTACAGTTGAACATATTTCAGATTTTATGCCAGAGGATGAGCTCAGTGCTAACGAGTCGGGCCATGGAGGGACTTCACTGGAGAGATACTTGGATCCCAAGTGGGATATCTAGAGATGTCGTTTACTTTTGTACTAGACTAGGATATTTTTTTGAACAATATAAAGTTTAGTTTAATTTTGTAATTTCTGTTGCGTTACCATTAGTTAATTTCGTTGGAATGTAAAAGCTTGGACGTACCTATTCTTTTGGGACAATCTAGTAGACATTATATATCTATGAGGAATGAAATTTATTTATTGATGAAATATCTTAGTGCTTCCATTATGTAAATGGTTTTAGAATGTAATGTCGTCCAGGGTGGTGTTTGGGGCATTATAATGTGCATGGTTGTCGTCATCACCTCACTTGGTGGATGATGGGTAGACTCGAAAAATATGGATCGTAGATCTCGTTGAGTCGCATAGATGCATGAAAAAAAATTGGGTTAGGGTAGCAAGAAGGGACTAGAAGATCTCTCGGGTGAGAGACCCAGTGATTAAATACGCACTCCGTTAGTATAAGAGCCCATAAAGTGTATCGGTGTACGCAGAACCGTTGGTGGAAGTCCATGAATTCCGTGTTGGTTGGGTGCCATTGGTGTAAGTCCATAAATATCCTTTCCAAAAAATACCCTAAATTGTAACTTTCGTTCAATGTATAACATAGATGATAAAATCATACACGTTGGTGTTGCATGTGTTGAGGAGTCGGGAAGGGCTCCGATTGAGTGCATAAGTGAGTCTCATCTCATTGCATGGCATGTCATAGTAAATTCCTTCATTGAGTTGCATACACTTGATTAAAATTATTGTGATAATTGTTGTTGCATATGAACACTTCATGTACATCTAGGGGAGAGTAGCCTCTGTAGGAAATATTTTACTGAGTGTGGCTCACCCTATATGGGAACACATTTCAAGTGCAGGTTGCACGTCAGTGGATGGATCTCATTCGGGCCATTAAGGGTGAAGAAAGCCGGAGTGTGGCTTAAATTTGAGTTTTTGTAAAATATTTATGAAAAATTAATTTTTGGCATGTAAAATTATGCAAAAGATTGTAATAGGACTGGTGGCAACTATGTTTGAATTATAAATTTAAGTTGTATAAGTTTGGGTTGGTTTTGGAAAGGATTGAAATAGGTTTGAAATAAAAAATGGGTGAAAAAAAGGACTTTAGACACTATCTAGTTTTTAAACCGTAACTCTTTATTCTGATGTCCAAAAAATGTTTGAAATAAAAAATGTTTAAATTTTGACAGTAGATAGTAGATATCCAGGGCTTATCCAAATCTACCTCTAAATTGGTCAAAACCTCATTAGAGGTTTGAACAGAAACTGGGATGACGTTAAAATGTGAACGACGTTCGAACAAAAGCAAGTCCCCCAGTATTTGTTTCTGCAGAACTCTGATGGAATTGCAAAAGTACTGGGAGCAAGTGACGTTCGAACGCAACTAGTGACGTTCGAACCTGAATCTGAAATTTTAAATATTTTGTGCTATTCTTTTAGGCTTGGGTTTCTTTGGTTCAAATGATATATATGGACCTCAGATGAGATACATTGGGATATATTGGACCCTAGTTGATTGAATGATAACCTGTACACGGGTCACACATGTGACTTATAATCCCGACTTAAGGGATGCTATTGACGTGATGTCGGGTCGTGCGACACTCACGGGTATTTCTGCAGGTTGACGGGTGGTCAACGGACTTAAAAATAACCTCCGATTTTTGGTGCGTCACAGCTTGATATCAGAGCTTAGGTATACGAGTTACCTAGGGCTTGATGGACAACGGGTCTAGACCATTGCATTCATTGTGCATTTCATGGTATGTGCTTAAATTGTTACATGTTATGTTAATTATATGCATGGTGCTATATATATGAAAAGAGGAACACTAGGTTTAGAAAACATAACCTTATGTTCAAAAAAAGGGATGAACAAGATAGTTCACAGTGTAAATGTCTACTTGTGGGTAACATACGCACTATTAGTGAGACAATGAGAAAATTCTCAAAGTTTAAACTTGATCCCTATCTGGGGATACTATGTGAGGCTCTATTGTTATCTTACTTGTGTGTAGAAGGAAAATAGAAGGAGAAGACACCGAGGTGGTGGGTGGAACAAACAACCATCACCGGCCTTTGATCACCAAGCCTTTGTACAGGCTATTAGTGAGGCGACTACTACAATTGAACAGACCAGTGCTACAACTACTACTATTGCACAGACTAGTGAAAATGTGGGACACAGAGGCTCAAGCAACCTCCAGAAGTTCAAGGCACACCATCCTCTGAATTTTATGGGAGGGGCAGAACATATGGTAGCTGACCGTTAGTTCTGGCAAGTTGAAAATACCTTAAGGGCTACGGAGATCACCTCAGATGCCACTAAGGTAACACTAGCTACTTTCCAGCTAGAGGGAGAATCTCACCTTGGAGTTTACGGTTATCCTTGGGATGGACTAGTTGATGGGCACACTATGTTGTTATTGATTGTGATCGTAAGAGGGTCACCTCCTATACGCCGGATAGTGTTTGTTTCAAGTTCCAGGGGAAAAAACACAGTGCTTTACCCCAAGTCGAGTATAACTCTCGATTGCAAGACAAATTAATGAGTTGGCTAGCTAGCCTTACCCTAGAGGACGAGGCAAGACAGGAGTTGGATCTACCTCGGGTGGTTTGTGAGTACGAAGATATTTTTTGGATGAACTACCAGGATTACCTCTACATAGGGATGTAAACTTCATCATTGAGTTGCACCCCGATACATCGCCCATTTCTATGATTCCACATAGGATGACGTCTGCTGAATTGCAAGAACTCAAGGTCCAATTACAGGAATTGTTGGACAGGGGTTTCATTAGACTGAACACTTCACCTTGGGGTGGTGTTGTTTGCCAAGAAGAAAGATAGGATCCTTTGGTTATGCATAGATTACCGATAGTTGAATAGGGTTACCATCAAGAATAGATACCCTTTGTCGCTGATTGATGATTTGTTTGATCAGCTAAGAAGGGTGCGGGTCTACTCCCAGATAGATCTCCACACCGGTTACCGTCAGTTGAGAATTAGGGAGGCGAATATCCCTAAGATGGTGTTTAGGACGCGATATGAGCATTTCGAGTTTACTGTCATGATTTTTGGTTTGACAAATGCCCCGACAGTATTCATGGATCTCATGCATAGGGTGTTCTAAACCTACCTAGATCAGTTCGTCGTAGTCTTTGTTGATGACATCTTAATCTACTCCAAGTCTGAGGAGGAGCATGAGGGTCACTTGAGGATTGTTCTCTAGACTTTGAGAGACCATCGGTTGTACGCCAAGTTCAATAAGTGTAAATTTGGCTTACTGACGTGAAATTCTCGGGACATGTGATATCGACTTCGGGTGTATCTGTGGACCTGAAAAAGGTTGAGGCAGTCATGAATTAGGAGAGGCTGAAGTCAGTCTTTGACATACGCAGTTTCTTGGGATTGGTAGGGTACTATTGAAGGTTCATTGAGGACTTCTCTCGATTAGCTGCACCTACGACCAAGTTGAATCGAAAAGAGGTCAAGTTTGAGTGGAATGATTCATATGAGAAGGCATTCTAGGAGTTGAAGATGAGGCTTACATCAGCTCCTATTTTGATTATTCCGTAGAGGGGACAGAGGTACACATTATATTGTGATGCCTCTAAGGACAGACTTGGATGTGTTTTGATGCAGTCTAGGAGGGTAGTGACTTATGGTTCTCAACAGTTAAAGAACCACGAGCAGAATTACCCCACACAGGACATGGAGTTGGTGGTCATTGTCTTTGCCTTGAAGGCTTGGTGCCACTATTTATATGGTGAGTAGTTTGAGGTGTTTTCGGACCTTAAGTGTTTGAAGTAAATCTTTACACAGCGGGACCTTAACATGAGACAACACAGGTGGATGGAGTATCTGGAGGACTATGACTTCATTTTGCACTACCATCCCAGTAAGGTAAATATGGTGGTTAATGCACTTAGCTGGAAGTCACGGGGAGTCTTGGCTAGTGTAGCTTCCCGGGAGTGGTAGTTGTTTGAGACTGTGAGACAGTTCGGGCTACACTAGACTTTGTCAGTCGATGTTTCACGTATCAGCAAGTGAAGGCTAAATACCAGAAACCAGTAGGGTTACTTCAGCCTTTCAAGGTAGCTGAGTAGAAGTGGGAGTATGTCTCGATAGTTTTTGTGACCCATTTGCCACGGACATCGTAGGGACATGATGCGGTATGGGTGATAGTGGACCAGCTTACAAAGTTAACATATTTTTTGGCGGTGCGAATGACCTTCACACTGGAGGAATTGTGTAGGTTATATATATGGGAGATTATCTGGTTGCATATGGTGCCCCTATCTATAATATCAGATTGGGATCCCAAATTTATGGCTCATTTTTTGGGAGAGTTTTCAGCAAGCCATAGGGTTATAGTTAATGATATGCACTGCTTTTCATCCCTAGACGAACGGTCAATCGGAGAGGACCATCCAGACTTTAGAGGACATGCTATGGGCATGCGTCCTAGATCTCAAGGGTAGCTGAGAATAGCACCTACCCTTAGTGAAGTTTGCCTATAACAACAGTTATCAGGTGAGCTTATAGATGACACCGTATGAGGCCTTGTCGTTCACCAATTTGTTGAACGGATGTAGGGGAGAGACCCTCTACGGGTCCAGAATTGGTTAGAGACACGTCGGATAAGGTGGACTTGATATGAAAGCCTCTTCTTACGGTTCAGAGCCGGCAGAAGTGTTACGCCGACAGATGGCAGCGACCTTTAGAGCTTAAGGTAGGAGATCATGTCTTCTTAGAGGAGTTGTCATGTTTGACAAGCGGGGAAAGCTGTCGTCGAGTAATATCAGGCCCTCCGAATTACTCAAAAGGGTAGGTACAATTGCTTACCGGTTGGCGTTACCACCAAATCTATCGGGTGTTCACACGGTATTTCATGTCACTATGCTCCAAAAATACACCCCAGATCCGACTCAAGTGGTGGATTGGGGCGAGCTTGTTGTTGATATGAATGGGACCTTCGAGGAGGGACCGGTACGTATCATGGATAGCCGGGATCAGGTTTTGCCAGGCAAGACAGTGAGGCTAGTAAATGTGTTGTGGCAACAGTGACGAGTAGATGAAGCGACGTGGGAGCGTGAGGACACTATACATACACATTATCCTTTCTTATTCGAGGATGGAGGTACACCTTTGTAGTCATTTAATATTAAATAACTAATGCATATGCATGTGGTTATGCGTATATGTGTGTCTGAATTTCAAGGGCGAAATTTTTTTAAGGGAGGAAGAATATAAAACCCAGGAAAAAATTGAAATTTTTCTAAAAAGGGGCAAAATCGTCATTTTGTCACTACAATGCAGAATTAAAATACGCACTGTCTAGAGCTCATATGACACAACAGACTTCGCCGTTGGATTTGTATCGCTAATTCTAGTCATCTAGACGAATTTCAAGATAGTCAATTTTTTGTACGTTTTTTGAGGTGATTGGGTGGCGATTGACCTCACAAAGATCCCCAAAAATAAATTTTATTAAATTTCCTTAAAATTGAATAAAATTCTAAATAAAATTAATTTGAACTTAAACCGGGTTGAAATAAATCGTTTTTGGGCGAAAACGGACCCGGGAAAGAGGGATGCGTGTGGCTCGTTGTGAACCAAGTTTTTAAAATGAAAAAGAGGGACTAAATATCTGAAAAATTAGATATTCTTACCCCATTTTAGCTGGTCTCAACATGCGGGAGAGAAAGAGGGAGAAAAAAGAGAAAACAAGAACTCTTTGGTCAATTCTCGGAGTTCCGTCGGTCAGAATCCATTGAACCAAGAGTTAAACTTCATCTACGTGACGAGGACTACACAGTCGTACCAAGAACGAGTGATTTCACCTAAGATCCAAAGAGAAAATTTTGAGGTGTGTCGTTCGAATTTTCCATTGACCTTATTGCAACCACCCTATATCTTCCATGTGTAATATGTGACCTATCATTTAAGACCCAAGAGTTTTATAGCCACCTTGTTGGCAGTTGTTTCTATGTTGTATGACACACAATATCCTAATGGTTGGAACCATCAAATGTGGTACCACAAGGATTTGGCACAAGAGACTATTGTTTGATAAATCTGATTGTTATATACAACATAGACCTGGAGACTCATATTTTCACATTTCCCATACCACAAGCCTATCTTCTGCATACTTTTGGAATGGGTTTGGAGATAGATCTTCCACATGTGATTTTTTAAGTCATTCGAATAGCATTTGATGAGGGGAGGATTACTGATACTCTGCCATTTGGTTCTCTTATCACCTGTATTTGTCTAGACAAGGGTGTTGATGCTTTAGAGTTTGATAGTTTGATAAGCTGTTGAGACCAAATAGACCTCTAGGGAAAGAGTTTTTGGGACAGAGCAATGCACGTGCTAGATACACATTAGATCCCATAGAGGCTAAAGCAGAGGGTGACGAGATAGAGGCTGAGTTACTTGCTCCTTCTATCGAACCTAGATCATCAAGTCACACACCACCTTCAAGGCAAGCATGAGGCCATACCCCTTGTACCATGCTCCCTATGACCCCTCCTCCTACTTCGTTAGATCAATGGGCAACTGTTAGCACAACTTTAGGCCACCTACAACTTAGTGTGGATCAACAACACATCCTTACAACACTTAAACTTGATACTATTAAGGGTGGGATGAATTTTGTTGTGAGAGATTAGAGAGACATTCAGAGGGAGATCCAACGACTCAGGTAGACTCTACGAAATGTAGGATTCATTGATGAGGACGAGGTTGAGGCCTAGCTATGATGGGGATGGAGATTGCGCAGATGGAGCCATTTGAGCTTTTATTTTTGTAGAGATTTGTATTTTGGGTCATATGAGAGATGAAAGTGTTTTATTCATTCATTGCATGTACTAAAGTACTCTTTATTTTTTGTTGACGAGTTTTCCAGTTTACTAGTTGTTGCACGTGGACCATTTCAAATTAGATTTGACCAACCTACTGAAATGCATTTGGTCACAATAAAAATGTAGAACTTTAAATGGAACATGCATGGATTGAAGGGAATTTCTAGGTAGATTGCATACAGGCATATAACGAAAAGGTCTATTTCATGGTTTTGACAAATATTCTCCTCCCCTCCCCCTCCCCGGGGCCTTTTTTTGGAAAGAGATAACCTTATTATCAAATATTCAATCAATAATTAGATGAAGTTATACAAGGTACAAAAGTAAAAACAAGAAGAATGACAAAAAGTAATATCTTACATTGAACGCAAAGATGAGAACTGTGTACTCTACTTTGATGATATAGATATAAACACTCTCATCCATATTCATGAGATTCTTTTTAACCCTTTCAAGACTTATTAAAACAAAACATATACAAATGAATTACACAATCATAGAAAATAAGCTCTCTACAAATGTGATTGTCATCTGTTGGAAAAAGAAGATTACTGAGATTAAATAAGTGGCTATAGCCATTAGGAAGGGACTCTACCTTCACCACCTTCCTCGCTAAAAAATACAAAAGACTTCTTTTCAGTAGAATTTCAATTACCCTTAGTAGGAATGAAAATGCACAATAGTTCAAATTAATAGTAGAGATAGACTCTTGGCAATCCTTTCTTAGGCTCATAGCAAAAATCACCACATTTAAACAACTCGTTTATCAAAAATTTTCTTTTTTCTAATTGCAAGTAATTACCCTTAATGTTTCTCACTTGTAGCCTGAAATGCTACTTCATAGTTATTGCTCCAAACTAACTCCTACGTGAGTTCTGTTGGCTAAAACCATTTTGCTTGGTGACAAAATTACATGAATTGTTTCAAGCTTCCAAAAGTAACAACTATTAGGTAAGAATCGTTCTTGGGAAAATAACAGTCATTAGGCTCTTGGAACACCAATTGTAAAACAACTTTTATAGACATAACAGTGAATGGTAGATCAAAAGTGTGGCCATATTGACAAGTCGTCACCTCCATTCGACAATTGTAAATAACTTCACAAGTTTATCAAGTCTTCTGCTAATAATTTTATAACAATTAGAAGTATGTACACAAAACACCAGAATTTCACCACAATTTGTGATCAATAGCTATAGACTGCCACATCAGCCATAAATCTAAAATATTAATTTTTAAGTCTCTAAGCATCAATTATGGTTTGTTCAGTTCAAGGCCACTTCTGCTCAGGACATTTCATAATCAGGAACAAATACCCTCTAATTTTTTTCAGTGGCATCATATTCCGAGTGCTATGGCATGGCAGGAAAATTTTCTCAAGAAGTACCATGAAGAACCAAGTACAATAATTCTCTCGAACAAAGCAAAATTGGTTGTCTCACAAATGTTGGTACTTGAACACAATCAAACTACACTGATATTAACAAATAGTTTGCTAAAAGAAAAAATTAATACAACATCAAAACTTCACAACCCAATAGGCTCCTCAAACTTCTGAATTTTGATATTTAATCAAGGAAGCATAAACTAAGATAATCCCTGCATGATTTTCGAGCAAAAAAATAGAATCATGAATTAGAATTGGTGAGTTTTATAGTCTGTTATGCTCCAACAATGTCCATAAAAATATCAAAGATAGATAAAATGGGACTACCCAACTGGAAGGACGACCATAAGCATGCAAATTCGAGAACATGTCAGGTATTCTCTGCAATGACAAGCCACACAAAGGACATTCATAAAGACCAACAACGAACCCCAACAAACTTTTAAGAAAAATGAAAATTTTCTTAAGATAAAAAAAAGGAAATTATTTTAAACTTACCTTACTTGGGATTGATCAGCCATGAAACACAGAATCATCCCAACAATACCAGCCTTTTTCGTCCTCTTAGTATGTATTGAAGCAAATGCATTAAAATAAAACTCCATGAGAAAACACATATAGCTAGAAGAATACCTTTGCACGCCTCAAAGCATAACCTCATTCATGCCATTCTCACAATCTCACCATAGTAGGATGACATACATTACTTGATAGGTTAATAGATATTTTATAAAATTCCTATACAGATTCAAATAACAATCACATGCTAGGTTAATATCCACTGAACTAAGCAAACAATGAACACTTCATTTATTTTGAGCTTTCCACTCGTAATCCACTAATTCTGAACCATCGTCATGAATCAATTATGTCATCAATACTTCATCACTGAAAGAATAGCACAAATGACTTCGCATTTCCAGCAGTTCAGTTCCTATACTTCCTATGCTTTTATTAGTAGATTGTTCTACACAAGAATGGGTATGCAGAGAACCCATCGCGAACACTCACCAAATGTTCATCAGACATAATACAAAAACAACACTAACAATGCACAATGCATTGATAAAATCTCTCTGACTGCCCTATCTATCATTTTTCCCCATTTTACTTCTCGGATTTGGAGCAGGAAAACAAAATTGGACAAATTCTTGTGTTAGCTTCCCACAAAAATAATTTCCCAAGCTAAAATTAGAAACAATGATCCTTCCGTACTCCCATTGGAGGTTTCAATAAAATGTTCCGTTTGATAGATGCACATCAACCAAAATAAATGTAAACATACCCAAAAATCCTACTAATTGAAAACTCAATCCTTGCATGACCTAGAAGTTGTAAACAAATCAAAGTAGTTTTGAGACAGAAAAAATGATCTTTAGTAAGAAATTGAAAGAAAAATTAGAATAAGAGATCAAACCTCAACTGTTGATTGCCTCTGCTGTCAAAGAT
>CM042186.1:17083676-17096356 GCA_023539305.1 Ilex asprella
CGGAATAATAGACTTTACATTGTCTCAAAATAAGTTTCCTAGTGTAGAATGTAAGAGTTTGTAGCTCTAAACATCCATCTCAGGGTCTACGTTCCTATCTAATGGAGCTTTCCAATGTCCTTGCTCACCAACTCTGAGTTCCTCCTCTAGGCCATAATCTGAAAATGATATTTTTTGAAGGGGGTGAGCACTAAGCTTTGTAGAAAAATCCTCCCTAACTCGAACAATGTTTAGAAAGCATATAAAACAAATCGGTCTCATTTCGCAAATATCATATATAACTTTTGAAATAAAAATAGGGACATTTCATCAGATCTCCATTTTACGTAATAACAATAATTTACTGGAGAAGTAAAACACATTTCTAAGCACTAAAACATTCTGATATCAAATCATTTCAACAATGAACTACAACCCACCATTTGGGACATTACCCATAGTGTATATCAAACAACCATTTTGTATTTTTCACAACATTATGTATATGTATCTGTATATCATCTACATTATGTATCTCAGGTATGATGTATGAAATCGCATTAATAAACACATCGATAATATCATAGCCCACACACACACACCCAATCCTCGCAAGGATATCTAACTTTTAGGAAGGCGCATACCAACACATTGTCAGTAACGAATCCAACTCAGGAATAGTATACTAATCCTCAGACACGGTACCTGTGAGCGAATAAGGGTTTGGTCCTTACAAGGCACCAACCCCACTACGAGTGGTAGAAAAAATTCAAACCCGCATGGAGTAAGAAACACATCTACCCACTCAACGATACCAGGTCAATGGCTACCCAAGGTCATCCAAACATCCACAAGAGATACATTATCCAACCAATTTCTTTGAATCACAATCAAATCCAAAAATTCTCAAATTTCACATTTAATATTCTAATAGAACAATTTAAGAAAATATGCAAGAGATAATCAACAATACCATTTTATTGTTCAATACAAAGCACTAAAATTTTGGAATCAATGACAGAAAATTTCAAGAGAAAAAAATTCATTTCTCTTGAAAATTAGGGTTTTAAGACAAGAAAAGAGATTTAATGGCTATCCAGCCATAGCATTGTTTAAAACATCATAATATTTACAATAATATCAAGAACGAAAGATTTTATAGCATACATATAGGATTTAGAGTCAAAAGAATACACATATATATAAGCCCTAGCCTCAATGTAAGAGAATAGGAAGAAACCACTATTTTGAATCCAAAGTTCCAAGAAAAAACCAAGCCCTATAGACCTCTTTCCTCCCTTTTCTTTTCCCCTTTATGTTCCCCTAGGGTTCCAAGTGGTTGGGGTGAGAGTGGAGTGAAAAAATAGAAGGAAATGGGGGTGAAAATCGTGTTTTAAAGTCAGCCAATCTTGACTTTTACTGTTTAAAAATTTTGGATTTTTATCAATAGTAATGGTACATAGTACCGATACCGTTTTCCCTATGGACAGCAGGGTACCGGTACGGTTTTCTCCTTCGGGCATACCGGTACGGTTTATCGAGATTTGTCTTTTTTACCTATTTTTCATTTTCAATCCATTCCAAACCCTTCCACAACCAACTCAAACTTATACAACATACATTTGTATATCAAACATAGTTGGTACAAGTTCTATTACATGTGGGGGTTTACAATCCACCCCCTTGATGAAAGTTTCGTCCTTAAAACTTACCTCAGGTGGTAAGCAAATGAGGGTACTTCTCTCGCAACTCCAACTCTGGTTCCCAGGTAGCTTCCTTCACCCCATGATGTTGTCACAAGACTTTCACCAGTTGGATGACTTTAATGTGAAACACCTTCTCCTTGGTATAGAGAATTTTCGCCGGTTGTTTTTCATATGTTGCTCCATCTTGAACTTCAATATCCTCCTAATCCACTGCACACGTTGTATCCGATTGACACTTTTTCAACATTAACACATGAAAGACGTCATGTACCCCTGCCAACTGAGCTGGTAACCGAAGTTGATAACTCACTTTGCCCACTGCTTTGATTACCTTAAATGGTCTGATGTACCTTGGAGCTAACTTTCCCTTCTTGCCAAATCTAAACACTACCTTTTTGGGTGACACCTTGAGGAACACATAGTCCCCCTCTAGGAATTCCAAAGGTCTTTTTCTTCTATTTGCATAGCTTTTCTGCCTACTTTGTGTCGTGTGTAGTCTCTGTCGGATGAGTTGAATTTTCTCCATAGTCTCCCGAACACTTTTCGGCTCAAACATGCTACTCTCTCCAGCTTTTAACTAAAAATTCGGGGACCTACATGTTCTCCCATATAATGCCTCATAAGGAGTCATTCCAACACTTGCCTGATAGCTATTGTTATATGCAAATTCTACTAATGGTAAATGGTCACTCCAACTTCCCTTAAAGTCCAACACGCAAGCTCGTAACATTTCTTCCAAAATTTATATCACCTTCTCGGATTGGCCATCCGTTTGAGGATGAAAGGTGGTGCTAAAGTGTAACTCTATGCCCATAGCTCCTTGTAGACTTTGCCAACATTGTGCCACAAAACGAGAATCACGATCCCACATAATAGAGAGTGAAACTCCATGCAATCTAACAATCTCATGAATATAGAGCTTGCTCAAGGTCTCTAAAGTGTTAGTGGTCTTCATACTAAAGAAATGAGCAGGCTTGGTGAGTCTATCAACAATGACCCATACGACATTATGCCCTCGTGAAGTTTGTGGAAAGCCTAACACGATATCCATGGTGATGTGATCTCACTTCCACTCTAGTATAGGTAAGGACTGTAGTAATCCTCCGGGTTTTTGATGCTCAATGTTCACCTGTTGATACACCGTGCATTTTGTAACGTACTTAGCCACGTCTTGCTTCATCCCTTTCCACCAATATTGATGTTTCAAGTCCCTATACATCTTGGTAATACCCGAATGTATGGATAATTTTGAACGATGACACTCCCCCAACACTTCTTCCCTTACTTGGTCATTGTTAGGTACACATAGTCTTTCACGAAACTGTAATTCATTATCACGTACAAACCAATTTTCAACAATCTCATTCCTCTCTAATCTACCCCGGATAGTTTCCAACTCTGTATCCACTCGTTGCAACTCCACAATCCTTTTGTCGGAGAATTGGTTAGGCTACAAGATTAAATTAGCATGGTCAATCATCTTGTCTATCCACCCATAGATCGAATTCCTCCAAAGCATCAATCATCTTCCACTTATTCACCGCAAGAACATTGATTCACCCTGAGACTTCCTACTAAGTGCATCAACTACTACATTAGCCTTCCCAGGATGGTAATTGAGTGTGAAATCGTAGTCCTCTAGATATTCAATCTACCTTTTTTTTTAAAGATTCAAGTCTTTTTGTATGAATATATACTTGAGACTCTTATGATCAGAAAACACCTGAAACTTTTTCCCATAAGGGTAACACCTTCACAACTTAAGAGCAAAAACCAGAGCGACAAGCTCTAAGTCATGACTAGGATAGTTTTGCTCATGAACTTTTAGTTGTCTCGAGCCATAAGCAACTACTTTATCTCTCTGCATTAGCATACATCTCAAGCCTCGTAATGAAGCATCGGTGTACACATCATATTCTTCCCCACTGCTCGGAATAATGAGGATAGGGCTATTATCAACCTCTCCTTCAAGGGGAGAAAGGCTAGTTCACACTCTTGAGTCCACAAGAATTTTTTCTCCTTTTTCCTAAGTCTAGTCATTGGCATTGCTAGTTTGGAAAACCCTTCCACAAACCTCCAGTAGTAGCCTGCTAATCCCAGGAAGCAACGTACTTCGGCCGCATTCTTCAGTGGTTCCCATTTCATCACGGCTTCAATCTTTGCAAGGTCAATAACTACACCCTGTTCTGACCCAACATGGCCAAGGAATTTCACTTCCTTCATCCAGAATTCGCATTTACTCCTTTTAGCATACAACTTTTTCTCTCTCAATGTCTATAGCACAATCGAGAGATGGCGTTCATGTTCCCCTTGTGTCCTTGAATAGATTAATATATCATCAATAAACACAACGCCAAACTGATCTAGATACACCCGAAATACCCTGTGCATCAAATCCATGAAAGTTGTTGGAGCATTAGTCCATCCGAACAGCATTACCTTATATTCGAAATGACCATACCGAGTACAAAAAGTTATCTTAAGAATGTCCTCCTCTTTGATCCACAGTTAATGGTACCTTGTGCAAAGATCAATCTTGGAGTAATACTTAGAACCCCTCAGCTGATCAAATAAATCATCAATTCATGGCAATTGGTATTTATTCTTCACTGAAGTGTTTTATCATGCTTCTTTACAAAAAGGACCGGGGCTCCCCAAGGTGAAGTGCTTAGACGGATAAACCCAATAGTCAAGAGATGATCCAACTGCTTCCTTAGCTCTTTTAACTCCAAAGGTGCCATCCGATAGGGAGCAATGGATATGAGTTCGGTTCCCGAATAGAGATCAATCTTAAACTCAATCTTTCTCTGTGGGGGCAACCCGAGTAATTCATCTTGGAATACATCTAGAAAATTCGATACTATCAACACCACATCTGCAGGGAATTTATCCCGATCATCTCCAATTAAGCTGACCAAGAAACTCAATTCACTCCCTGCCTTAGCTTTCAAGAATCTATTTCTCGTAATGAAAAATGGATGTGAAGAATTTCGATCCTTAATGAAGCTGAAAATTACCCCTCCCGGTAAATGAAATGAAGTCTGCTTGCGAAAGCAATCCATTATCACATGGAAAGTGGACAACAAGTCCATCCCAAATATTATGTCATACCCCTTCATGTCTAACGCAATCAAATCTACAATCAATTTTTGCTCCCCAATTTGAAGCACACAACCTATACACACCCTTCTAGTATCCACCCGTTCTCCCGTAGGCATGTTAATACTCAAGGCATGTTCTAACTTTCCAAATTTCAATCCCAAATTAAGAGAATATATCGTGCATATGAATGAATGAGTCGCACCAGGATCAAATCAAATTCTGGCCCAAGAATTATTAAGAAGAACGATACCTTTCACAACTGCATTGGAAACATCTTCCTCCGGTTGGGTCAAAGCAAACATTCTTCCCTAATTGGCACCACCTAGAGCTAGAGCTCCTAATTGTCTCTACTATAGTGACTTCTATAGTGGTGGCTTGTTTGAATTCACTTGTTCTGTTGCTACATTGGTCTTCGGTGGAAATGATGGGCATTTATTTTTGAAGTGCCCAAAACATCCACATGCGAAGCATTGACGTGGGTCAGTGCCAGCTCTCTTTGGCATGCCTCTAACTGGTGAAAGTCTCTGTCTAATCACCTGGTCTGGGCGACTGTATGGTGCCGCCCTCTACACTCCACTGCCGTTAGCACCTGTCCGGATCAAACCTCCCCTCATGAAGTTCTATCGCCGCTGGTTGTTCTCTGTGTCTCTCTCCACCAGTGCACTCTATCAATAAGATCCCCATAGTCCCAGATCTTGAGAGCCACAAGCTTTTCCCTAATGGCAGACTTCAAGCCCTATTCAAAGCGTTTGTCCCTCCTTACCTTGGTAGATATGAACTTTGTGGCATAGGGGGATAGCTCATCAAACTTCCTCTCATAATTTGTCACTGTTATGCTACCTTGTCGTAAGTGAGAAAATTCGCACTCATCCTATCCCTGACCGATTCAGGAAAATACGTGTCTTGGAAGATCTGATCAAACTCCTCCTAGGTAAGAGCATCCGTGTTCCTCCTTCTCTTCACTGAGTCCCACCAATAATCTGCCTCACCTTCGTAGATATATAGCTAGGCCGACCGGTAAATCCTCGACTATTCCCAAGCCATAAAAAAAAATTCACCCCGCGAATCTATTTATCCGCATTCAATGGGTTAGAAATTCTCGAAGAACCACTATTCTCCGATTATAGTCCCCATTGCCCAGTACAAGAGCTAATGGATAAGCCCTACCGTTGTGGTTGTGATTGTGGTTTTCATTCTGGTGTTGTAACAGAGTGGTTAGCTCTCTTAAGCACTAATAAATGTCATTCATGGCATCGGAAGGTGGTGGCGGCGATGGGTATTCTTGGTCCCCACGTCCTCGCCCACGTCCATGTCCACGTCTACATCCTCGTCCACCCTTCTTTTTGTACATCAATTCACGATTTAGTTTCCTTGATGTACCAAACATCCTAATTATCACTTTCATCCGAAGCATAAGACTTGTGTAAAATTTAAATCAACCTAGTACTACTCCTCTAGTGGTGAATCATAACCTACAACTTTCATATAGGACTTAATTCATAGGCTCTGATACCAAAATCGGTAACGCCCCAAAAATCCACCTTGGATGACATTACTATCTAAAACCATTCACATCATGAGAGAAACTAACAAATTCCATCAATAAACAAATTTCATTCATCATACATGATATATATACAACATCGTCCCAAAAGAATATGTCAAATCATTGTCAATATAACTAAAAGAATATGCGAAACTATGACAATTACATCCAAAAGAATCACACTTGTCTTACAGTGAAATAACAAAAAATATTAAACATTACATTGTCTCAAAATAAGCTTCCTAGTGTAGAACGTAAGAGTTTGTAGCTCTAAACATCCATCTCAGGGTCTACGTTCCTATCTAATGTAGCTTCCCAATGTCCTTGCTCATCAACTCTAAGCTCCTCCTTTTGGTCATAATCTGAAAATGATATTTTTTGTAGGGATGAGCACTAAGATCTGTAGAAAATCCTCCCAAAATCGAACAAAGTTTAGAAAACATATAAAACAATTCAGTCTCATTTCACAAAATATCATAAATAACTTTTGAAATAAAAATAGGGACATTTCATCATATCTCCATTTTAAGTAATAGCAATAACTTACTGAAAAAGTAAAACACATTAACAAGCAATAAAACATTCTAATATCAAATCATTTCAATAATGAACCATAACCCACCATTTGGGACATTACCCACAATGTATATCAAACAACCATTTTTATTTTTCACAACATTATGTATATGTATCTGTATATGATCCACATTATGTATCTCAGGTATGATGTAAGATATCACATGAATAAACTCATCGAGAATATCATAACCCCCCCACACACACACTCAACCCTTTCAAGGTTATCCAAATTTTAGGAAGGGCATATACCAACACATTGGCAGTGACGAATCTAACCCAATAATAGTATACTAACCCTTAGCCATGGTACCCGTGAGCAAATATTGGTTTGGTCTTCACAAGGCACCAACCCTACCATGAGTGGTAGGAAAAATTTAAACCCACATGGAGTAAGAAACGCATCTACCCACTCTACGATACCCTACCAACGACCACCCATGGTCATCCAAACATCCACTAGAGAGACATTTTCCAACCAATTTCTTTGAATCACAATCAAATCCAAAAATTCTCAAATTTCAGATTTAATATTCCAATAGAACAATTTAAGAAAATATACAAGAGATCATCAACAATACCATTTTATTGTTCAATAAAAAGCACTAAAGTTTTGAAATCAAGGACAAAGAAACAACAAGAGAAAAAAATTCATTTCACTTGAAATCTAGGGTTTTAAGACAAGAAAAGAGATTTAATGGCTATCCAATCATCGCCTTGTTTAAAACATGGTAATATTTACCAGAATATCAAGAACCAAAGATTTCATAGCATACATATAGGATTTAGAGTCAAAAGAATAAATATATATAAGCCCTAGCCTCAATGTAAGAGAATAGGAAGAAACCTCTATCTTGAATCCATAGTTCCAAGCAAAACCCAAGCCATAGAGACCTCTTTCCTCCTTTTTCTTTTCCCCTTTATCTTTCGCTAGGGTTCCAAGAAGTTTGGGGTGAAAAAGGTGTTTTAAAGTCAACCAATCTCGACTTTTACTGTTTAAAAATTTTGAATTTTTTCGATGTTTAAAAATTTCGAATTTTCTCTCTAGACAGCGGGGTACCGATACAGTTTGCTCCTTCGGGTGTACTGGTATACTGTACCAGTACAGTTTGTCTGGATTTGTCATTTTTACCTGTTTTTCATTTTCAATCCATTCCAAACCGTTCTAAAACCAATCCAAACTTATACAACATACATTTGTATATCAAACATAGTTGGTACAAATTCTATTACATGTGGGGGTTTACAGCCTTACAAATTCAACATAGAGTGCTTCTTCCTCATTCTCACAAGTCTTTAAACTCATACTCAAATTATGCACTTTCTCACCTTTTTTTGTTTTTTTTATACGCTCCTAAAAAATCTCTTCATAAGCTTCTTGTATGTCTTCTACAATGTAAACATCATCCTCTACTGAGGATTCATCATTCTTCAAGTTTTCTACCCACATGGTAGGACTTAGAATATCTATACACTCACTCAATGAAGTATCGTCTTGTTGGGAAGAGTATATGCCTATAAAAGCATTGAAGTTCTCTAAGTTCTCATGTGAGAAGGATTCGTCATTCAAAGTCAACCCTGAATCACTATCGCTCCAGTTGGCCTTTATAGGCTTCTTCTTATTGTAGGTCATAAAATTCTTCTTCTTGTTTGGAATATAGTTATTAGTATTGTATGAAACACAATAAGTATCGTACAATACGTCATGATACATAGTGAAAATGATATGAATCAAATTTTTGTATCATTTTTTGCATAGTATCGGTCGATACACGATATATTTTTTATGTTATGAGACATATCATATGATATACACGATACGCAAGTCTCAGTTTTTTTGCTAAAACGTCATCGTTTTGCCCAAGGGTTATTTTTTTACCCATATAGCAACTAAAATGATGTCGTTTTTGTGGCTAGGGTTTACAAAAAAAATAAAGGCTTCTCAATTCTCTCTTTTCTTCTTCAAAGAAGGAATTGACTAAATCTTCTTTCTTTGCTTTCCTTCTTTTCTCTTTTTCTTCATTGACGAAGCTGAAGAAGGAAGAAGGCATCAACTGAGGTACAAGGCATCAATTGTCTAGTGTCCACCAAAACTACAGAAGGCATCGATGGAGGCTAGCGAGAGGCTATCAATTGCTTGCCTTTTGAGATTGCTACTTCTTCCTTTGGACCAGCAACTACCTTCTTCTTCCTCTAGGTCTGCAACTGTTTCTTCCTCTGCCTTCTTGGACTGCTTCTTCCTCTGCCTTTTGTGTTTCTTTATGTTTCTTCTTGTGCCTTCAGCAACTTTTATTTCTGTAAGTAGACAATTACAAAAATTAATATTGTTGTTAATTTACAAATCCAAATATTAATTGTTTTTTCTGAATCAAAATTCTTGATTAATGTTATGGGCTTATAGCATCACTATTAAAGTATTGAAGCAGTTGAAGACTTGAAGCATCACCCGCATCCTATATGAAAATGACTAAAAAACTAGCTAATGATTACACATGGGAACATTGTGAAAAAGTAGAAGGATCAATTTTGAAATTGAAATGCATTCATTGTGTAAAATGTCTATTGAGGAGGCATTTCAAAAATGAAAAATCATTTGGTAGGTAATTGTAAAGGTATTGTGCCATGTAAGCATTACCCAGAGAAAGTGACTGATTTTTTTAAGCATTTGTTAGATGATAAGGCTTCTAGCATAGATGTTATTCTTGTGGATGCGAAAACCATCTAACATAGTAGTGGGAGTAGTAGAAGTGATAAAATACAACCAGGCACCCTTACTTTGAATATCATGTTGAAGAAAAAGGGTAGAGAAGATGTATGCTCCGATATTTATAGATGTTTTTATGTTAATGCCCTTCATTTTAATTTGGTGAAGGATCCATATTTCATAAGAGTGTTAGAATTTGTTGCTTCGTTTGGCAAGGGACTGAGGATCGTTGTTATTTTTTGAAGAAAGGAGATAAATTTGATTAATGGTGGGTTGATAAAAAAATTATAAAGCAGAGTGAAGTAAGACGAATTATACTCTTATGTCTGATGGATGGACTGATGGGAAACTTCACTTTATCACTAACTTTTTAGTGAATAGTCCTAGACGAAGTGTGTTTCTTAAAAGTATTGATACATCAGGCATTTTAAGAATGTGGATAATATTTTTTAGCTTTTGGACTCAATGATAAAGGAGATTGGAGAGGACAATGTTGTTTAGGTTGTGATTGATATTGCATCGGCTTATGTAAAAGTTGGGAAGTTGTTAATGACAGAGGAAAAAGTTGTTTTGATCTCCTTGCATTGCACATTACCTACATCTTATTTTGATGGACATTGGGTACCTTCGTCTACACAAAGATATAATGACAAAGGCAAGAAAAATTATTGTTTACGTATATAGACATTCTTGGGTGTTAAATCTTATGAGGAAGCATACAAAAAAAAAGTGATTTGGTGAGACCTTTTGTGACTGGATTTGCCATCTCATATTTAATTTTAAGTAGTTTATTGGAGAATAAAATTGGGCTTAAAGCAATATTTGCTTCGGAAGAATGGTAGAGAAGTCAATACTCTCAGAAGGGAGAAGGTGTAAAAGTGATGAATATCATACTAGCTGACCAAAATTTTTGGGGATCAATCAAGTATTGCTTGAAGTGTGTGTTGCCATTGGTGATGATTTGAGGCTTGTAGATCGAGATATAAAGCTTGTCATGGGGTATATTTATGAGGCAATGGACAAGGTAAAGGAACAAATCCAAAATAATTTTTGCAATGTAAAGAAGCACTATGAGCCCATATGGAATATTGTTGACACTAGATGTGCAGCAGCCTATTTTCTCAATTCTGGATAAGATTTAAGTTTCTCAATTTTTATATCTACAAATTGTTTATTGATCATTATAAGTCAAAATAACTATATCAGATTTCATTATTTTAACGGTAATGCAGACTATGAGTTAAATATGGGACTTTATCAAATTATTCAAAAAAAGTTCCCCAGTCTTGTTGTGAGACAAAATGTTGATAAACAATTAGATATCTTTCACAATGCTGATATGATGTTTGGAATGGATACTACAATCCAAATGAAGAAGAAGAAACAACCTAGTAAGTGGTAACTAACTTAAGTTAGTTAATGCATTTGCTTAAGTTAGTCAAGTAATGCAATATTCTTTTGTAATTTTTTATAGCCTTATGGTAGAAATCATTTAGAGGATATTGTCTAGAGTTGTAACAACTAGCTATTTGCGTCCTTAGCTTGACTTGTAGTGCCACATGATGTGAGAGGAATTGGAGTACATTTGTTCAGGTGTACACTAAGAGGAGGAATCGATTAGAGCACCAAAGATTAAGTGCACTTGTGTTTGTGAAGTACAATCAGCGATTGGAGGTAAGGCACCAAAAGAGAATACTGGAGGGTGATTCCTATGATCGTATTTCTCTCTCAGATATGGAATCTGATGATGAGTCGATCACTGAAAAGGAAGATGCACTCTTTCGTGAGGACATTACTTGAATGAACATTGGTGAATGTTTTGACGTTCAAGAAGGGACTAGCAAAAAGCAAAAGAGAGGTAAATAATATATAATTGAATGAAATGTAGTTTTTACTTTTATTATCTTGTTCCATTACTTTGAACATCTTTTTTAAATTTTGTATTGGTTGTTTTGTACAACCTAGAAATCTTTCCTTAAAAGAAAACATGGAAGCAAGTAGTTGAACTTGAAGATGAAGATGAGGATGAGGATGAGGATGAACATACAAGAAGTTGAAGTGGATAAAGGAAGCGAAGATTTGTTGCCATTCGATCACAATGATGATGATGATGTCTTTCAATTGAAATTGGAGATCGAGTTCCAAATGGATGTTAGAAGTTTGAATTAGTGAACTATGTTGAGAACTTTGCATTTTGATATTAGTGAACTATCTTGGGAACTTTAATAATTGGTGGAATATTAATCAAATGCTATGTTTTATGAGTCTATAACTTTTTTAGCAAATGTATATATATTTTATTAATAATTATTTAAAATTGCGTTGTATCTTACGATACACGATACGATACACTATTGTCAAGAAATTATACGCCTTCCAATACACAATTTTAAAACTATGGTTTGGACACTCTGTAAACCCCCGCATGTTTATACTCACATAGTCATATAATTGTAGATTCATTAATTTGGAAAGGAAAATATAAGTGTTAAGGTTGAAATAGTAAATAGTTAGCTAAGATTTAGTTTTGAATTGTAAAGAAATAAAAACATGTTCAATAGAACGTGTAGGTATTGAGATTTATGTGAGAAACCTTGTTAGACATGCATGAGATGGCTTTGGAAGGGTTTAAGATGGATGGGAAATGAAAAATGGAAGAAATAGGAAAAACTAGGCAAAACCGTATCGGTACTGTGTACAAGTACTAAATCCTACCGGTGTTGCGTACCAGTACTGAAGCGTACTGGTACTGTGTTCCGAAGCAAACTGGTCCAGAGAGTTCGACGTACCAGTACAGGTCAAAAGAATTCAGAATGTTTAATGTCACAATTTTGGTCCGATTTTCGCCCTATAAGTACATTATGTCGCCTCTTTTGGCTCCATTTCTACCCCTCCAACCTTAGAAAACCTAAGAGAGAAAGAAAGGAAGAGAAGAGAGGAAGAAAGGAAGAGAAAAACAACAGTTTAAAGGAGTTATTCAAGATCAATACCTAGCTTTTAAGAACACAAGGTAGGGGATTTCTTCTCTTTCTCTTTCATTGAGATTAGGGTTTATGTGTATATATAT
>CM042186.1:17096456-17108493 GCA_023539305.1 Ilex asprella
ATTCAAGTGGTGTTCTTGGTGTTCTTGGGGTGTTTTTGAAGTTTTGAAGGTCTAATCTTCATTTCTACGCTCCAAGAGGTAGGGTTCTTCATACTTGGGTTCATTCTAAACCTAAAGATGCTATTTTTATATGGCTTTATTTGGACAGAATGTGGGCTATAATTGGGCCATTTTTGTGGGTTGTATTTGAGCTTTAATTGTGCTAAATTATGGGCTGTTTTGATGGCCTATGTTGAGGCGGTTTTGTGGCTGTTTTGTAGGCTGTACATAAGCTGTTTTGTGGGCTGTACATAGACTGAATTGTGGGCTCAATTATGGGCTGTTTTGGTGGCCTATTAAGGGGCTGCTATGTGGCTGTTTAGTGGCCAAATTACGGGCTGTTTTATGGTTAAAATGTGGACTGTTTTGTGCCAAAACGTGGACTGTTTTGGGCACTAATAATGAACTGATTTTGTGGGTAGCTTTGTGGCTGAATTGTGTGCTGTCTAGTGTCCATTTAGGAGCTGTTAAGGGGCTGCTTAGTGGCTGATTTCGTGGGCTGCTTAGTGGCTGATTTCGTGGGCTGCTTAGTGGCTGGTTTAGGGGCTGTTTTATGGCTGTTTAGGGGCCGTATAGTGGCTGAATTTTTAGCCACTTTGGGCTGATTTTCGCAGGCTGTTTTGTGCTAAATTTTGTGGGTTGTTATGTGTATCATGCACCATGTAATTTAAGTGTGTTATTGACATAGATTATGTAATAACATGCTTGCCAATTGTGTTGATTATAATTGTTGATATATGCATGCTTTGATATATTGATATTGAGACGAATATGATATTTATATGCTCATTAATATGTGGTTATGAGGATATATGAAATTTACATGCCTATGATTTAAATTCCATTGAATGTGAAGATGTATGGAATTATTGCTCTTGTGCTGTTCATTCCATTGGGCATGATCATAGAGTCACATTCATTAGCATTGTGCATGAGTGTGGGGGAATTGTGCATAGTGTAATCAACACCTTGCTTGGTGCTTGATAGTGGACTCGGGAGAAAGTGGATCAACGATCCTTTTTGAGTTGCACGGATGCATGGCATAAGGAAACCTTGTGTTGGGTATAGCAAGAAGCGGCATGGCGACTTCCTTGGGTGAAAAACCCTAAACATATGGTTCAGGCACTTACCGGGGGTGAAAAACCCAGAAAAGTGTTGGGTTTACGGAACCGGAGGTTGAGATACCAAAATTCGTTGCCCAAAGAATACACAAGGGGATTTTATGATAAAAACACCCATTCAATGGGTAGCTTCCAATAATGATCCGATTTATAAAAACATGTTTTCTAATTGAAATGATCATTGGAAGAAGTCCTCCGTCAATTGACGGGTCATTACACATTGACATTGCATTATGTTGAGGGAGTCGGTGAGGACTTGGAATGGGTTGCATGAGTGAGTTTCCATCTCATTTCATGGCACGGCGTTGTTGCACTCCAACTTTGAATGCACATCTTTATGTGAAATGATCGGTTATATGTTATACATAAATGTTGCATGAGCATGAGCATGAGCATCTAGGGGGGGAGTAGCCTTTGTAGAAAGTCTTCTACTGGCGTTGGCTCACCCTATACGAGAAACAATTTCAGGTGTGGTGTTTACACCGGCGGATGGCTCACGTGGAGAACATCAAGGGTGAAAGGGCCGACATGTGGCCTTATTTTGAGTTTTTTGTAAACGTTTATGAAAACTTAGCTTTTGGCATGTAATGTGTGTGAAAAAGGATTGTAATCCAATTGTTATAGACTATGTTTGATATAACAAATGCATGTTTTATATAAGAATGGATCAATGGGCCCTGTGTGGCCAAGTTTTACTTATAAATGAACCCGGCGTGGTCAATATTTCATATTGGGTCTCGGATGGGCCTTGTAAAATATATTGCACAGGTTGAGTATTGGGTTGAGCTCCCCGTACAAAGGAGACTCTGCCCGGATTTTTTGTTAAATTATGGACCCCGGTAAATAGGACATAACAGTGTGATATCGGCTTACACGATATCCACAGGCATTCCACGGGTTGATGGGTTATCAACGGACTCCCGGATATTGGGGCGTCACAAAATCAGTCCACAATCTCAACCCAAATTAGTCACAATTTTAGCCCTTAACAGCTCATAATTTTATAACAGCCCCTAAACAACGACAAAATAGTCCCTAAACAGCCACATAACAGTCCCCTTAAATCATCCCAAAAGATAGGAATAAAACCAAAGTAGAAAGAATCCTACCTCTTGTAACGTAGAATAAAGGCTAGAGCTTCAAGAACATCTCTCAAGATCCCAAAAATCTGGATTTCTCTAAAGTCTCCTCTTAGATCTTCGATAAAATCACTCTTTCTTGGTGTGGTTATGTAGCCCTTTTTGCGGTGAACGACTTTAACTCTTGGTCTGAGTCAATCCGAGCAACAAAACTCTGAGAATTGACAAAAGAAGGTTGGACTTTCTCTCTTTTCTCCCTCTTTCTCTCCCACACATTTTTGGCAGAATTTTAGCAGATATTTCTACTGAAAATGTCAAATATTTACCCCTATTTATAATTTTAATACTTGGCCTGAGTCACACCAAGTGTCCCCCACTTGTTCGGGTCCGTTTTTATCTCAAAACGATTCATTACATCCCGGTTTAAGTTTAAATTAATTTTATTTGAACTTTAATCCAATTCTAAGAAAATTTTAAAAAATATATTTGTGAGGACCTTTGTGAGGTTTGCCGCCACCCAGTCACTTAGAACGACATGCAAAATTTTGACTATCTCGAAATTCGACAAAATTCGGTAAGGCAACTAGATCTAAAACATGAGTATTTTAAATACGCATTATAATAAAAAATTATCATTTTGTCCTTTTCAGAAAAAGTTTAAATTTACCCGAGTTTTACATTACTATTTCTTTTAGGAAGATTTTTTATATTCAATGTGTGGGTGCGTGCATGTGGATTTTTTATATATATGATTTATGTATTGATGTTTGGGATTGTAATTAAATGCTTTGAAATTGTGAATTGTTCTACATGTGAATTTTGGAAAACTTGTGGAATGATTTTATATCATTACTTTGGTGATGAAAGAGAAATTTTGTGTGCATTGGGACAAAAACTACAGTTTTAGTGTGTGTGAAAATCATGCTTATGAGACAGAGACTGAGATTACCAAATGTAAGTGGTAACAAGAGACTAGGCCAGTCATTAGGCTAGTAATGACAAGAGACTGGGTCAGTTACCAAACTGGTGTTAACCAGAAGCGGAACCAGTCATCAGGCTAGTGATGACAAGAAATTGAGCCAGTTTCCAAGCTAGTGGTTACAAGAGACTGGACCAGTTATCAGGCTACTGGTAACAAACATAGTTTGACAAATGTAGTTGGAATTGAATGTGTGTGTGGGTGCTTTAAGTTATAAATGTCTTTTTATTTATAAAGTTATTAGTGATCATGAGACTATTTTGTTTATATGATTGTGTGGGAGGGATTGGGATACAATTTATTGTTCTTACGTATGTATGAAAGTTTATTTTTGTATATAAACTGTGGGATTTATTTTCATACCTCATTAGAGGTGGTTGCTATTCACGGGTCATTGTGCTTAATCAAACATTTAACATTTTTCAGGAGAGGATCAGGGTGAGAAGTATGTCTGTTGATATGCAAGGGATTAGAAGACTTGAAGATTTATTTTATTATAGGTCTTCTGGAATAAATGTCTTTTATAGTTTTGAGACAAATATTCAATTATTTTTTGAATAATGTTGCTTATGCTTGGAGTAGTAAAACTTATGGTTAATTATTGTTTTTCATGAGTTTAATAATGAGGTTGGTGATGTTTTATTTATTTCTCTGGTATTCATTTGGTTGATGGATTGGATCACTTTATTATTATCTTCCGTTGTATTTTGCATTCACTATTCACAGGATTGGTTGGTTAAAACTTAGGTGGCCGGTCCGCCGCCCACCCTATGTGATCCAAGGTGGGGGTGTGACAAGTTTAGTATAAGAGCCTAGATTTATGAATTACCAGAGGATTAGATTGGATCTGAATGGTTGTCTAGGCTTTAATCGGTTTTAGTTCGAGGGATACAGAATGATGTTAATAGTTAATAGATAGATTTGTGTAGTGACTAAGACTAGTTAATTTACTTGGTATTTTGTACAAATAAGAGATAGTTGCAAAAAGGATGGTAAAGGTGTTGTAAGAAATGTGACTGACTTTAATGGAATTTTAGGTTCTATACACTCTTCTATGTCTTCTAGAGTAACAGTGTGATTGTGTGTGAAACCCTAAACACTTGAGTTTGATTTTGACTGTGGTAACTCTTACGGGTGGTTTTTGAGTTAGGTGATATCGTGTACCCTAGGGGTAAGGTCCATATTGGAGAACAACAGTTACTAGTTTATTGAGTATTTTTAGACTTTAAAGGATTTGATATGTTATTAATTATAAATTGGTTAGTCACACAACATATGAAAGTTGGTTGTTTTAAAAAGAGAGTAATGTGGATTTAGTTTCGAGGGGACAAGAATTATTTAATCCCAATTCTTAAATCTACGAGTGCAAGCTCAAAAACGAGTAAATTTTTTTAGGAAAACATTGGTAGTATTATTGATACACAAAACGGGTGAGTGTCTCCTAAATAGATAACAATAGCAAGCGAATTTTTGGATGTATTTCATGAGAAGTTGTCTATGCTACCATTGGAGAGCGATTCGTAGCCCTGGAGTACTTTACTTATATTTATTACTCTGTATTGGATGGTTCTCGTTGAACTAGAAGAATGAGAATTCAATTGAAAATATATTAAACCAAAGATTTATTCAACTTAGCCATTTTATATAGGGGTGATCCTGTTGTATTTGTAAAGAAAATGATTTGACTGTGAAATGGTACGTCGATTACTACAAGCTGAATAAGATAGCAACAAGTAGTAAATATCTTTTATGTGATATTGATGATTTATTTGATCAGTTGTGAGGTGTTAGAGAATTTACTGCGATTGATCTTAAGCTGAGTTATATTTACTTAAAAAAAATAATGACGATGTTCTGAAAACAGTATGTGCAACTAGGATAGTTATATTGCATTTTTGGTGAAGTCATTGAGATTGACAAATGCTACATCTATTTTGATGGATTTACTAAATTGAGTATCTCAACTTTATCTAGATTCATATGTTACTGTATTCATTGGTGTTACACCTGTGTATTCTTATAGTAAAGAAGGAATTACCCTACTCATGATTTTGAGTTAGATGTAATTGTTTTTGTTTCGAAGTTATGGAGAGATTATTTATAAGGTAAGAAATGTGATATTTATTTCGCTTATTAAAGGTTGAAAGATGTATTTACTAAGAATGAGTTCAATTTGAGGAAAAAGAGATGGAAAAGACTAGATATTGGTGTCCGACGGGTTTAATACAACTTCTTTTAATTTTTGAATGGAAATGAGAGTATATTACTATGAAGTTTCTATAGGGACTTTTGATATACATATTGTGCATGAATATATTTGGGTTGTTATGGATTGATTGACAAAGACTTGTCAATTTTGGTAATTAAACTTGTAACGCCCCAAATACCACCCTGTACAGCATTACATTCTAAAACCATTTACATCATGAGAGCACTAAATAAATTCATCCATAAGAAAAATTTTCATTCATCAACCATTGATATTTAAAACATCATCTCAAAATAATATACCAAGCTATGACATTTACATCCCAAAAGAATTAAATTACACTTGCAGCGAAAATATAAAAATAATGTTACACTTTACATTTCCTCAAGAGGAATTTCCTAGTCTAGCATCAAGATAAAGTGTCGCTCTAGGCGTCCCCCTTGGGATCTACGCTCCCTTATATGGGAGCTTCCCAATGCACTCGCTCATCAACTCCAAGCTCCTCCTCTAGGCAATAATTTGAAAATATTATTTTTAGGGATGAACACTAAGTTCCGTAGCAACCTTCCTCCCAAACTCAAACAAGGTTTAAGAAAATATGCAAAATCGGTCGGTCTCCTTTTGCAAATATCATTTATCAATTTTGAAATAAAACCGGGACATTTAAACAGATCTCAAGTTTACACAATAGCAAGAATTAACTGAAAGCAATAAAATATATTTCTCAATCATAAATCATGTCCAATAGTTTCTTGTAGAAACCATTTCCACAACAACAAACAATAGTTAACAATTTCATGTCTATTGGTTCATCTTCGTGTCATGTACGTTGATTGCTTCTCATGAATCTATCCAACGACTATACCTAGTTCATCAATCACAATCAAATCACAAGCACTTTAGAAAAGGACGTTTACCATACCAATGGCAGTGACGAGTCCCTTCCCAAGAAAAGTATATCAACCCTAGTTCGAACTCTAGTGAATAATAGTGGTCGCATTACCAAATGACAACCCACTACAAGTGTTAGGAAACCATCTCACCCCCCCCGGGATAGACTGACCTCTAACACTCTACAACAATTCTCGAAGGCAATTCAAGCCCATCACAACAACTATACAATAAGAAAACCAACATATTCTCAATTAACTGACAATTTCTAAAGTATTAACAAAATTCTCAAATTCATCATTTGACGATTTCAATAACCAAATATGAAAAATAAAAGAGATCACAAAACATCATTTTATTACTCAACACAAAGCTCTATAGTTTTGAAATCAATCATAAAGGAAGAAGTTAAGCAGAAAATCCATCACTCACCAAAAAAACTAGGGTTTTGAAACAAAAGAAGAGATTTCATGGGTATTCAACCCTAACTTTGATAAAAACATGTATTCTTTGTCAAAAAGACTAAGAGATGATGATTTTATATCATATATATAACATTTATAGAAAAACATACATATATAAATTAGCTCTAACCTCAATATAAGAGAAAGAGAAGAAATCCCCTACCTTGTGTTCTTGGAAGTTAGGTTTTGATGGACTTCAAGGTATAAATCCCCTACAAAACTAGTGTTTTTTTCTCCCTTTCTTCCTCTCTTCTCCTGCTTTCTTCCTCTCTAGGGTTTTCTAAGGTTAGAAGGGCCAAAATGGGGCTAAATGAGGCGTCTCTAGGTATTTGTAAGACTAAAATGGACCCCAAATCGCGACATTAAACTGTCAGACTTCTTTCTATGTACCGGTATGCTGTACCGGTACGTCTAACTCTTTGGACCAATTTGCTCCAGAACACAATACCAGTATGGTTCAGGACAGGTACACACTACCTGTACGGTTTTCCTAGTTTTGTCTTTTTCCTCCGTTTTTCATTTGCAATCAATTCTAAACCCTTCCAAAGCCAACCCAAACTTATACAACATACATTTGTACCCCAAATATAGTTGATAGAAATTCTTTTACAAGTTGTGTCATATATTCCCTAGCTAAACCGACTTTAAATATTATTTTTACAATATTAGTATTTCCTACGGTTATAACTCATGGGCTTCATTCCTACACCATTGCATATATCACATTACTACGTAATTTATGATTATTTTACTTTAACATGTGGGGGTTTACAAAACTTAAAGCTTCACTTGAAGGTATACTCAGAGTTATTTGATGAGAGCGTATGATTGTGTGGAATATCTTTATCTAGTGTAATAGATAGAAGTCCAAAAATATACATTCAGATTTGGCCTAGTTTGTAACACGCTATGAATAACACTTTGAAGTTTAGTATAATTTATGGTTATCAATTTGATAGATAGTTTGAGCATACTATTCATACCTTGGTGTTATGTTTCACAAGTAGTGTACTAGAAATTCAAAGGAAAGTTTGATCTAAGATATAAAGGGGCATACAAATTTATAGGGAGGATTGTGGTTACAATTTTAGGGTGGGTTCTATTAGTAGACTTGTTTTTATTTCACATATTATTTTTCTTTCAATATGACTAGGAGTAGTATATAATTGCTCTTTCGAATATATTGGTTGAGTTAGCCTTTTGAGATAAAGAAAACTCTTATTTAGGTTACGGAATCAATACATTTTGTGTAATAGAACCATTATGTTGGTCAATTGTTGTGGAAGAGCAACCCAATTGAGGAAGTTCGTTGGAGAAGTAAAGGAAGCATGAAAAGTCAATATCCTCAATTGTTCTCACAAGACACATAAATTTTAAGGACGAAATTCTCTTAAGGTGGGAAGAATGTAATTATCCCAAAAAAATATTATTATTTTATTTTGGTGCATTGACCACCTAAGAGTAATTATATATATAAGGATAAAAATAATTAAATAAGACTAATGTGTCTCTAATAAATGTTTTCCCCTAGAGAGACCTATTAGGATTCTTATACATGTGATTTTAAATATGGTAGTATAGTGGAATACGTCAAACTCTTCATATATATATTTATTTATATATATATATATATATATTCTATTCCATAATCACACCAACACACACGTTAGAATAAGAGAAAGAAGAGGAGAGGCTAGAATTTCAAGTAAAAAATAAAAGGAAGAGAAAGAAAGAAAGAAATTTAGAGGGAAAAGAAGTAGGAGGAAAGAAAGAAAGGGCTTGAATCCATTAAATGTATGGATTTATCACTTAGTTTATGGGTTTTGTATTTTATTCAATTACATGGTATTAGGTTTATTATAAACAGTGATAATGAATATATATATATATATATATATATATGAATATGTAAATAGGTTTTATTGAAAGTTGTTAATTTGGGTATTTTTAGACCTAATTTAAGATTGGTTGGTGTTGAAGTTGTTTAAAGAATTTAATCAATGTGTCAAAAGGAAAAAAAAAAAAAGAAGGGGGAGGGAGGAAGTTACTGGTTTTAGAGTTTCTGTAGGAAGAAGATGGTTGGAAAAGTGTAAAATTATGGAAAACTCCTCTTTAGTTTCAAAAAGTTTTACTTTGACCCTTATATTATTCTAAACTTAATTTTAACCACTGTTTTACTTGGTAAGTTGTAATAATAGAATTCTGAAAAATTTATGGCAGTCCCAAACACGAATTTTTTTTAAGAAAATTACACTTTGACCCCAAAAGTTTCAAAAATTATGATTTGACGCTAAAACTTTAAAAACATTTTAACAAACTATCTAGATTACTTCCATACCCTATTAGTTCACATTAAAAATATTATTTATATGTAAAGGATATATAAAATATATATCAATGGGTAGGAAGTACAAAAATAAAATATAATGTCGCGAAATGACGAAGTTAGAAATATGAATTAATCTTTATATGTTATTTTAGATTAGGTGCTGATTGCATTGAGGTTGTGAAAGAAGGTTTTGAATTGGATTTTGGGAATCTAGGTGAGTAGTATACTGTTTCTTTTAGGAGGATTTTCTATATTCAGTGTGTGGATGCGTGCGTGTGAATTTTTTGTATATATGAGATATGTATTGATGTTTGGGGTTGTAATTAAATGCTTTGAAACTGTGAATTGTTCTATATGTAAAATTTAAAAAACTTGTGGAATGATTTTATATCATTACTTTGGTGATGAAGAGAATTTTTGTGTGCGTTGGGACTAAAACAACAGTTTTAGTGTATGTGAAAATCATGTTTATGAGACGGAGACTGGGATTACCAAGTGTCAGTGATAACAAGAGACTAGACTAGTCATCAGGCTAGTGATGACAAGAGATTAGACCAGTTACCAGACTGGTGTTAACATGAGACGGGACTAGTCATCAGGCTAGTGATGACAAGAGATTGAACCAGTTGCCAAGCTAGTGGTAACCAAAGATTGGACCAGTTATCAAGCTAGTAGTAACAAACATGGTTTGAAAAATTTATTTGGAATTAAATGTGTGTGTGCGTGTTTTGAGTTATAAACGTCTTTTTATTTATAAAGCTATTTGTGATCATGAGATCATTTTATTTACATGATTATGTGGAAGGGATTGGAATATAATTTGTTGTATTTACGTATGCATCAAAGTTTAATTTTTGAATATAAACTGTGTGATTTATTTTCATACATTATTAGAGGTGGTTGTTATTCTCGGGTCATTGTGCTCACTCAAACATTTAACATTTTTCAGGAGAGGATTAGGGTGAGAAGTAAGTATGTTGATATACAAGGGATTAGAGGACTTGAAGATTTATTTTATTGTAGGTCTTCTGGAATAAATGTCTTCTATAATTTTAAGACAAATATTCAATTATTTTTGGAATATTGTTACTTATGCTTAGAGTAGTAAAATATATGTTTAATTATTGTTTTACATGAGTTTAATAATGAGGTTCATGATGTTTAGTTTAATCCTCTGGTATTCATTAGGTCGATGGATTGGATCACTTTATTATTTGTCTTTCGTTGTATTTTGCATTTACTATGCACAAGATTGATTGGTTAAGGCCTTGGTGGCCGATCCGCTGCTCACCCTACGTGATCGGGGGTGGAGGTGTAACACAGTCCCAAAATCCTATCCTAACTAAAGAGTAAAGAGAGAACTAACAAGGCATGGGTACTATTCTAGAAAAATCTGGGAAAATAAACTAAGGACCAAGTACAGAACAAGAGCCCGCCTCTCCATATTTATAACGAGAGGATACATAAGATATTTTTCTAGATTCTTTTAAAATCAGATTCTACTAGGTCAAGGTGTAAGCGGTGGTTATTAAAAAGGTGTGTCTAGGCAGAGAAGGCACGTCCGGATAGAACAATTGTGTCCAAACAGAAACACTTCGTACCATCATTTATTGTCTGCATGCATTCCCACGTCCGAACAACTTTAATTCTCTCAAATCTACAACTTCATAACTACATCTGGATGGAGAAAGTCTGTATTGTCAAACATCAAATTATCCCACGAGTTACATGGCAATCATATCCAATCATTGCATCTGGATGGAAGAGCTGTGTCCGGATGCACCTATTTATCTAGAAATTGTCGTCGACTTCATCCACAATTACACTTTCATCTCCTTAAGTCCACTTTGATCTTCAATTGGATGGTTAATTTACCAAGTACAGTAATTTTGCTCATTTTACCTGTTTTTACTTGATAAATTAACCAAACGCTAAAAACCAAGTCAAAACACAGCACCAAGTGATAATTCATATAAATAATGCAATTTTTCATAAATAACATTTAAATCAGTTAGATAACGCATCAACAAGAAGTTTGATCCTTCTAAGTCTACAGAAGCAAGCAACAATGCAGGAGGATAAGAAGAATAGTAGGTTGATTCAAATTTACAAATATGGAAATAGATTACATTTAACTAAACCCATTCATAAAAAATATGTTTTTCACATAGAACCATCTTTAACTCGTTTTCCCATCCAGTGGTCTGACGCCCCAAATTCGGGGGTCCGTTGATTACCCATCAACCCGTAGATACCGAGTAACTCGATATCACACCGTTATACCCCATTTTACCGGGATTCATAACTTAACAAAATTTGGGCAGAGTCTCCTTCATATAGGAAGTTCTACCCAAAACCCAACCTGTGCAATATAACTTTACATGACCCATCCGAGGCCCAATATAAACAATGACCGCACCGGGTCCATTTATAAGTAAACATTAGCCACACCGGGTCCAATTATCTACACTTATATCAAAACATGCAAGGCTATTCTAACGATAGTCTTTATAAGTTCTATTACAAATATTTGCAAAAGGTTACATGGTCAAAATATAAGTTTCACAAGTGTTTTACACAAAATAATAAGTAAAGCCACATGCAGCTTTCTTCATCTTTGAGGACCCAAATGGGAGTCGTCTGCCGGCACATACTCCACACCTGAAATGTTTCCCGTATAGGGTGAGCCAACGCCCAGTAGAGAATTTCCTACAGAGGCTACTCCCCCCTAGAAGCACATGAAGAGTGTACATGCAACAATTTACACACACATCCACCATTCCTTACAAGAACATGCTTTAAATGCTGGAATTCTACTCTGTTATGCCATGAAATGAGATGCGACTCACTCATGCAGATTTCCCGAGTCCTCCCCGACTCACACGACACAATGCAGTACCAATGTGTAATGAACCCGTCTTTGACG
>CM042186.1:17117971-17140574 GCA_023539305.1 Ilex asprella
TAGGCAATTTAAAAGAAACTGATCTTGTATTCTTACTGGGAGCTACCATACCAGAATCAAAAATCAAAGAACTTTGAATAGGATTAAATGGACTAATCTCCATGGAGCCACACCATTCTGGGCTAAAAAATGTTGGGTTCCCATTCTCGCCATATGTTTCCAACTGATGGGCTGTTGAATTTTGAGATTGCAGGAGCATATGATTTTCTAAGCTCGAAGGCCTAACCTTCACTTTTCCATCCTCATTGGCATTGGAGTCCCTTAATTTCTTAAGAAGCACTATCTTTTCTTTCCCTTTCCTCAACCTTTTCTTCTTATAAATTCCCTTATGCACTACGACTCTTCTAGTCTTCAGTAACCTCTTCTTTCTTTTATGTTTCTTGTTTTGGGTCTTTGTCACCTTATTCTTATGTCCAGTTCCTAAAATCTCCATAGCAACTGTTGGCTTCTCAGCACCTTTTGGATTCTTGTTAATGTCATTTATGAGCATATCATGATTTGCGTCAAGCTTGTGATCCAACACAGCTTCATTAACAACCTCTTTCTCTTCTTGTGAATTTTCTAGAACAATTTGCTCATTTCTTTTCACCTGCTCCATCCCTTTTTCTTTCACTACATCCTCTGTTTTCGTCTTCTTTCTACATTCACTCTCCACATGGCCTTTCTTGGAACAAACTTTACAATATTTTCTTTCTTTCTCATAAACAATTTTTTGCCATCGATCCTTCAATCCACCCATATCAAGCTTGATTTGATCTGGATTTTCTTTTAATAGATTTACCAATACAAATGCCCTTGCTACACTTGGCCTTGAAAGATTTAGCGTAGGACCATCCACTACCAACACCTTTCCAATTGGGCTTAATAGGGTTTCTAAATGCTTTCTAGGGAACAAATGCAATGGTAATGAAGGAAGGGATACCCACATGGGCATAATAGTTGGTTCAGTTCCTAATTCAAAATCTGGAAACCATTTGAAAAAATGCAATAAATGGCCATTTATATAGTCTATATATTTTAGTAAAACCTTAATGAGATCCTCATGAAAAGTGAGCTTTAATAGTATATGCCTAGGATCCAAACTTCCCACAGAAAATTCTCCTTTAAGAAACCATTTAGACTTTATAAAATCTCTGATATAACTTAATGAAGGGCGACCATAAGAGCACTTACCAAAGACCGTAAGCTCTGGTGGCTTGAAGGCCTCATTCATTTCTTCTTTAGTCCAAACTATTGTCGTGTCCCCTTTGAGTAAGAGGACCCTTTTAGTTGGCTTTGCTATAGTAGCCAGAGGCTGTGGATTAGGATTTGTAAAGCCATGAAGTTGTTTTTGGAAGAAAGATGCATAAGAGGGGCTTGCTGAAGAAATCATGGTTGCTTCCAACGATTTTGAAGCAGCTACAAGATTATTGGAAGTAGGAATAGGCAGAGAAGGAAAAGGAGTAGGTAAATCTGGAGGTTTGGGAAAGATAGAGTCATGAAGGAAAGTTGAAGGCATAAGAATGGAGTTCTAGAGAGAAGACAAAGCTTCTCTCTCTAAAATCTAGAGCTTATCCGAGTAGTCCCTATTTAGTATTGTAGCCAATGTCAATATACTTCACTACATTATCTACAGACAACTAGGGTTAGATGAGCTCAATCCTACATCCATCACATTATAGTTGGCAAACCATTCTATTAAAGTCTCTAGGGGATAGTTGAGGATGTTCTTGTCCAGGTGGATAAGTTCTATTTTCTAGTAGACTTCATTGTTTTGGACACCCAACTTGTCACACATTCGGGGAGGCAAATTCTTGTTATTATCGGTAGGCCCTTCCTTGTTACTTTGAATGAGTTAATCAATTGTAGGAATGGGGTAATGAAGGTATCATTCAAGAATACAACTCATGAGATAAATATTTTCAATATAGCCAAACAACCGGGTGAGTAGGAGGAAATGAAAGAGACGCGTTCCACTGAATCATTGGCACTTGAGCACATTAATAAGGCATTTGTAGGGGATTCATTGGAGACATGTTTGGTCGAATCCATTTAATTTAAACTTGATTTCATTATTGAGGAGGATTATATGAGTCTAGCTAGGGAGCTAAAGACTTTTCAAGTTCATGCTGTTGGGCCATGGGCACCCAAGTTTGAGGAGTTAGCTTCGAATGGTGACAAGCTAATTTCTCCTAATGAAAAAACCACCAAAACCTAAATTGAAAGCTCACTCATATAACTTAAAATATGCATTCCTTGGGGATAATGAGTCATAATCAGTGGTCATCTTTACGAAGCTTACATTCGACAAGAGTCCAAATTTTAGAGCTCTTAAAGCATTATTGAGTACTATAGGAAGGACTATCGTTGATTTGAAAGTTATAAGTCCACTTGTTTGTAATCATGTCATATAACTTTAGGAGGATGCAACACCTTTTTGCCAAATATAGCGGAGGTTGAACCCTCACATGAAAGAGGTTATAAGGGCTGAAGTTCTCAAATTGTTAGATGCGGAAACTATCTTCACCATCTCAGAAAGTAAATGGGTCAGCATAACAAAAGTTGTGTTAAACAAATAAGGAGTTACAATTTTCCAGAATGAGGAAAATAAATTGATGTTTACCCAAGTTGTCACGGCATTGTGCTTATGTATTGACTATCGTAAACTCATCCTTGTCACTAGGAAAGATCACTTTCCTCTTGAAGTGCTTGACCAATTTCTAGAGAGAATAGTTGTCATGCATTTTATTGTTTTTTATATGGGTATTTTGGGTATAATAAAATTGAGATAGCACTAGATGATCAAGAGAAAATGACATTCACCTGTTTTTTTGGCACATTTGTATATAGGAGAATACCGTTTGGTTTGTGTAATGCTCCTGCAACTTTTCAGAGATATATGTTAAGTCTTTTTAGTGGTATGGTAGAGAGATATTTGGAAGTTTTCATGGATGACTCTTCTATTTATGAAGATTCTTTTGATTTAAGCGTGAAAATTTTGGAAAATGTGCTAATTCAGTGTGAAGAGACTAAAAATGGTTCTTAATTGGGAAAAGTGTCATTTCATGGTGACATATGGTATAGTGTTAGGTCATAACGTTTTATCTGAAGGAACAAAAATAGGTTAAGCAAAAACTAGATTTAATTAACAATTTACGTGCTCCAAAATGATAGAAGATGAAAGATCATTCCAATGGCATGCAGGATTTTATAAGAGAATCATAATGAACTTTAGTGCTATATCTAGACCCACGTGTCATCTCTTAAGTAAGGGTGTTCCCTTTGTGTAAGATAATGTGTGCTAAAAATCTTTTGAAAAGCTTAAAGGTATGCTGATTTTCGCCCCTATTATATAGCTCCTCAACTGGTCCTTGCCCTTTCAGTTGATGTGTGATGTGAAGCCTCTAAACTGGGGGTCTTTTGTCAACTCGTTGATAACCCATCAACCCGCAAAAGTACCGTGAATGCTGCATAACCCGATACTACGTCACAACATCCCTTTCAACGGGATCATAACAGACAGAATGTTCGAGTAGAGTCTCCTTTGTACCAGGAACTTCCAAACGCATAACCTATATACAATTCAATCACTTGATCATACCAAGGTCCAACATACACCAATTTATCCTTAATATTACTCCATTTACCTCCTTTGAGCAAAATGACTCAAGGCCCAGAGGCTTAACAAAAGAATTTTAATTTTCTAAAATTGAAGGGGACCTACCGGTAGAAAAGCAAAGTTCTACCGGTAGAAAAACTCACTGGAATACTTCTACCGGTAGATACTTGATGTTCTACCAGAAGAAGTACCTGCTGTAATTCTACTACCGGTAGATAATCAATGTTCTATCGGTAGGAGTGCATAGTTTTTCCTTGATTCAAATCATTTTTCAATTTCAACACTTCCAATCTCATAGAACAACCCCCTAAACTCATATAACACTAAAGTTTACACAAAATAAGGTTCATATGAGTTCGTTTTACAATCTTTTGCATAATATTACATGTCCAAAAATAATTACACACTTGTTTTACAAAAATGTGATATAATGACACATTTCAGCCTTTCTTCATCAAAAAGAGCCTAAGTGAGGGCCATCCACCGACACTTGTCCAGCACCTGAAATATTGTCCCTATAAAGAGTGAACCATGCTCAATAGGGTATCTCCTAAAGAGACTACTCCCCAACCTAGATGCACATTGAATATTCACTTGCAAATTCAACAATCATACAAATAATCCATTTAAGAAAGTGCAATTCATAATGGAATTCTCTATGTCATGCCATTCTATGAGATGAGACTCACACATGCAGCTCAACTCTAGCCTTCCTCAACTCTCATAACACTTACAATGTCATGCATATGAATCCAGGCATTCCAAGCCTCCGCAATTGATGTTACATATTCAATGACCATTAAAATTCCCATGTCTTTATTGGGTGGGTATTTATGTACTTATACCAACAAGCACCTAGCCGACATGCATGGACTTCCACCAATGGCTCCGCATACGTTGACATACTTTATGGACTCTATAACAACAGAGTACGTATCCAAATCACCGGGTCTTGCACCCAAGGGATAGTCTACCCCTTCTTGATAACTCCGACCCTAGTAAACTTGTGCGACTCATGATTAGTACTCAAATGTACCATATTATTATGCCCTTTTTGGACTAATTATGCTTTGATGAAGTTTAAATGATGACATTTCAGATTCTAAAGTGGAAAAAGGGTTCAAGGGCAACAAAAGTACATTTAAATGTAATACCAACACATTAGGGAACAAATGGAAAAGCTTGGAACAAAGAAGTAATGTTCGAACACCAACTCACGTTTGAATGCTCACAAGAATTAGATAGCTGAAGACAGAATGTGTTGTAGCCAAGAACCAAAGCCCTAAGGATCAAAGAACCAATGTTCGAACGCCAACTCACGTTTGAACGACCACTGGAGCACTGACAAGATTAGACTGAAGACATGGTGTGTGGCAGCAAATTAATGATAAGTTTTGCAAGGAGTGTGGATTGAGATTTCCACAAAGAACCACAAACCATGTGACATCTGGGTGATAAGGACAGATCCCAACTGGTGTTTGAACGCCCTTAAAGCAAAAGCAATATAAACGTTCAAACGCCTTTAACCGTTCGAACGTCCTTAACACAGAAACAACCTGTTCGAACGTCGTTATACCGTTAGAATGCCAACTCACATTCGAACGACCTTGACTGACACACTACAGAGTGGTTGACTTTTCACTTTGAGTTAGGTGGAAAACACTATTTATTCACCCCCTCCTCATGCCTTCTCCTTGACTATAAATACTCCTATTTTTTTGGTGAGAAGAGGGGTATCACTTCTATTTCCTAATGGTCTTAGTTTTCTCTTTGGTATAGAGTTAGGAAGCTTAGACTCCCACTCATTTCTTTACATTCATGTTTACATTTACTTAAGAGTTTTAGTTTCTCTATTTACTTTTAGTCTTTACATTCATGTTTACATTTGCTTGTATTAAGAGTTTCATTTCTCTATTTGCGTTTAGTCTTTACATATATGCTTTTACATACATTCATTTGTTTATGTGTTTCACTTCCATTGCTCGAGCTTCCTTCTTTCTTAGAGGAGTGAAACTCTTCCACTTTTCTAGAGCTTTGCTAAAGCCGTGAAGGGTGGAACATGATTCACTTATTCTTTGTTGAAGATTGGCTCCTTGTTAGTGTGCTTTTGTTGTACGAAGTCCTCTACTTAGAGGGATGAGTATCACTCACTTTTTTAGCATTACCAAAGCCATGAAGAGTGAGTAGTTTAACATTCACTCTTCAGTAAAAGGTGAAGGACATGTATAAATTATTCTGAAGTTATATTTATGCACTATTCTAAAGCTTAATGTTTATCCCCTTGTTTATTACATGATTGATTGTATCTAGCAAAGCAAAGGTACTTTGTATAATCGAGAGTCTTACTATGACACAGATGACTCTTGCATGGAAAGACTCCTCGTTTCAAGGCAAGTACCCCGGCAAGATCTTCATGACTACCCTTTAATCATCATCGTTATTGTGTTTCATTTAAAAAATGAATTATTACAGTCATGGTTGAATGTCTTGTAGAAACACTTGCTTGCCTGTAGACGGGTTAAGTTTCGACACGGACCATTTTTTAAACTTTTAGAAAGACATGGGAACCAATGGTCTTAATCCTCAGAGTCCATCTTCACCTTCCAATTAACTTACTGTTGATACGAGAGTTAATTGGATTATTAAGCATAAATATAATAAATCGGATAATTGACTACATGTCCTAATCCTCGAACTAGAGACAGACTTTTATTTATCTTATATTTTGTCTAGAAAACCTTCGTGAAAAGAATTTCATATTCAATCTAGGTAAAACCTCCCAATCTCACAACTACAAATCCTAAAGGTTACAATTGTTTGATTTTCACCATTGCTTACTTTGAAATACCAACACAACAAGTTCCCTGTGGATTTGACTCCAGAATCAAACCGGATTATTACTACAGCTTGACCGCCTGCACTAGGGTGTACACATTTTGGATCAAGTCAAGTTCTTGGCGCCATTGCCGGAGAACATTGGTAAAAGTGTTTTATGGTAAAAGGTAAAAAGATCTTTCTTTTTGTATATATTTTCTAGTTTACTGTAAATAATTTCTTTTTATTTTCATTTATTTTATGTCTGATAATGCTCCTCACTATAAAAATTTGTCGGCAGAATCCTCGGCGTCTGTGAACCAGTCTGAACCATATTCACTTAGATCAATAACAGACTCTTGTGAAAGTAATATGATAAATAATGATAGAAATGGAGAAGTTCCCATGAGGGAAGATTAAGTGCCTAACAATCGAACTTTGAGGGATTACTTAAATCCCACAAGATATAGTATCCCCTCATGTTTTGTATTTCATCCAGATGCACCCTCTTTTACTGTAAAGTCGGGGACTATGCAGTTGTTACCTGTTTTCCATGGGTTGGGTACCGAAAATCCGTATCTGCATATGAAAGATTTGAAGAAGTGTGTGGAATATTTCAAGACAATTCAGAACTTGCCAAGATGAAACTTTTTCCTTTCTCTCTAAACGACAAAGCTAAATAATGGCTAAATTCTTCAAAATCTCTTTCCATGCCTATCTAGCAGATCTTTCAAAATGAATTTTTTAGAAATTTTTTTCCCTTACATCTAACCAACACACTCAAAAGACAAATCATGAAATTCTCGGTGAAAGAAGGGGAAACCTTTTACCAAAGTTGGGAAAGTTTCAAAGAACTGCTCTAAGCCTGCCCACACCATGCTTTTGAGAATTGGACTCTAGTAGGAATTTTCTATGACTCCTTGCCCACTAGACTATGTCAGTTTGTCTAAATGATGGCCCAATGAGAGTTTATGGGTAAAAGTCCGGAGAAGACATTCTATTTCTTTAACACCATATCTGACAATTCTCAAATGTGGGACTTAGCCTCCAGCATAAACTCCAAGCCACACAAAAATTGAATCATCAACCTGAAATTTATGAGCTTTTCAAGCAAGTAAAAATCAACATCCCATTTCTAGATGCAATCCAACATGTACCATCTTATGCCAAGTTTTTAAAAGACTTGTGCATAGTCAAGAGAAACCAGAATGTCCAAAAAAGAGCATTCCTGACAGAACAATCCATTGCCTTGTTACAATGCAAAACCCCTCCAAAATACAAGGACCCTGGATTTCCAACTATATCACGTGTCATTGGAGATTTCAAAATAGAACAAACATTATTAGATCTGGGAGCTAGTGTTAATCTACTACCCTACTCCGTCTACCAGCAGTTAGGTTTGGGTGAACTCAAACCCACTTGCGTCACACTCCAGCTAGTAGATAGATTTGTCAAAATCCCTAGGGGCATTGTTGAAGATGTGCTTGTCCACATACATAACTTTGTCTTCCCTATTGACTTCATTGTTCTAGATACTCAACCAGCATTACATTTGGAGAACCAAATTCCTGTCATTCTTGGTCGACCCTTCCTAGCTACTTCCAATGCACTAATCAATTGCAGGAATGAAGTCATGAAATTAACTTTTAGGAATATGACTTTGGAGCTGAATATTTTCAATATTGTTAAACACCTAGGAGAAGATGAAGAAGAATGGAAAGTAAACTCTATTGAATCACTGATACAGGAACACTTGAGTGACACATTTTGTGAAGACCTGACTGAATCATCTCTGCTAGAGTCCTTCCCATCTGATTCAAATGATGACCCAAAAATAAAAAGTTTCCCTACTCATGTTGTTTAGACATGGGCCCCAAAATTTGAAGAAATTTCACCAAATGACACAAAGTCATTCTCCTCAAGTGACAGGCTACCAAAGTCTGAATTAAAACCTTTTCCATCTAACCTCAAGTATGCATTTTTAGGGGAAGATGAGTCAAACCTAGTGGTTATTTCTTCTAAGTTCATAGATTTGCAAGAGTCTAAACAGATTGAAATTCTTAAAAGTTGTTAAAGCACCATTGGGTGGACCTTCGCTGATTTGAAAGGTATAATCCCGTTGATCTGTAATCATGCAATATACCTTAAAGAGGACTCAAACCCTCTCGTCAAATGCAGAGATGACTGAATCCTCACATGAAGGAAGTTATGAGAATTGAGGTACTCAAACTCTTAGATGCCGAGATAATCTTTCCCATCTCTGATGGCAAATGGGTTAGTCCAACCCAAGCTATACTAAAAAAGTCTGAGGTTGCAGTGGTAAAAAATGATGCCAATAAACTAGTGCCAACTCGAGTCGTCACAGGATGACGAATGTTCATTGAATACCGAAACTGAATTTGGTAACTAGGAAAGAACATTTCACTCTTCCATTTCTTGATTAGATTCTAGAAAGAATTGCAAGCCATGAATTTTATTGTTTCTTGGATGGACATTTCGAGTATAATCAAATTGAGATAGCCTTAAATGATCAGGAGAAAATCACATTCACATGCCCCTTTGGCACCTTTGCATTCAAAAGGATGTCATTTGGTCTTTGTAACGATCCTGCAACATTCCAAAGGTGCATGCTAAGTTTGTTCAGTGACATGGTTGAAATTTTTTTGGAAGTATTCATGGATTACTTCTCTGTTTATGGTGACTGATTTGATTTGTGTCTGACAAACTTAGAAAAAGTGTTAATAAGGTGTAAAGAAGTCAATCTGGTGCTTAATTGAAAAAAATATCATTTCATGGTAACATAAAGCATTGTCTTAGGTCATATTGTGTCTTCTAAGTGCATGAAAGTTGACAAAATAAAAATTGATCTAATTGAAAATCTGCCTGCAAGCAAGACTGTAAAGGATGCCCGATTATTCCTAAGAAATGTAGGTTTTTACAGGAGATTCATAAAAGACTTTAGTACCATAGCAAAACTCATGTGTTATCTCTTGAGTCAGGACGTAATCTTTGATTGGAATGAAGCATGCCATAAAGCTTTTGACAAGCTGAAGGGCATGTTAATTTTCGCTCCAATAATGCAACCCCCTGACTGGACTCTTTTCTTTGAACTAATGTGAGATGCAAGTGATTATGTTGTAGGTGCTGTATTGGGACAAAAAATGATAAAAATCACATGTAATTTACTATGTAAGAAAAATTTTGAATGATGCTCAAATAAATTATTCAACAATTGAAAAAGAATTGCTTGAGGTAGTTTTTGCTTTGAAAAATTTCGTTCTTATCTTGCTGGTTCTTCTGTTGCAGTATTCACTGACCATGCAGCCCTAAAATTACTGCTCACAAAGAAAGATGTCAAACCAAGGTTCTTATAATGGATACTCTTACTCTAAGAATTTGACCTTGTCATTAAAGACAAGAAAGGTGTTGAAAATGTGATGGCAGACCATCTGTCCAGATTGACTTATGAATTTTACGAGGATGGACTGCCAATTAAGGAGAAATTTTCTGACGAACAATTGTTCATAATTAATGAGACTCCATAGTACGCAGACATTGCTAATTTCCTAGTTATGGGAACACTCCCTCTGTCATTCTCTCCCAAGGATAAAAAAAAAATTTCTGAGGGAGTTTTATAACTTCTTTTGGGAAGATCCGTACATATTTAAATTCGGTAAAGATTAGATCATAAGGCGTTGCATCCATGCCCATGAAAACAACCAAGTAATAATATTTTGTCATTCAGAAGCATGTGGTGGCCACTTTTCATCAAGGAAAACCGCTGCAAAGATCTTGCAATGTGGATTTTATTGGCCCACACTTTTCAAAGATGCCCATGCATGTTGCTTAACTTGTGATAGATGCCAGAGATTGAGAAACATTTCTAAAAGAAACATAATGTCCTTAAACCCCATTCTGGTGATTGAATCTTTTGATCGTTGGGGCATCGATTTTATGGGACCATTTCTCCTTCCTTTGGCTATCTTTACATTTTAGTGGCAGTAGGTTGAAGAGATTCCATGTCGGAATTATAATCACCCAATGGTGATCAATTTTTTTAAAAAAAACATTTTATCCCGGTTTGGAGTTCCTAAATCAATCTTAAGTGATGGGGGTGCCCATTTTTGCAATCGTCATTTCTGAAATTTGATAAAAAAATATATGATTTTTCACAAAATTGCAACCCCTTATAACCCACAGGCTAGTGGATAGACTAAATTAGCTAATCGGGAGATCAAATTAATTTTAGAAAAAATGGTAAATCCGAATCGCAAAGATTGGTCGTCAAGATTGACTGATGCACTCTGGACATATCGTACTGCTTTCAAAACAATTTTAGGCATGTATCCCTATCGATTAGTCTTTGGAAAACCATGTCACCTACCTGTAGAATTGGAACATAGGGCATATTGGGCCATTAAAGCAATGAATTTTGACCTGAACTAGGTTGAACTTTCAAGAAAACTTATGATAAATGAATTGAAAGAATTGAGAAATGAAGCATATGAGAATTCTAAAATTGCTAAAACCAAGATGAAAATTTTTCATGACAAAAATTTTGTGCAGAAGTCTTTTGAACCTTCTCAGAAAGTCCTGTTGTTTAATTCAAGACTCCGCTTTTTTCCTGGTAAGTTAAAATCTAGATGGACTGGGCCGTACATTGTCAAAAAAATATTTCAACATGGAGTGGTAGAAGTGGAAAACTCATCAAACGGTAATATCTTTACTATTAATGGCCAGAGGTTGAAACTATTTTTTGGAGGATTTTGTTAAAAAAGTGGAAACTATTATTTTAATGGAACCAGAATATCCCTCTGAGAATTGCGCTTGCAGAAACTCAAAAGGGTCAGATCAAGTAAAAATCCGACCCGAGGAGACATCATCATGAGACCCCACCTCTTTTCCTGTCTTTTCCCACCTGTCTCTATTGCCCCCCATTTTTTTCTTTCTTTTTCTTCTTCTTTGCTTTTTGTTCTGCTTCGTCTTCGTTCATCTTCCTTTTTCTTTCTCTTTCTTTTCGTCTTCTTCTTCTTCTTCTTCTTCGTTTCTTTTTTGTTCTTCTACAAATCCTAACCCAAAGAAAACCATGTACATGCACCCCGATGATCAGATCCCTGTTCTCATGATTTACATTAGTTTACTCTATTTTTATGGGTATCTTGCTGCTATTCGCACTCACACACAAGGCTTATAAGCCTACCCGAGACCCAGATCTGCACTAGGAGGATTAACGTATAAATTTTTTTTGTAGGTATCGGTAGAAGCACGAATTTCTACCTTTCAACCGCATTTTCAAGATCTATACTGGTAAATTTGAAACATTGGGGACAATGTTCAGTTTAGGTTTGGGGTGTGAGATTCTTCGTATTTTCTTTTTTGTAGTTGTTCCCGTACCATAATTTTTTTTAAATTTTTATGTTGTTATTTGTGTTGTTATTGTTGTTGATGTTCCGATCATATTAGGTACTTTGTCTTGTTTATTATGTGTTTGTGGGTCAGTTTAAATTTTCTTTGTGACTGACAGAGGTTAAAGAACAAGATAGTGAGTCTTAAAATGTAGAAAGTATGGATGCCAAACTTTTTCGGTTTAATCTGGCATTTCTACGAACTTTTTCATTAGATGTGCATTATTTGATCATGAGAAAAATAAAACTGGTAAGGAAAGACGTGATCTGACAAGAACAAGAGAAACCCCTCTGTGGCAGAAGCACTTTTGCTAAACGCCATCGTGCCAAGAGACTTGGTGCTTGTAAACAGTGTCGTAGAGTCTTTCACGAGAAGAGACACAATCAGTGTTCTGAACCAATTTCGGTCGTGCACTCGATCAATTAGACTGAATAGTGAATGGGCGGAGTAAGGATTATCCTGACACGCCATCCTATTATGGTACTTTGCTTAAGTGGTTTGTGTTACAGGAAATTAGAAGAATGACTGATAGATAAAAGGACACGGAGACAAAGGATGACTTGGATTAGACTGCTTTTAAAATTGTGGAAAATTTTGTTTTGGGAATGAAAGCCAACGGTCCAAATTTCTTGTAAATAGTGTCAAAATTTTCTTTGTTTTGTATATGGGCCGAGTAAGGAATGTCCCAAAATACCAGCCTTAAGCGTGGGTACGGACTTATCCTAAGACACCATGAAATTTTGTTTTAAACTTGTGTTAATAAGTCTTCTCAGATGGTATATAATGTAGTGTAGAAATTTTTTATTTTGATTCAACGTTTGAACGTCAGCTGCTTACATCTCTCTGTCTCTGATGAACTTTGATGGAACCAAAAAGTACTGGGAGCTCAGCTGATTCAAACGCCAATAGACCGTTCCAACGAGATTTAACGTTCGAACGCAAATAGAACGTTCAAATGTCATGACCTTACAGTACTTTGGTCTCTAACATAACACAAAAGTACTGGGAGCTAGCAACGTTCGAAATTCACTCCACGCTCGAACGATAATTTAAAAATCCTTATACTCACGTTCGAAAGTTAACCACGTTCGAACGTAAGGACTCAGACTATAAAAGCTTGCATCATCTTTTTCAGTTCAAAATCCCCAATCCCTCTCAAATTTTTAAAAACCCTAGAACCCCTTTCTATTCCACAGACCTTGATTCACCTTCATTATCCTAAAATACCCAAAAATTGACCTTCCCCAACTTATTTCACCTCAAAAGCTTCCTCCCCACTCCAAGAATTTCAAGATTTTAGCACCTACTCAAGCTCCCCAACGTTGGAACGCCATGCCTCGAATGAAACTGCCTTCCAGGAGCACTCAACCAGTGAGCCAAGAGCCAAATTTTGTGGAAGAAGTGATAGTAGAGAGAGAGGGGAAGCAAAGGACAAAGAGGTATGATCGGACTCAGTTTCCCAATGCCTTAAAGGCTGAAAGGTATGAAAATTTCTACCATAAGCATTAGGTTGTCTGCGAGAGGGATGTTGTAAGCTCTTATGTTGCTGAGCTTGGAATAGAGGAGGAGATGGAGTGGAGGAACTGGGCGTGGTACTTGAGGAACAGAGGGGATGCTGTTGTTAACTTAGTGAGGGAGTTTTACTCCGACGCCCAGATCATCAACGACGCAATCTGTACTTATGTTAGAGGCACCCACATTGATGTGGATGAAGCCTACATCACAGAGGTGAGGCAAGAAATACCTCGGGTGCAAAACCCAGCATATTCCTCCAAAGAAAAATGTACCTATGAATGTTGTAGGGAAGAAGTTGACTGGGGAAAGAGACTTTTTATGGTCAGGGCGAAATTTTCTGAAACAAGGGGAGTTGACTGATAAGTATAAGATGATGAATCTAATTGCAGTCTCTAACTTGGTTCCCTTTAGACGAACAAATGAGATCTTGCCCGACATGGCACGATTGCTTTATGAAATTGGGAAAGGGCGTAGCATCGATCTTCCCTCCCTCATTCTAAGTGAAATGAAGAAAGGGTGTGACGTGAAGAGGAGTGCACTTCCTTTTGGCACCCTAGTGACTGAAATATGCATGGAAAATGAGATCAGGCTAAGGCCCGAGATGAAAATCCAAACGCCAATGAGGCCATTAAACAAGGGCTCTTCCAAGAGAGGCCAAGGACATAGTGGTGGCCCAACGGCAAGACAAGAGGTGCCACCAACCCAAGGAGGAGATGAAGTGCAGGAAGAGCTAGATGCAGAGGAGGAGAGGGAGTTAGAGAGAGAGTTTATGCAGACTGAGGAGGTAGGCTCCAACACCCACAGATCATTACGCGATATCATGATTGGCATCGAGACCAACCAAGCCAAGATTCTCCAACAATAGATAGATATTCTTGGCTATTAAAAGGGTAGAGTAGGTGGTGCCAGTGGACTTGGAGGAGAAGAGTGAGAGGGCGATACTTCTATTCTTGGGGGAGACTATAGATGTTTGTTCCTTTGGTTGTCTATTTTTCTTTTCTTCTTGGTTTGATGAATTATTTTTCAAGTTTTTCGTGTGTTACTTTTGTTGATGGATAAATTGAATCATTAATGTTGGTGTATCAAATGATCATATTCAGTGAATGGAATGATTCAATTTACCACTTTTATTTGTGTGCAAATTTAGCTTTATATTGTTATATGTTAATAACAAATCAGATGTGGATGTTAAGATGACTTGTGAAAATGACTAAGCACATAATCGATTTGACACCTCAACTTAACAACCGAGATGTAAAACCTCATTTTTGGAACCATAAGACTGTCTCTATGATTTAATTGTCAAATGTACATTAGTAATTGCTATTCTTAAGGTACAAAGTGATCAGACTCGAAGAAGTAATCAGTATATAACCGACATTACCTGAAAAATCCAATATAATCAGTGGAGATAACAAAAGAAAACCATGCTAAGTCTTGAGCTCAATGATGCTTTTGGAGACGATTTCAAACAATTACTCAAAGTAAGCTCTTTCAGTTCTGATCTCTTTCAATAGTGTCATTAACCTTGCTTTGATTGATGTAGCTAAAGTCATCTATGCACATACCCCATAGGGAACCCTTGAGAAAGGATCATAGGCCATCTTTGGATTGATTTTGAGCCTCATCCATTTCATCTTCAAAGTAATAATCCCTAGTTAACCCTACTTGGGCCTTCAGAGACTGATTTCTTTTTTAAGAAGCCCATATGAAAACTGAGCCACAAGGACAATAAGATTGATATACCATTGTTATCTAATTTTCTTACATCCTCTTACAAAGCAGTATGATACAGAAAGGCAAGAAAAATAGCAAAGACAATGGTGGCCGCTATTCAATAAAAGCAAAATAAGTGGAAATAGCCGAAGGAGAAAAGGAAACAAAAAGACAAGGAATTACCAAGAAAGTGAAAAATGAGAAAAATGAAAGAAAGAAATCTCATTCTAAGGAAAAAACGTTGAAACGCCAAACAGATGTGTGCTAAAATACATTAAAGAGATAGTTTTTGAAACTCCATTGATGTCATTTCGTTAGCCACTGACCTCTGACCACATTACAAGCTATACAAAGTCCTAATTGATCTCAAGTCGGATGGATATGTGTGTTGTCAATCAGAAGTTGGAATATGTTAAATAACATTTCTTTAATTGCATCCATTTTCTTCCATGAGATTATGTGAAAGTAAAAGTCTGTTTTCTTCAAAACTTCACTCTTGTTCTAATTATGCATGGGTTTTTTTTTTGATTGGTCATCCTCTAATCACATGCCCTATGAGAGATAAGTCACTAAAATCAGAGTGATTTGTTTTGCTGAGAGCAATCCGAGAAAAGTTTGTGAAATCGAAGCTATTCATGGAGGGTGGTACAGTGGAATATTTGTTATATACCAATTTTTGTTTCTAGAATGACTATACTACTACTTAGGGAATTCCTAATGCTTATGTAAAATGTGCCAATTTTTGCATCGAGTGAGTACCAATGGAAAAGAATTGTAGGGGATAAGTCACGATTGAGTGTTGAATGTCTCATCGACCATGTTGATAATTCATTTTTAGTCACCTCACATACACATTTGTTCAAACGAAGTTTGTGGGTAGCTTCACCGAAAATCTTCACGAGGCAACACTAATCCACTAGGGCAAACCTAGTGGTTTAATGGCTTGTTGCATAAGCTAAATGCAACCGGATGACCTACAAAAAGGCTTACATTTAATAGTTGTATTACTAGGGACTAGCAATATCTAGGTTGAGGGGTGGGATTAATACTTAAATATAGCATATTATTATGCCCTTTTTGGACTAATTATGCTTTGATGAAGTTTAAATGATGACATTTCAGGTTCTAAAGTGGAAAAAGGGTACAAGGGCAACATAAAGTACATTTAAATGTAATACCAACACATTAGGGAACAAATGGAAAAGCTTGGAACAAAGAAGTAATGTTCGAACGCCAACTCACGTTCGAACACTCATAAGAACCAGGCAACTGAAGACAGAATGTGTTGCAGCCAAGAACCAAAGCCCTAAGGATCAAAGAAGAAATGTTCGAACGCCAAATCACGTTCAAACGTCCACTAGAGCATTGACAAGATCAGACTGAAGACATGGTGTGTGGCAGCAAATTAATGACAAGTTTTGCATGGAGTGTGGAAAGAGATTTCCACAAAGAACCACAGGCCATGTGACATCTGAGTGATAAGAACAGATCCTAGCTGGTGTTTGAATGCCCTTAGAGCAAAAGTAGTATAAACGTTCGAACGCCTTCAACCGTTAGAGCGTCCTTAACGCAGAAACAACAACAATGTTCAAACGCCAACTCACGTTCGAACCACCTCGACTGACAAACTGCAGAGTGGTTGGCTTTTTACTTTTACTTAGGCGGCAATCACTATTTATTCACCCACCCTCTTGCCTTCTCCTTGCCTATAATTTTTTGGAGAAAAGGGGGGTAGCACTTCTATTTCCAAATGCTCTTAGTTTTCTATTCTGTAGAGAGTTGGGAAGCTTAGACTCCCACTCATTTCTTTACATTCATGTTTACATTTATTTAAGAGTTTTAGTTTCTCTATTTAATTTTAGTCTTACATTCATGTTTATATTTGCTTGTATTAAGAGTTTCATTTCTCTATTTGCGTTTAGTCTTTACATATATACTTTTACATACATTCCTTTGTTTATGTCTTTCACTTCCATTGCTTGAGCTTCCTTTCTTCTTAGAGGAGTGAAACTCTTCCACTTTTCTAGAGCTTTGCCAAAGCCGTGAAGGGTAGAACATGATTTACTCATTCTTTGTTGAAGACTGGCTCCTTGTTAGTGTACTTTTGTTGTATAAAATCCTCTACTTAGCGGGATGAACATCACTCAGTTTTCTAGCTTTACCAAAGCCATGAAGAGTGAGTAGTTTCTTATTCACTCTTTAGTAAGAGAAGAAGGGCACGTATAAATTATTCCGAAGTAATATTTATGTAATGGTCTAAAGCTTAATGTTTATCCCCTTGTTTATTGGATGATTGATTGCATCTAGCAAAGCTAAGGTACTTTGTACAATCGAGAGTCTTTCTATGACATGGATGACTCTTGCATGGAAAGACTCATCGTTTCAAGGCAAGTACCCCAACTAGATCTTCATGACCACCATTAATCATCCCCATTATTGTGCTTCATTTAAAGAATGGAATATTACAGTCATGGTTAAATGTCTTGTAGAAACACTTGCTTGCCTGTAGACGGGTTAAGTCTCGGCACATGCAATTCTTGAAAACTTCTAGACATACATCGGAACTATAGTCTTAATTCTCACAGTCCATCTTCTCCTTCTGATTAACTTGTTGACATTGGAGTTAATTAAGTTATTAAGCATAAATATAATAAACCAGATAATTGACTACATGTCCTGATCCTTGAACTAGAGAGTGACTTTTATTTATCTTATATTTTGTCTAGAAAACCTTCTTGGACAGAATTTCATATTCAATCCAGGAAAGACCTCCCAATCTCACAACTACAAATCCCAAAGGTTACAATTGATTGATCTTCACCACTGCTTACTTTGAAATACCAACACAACAAGTTTCCTATGGTTTCGACTCCGGACTCAAACCGGATTATTACAACAGCTTGATTGCATGCATTTGGGTGTACACATTTCGGATCAAATTAGCTCAGTCATACCTTGGTCCAACTTTTCCGAGTCCACACATCATCCACCAAGAGTGTTGTTTGATCAAAACCTTGCACACACCTACACTCATGTTCAATGCCCATCAATGCAATGTTTCCCGTGGTATGCAAATGTAATGCCCAATTTCAAATCTCAAGTCATGTTCAGTATGTCATGAGCACATTATGAACAACTTCAATATCCTTCTGCATTTTACATGGTCAATTACATCTTAAGCATATAACCACCATTAAAAACCTTATCAAAACATGTTATACATTATCAATTCAATTAACACACTTAATCAACATAGGCATTTCATCAAACACCTTCAATGCATAATTATTAACACATAGCATGCCTCTTTCACCACATATCTTAAGAAATCACCAAAAAAAAAAAAAAATTCAACATCCCAATTCATGCTAGAATAGATTTTAACCATTCTTATACTCATTTTCCACATTTCAACTACCATAAGTATGGGTTATAAATGAGATTACATCTGTAACACCCAACCTATTTCATATTTCAACCCTAGGTTGGAAATAAACCTAATATAGAAAGGAACCCTACCTCTTGAAGTGTAATTCGAGCGGTAGAAAACTCCAAAGAATCCAAATCAAGCTTTAACCCTTGATTTCCAAAAATCTTGTATTTTGGACTTCGTCAAATCTGCTTTCTTTGGTATGATTTTGTATCCCACATCGTTTAGAACAATCTTTGTTCTTGGCCCAAAGGATTTCGAGCAAGGGTTGGCCCTAGATCATAAAGAGAAGATAAAGAACCCTAGTTTTTCTCTTTCCTCTCTCTCTTCTCCCCTTTTTTCCGAAAATCAGCTGGGTATGGAGAGAAAATCTGATTTTATCCCATATTTATGCCCCTTTGATATTTGACCCTCGTTGCGCTACACGTCCGCCTTTCATGGGTCTGATTTCGTCCTGAATTAATTAAATTACGTGTCATGTTTCAAGTTCAATATATTTTATTTGAACTAATTTTAAATTATTTTTCACGTTTCATAATTTATTTCTCACTCGCATTTAATTTGGTCATGCAACACCCAATCACCTTGTAAAACGAAGAAAATTTGACCGTCACAAAATTCAACAAAAATTAACTTGATAACTAGATTTCCCGAGATGAATCTAACTTTGAGGTCTGTTTTATCATCCGAGTTCTAAAAAAATTTGAGTTTTCAACCCGTACCGTAGATAATTACCATTTTGTCATTTTCATCAAAATTTTAAATTTTTTCGGGTTTTACATTCTTCGCCTTAAAACAAATTTCATCGCAAAAATTTACCCACACATGCACATTCGAGCACATGAATTTACGTACAGTGCCTTACCTCTCCCATGTCGCCTTCTCCACACCACGATGTTGCCACAACACCTTCACCTGCTTCACAGTCTTACCTCGCAAAACCTGCACTCGACTATCCACGATACGCACAAGTCATTCTCGAAGGTCTCTTCCGCATTAACAACCAACTCACCCCAATCCACCACATGTGTCGGATTTAGAGTGCACTTATTGAGCATGGAGACATGGAACACCATGAGAACATCAGATAAATTTAGCAATAATGCTAAATGGTAAGCGACTGTACCAACCCTATCGAGTACCTCGAATGGCTCGGTATACCTTGGCGATAGTTTTTTCCGCTTGTCGAGCCTGACTACTTCCCTTTTTGGTATCATCTTCAAGAAGACGCAAACATCAACCTCAAACTCTAGAGGTCGTCGTCGTCTTTCTGTGTAGCTCTTTTGTCGACTCTGACCTGTGAGAAGATGTTTTTGTATTAAGTCCACCTTCTCCGATGTGTCTCTAACCAAATTCGGACTCGTAGAGGGTCTCTCTCCAACCTCCATCCAACAAACTGGAGAATGGCACAACCTCCCATAAAGTGCCTCATTGGGTGTTATCTGTACGCTCGCTTGATAACTATTGTTATAGGCAAACTCCACTATGGATAAGTGTTCTTCCTAGTTACTCTTAAGATCAAGGACGCATGTCGTAGCATGTCCTCTAAAGTCTAGATGTTCTTCTCCGAATAACTGTCCGTGTGGGAATGAAAAGCTATGGTCATCATCAAATGTGTCCCTATGGCCCGCTGGAAACTCTCCAAAAATGGGTCTTAAACTTAGGATCCTGATCTGATACTATAAATACAGCTACTCCATGTAACTGAATTATCCCCCGAATGTAGAACCTGTAGAATTCCTCCAGTGTGAAGACCATTCGCACTACTAAGAAATGTACCGACTTCGTAAGTTGGTCCACTATCACCCACACCGTGTCATGCCCCCACGATATTTATGACATGTGGGTCACAAATTCCATCGTGCCATGCTCCCACTTTCACTTAGCCACCGCCATGGGCTGGAGCAACCCTACTAGTCACTGGTGCTCAGCCTTAACTTGTTGACATGTGAGACATTGACTAACAAAGTCTTCAATATGCCTCTTTATCCCCCTCCAATAGTACTGGTGGCGAAGATAATGGTACATCTTTATGCCACCTAGATGTACAACAAACTAGAGCAATGGAACTCCCTAAGGATCTCCCCTCTCAGATCCGTAGACTGGGGAACCACAACCCTTCCCTTTAACCGAAGACTACCATCTATTTGAATGGCCTAACCCATGTCACTTGTACTTGACTGTACCTGGTCCTTGATGGAAAACATTTTTGTGTTCTGTCCATGGGACTCGATCACCCTATTCAGTAGGAAAGGCGTTGACACCAAACTCCCCAAAGTGCCCTGAGTCTGACCCCTGTAGTGCAATCCAAACTATCCCACAGTCTCGAGCATTTGCCACTCCTGGGAAGTCACACTAACCAAGATTCCATGTGACCTCCGGCTGAGTACATTAGCAACCATATTTACCTTACCGAGATGGTAATGTAAAGTGAAGTCATAATCCTCTAAATACTCCATCCACCAGCGCAGCCTCATATTGAGGTCCCGCTGCGTGAAGATATACTTTAGACTTTTATGTTTTGAAAATAACTTAAACTGCTCACCATACAAATAGTGGTGTCAATCCTTCGAGGCAAAGACAATGACAACCAACTCCATGTCGTGCATGGGGTAGTTATGCTCATGGTTCTTCAACTACTGAGAACCATAAGCAACCACCATTCCGGATTGTATCAATACACACCCAAGTCCATCCTGAGAGGCATCACAATACACTGTGTACCTCTGTCCCCTCTCTGAAACTATCAGAATAGAAGCTAAAGTAAGTCACCTTTTCAATTATTGGAATGGATTATCACACGAGTCATCCCACTGAAAATTGACCTGCTTCTTAGTCAATCTAGTCATAGGTGCAGCTAGTTGAGAAAAGTCCTCAATGAACCTCTTGTAATACCCTGTCAATCCCAAGAAACTACGTATCTCAAATTCACAGAACAACCCTAAAGTAACCCTTATGGTTTTTCTTAGACTTGGAGTAGATTCGGGTGTCATCAACAAAGACCTTGACAAACTGACATACGTAGGGTTGGAACACTCTAAGCATAAGATGCATGAATGCCTCTGGATCATTCGTCAATCCAAAAGACATAACTGAGAACTCAAAATGCCCATACCATATCTTAAACACCGTCTTAGTGACATCTACCTCCTTAATCCTCAATTAATGGTAACCTGTTCATAAATCTATCTTGCAGTAGACCCATGCCCCTTCTAGTTGATCAAACCATCCAAAAATCTATGAGCTCTTTAAGCAAGTGAAAATAAATATTCCACTTTTAGGATGCATTCAAGCAGGTTCCCTCTTATGCCAAGTTTCTAAAAGACTTGAGTACAATCAAGAGAAGTCAAAATATTTGAAAAAGAGTCTTCTTTGACAGAACAAGCCAGTGTCTTACTTCAACACAAAACCCCTCTAAAATATAAGGATCCAGGGTGTCCAACTCTGTCATTTGTCATTGGAAACTTCATAATAAAACAAGCTTTGCTGCATCTTAGAGCCAGTGCCAATTTGTTCCATTCCTCTAGCTATCAACAGTTGGGTCTGGGTGAACACAAACCCAATTATATTATACTCCAATTGGAAGATAGGTCAATCAAAGTCTCTAGAGGCATTGTTCAGGTAGACAACTTTGTCTTTCCTGTTGATTTCATTGTTTTGGACACTCAGCCAGCAATGCATGTAGAGAATCAAATTCCCGTCATTCTTGGTTGACCCTTCCTAACAACCTCTAATACATTGATCAATTGTAGGAATGAAGTCGTGAAATTAACTTTTGAGAATATGACTATAAAACTTAATATTTTAGATATTGCCAAACACCCAGGAGAGTATAGAGAAGTGCGAGAAGTAAATTTCATTGAGTCTTCAGTCCACGAAAATTTGAATGATACATTTTGTGAAACCTCTGCTGAATCCTATCTGTTGAAACCTATCACATATGAGTTAACAGATGATCAAAATCCACAAAGTTGCCCCGCTCATGTTGTTGAGACATGGACACCCAAATTTGAAGAACTTTCATCAAGTGGTATAAAATCACTTTTGATGAGCCCGAATTTAACTGGGCTAGGCCCAATGAACTGAGAAAAGGCCCAAACATCCAGGACCCATGAAAGAGCCCA
>CM042186.1:17147875-17163712 GCA_023539305.1 Ilex asprella
ACTCTACCATCCACACCAGAATAAATAGATTTTTCCGAAAAAACCTGCTAATTTATAATATAGATTGAAAAAGGGTTCTTTTGGTTTTGGTTTCAAGTAAAATGGAGATAAATACGATTTTTGGTGAGTTTTGAAAATTAGCCCCAGCCTATAGAAACTGATCTGGAAAATCTGGACAGTATATAGTTTCATAATTGGTTTTATGGGTTAGAGTTTGTTTATGAATCTTAAACTTTGAGGGTTTGCAATAGATTCATAAAGGGTTATTTTGACTTTGGTCTCATGCCAAAAGGATGAAAACTCGATTTTTGGTGAATTTTTAAAGATGATTATGACCTGCTGGAACCTGGAAATTCTGTAACTTTCACTTAGTTTAGGAGTTACTTGGAACATGTATTTAGTGTTCAAAAATAGTGATTTTTGGTGAAAGATAATTCCTATGAGTCTATGTTCATCTCTCACATATTTTGTTAGAGTTTGATTTTTATAACTAGAGTTAGAGTTATTTTAACTCATGAAGGTTACCTGCAGAATGTTCAAAGATGCTAAACAGCTACGCTTAGTTGGAAAAGAACCCTGCACGTGACATTAAAATTGAACAAGAGAGGAAGTGTTCTTGAGGATTTCTACACTCATCTTACACTTCTATTAAGGTAGGGTTTCTCCTACTTGGGTTTATTTCTTACCTAAGATGTATTATGTAATGGGTATAGAATTTGGCCTCGACCAAGTTTGGTATATAGAAGTTACCTATGTAATTTTCTTGAGACTTGGTATTATGTGAAAATGTTGACTAGAAATCACTTAATGTGATCTCTTGGGTTTTGTGGTGACTTGGAATGTGTTACGTGATTACATGACTTGAGTGCCTTGAAGGTGTTTGATTAAATGCCTAGGTGAAAAATTAAGTATGTTTTGCATGGTCAATGTATATCCATACTTGTGTTATATTTTGCCTTTGGGATTAAGTGTGTTATTGGCATAATAATTGTGATAACATGCTTGGATTTGTGTTATGAAAATTGCCAATGGATATACATGCTTGTATTATTTAACATTGTGGATTATGGTGATTATATGCATATGATATAAATTGCCATGACACACATTGATAAGTAGAAATTGTTCATTAGTTGGAATTCTACCATGCGATTCTGTGAAATGAGATGAAACTCACTAATGCATCATAATCCGAGTCCTCACCGATTCCCACAACACAATGCAATGCACTCGTGCAGTGTAATTGTCATCCGATGAAAAATCCACTCAATGATCGTTTGAAAATAAAAGTTGTTTTATTATAAAACCAAATCATTGATGGGTGTTACTCATTGAATGAGTACTTTTATAAATCAAAATCTTGTGTCTTGTTGGGCAACGAATTTTAAATTTTATACCGCCGGTTTCGTATACCATACTACACTTTTTCAGAATTTCACCACAGGGGAGTGTATAACCAAGTCGCCAAGTCTTGAACCCGAGGGGAGGTCTACCCCTTCTTGCTATACCCGACACAAGTTTTTCATGCAACATGTGGCTCAATGGGATCTTCGATCCGACTTTACCTTTTCCACATGTCAATCACCAAGAATGGTATTTGATTAACCATGCATACACACACTCACACTCATGCCTAAGTCCATGAATGTGATGTCAAATGTCTGTCCATATTGCAATGCATGCTAGAATTGCCTATTCTTACTTGAAATGGTGATGTGAATATGAAATGTTGTATGTGAACATTGCATGTGCACTTATGTGGAGAGTAGCCTCTGTAGGAAATTACTCTACTGAGCGTTGCTCACCCTATACGGGAAAACATTTCAGGTGGGGAAAATACACCAACGGATGGCTCCAATTTGGACCCCCATGTTTGAAGAAAGTTGAATATGGCTTTATTTTGTGTTAATGTACAACACTTGTGAAAATTATGTTTTGGGCATATAATCTTTTGCAAATGATTGTAATAAAACATATATGAACCATTGTTAAAGTAACCTTGTATGTTTTGATATAAGTATGGATAATTGGACCCGATTTGGCCAATGTTTTTTATTGGGCCTCGGATGAATCATGTGAAGATATATTGCACAAGTTGAGTTTTGGGTAGAGCTCCCCGTACAAAAGAAACTTTGCCCTAATTTTGTTAAATTATGGACCCCAGTAAATGGGGCATAACAATGCGATATCGAGTTACTCGATATCCACATATATTTTGTGGGTTGATTGAAAATCAACGGAACCTCGAATTTTGGGGTCACACACATGCCCCTTTGGCACCTTTGCATTCCAAAGGGTGTCGTTTAGACTTTATAATGCTCCTGCAATATTCCAAAGGTGCATGTTGAGTTTGTTAGTGACATGGTTGAAGAAAAATTGGGAAGTGTTTATGGATGATTTTTCTATATATGGGTATTCGTTTGATTTATGTTTGACAAATTAGAAGAGAGTGTTGATAAGATGTAAGGAAGCCAATCTAATGCTCAATTGAAATAAATGTCATTTCATGGTAACACAAGGCATTGTCCTAGGTCACATTGTGTCATCTGAAGGTATGAAAGTTGACAAGGAAAAAATAGATTTGATTAGAAATTTGCCTGCTTCCAAGGCTATTAAAGATGTTTGGTCATTTCTAGGAAATGCAAGGTTCTATAGCAGATTCATAAAAGACTTTAGTACCATATCTAAATCCATGTGTCATCTCCTAAGTCAGGACGTATCTTTTGTGTGGAGTGAAGCATACTCCAAAACTTTTGATAAGCTCAAAGGTATGTTAATTTCTACCCTAATAATGCAACCCCCTGACTAGACACTGCCATTTGAATTAATTTGTGATGTAAGTGATTATAATGTAGGAGTTGTGTTGGGACAAAGAAAAGATATGAAACCCTATGATGCTCAAATGAATTATTCCACGACTGAAAAATAATTGCTTATTGTAGTTTTTGCTTTGGAGAAATTTCATTCTTACTCTTACTACATGAGTTTGATCTCATCATTAAGGACAAGAAGGGTGTTGAGAATGTGGTGACATATCATCTATCTAGGTTAACGTATGAATATCATGAGGATGGGTTGCTAATCAATGAAAATTTCCCTAATGAACAACTGTTCACAGTCATGGAAACACCATGGTACGCTTATATTGCTAACTTCCTTGTTACTGGTACGTTTCATCCTTCCTTTACAATGCTGTATAGGAAGAAATTCATGAGGGAGGTTCGTAATTTCTTTTGGAAGGATCCATATTTGTTTAAGTACTATAAGGATCAAATCATAAGGCATTGCATCCCCGATCATGAAAGCAGACATGTAATATCTTTTTGTCATTCTGAAGCATGTGGTGGCCATTTTTCATCTAAAAAACCGCTATGAAAATCTTGCAATGTAGTAGATGTTATTGGCCCACAATTTTTAAAGATTTCCATGATTTTTGTCTAACATGTGATATATGCCAAAGGTTGTGAAGTATTTCTTAAAGAAACATGATGCCCTTGAACCCAATTCTGGTAATCAAAATTTTTGATTTTTATGACATCGATTTTATGAGACCATTTCCCCTTCCTTTGGCTACCTATATATTTTACTGGCGGTCGATTATGTGTCCAAATTGGTTGAAATAATTCCATGCCAAAATAATGATCACTGCACAGTGACCAAATTTTTTTTTAAAATATTTTTTCTAGGTTTCAAATTCCTAAATCCATTATAAGTGATAGGGGTGCTCATTTTTGCAATTGTCATTTTTGGAATTTAATGAAAATGTACTTGATTTCTTTTAAAATGACAACCCCTTATCATTCACAGACTAGTGGACAGGTTGAATTAGCTAATCAAGAGTTCAAACTTATTTTAGAAAAAATGGTAAACCAGACAGCAAAGATTGGTTGTTAAGACTAATTGATGCATTTTAAGCATATGACACTGCTTTTAAAACAATTTTAGGCATGTCTCCTTATCAATTAATCTAAGACAGTCGTTGTCATGGAATTGAAACACAGAGCATACTGGACCATTAAAACAATGAATTTTGACTTAGACATGACTAGACTCTCCAGAAAACTTCAGTTTAATGAGTTAGAGGAATTGAGAAAATAGGCATATGACAATGCAAAAATTGCAAAGGAAAGGATGAAGGTTTTTCATGATAAAAACATATTGAGAAAAATCTTTACCCCTTCACACAAAGTCCTCTTATTCAATTCATGACTCTGCCTATGTCCTGGTAAGTTGAGATCGAAGTAGACTAGGCCTTACATTATCAAACAAGTGTTTGAAAGTGGAGGAGTGAAAGTGAAAAATCTATCAAATGGTAATACTTTTATTACCAATGGTCAGCATTTGAAACCATTTTTGGAAGATTTTATGAAAAATGTGGAAACTATTTTTTTAATGGATCTAGAATATTCATCTGAGATTTGCACTTGCCGTCACAAAAAGGGGTCGGGTCAGTAAAAATCCAACCCAAACTGACCCGAAAGGATGCCTTTATAATGCCTCAAACCCTTTCCCTTTTACCCCATCCGCTGCTGTCCTTCTTCTTTCTTCTTCTTCTTCTTCATTTTCTCTATTCTCTGTAAAATGACCGACCCCCTGCAACTCCATGGCCACACATTCCACAGACACAATCCTTTGCTTCATGTTTTGCATTTTAATTTTGTATTTGCTCATGGGTGTCCTGCTTTTGTTCACACTCACACACAAGGATTTTCATCCTAGCCGAAATCCAGATCTTCGTAAAGATGATTAATTTGTGTATTTTATTTTTAAGATCTTCGTAAAGGTCTTAAAAATATTTCATTTAAAAGTAGACATCCTAATTCCAACTTCGGTAGCAAAAGTTATGGTCGTTTGAAGTTGGTGAAAATTGCAGTGTTAAGTTACCGTACCAGTAGGTTTATGTACAACCTACCAGTATGACAAAATAAAAGGCTGAACTACCGGTAGGTTTCAAAACAGAGGGTTGTTCTACCAGTATGTTAATGCCCAACCTACCGGTAGGTTCCAAAATAGAGTGTTGTCCTACCGATATATTGAAGTCTATCCTACTAATAGGTTTAGGTCTAACCTACCAGTAGGTTCCAAACAGAAAGCCTTCTTACCGGTTTGGTCTTGTTGACCTACCAGTAGGTCAAGCCTGAAAAATCACCTACCGTTAGGTTATTTCTCGATTCCCGCTAGCTTATCTATGTTTTTTTCTTCTTTCTCTATCACCATTAAGACTATGGTTTTTGCCTTTGTTTTTCCCGTTCCTCAAACTCAAACATGTATATTCACAACGCTTCGCATATAACAAATAATATGCAATGCACATAGATGCAATGACCTAAACCAATCTATGCTCAAGTCCTAAATTAATCTCGAAGCTAGGCTCTTATACCAAGCTATTGCGCCCTAATCCCTGAGGATCCTTAATGCCCGCTAAAACTCATTAATTATCTCCTGGTGGACCAATCCTAACGGAATTTTTCATGGAGTCTCCATTGTACATGGAGTTCCACCCAAAACATAACCTAAGTCAATATAAATTCCTATCGCCCTTCCAAAGTCTAACATAAAATCTAATCCAATACATGCATTAAACGACAATAACAATTTCAAATGTAAACCATTCATTTTTTTTAAAAAAAACTTACCTTAAGTCCCCATATATATGCCTTTACAAAAGAGTATACATATGTTGTATGAACCAAAAGTACAAGGCTATCAATTTTAAAATTTGGGACCTAACATGTATACATCTAAGATAAGAGCCCAAGCTCCGAATCCATCATCGTAGTGGACCCATGAGCACGCTGATTTGCTTCAAAAGTTGTAACCTAGGTATATGTGTCAAGCAAGTAGTAATTTCTCGGTAGAGTCCAAGGTCGAACCACAGGGAGATGGGGACTTTAAAGTGAAATAGAATTAAGAAAGGAAAATATGTTGTATATTTGAGAGAGTGTGATTTGGTAGTTGAATCTTAAAACAAATATACTAAAATAACTTGAGAAAATGAGTTAGGAAAAACACTAAAGCATTTGATACTTCTTCAATAACAATTGGGTAGTAATTTAATCCTAATTTCCAATCTCAATTGAGAAACAACTAGGGAGTGAACCTAATGGGAGGATTTAAAAATGTTTAATGAGGAAATTCTCTAAGATACAACCAATAAGCTAATCCAAATGAACCCAAACAATCAATTGGTAATTACAAGCATTTAACATGCCCAAAGTCAATGATAAATAAAGCAATTGAAAAATCAAACATCTCAATTAATATAAATCAGCTAATTATCCAACACAGGCATGTACATCTAGCTATTCTACTCATAGGGAATCTCAAGTTCCTGTCACATTTAGCATAGTAATTCAAGAGATTATATAGAGTGAAAGCTTTTCCAAATAAGACGAATTGAACACTTAAGCAAAAAAATCAATTGAAGCTGAAAGGATTAATTACATCCCCAAATGTACACTGGATTTTATCCTAGCCTTAGTGAGAAAGTCTATCCAGCTATTAATTGGGGCTAAAACAAAATTAAACTAAGATTAAAGAAGGAATTAAAAGAAAGCTTCCAAATCTAAAAAACTCTCCAAAAAGAAGAGTAAAAAGTACAGTGTCCTTTTTCCAAAAATGGGGAAGATGAAGGAAGTCTTGCATCATATGACTTTCTGATTAGTTGGGAGCAAAAACCCAGGTTTGGACGTGGATAAAGTGATGGCCAGACGTGACAAACTATTAAACACGTGTTCAGATGTGATTTATAAGCCACTCGTACATGAATTTCTCAGAGCTTAGACTGTTTCTGCCTTTGATGCAACACCTCACTTTCGGACATGGATAAATTTCGTCCGGATGTGGCCTTTTGAACTTCAACCTCTAATTTTTTGTTTTTATTTGTGCAATCCAGTCTCATTTTTACCTTTTAGCCTCCTAATCTTTCCATTTTACCTACAAAATAGACAAACGCCAATTAATTCATGACAAAATCAAATAAAACATTAATATCATACAATTAAGTCCAAGCTCATGGCAACCAGCCCATAAATGATTAGAATGAATATGCATAATCCAAGATGAATCACTCCCCCAATCTAGCTCTTTCTAGTGCCTAGGAAGAATAAAAATTAAGAAAATGAACTAAATTATATATACATCCACTTTTGCAAGGCTCACAATTTTCATTTAGCCCATACAACAAGTCTTTAAACCTCTAGGTGATCCTTATTAGACGAGTGTAGTCTCACAATGGTTTACAATTACATCAAATATTAATCAATATCAAAAATAATAATATCATAATACAAATGAACATCACAATCCAAGAACTTAGAGGCATATGCAATAACTGCATGTATATATTTGGACAATACGTGAAATGCTAGAGAAATGGGCATGTATCTCACTTTCCATTCCAACTTTTTTTTCTTTTAATTTTTTTGCTTGAATATGTTTATGTTTCATGATTATCTTACCACATATACTTACATATTTACAAGAATAGTTTGAAGCACTGTATAGAAGCCCACTTAAAATCACACACCCCACGTACATCCTAGTCACAATACATTTAGTAGCATCAAACAAGTGTGATTTTAGGTTATTTTATTTCTTTCATTCTATGAAATCGCTTTATATATATATTTATATTTCAAACACATTAATTCCTTTGAGGCCCACACATACCAATTTGAATTACACACATCGATCCCTAAACCCCTAGATGGTCGAATTCGTACACTAACCTCAATCGGTCTAATCCTTTCGATTTGCACAATTCAAATAACCTATTGATTAACCCTAACTAGTGTGTCATTTAAAATGATTAAGTAATCAACTTTGTAAGATAAAACAACTAAAAACTATCAATTATTGTGCATAGATTAAAGTTTTAAATATTTTATGTTCAAAATTGCAAGGTTTAATGTAGAATTACCAAAGCATACGAGACAAATTTGCAAAGCTGGAAACAACGAAGGACCAAAGTATAAAACGACACATGGAACAGCAAGAACACGAGACATGGAAGCTCCAACATGCAACACGTGGAACCTTCTGCAAGGCACCACCGTCTGGACTGTGGTGGTGGCGTCCGTGCGGTCACTTGGGCGGTTGGAGCTTATTTATACACCTCGTGCTTGCCTTTTGCCTATAAATAAGGGCTTCCTCTTTCATTCCAAAGGGGCTGGCCACCCAAGAGCCAAGGGAGAGCTCCAAAGAGCAAAAAAAAAAAAAAAAAATGAGAAAAGAGAAAGTCGAATAGAAAGCCGGTCTGTCCTATACTCCAACCGATACTCTATATTTCTACATTTCTGTTGTATGTTTCTATTCAAATAGTTGAACTACCACCACTTTGTTGTTTTGATTAATAATAAAGGTGGTTGTGTTTTTGTTGTTACTTGTGAAAGATGTTTTAGAGTTTATGTTTTAATTTCTATTGTAATGAAAAATACCCGCATTCCTTGCTTGTCAGTAGCAATGGGGTGTGATTAGTTGTTTATACCCTTCAGTGAAGGGTAAACATACGTATCATATTGGTTAGATTATGGAAATTTTGATGTTTTATTCATATATTTTATCTATATATGTACGCTTCATGCATGATACAACAATGTACGTAATTTCGGTGTTGTGCGTGGAATTATGTCATCGGTGCATTATCAACCTGCCAATTAAACAATCACAGTGTTCCTACCAATATGACTTGTCCTCCATCAGAACACTGTGGATGTTCTACTGATGCATGATACAAAAACTAAATGATCCTCTTGAATGACTTGTTCTTTTAGGTTATTAGGGTTGTTGAACTACTATATATAACTATATTGCCAGCCGAATAACCACGGTGTTCCTACTGGTATGGCTTGTCCTCCACCGGAACGTTGAGGATGTTTAACTGATATATATATCACATATGACCTATTGAGTAATTCAAATATTCCTCATGAATGACTTGTCCTTCCAGTTCACTCGAATTAGTTAATTGACACTTCTATAACCAGCTAACGTAAGAAGTTTTTGTGTTATGATTTAATACCACCAGCTAGCCTAAGAAGTTGTTGTGTTATGGTTTATTATGTACGCACTTACTATCATGAGATCAATTGAATAATTCAAGTATTCCTCATGAATGGCTTGTCTTTCTAGTATCCTTGGATTAATCAATTGGCATCTATAACCAGCTAGCCTAAGAAGTTGTTGTGTGATGGTTTATATACATCAAACCTGCCGGTTGACTTGCCAGTAATATGGAAGTTAATTGTGGTAATGTAGCATTTCTAGTATTTAACCAATATTAAACATATGTGATCCTTAAACTGAAGGGTATCTTTTATATTATTGTCATTAACAAGCTTATCTTCGCACCTTATTTAATTAGACTAGTTATCAATGTAAGCTTACATCACAAGTTATCAAACGTTATACTGCTTCAAACAATAACTTTACTGTTTCATTTATTTATTTATTTTAATGTTAATTACTAAAACTTTTCGTGGGATCGATACTTGGACTTAAACTGAGAAAACAACAATTTGACCACTTATACTTGGGTACATAATTAATATAAATCAAATCAATAAAGAAGAGCGAATCACCTATCATTGCTAAATATAGATTTTTTTAAAAAAAAAAATCACACCACAATCATAACCTTAAAAAGCATTTGAGGCCTTACTCTACCTAGAACAACTCATAAGACTTGTCTCTCAGAATCATGGTCATCACAAAAATCATCCATAAAGACCTCAAGAAATTGCTCTACCCTGTCACTAAAGATACTTTTCATGCACCTTTGAAAGGTCACGGGTGCATTGCATAAGCCATAGGGTATTCTTCTCTAGGAAAATGTTCCAAAGAGACAAGTGAAGGTGGTTTTCTCTTGATCTTTAAGAGCAATTTCTATTTGGTTATATTTGAAAGTGATGGTGTTAAGTTTCCTATACTCAACACACATCCTCCATGCGATAATGACTCTAGTGGACACAAGTTCATTATTTTCATTAAAAAATACTGTTACATCAAACTTCTTAGGCCCACTTTCTATCCGCAATAGGGTAAATAATTCTCATATCTAACAACTTCAACACCTCTTTCCTAACCACCTCATTTGTGTTTGGATTCAAGTGCTTTTTCATTTCCCTTGTAGGTTTTGCATCCTCCTCTATATAAATCTTATAAGTGCAAATAAGAGGGCTAATCTCTTTTATATCCACATGGTCCATCCAATGGTCGTTTTATGCTTAAAAACAAGTTGGAGAAGCTTACCCTCTTGAGGCTCATGAAGATGGGATGAAATGATTACCGAAAATGTGTTATTTCTTCAAGGAAAACGTACTTCAAGTCCATTGGCAAAGGCTTCAATTCCAACTTGGGTGTTTCAATGCTTGAAGAAATTACAGGGGTGGTTTCTGGTGAAAGTTCTTCAAGCTTGGACTTCCATTTTCCTGTCTCAAAATTCTGTGAAGAATTTAACAAATTAGTAAGATCACTAACCTCATCATTATCCTCATCAAATTCTAGAAAGGATTTAGCATTTTCAACTAAAGGTTTCAAGAGGATTGAATAAAGAATAACCACTAAATTGATCATGCATAATTGAATCATTTAAGTCCACTTCATGCAAGTCATCACTCATATCACTTGGTTGTTTACACATATTGAAAATATTGAATTCTAATTTCATATTTCCAAAAGCCAATTTCATCACTCTATTTTGAAAACTAATCAAAGTATTAGATGAAGCAAGAAATAGGCGACCTAAAATAACAGGAATTTGTGCATTGGTGTTCATGACGGGTTAAGTGTCTAGAATAATGAAGTCAATTACAAAGTAGAAATTGTCAACTTGTACAAGGACATCCTCCACCATACCCCTTGGAACCTTAACTAGCCTCTCTTTCAATTGAAGTGTGATGGAGGTAGGTATCAACTCCCCAAGTCTGAATTGTTGACAAACTGAATAAGGAAGCAAATTCACACTAGCTCCTAAAGTAAAGCTTGTTCTATTTTGCATTTCCCTATTGCACATGCAATGGTGGGGAAATCGGGATCTTTGTATTTTGGAGGGATATTATGTTGGATGATGGAAGACACTTATGGTAAAACTCGGGTAAATTTGAACTTTTTCTGAAAAAGGGCAAAATGATAATTTACCATTATAATGTAGATTTAAAATACGCATTTTTCTAGAGCTCGGATGACGTAACAGACTTCACCGTTGGATTTGTGTTCTGAAATCGAGTTACCTTGAAATTTTTTGTCGAATTTCGAGATAGTCGAATTTTTCACGTTTTCTTAGACAAAAGGAGGTTGGGTGTGTGACGCTCCAAAACCGGGGGTCCTATGTCAATCGTTGATAATCCATCAACCTGCGGAACCACCCGTAAATGTCGCATAACCCGACACCCTATCCTTAACATCCCCTTAGTTGGGATTTTAACCCATGAGTTTAACCCTTGTTCATTTACCAATTGGATCCAACCTAGGTCCAATACACCTTGTTTATACTCCATTTACATCATTTGAAGGAAGGAATACTTAGTCCAAAAGCTTGGCAAAACAGTTTGAAAATTTTAAAAAATTGGAGGGAGTACTGCAGGTACTGAATACTGGTACTATTTGCTCACTGGTTTCGGATGTACCGATACTGCCTTTCGAGAATACCAGTACTGTCTTCCTACAAGATAACATTGTACCTACACACAGTGCCGGTACTCTTTGCCCACTTTTGTCTGTTTCAACCATTTTTTATTTCCAATCCATTTCAAACCCTTCCACAACCATCAAATACATGTTTAACAACAATTTCCAACATAAAAATTGATACATAAAAGTTCTATTACATAAGACTTTGTTTAATTACATGTCAAAAACTAATTGTTTATAGTAATTTTACAAAATACTCAAAATAAGCCACATTCTGGATTTATTCATCCATGAGGCTCGAATTGGGACCCATCCACCGGTGAATATCCCGCACCTGAAATATTTTTTCCATAAAGGGTGAGTTACGCTCAATAGAGTATCTCCTACAGAGGCTACTCACCAATCTAAATACATATGAATTGTTCACATCCAACATTCAACTACTCATAACATTCCAAGTAAGAGTATGCATCCAATGTTGGAATTTAACATGTCATGCCATGAAATGAGGTGAGACTCACTCATGCAACTCAACCCGAGCTCTTTCGGGCTCTCCAACACGTGCAAGTGCCAACGTATATGAATCCATCATCTATGTTACACATCGAATGACATTTACCAATCCTGGGTCTTTCGTGGGGCGGGTATTTATGGACTTACACCAAAGGCACCCAACTGACACGGAATTTATGGACTTCCATCAATTGTTCTGCGTACACCGGCACACTTTATGGATGTATACCAACGGAATACGTATCCAAATCACCGGGCCTTGCACCCAAGGGATCTTCTAGCCCTTCTTACTAACCCCAACCCTCTTTGCCATGCAAACCGTGAGACTCAACCAAGTCTTTCACCCAGCTTACTCGAGTCCACCCGTTATCACCAAGTGTGGTGTTGACGATAAACATGTACACGCACCCACAAAATATGATGTTCCCGTTCATATGCAATATGATATCTCATTGCAACAATAATACAATGTTCAATACGCTATGAATGTCATATGAACTATTCCAAATCATTTCACCATCCCTTAACAAATTATATCATATGCATATAATTCTCATAAGTTTTCACAATTTCAATATATAAACATGTATATATCAACATTTTATCTAGAAACAAAGCCCAAGAAGGTCATCACATAAGCAAGAAATAACACACTTAATTCTCAAGGAATAATGCAAACACATAGCATGCCCACAAAATTTTACATAAGTCAAGAAACTACTTTGGGCAATTTTTACATACCCATTTTAAGATAGAATTTATTCTACCAATTTTCAATACCCATTTCACCAAATCACAACCATAGGCAAGTGATATGTCTTGCTATCAACTTATCCATTCCATAATAACATTGTAGGTTGTAAATAAACCTTAGTAGGAGGGAACCCTACCTCTTGAAGCGTAAAACGACTTTGGAAAACTTCAAGAACTCGATTCAAGTTAGAATCCTCACTTTTCTCAAAATCGCATCCTTGAAATCTCACCCAAACCTAACGTCCTTGGTATAGTTTTGTAGTTCTCGACGAGAAGAACAAATTTTGTTCTTGACGCGAGTGGATTCGAGCTTCTAATCTCCGTAGATCATAGAGAGAAGGTGGAGAACTCAAGCTTTTTCCCTCTCTTCTTGCTCTCTCATTCTAACAGCTAAAGAATGGGGAGAAAACTAGATTTTTCTCCTATTTATATTTTTCAAATTCTTGGCCTATAGTTTGCCACACGTCTTTTTTTTTTCGGTTTCGTTTTCATCCCGAAACGAGTAAATTTTACTCTGGTTTAAGTTCAAAATATTTTTATTTTCAAGTGCCTTCATTTATTTTTCAAATTTCATAATTTGATTAAAAAATTCGTTTTGGGGTCACTCGAGGCCCAATCACCTCGTAAAACGCAAAAAAAAATTGACTATCTCAAAATTCGATGAAAATTGACGTGGTTGCTAGATTTTGAGAGACGAATCAAACGGTGAGGTCTGTTTTGTCATCCAAGCTATAGAAAAATTCATATTTACTACTCGTACGGTAGTTGTAAGTTCAAATTTACTTGGGTTTTTATAGGATGACCTCACAAACAGCCCCAAAAATAGAAATTGTAAATTTTCCTTATAATTGAAGAAAAGTTCAAATAAAAATAATTTGAACTTAAACCGGAATGAAATTAGTCGTATCGGGGTGAAAACGGACCCGAACAAGTAGGGGACATGTGGCATGACATAGGCCAAATATTAAAATTATAAATAAGGTTAAAAATTAGTTTTTTTGGAGATATCTCCATTGTTCAGCCTCTCACACGTTGGAATAGAAGAGAGAAAGGAGAGAAGAAAAAAAAGTTAGATTTCCAGGCTATCTTCGTCGATCTATGGAGTTCTATTGGTCAAAATCATTCGGGCCAAGAGTTAAAGTCGATCACATCAACGAGAGCTACGCAACCATACCAAGAACGAAGGATTTCACCTAAGATCCAAGAGGAGACTTTAAGAAAATCAAGAGTTTTGGGGCTTGGGAGGTGTTCCTGAGATTCTCTAAACTTCATCTCACGTTCCAAGAGGTATTGTTGCCTCCTACTTTGGTTATTTACAACCTATGGAGTCCACAGGGAATGATTAGGGGTGTAGAACTACCAATGCCTTGTCTCTTGTTATGGAAATGAGTCTATTGTTATGGAAATGCAGAAATGTGTGTAGAAATGGTTTATTTCAAGTTATACATTGATTTTGATATGTGGAAGTTTCTTGTGAAATTATTAAAAATTGTATTGGTGGGCATGCTATTTGTTTATATTGTGCCTTATGAATAACATGGGTTATGTGATAACATGTTTGTAAATTGTTGTTGATATATGTTCATTGATATATTGACATTGCGATAAAATTTAGTGATTATATGCATGTGATATCAATTGTCATGAAACACGTGGACATGTGGTTAAATTGCTCATTGGGCATTATTGCATATTGGGCATGGGGTTGGCATCACATTCAAGGGTTTGAGTCATGATTGTAGGTGTGTGTATGCATAGTTGATCAAACACCATACTTGGTGATTGATACGTGGTATCGGGAAGGCTGGATTGAAGATCCCCTTTGAGTCGCATGGTTGCATGAAAAACTTGTGTTGGGTTTAGCAAGAAGGGTCAGATTCTCTCTCTGGCGCAAGACCCAACTACATGGTTCATACACTTAACGGTAGTGAAATTCCAGAAAAGTGTAATGGTGTACGGAATCGGCGGTTGTGATACCGAATTCTATTGCCCAACAAAGACACAAGATTTTGATTTTATAAAAAACTCATTCAATAGATAACATCCAACAATGATTTAGTTTTTTAAATACACAACTTTTTTTCAAACAATCATTGGATGTATTTTCGTCAAATGACGAATTCATTACACACTTGCATTGTATTGTGTTGTGGGAGTCGGTGAGGACTCGGGTTAAGGTACATGAGTGAGTATCACCTCATATCATGGCATGACATAGTAGAATTCCACTCTTGAATCACATGTTCTTGTTTGGAATGGATAAATATTGTTGATTGTTGCATGTGCACATATGCATCTAGGTTGGGGAGTAGCCTCTGTAGGGGATACTCTATTGAGCGTAGCTCACCCACTACGGGAAAACATATCTCGTGCAGGTTACACGCCGCTGGACGGATTTCATTCGGGTCATCAAGGGTGAAGAAAAGCCGAGATGTGACTTTATATTGAGTTTTTGTAAAATATTTATGAAAATATAGTTATCATATGTAATTATGTGGAATCGTGTGTAATAGAACTTGTAGGTATCAAGTTTTATGTAGGAAATGATATTAAGCTTGTATTGGATGGTTGTGGAAGGGACATGATGAGATTGGAAATCAATTATTCAGTTTTTACATGTTTTTAGAGAGAGAAGCTCCAAGGTTGAAAATGAAGTTTTAGAGAGGGAAAGTTGAGTTTTAACATTTCCTTCACCATTTTCATTGTAGTAAGCTTTATTTTACATGTTATATTTCCCTCTTTCACACTAAACTCTTTTATTTTAGTTATAATCTAGCTTAGTTGATTATTCTTGCATTCCCATTTCTACAATTGGATATTTTTCTCTTCAAGCTCTGTAATTTAGGCATGGATGACTTTACTCTTGTAATCTAAACCTTTTATTGAATCAATACAAGTTTCATGCTTCATTTCATTACCATGTCTCTTTACATTATGTTT
>CM042186.1:17163812-17182977 GCA_023539305.1 Ilex asprella
TGCCTCGAATGAAAATTCCTGCTAAACGCAAGCCACCAGTAAACCAAGAACCCAACTGGGTTAAGGAGGTGATCCAAGATGAAAAAGGCAGAGAGAAGAGAAAGAGGTATGATCGTACCAGATTTTCAAACGCAATGAAAGCACAAATGTATGAAAACTTTTTATTGGGAGGGGAGAAATTTTCTGAAACAAGGGGAATTGACCGACAAATATAGAATGCTTAACTTGATTGCGGTCTCCAACCTAGCCCCCTCTAAAAATAAAAAATGAGATTTTACTGGAGATGGCTCACCTCCTCTATGCTATAGGGAGAGGACATAGCATTGACCTCCCTTCTCTCATCCTAAATGAAATCAAGAAAGGATGCAATGTGAAGAAAAGTGCTTTGCCTTTTGGCACTTTAGTGACAGAAATTTGTCTGAAGAATGGAGTGTGGGAGAGGACCGAAATTGAAATACAATTGCCAATGGGGAAACTTGACAGGGGCTCATTCAAGAGAAGTCGCGGACACATCGATCCATCGGCAAGAAGGTAAGATAGGCCACCAGCCCAAGGAGGGGATAAAGTACAAGAAGAACTTGACCATGAGGAGGAGAGAGAGATTGAAAGAGAGATGGATGAGGAGGGAGTGCAGCCTGATCAGGCAGGATCTAGCTCTAGTACCCGGAGATCCCTTAGGGAAATGATGATTGAGATTGAGAGGAATCAAGCTGAGATTCTCCGACAGCAAGCAGAGATCTTCAAACAACAAGAGGAGATTCTTAGCTATCTTAGGGCCGGGGCTAGGAGAGATTGATGGGGGAGATTGTTTTGTGTCGTTTTTTTTGTGTGTTTAGTTTGTTTGTGTGTTTTCTTAGATAATTTCAATTCTTAGGTTGTTTTTCTGTTGCTTCTTTTGGATAAATTGGATCATCAATGAATGATGTACCGAATGATCATATTATATGAATGGAATGATTTAGTTTATCATTTTTATTTGGTTAAAAGTATTTGTAAAATTGGCATTTTAGCATGTGGATTTTGAGATTGCTTGTTAAAGTAACTACTCACATGATCAGTTTGTCACACATCTTGGCAATCTTGACCACGGGTCACAACTCTTTTAACTGATATTATTTCTATGCTTACATTATCAAATGAACATGAGTATTTGTTGTTCTCAAAGTGCATAGTGATCAACCTCAAAAATGGAATCGGTATATAACCAACATTCCCGACAAAACCTAACATGATCAGTGGAGATTACAAAGCATAGCATGGTATGTTTTGAACCTTGCGATGCTTCAGAGGGAACACCCACATTTACTCAGGAAAGGTTTCTTTCATCGCCTATCTTTCAATAATATCATTAATTTTATTTTGATCGTTACAACTAATGTGATCTATTGACATATCCTGTAATAAATATAGGCAAGACGACACATGCATATGCACATACTTAAGAAAGGATCTTAGACAATCTTTGGATTAAATTTGAGCCTCAGCCAATCCTATCACAAAAGTATGACCCTAGTCAGCCATGATTGAGCCTTCAAAATATAAATTCTTTCCAAAAAGCCCATATGATAACCAAGCCGCAACGAACAATACTTGACCTACCTTGCTATCTGATTTTCTTACACCATTTTTTAAATCTGAATGATACAAGAAAAGCAAGGGAACTCGAAAAGATATGGGAGGCTACTATTCCATAAAAGAAAAGAAAATCAGTGAAAACAACCGAAAAAAAGAAGAGAAAAGAGGTAGAAAGACAGGGAATTGCCATGAAAGTGAAAAATGGAAAAAATAAAAGAAAGAAATCCCATTCCCAAAAGTATGGGCAAAAAGCCAACGAGAGGTGTGCTAAAGTGCATAAAAGAGATAGCAATTTTGAAACTCTATTGACGTCGTTTCGTTCGCCACTGACCTCTAGCCACACTACTACCTACGAAAGCCCTAATTGATCTCAAGTCTGTTGCATATGCACGTTGTTAATCACAAGTTGGGGTATGTTATATAGTATTTCGTTATTTGCATCAATATTCTTCCATGAGATTATGCCAAGAATATGACGAGTCTATTTGCTATAAAGTTTCACTCCATTACTAAAATATGCATGCAATTTCTAATTGTATATCTTCTAATTACATGCTCTGTGAGAAACAAGTCACCATAGTCAGAGTGAATTTTTTTCTAAGAGCATCGCTATGATAGATTTGGAAAGGCAAAACTATCCGTGGAGGGCGATTAAAGTGGAATGTTTGTTATGCACCAATTCTTGTTTCTAGAATGATCATCCTATTACAAAGGAAAGTTCAAATGCTAATGTCTCAAATGCTAATTTGTGCATAAGGATAGTACCAATGGTGAAGAGCATGCGGACTTTAAAGTCAAAATTAAGGGATGGGTGTCTCAATGACCATGATGATTATTTATTTTAATCAACAATCTCACATTGATATTTGTTCAACCGAAGTTTGTGGGTAGGTTCATTGAAAACCCTCACGAGACAACACTCGTCCTTTAGGGTAAACCTAGAGGTTTAACGGCTTGTTGCATAAGCTAAATGCAATCGGATAACCTATGAAAAAAGGTGTTAGAAATAGATTTGCTTTTAATTAATTGTTGTGACTAGCAATATCTAGGTTGGGGAGTGATTAACACTCAAAAATAGTATACTCTTACGCCATGTTTTGGGCTAATTAGGCTTTGGTGGAGTTTAAATGAAGATGTTTCAGGTCTTAAAGTGAACAAGGGTTCAAAGGCACCAAAAAGTATCTTTTGCAGGCAACCACAACATTTTTAGGAACATATTGTAGAGGCTTGGAAAAAGGAAGCAACGTTCGAACGTTAAACACCGTTCGAACTGTCATGATGAACTAGGCCAGATACTACAATTTCTGTTACAGGCAAAACCCAAAGCCCTGAAGACTTGAGGACTCTGTTTGAACGGTAATCAAAGTTCGAACGTCCACTAATGCAAGGACAAGATAGACTGCCTGCAGAGTGGTTGGAGTTTCACTTTGACTTTGACGCCCAGCTCTATTCTTTTACCCCATCCCTGCATCCTCCTTGCCTATAAATACATTAGTTTTGTGGAGAAGAGGGGAGACTCATGGGTGGAACCATTTGAGGGATTCATCACTTAGCATTTCATTTCATCCATTCATTTCAATTCTTGTCTTAGTCTTTCTCTTTGTTAGAAGAAGTGGGGAGTTTAGATTCCCACTCATTTCCTTTATGTTAATGTTCACATTTACATTTCTTTAAGAGTTGTAATTTCTTTATTTACTTTAAGTCTTTACATTTATGTTCTTAATTTACATTTAGTCTTTACATTTATGTCTTTATTTACTTCTAGTCTTTACTTTTATGCTCCCACATACATGCTTTTATTTATGTCTTGCACTTTCATTATTTGAGCTCCCTTCTTGCATAGAGGAGTGAAACTCTTCCACTTTTCTAGAGCTTTACCAAAGTCGTGAAGGGTGGAACGTGATTCACTCATTCTTCGTTGAAGATTAGCTCCTTGTTAATTATACTTTTACTTTGTGAAGTCCTCTAATTAGAGGGATGAGCATCACTCACTTTTCTAGCTTTACCAAAGCTATGAAGAGTGAGTAGTTTCTCATTCACTCTTTAGTAAGAGGTGAAGGGCATGTATTGATTATCCGGATATTATATGATGCTTTGTTCTAATGCTTAATGTTCATATTCCCTTGATTATTGGATGATTGATTACATCTAGCAAAGCTAAAGTACTTTGTATAATCGATAGTCTTTCTATGACACAGATGACTCTTGCATAGAAAGACTCTTAGTTTCAAGGCAAGTACCCCGACTAGATCTTCATGACTACCCTTTAATCATACCCCTTTATCAAGCTTCATTTAAAAGGATGAAATATTAAAGCCATGGTTGGATGTCATGGAGAAATACTTGCTTGTTTGTATGCGCGATAACTCTCGGTATAAATAATTCTTGTAAACTTCTAGTAAGACATCGGACCACGACCTTAATAAGCCATCTTTATCTTCCGATTGACTCACTGTTGGAACGAGAGTTAATTGAGTTATCAAGCAAAAAATATAATATTCCCGATAATTGACCACATGTCTCGATCCTCGAACTAAAGAGTGACTTCTCCGCCATTTGAATCAATCTTATATTTTGTCTAGAAATTTTCGTAGAAAGGATTCAATATTCTGTTCAAGGAATTCACCCACATCTCACAACCCTAAAATCTCAAAGGTTACAATCAATTGGTTTCCTTCACCGATTACTTTAAAACACCAAAACTACTAGTTCCCTTTGGCTTCGACTTCAGACTTAAACCGGATTATTACTACAACTTGACCGCCTGCACTTGGGTGTACACATTTCGGATCAAGTCAGCATCCATCAAGCTCTCTACACAAGTAAATAAAAGGTTAATATTAGTACAACTTGTGAGATATTGGTCTAGTGTCAAACCAAGCTCTCCTATATACTATTCCTCTATGCCCCTTTACTGTCCCAAAATGGGAGTATTTATAGGAAAGAAGGAGGACAAAAGGGGGTGAAGGAATCGTGTATGCTGCCCAAGTCAAAGTGAAATGTCAACTACTCTACAGTCAGTCTATGAATAACATTCGAACGTGATAGGACGTTGGAATATTTTCTTTATTTTTCTTTATGGGCATTCGTCCATTTTTTTTGTTATTGCTTTATGGGCGTTCGAATGCCAGATGGGGCCTCTCCTTCTTACTTAAGTGGCCTGTGGTCTTTTGTGAAGTTCACTTCCATAATCTACGCAATAGTCTGGTCTTCAATCAATTACAGAGGATGTTCGAACGTGAGATGGCATTCAAACAAGGTACTCAAGTACTGCAAAATCTTCTTTCTTGGCTGCCACACGCCATGTCTCAGTAGCCTGGTCTTTGATCAGTTTTAGTGGACGTTCGAACGTGAGTTGGCATTCAAATGTTCATGCTTTGTTCCAAGCTTATCCAATTTTATTCCCTAATGTACTGGTGTTACACTTAAGTGTGATATTTGTTGTTCTTGAGCCTCTGTTCACTTTAGGACCTAAAATGTGATCACTTCAACTCTATCAAAGTACGATTAGTCTCCAAAAGGCATAGTAAAATGCTAATTTTAAGTACTAATCACACCCCTAACCTAAATATTGCAAGTACCTAGTAATACAATAAAAATTTATTTTCAATGCCATTTTCGTAGGTCATCCGGTTGCATTTAGTGTATGCAACAAGCTGCCAAACCACTAAGTTTACCCTCACCGACGAGTTTTGTCTTGTGAGGATTTTCAATGAAGCTACCCACAAACTTTAATCGAACAAATGTGTATGTGAGATTGCTGGGTAAGGTAAATTAGCATCATGGTCGTTGAAACACCCAACCCTCAATTTCGACTTTTATCTCGCATGCTTCTTTCCCATTGGTACTTACTCTATGCAAAAATTAACATTTGTTACATTGGCATTTGGAATCCCCCTGTGTAGTAGGAATGGTCTTTCTAGAAACTAGAAATGCTATTTAACAAACATTTCCATTTTACCACCCTCCATGGATAGCTTTGATTTCACAAACCTCTCTTAGGAATACCCTCAGCAAAAATTTCGCTTAGATTATAGGGACTTGTCTCTCTGAGGGCATGTGATAAGAATATGGCCAATCAAAAAGATCAAATGCACAACTAGTATGGGAGTGAAGTTTTTAGAAAGCAAACTAATCATGTTCTTAGCATAATCTCATGAAAGTATATTGATGCAGTTGAAAGAAATACTATTTAACATACCCAAACTTTTGATTGGCAATACACACATGCATCAGACTTGATATCAATTAGAGCTTTTCATAGGTTATAATGTGGTCAGAGGTTAGTGGCTAACGAAATGGCATCAATGATATTCGAAAGTTAACCTTTGTTTAAGGAGGGTGGCACATCTCTTTCTAGATTTTTGATATTTTTCCGAGAGATAGTATTTCTTTCTTTCATTTTTCTCATTTTTCACTTTCTTGAAAAGTCCCTATCTTTCTTTTTCTCTTTCTATTGTTTTCCTTGACTTTTCCTTCATGCATCAATAGCTATTATTTCTTGTCTCCCTTTTTTCTTGCTTTTTTGTATCATACTAATTTATAAGAGGGTGTAAGAAAATTAGATAACAAAGGTACGTCAAGCATATATTCCTGTGGTTTGGTTATCGTATGGGTTTATTGAAAAAGAAATCATTCTATTGAAGGCTGAAGCATGGCTAACTAGTGATACAATTTTCAAAAGAAATGGCTAAGGCTTCAAGTTAAATCAAAAGATGGCCTAAAATCATTTCTCAAGTATGTACACATGTATGTGTCGTAGGCACAAGTTGCGTCAATCAAAGCAAGGTTAATGAGATTATTGAAAAAAATGAAGTGAAAGAGCTTACTTGAGTAAATGTTGAAATCTTCTCAGAAGCATGGTAATGCTCAAAACTTACCATGGTAATCTTTGGCATCTCCACTGGTTAGGTTGGGTGTTTCAGGGAATGTTGTTTATGTATCAATTCCAGTTTCGAGTTTGAGCCGCTTGCACCTTAAGAATCGCAAATACTAATGTACAATTGATAATTTTAAGCATAGAGAAAATACCAATTTTTCAAGAAATGTGGTTTTAAGTCTAGATTACTAAGTTTTGTGTCAAACTGATCATATGATTAGTTACTTTAACAAACAGTCTTAATATCCCCATTTGTTTTGTCATTTATTCACAAGAATTACTAAAGTGCTAATTCTACAAACGCATTTAAACAAATAAAAGTGATAAATAGAACCATTCACGGAATATGATCATTTGATACACATCAAAGTTTCAATCCCCAAAAATTCAAAATATCCACAATCAACTTCCATAGAAGAAGCAACCATCCACAACAAACTATAAAAGAAAAAATAACCCGCATTCACAAAACTTGAAATATCCACAACCACTACCAAAGGATAGACTCCTAAAATGAAGAAACAAACAAACCCTCAAACACCCAAAACAAGCACAAAAATATCCCTCTCTCACTCTCCTTCGAATCCAGCAGGTCCACCCCTGAGTAGGCGAAGGATCTCATCCTGCTTGGCTTCAATGCTAAGAATGATGTCTCATAAAGAGCGTCGGGTGTTGGTGCTTGGGCCTGCCTCCTAGGTCAGTGTCTGCTCTCTCTCTGCATCTAACTCTCTCTCCTCCTCTTGGTTAAGCTCATCCTGCACCACATCAGCTCCTCGGGTTGGGGACACCTCATGTCTTGCCGCTGGGCCACCACTATGACCTTGGCTCCTTCGGAAAGAAGACTTGTTCAGTGGCCCCATTGGCCTTCGAATTTCCATTTTAGACCTCACCCTAACCCTGTGGTCTTTGCACATTTCAGTTACTAGCATGCCAAACAGGAGGGAGTTGTTTTTCAGGTCATAGCCTTTTTTTCATTTATGTCAAGATGAGGGAGGGGAGATCGATACTATGGCCTTTCCCAAGTGCATATAAAAGGCGGGCCATGTCAGGTACAATTTCATTTTTTCTTCCTATCTGAGCAAAGTTTGACACCGTAATCAAGCTTAACATTTTGTATTTATTAGTGAGCTCCCCTTGTCTAAAAAATATTTTTCCAATCCAAGAAAAGTTAGGCACCCCCGTCAGCTCCTTCCCCCCAACATCCATTGCCACACTCTTTCTTGTGGGGTATGTTAGGTTTTGTACTCAAGGCACTTCTTTCCTAATTTCCCTTATGTAATCCTTCTCCATGTCAATGTGAATTCCCCTCACATAGCTCCTAACTGCCCCGTTGATGATCTCGGTGTTAGAGTAAAACTCCCGCACCAAGTGAATTCCCCTCACATAGCTCCTAGCAGGCATTTTGACCCTTGGCAAGGTGTTTTTGGTTTTTGAGGTTATGAAGTTTTTGAAAGTTTTGATTTCTATGTAAAATGGGGATTTTTGATGTGGCAATGGTTTTGGGAAGGTCAATTTTTGGTAGAAATGGGGAATGGGAATGTTTTAAGGTTTGGGTAGTGAATGAGATTTCTAGGGTTTGGGAGATTTAGAAAGGTTTTGGGGATTTTGGAATGGGGAAGACGATCTAGGTATTTATAGCATGAGTCGCATCGTTCGAACATGGCGAGCTCCCAATACTTTTGAGTTCTATTAGAGACCAAAGTACTGTGAGCTCGCTTTGTTCGAACGGTCTATTGGCGCTCGAACGTGGTACTCTGGTTCGAAAATGCTATCGGTGTTCGAACTAGCTAAGCTCCTAGAACTTTTTAATTCCATCAGGGACTTCATCAGAGGCTGAGTATTGTAAGTTGGTGACGTTCGAACGTCACTTGGCCTAAGACAATGGTTTGTGTTACCATGAAATAACATTTCTCCCAATTAAGCACCAGATTGGCTTACTTACACCTTATCTAGGTTGTCTAGACACAAATCAAATGAGTCACCATAGACAGAGAAATCATCCATGAGTACTTCCAAAAATTTCTCAACCATGTCATTAAACAAGCTTAGCATTCATCTTTGAAATTTTACTAGAGCATTTCAAAGTCCAAATGGCATCCTTTTGAATGCAAAGGTACTAAAGGGACATGTGAATGTGATTTTCTCTTGGTCATTTAATGTTATCATAATGTGATTGTATCCCGAATATCTATCTAGGAATCAGTAAAATTCATGGCCTGCAATTCTCTCTAGAACCTGATCAAGGAAGGGAAGAGGAAAATGGTCTTTCCTAGTCACCAAATTGAGTTTTTGATAATCAATACACATCCATCATCCTATGACGACTCGAGTTGGTACTAGTTCATTGACATCATTTTTTACCACTGTGACCCTAGACTTTTTGGGCACAACTTGGGTTGGACTAACCCATTTACTATCGAAAATGAAAAAATTTATCCATACATCTAAGAGCTTGAGTACCTTAGTTCTCATGACTTCCTTCATGTGAGGGTTCAGTCGTCGCTGTATTTCGCGAGAGGGTTTTGAATCCTCTTCAAGGTATATAGCATGTTACATATTAACGGGCTTATACCTTTCAAGTCAGCGATGGTCCACCCAATGGTACTTTTATGGCTTTTAAGGACTTCATTTAGTTTAGACTATTGCAAGTCCACGAGCTTAGATGAGATTACCACTAGTTATGACTCGTCCTCTCCTAAGAATGCATATTTGAGGTCAGATGGGAGAGGTTTCAATTCAAGCTTTGGAGGTCTGTCACTTGAAGAGAGTGACTTTGTACCATTTGATGAAAGTTCCTTGAATTTGGGTGCCCATGTCTCAACAGCATGAGTAGGAAAACTTTGGGGATTTGGATCATCCTTTGTCAAATCAAATGTGCTTAGTTTAGACAAATATGATTCAGCAGGGGATTCACAAAAGGTATCTTTCACATGTTTGTGAATCAACGACTCAATGGAATGTATTTCTCTCACTTCATTATCCTCTCCGGGGGGCTTAGAAATATAGAAAATATTCATCTCAAGAGTCATATTCCCAAAATTCAGTTTCATAACTCCATTCCTACAATTGATTAGTGCATTGGAGGTTGCTATGAAGGGTTGACCAAGAATAATGGGAATTTAGTTATCTGAATGCATTGCTAGCTGAGTATCTAGAACATTGAAGTCTATAGAAAAAACAAAGTTGTCCACTTGGAAAAGTACATCTTCAACAATGCCCCTCAGAATTTTTACAGATATGTCTGCCAACTAGAGCATGACACAAGTGAGTTTGAGCTCACCCAGACCTAATTACTGGTAGACAGAGAAAGGAAGCAGGTTGACACTGGCTCCGAGATCTAACAGTGCTTGTTTTATTCTAAAGTTTCCAATTATACATGACACTGTTGTACATCCAGGGTCCTTGTATTTTGGAGGAGTTTTGTGTTGAAGCAAGGCACTAGCTTGTTTCCTCAAGAAAGCTCTCTTTTGGACATTTTGACTTCTCTCCATTGTGTACAAGTCTTTTAGAAACTTAGCATAAGATAGAACCTGTTTGATTTCATCCAGAAGTGGGATGTTAATCTTTACATGCTTGAAAAGCTCGTAAATTTCTAGCTAATTGCTCACTTTTTTGACTGTTTTGAGTCTATGAGGGAAATGAGCTGGAATAGGGCATGAAGGTTCTTTTCCTTTTGATGGTTCTGGCTCTTTTTTTATCACAGGTTCAGTCTCAACTGGTTCAGTGCATGGCATTGACTCAGGTCTTGGCCTTGGAATCAACATGTTTCTGTTTGTTTTGTCAATCACCTTGCCACTTCTCAGTGTAGTTATAGCTTGGGCTTAGTCTTCTGAGGTTTCCATGATTAAAGGGTTCCCCATGTGTGAACATGGATTGGGTCAACTTTTGGCTGTGGATTTTAAAATCTTTGAAAGATTGAGTGGTTTGAGTTTTTAGATCAGTGAAGACCTGTGTGAAATTATTGTTGTAGTTCATTTGGCCTTGCATGAACTGGTTCATTGTGTCCTCAAGTTTCCTTTTGTTTGGTGATTGGTATTGTTGATATGTGGAAGGTACTTGAGGTGGGTGTGAACTTTCTGGTTGGTTCAGGGGAGTTGGTTATGTGATCCTCCAACTGAAGTTCGAGTGATTTCGCCACCCTGGATTGTATGTTTCAGAGTATGGGTTGGAGTAGGGCTTGTTGAAGTTAGAAATTGCATTTGTTTGTTCCAACAACACTTCTTTGAATGCCAGAATGGTAGGACATTCCCTAGTAGGATCTCTTGTTAGGGCACAAATCCAACACACTTATTCTACGGAAGGGCCAACATCAACTTGATGGATTTTTTTCATCTCTAAAGCTTCAAGCTTTCAAGACAAAGTGATAATTTTTGCTCTCAGGTCATCATCATCTTTCAAGACTTACTTACCCCCTTGGTAAGTAGAAGGTTTGGCTTCTATTGTGGTAGGCGAAGTTGAGTCTCACATCTGAGCACTATCAGAAATGGTCTCGAAAAAATTGAATACCTCCTCCGGATTTTTTTCAATAAACTCTCATTGGGCCAATATTTCGACAATCTAACATAGTCTAGAAGGCAAAGAGTCATAGAAAAATCCTACCAGAGTCCAATTCGCAAAAGAATCATGGGGTCAGGAATGGAGAAGATCTTTAAATCTCTCCCAACCTTGGTAAACAATTTATCCTTCTTTAACCGAAAAATTCATGATTTGCCTTTTGAGTTTATTTTTGTGGTGGAGATTAAATTTTTTTCAAAAAAATTCATTTTGCAATGCCTGCCACTTAGGTATTGAAAAAGCTTTTAACAAATTTACTCATTGTTTAGTTTTATCCCTTAGAGAGAAAGTGAGAAGTTTCATCTTGGTCGGTTCAAAATTGTCTAAAAATGTTCCACACACTTCCTCAAAATCTTTTATAAGCAGATATATATTTTTTGCATCCAATCCATGAAAAACAGGTAATGACTGTACTGTCCCCGACATTATAGTAAAGATGGGCTCATCTGGAGGAAATACAAAACAAGAGGGGACACTTTTTCTTGTGGGATTTAATTAATCCTGCAAAGTTCGAATGTTAAGCACTTCCTCCTCTCTCATAGGGACTTCACAATTTCTGTCATTATTTGTCATATTACTCTCACAAGAGTCTACTATTGATTTAAGTGAAGTTGGTTCAGGTTGATTCACAGACACAGAAGATTCTATCGGCAAATTTTGATAGTGAGGAGCGTCCTCAGACATAATATAAACAAAATAAAATTATTCACAATAAACCAAAAAATATGTATAAAAAAATGTCTTTTTACCTTTTTACCTTAAAACACCTTTTATGGCTCACCTGTAACAACGCCAAAAACTTGACTTGATACAAAAATGTGTACACCCAAGTACATGAGATCAAGCTGTAGTAATAATCCGATTTGAGTCCAGAGTCGAATCCTCAGGAAACTATGATTGGTGTTTTGAAGTAAGCAATGACACAGACCAAGTAACAGGAAACCTTGGGAGGTGAAGTTGTATGGTGTATGGGATTTCCTAAAGAGAATGTTGAATTCTTTCCAAGAAAGTTTTCTAGACCAAATATACGATAAATTATCAAATGTAACAATCACCCTTTTACTTGAGGATCCGAACATGTAGTTAATTATCTCGTTTATTATACTTGTGCTTTATAACTTAATTAACTCTCGTATCAACAGCAAGTTAATCGAAAGATAAAGATGGACTATGAGAATTAAGCACATGGTTTCGATGCTTTTCTAGAGTTTACAAGGATTGTTTGTGCTGAGACTTAACCCATCTACAAATAAGCAAGTGTTTCTATAAAGCATCCAACCATGGCATTAATAATCAATTCTTTAAATGAAAAACAATAATGATGAAGATTAAAGCGTAGTCATGAAGATCTAGCCAGAGTACTTGCCTTGAACGAATGAGCCTTTCTATGCAAGAGTCATCCGTGACATAGAAAGAACCCATGGTTATACAATGTACCTTTTGCTAGTGCAATCAATAATTCAATAGACAAGTGGAATATAAAGCATTTAAGCATAAGAACATTGCACAAATATAACTTTTGGATGATATATACATGCCCTTCACCTCTTACTAAAGAGTGAATGAGAAACTACTCACTCTTCATGGCTTTGGTAAAGCTAAAAAAGTGAGTGATGCTCATCCCTCCAGGTAGAAGGGCTATAAAGTAAAAGTACAATAAAAAAAGAGTCAATCTTCAATGAAGAATAAGTGAATCACATTTCACCATTCACGGCTTTGATAAAGCTCTAAAAAAGTGGAAGATTTTCACTCCTCTAAAAAAGAAGGAAGCTCAAGCAATGGAAATGAAAGACATAACATATAAAAGTAGAAGAAAGCTAGTCACATTTGGAGGGTGGCATCCTCAACCAAGAAATGGAGGGTTGCTTCCTCAACCAAACAATGAACTATCTCCCTTTATACAAGTAAATAGAAAACAATTCTACAACTAAATGAGTGGGATTCTCAGCCTCTGTCAAGCACTCTACCCAAGTAAATAAAAGCTTAAGATTAGTACAACTTGAGAGATATTGGTCTAGTGCCAAACCAATCTCTCCTATATGCTATCCATCTATGCCCCTTTACTCTCCCAAAATGGGAGTATTTATAGGTAAGGAGGAGAACAAGAGGGGGTGAAGGAATAGTGTATGCTTGTAACACCCTACATTTTCTTTTACATATGTATATAGATATGTATAGTAAATAATAGTTGTAAACAGGTGGATATGTGTGGCGATGTGTGTTTGAATTTGGTAGATTAGAAAAGTAGATATCTAGAACGTTAGTGGAAATAATAGTTGAATTTTAGTTTTAACAAGTAAAAATATAAAATTTTAGGTCCTTGAACTTGTATTAAATAGGTTTGGGATAGAAATATGTGTTGAAGAGATTTGGGATGGCTTTGGAAGGGTGTAAGATGGATTGCAAATGAAAAATAAAAAAAAAAAGGGAAAAACTGGGCAAAACCGTACCGGTACTGAAGCGTACCAGTACTGCGTGCCGGAGCAAACTGGTCCAGAGAGTTCGACGTACCAGTACGGCCAAAAGTGATCTGACTATTAAAAGTCGCGATCTTGGTCCGATTTTAGCCTTATAAATACCCAAGGTCGCCTATTTTGACTCCATTTCAGCCCTCCAACCTTAGAAACCCTAAGAGAGAAAGAAAGGAAGCGAAGAGAGGAAGAAAGGAAGAGAAAAACAAGAGTTTAAAGGAGTTAGTCAAGATCAAACCTAGCTTCCAAGAACAAGGTAGAGAATTTCTTCTCTTTCTCTTTCATTGAGATTAGGGTTTATGCATATATGTAAGTTTTACTATAAATGTGATATATATATCATATAAAATCATCATCTCTTAATCTTTTGGGCAATGAATACATGTTTTATCAAAATTAGGGTTGATTACCCATGAAATTCCTCTTTTGTTTGAAAAACCCTAGATTTTTGGAGAGGGATGAATTTTCTTCTTAAAGTTTTATTTTATTGTTGAAATTGGGACCATAGAACTTAGTGTTGAGTAATAAATGATTTCCTTGTGATCTCTTGCATTTTTCATAGTTGATTTTTGAAATTATGACATGATGAAATTGGGAATTTTTAGAAATATGCTTGTAATTGAGGATATGTTGGTTTCCTTGTTGTATGGTTGTTGTGAAGGACTTGAATTGCCATCGAAAGATGCCGTAGAGTGTTAGAGGTTAGTCTACCCCAGTGGGGGTGAGATGATTTCCTAACAATTGTAATTAGTGGTCAATTGGTAATGACACCACTATCGTTCGCTGGAGTTCGAACTAGGGTTGGTACATCTATCCTGGGAAGGTACTCGTCACTTTCATTGGTATGGTAGACACCATTTTCCAAAGTGCTTGTGATTTTGATTATGATTGGTGAACTAGGTATAGTCGTTGGGAAGATTCTTAAGTAACAATCAACGTACATGGTATGAGATGAACCAATATATACAAATATATCTAGATGAGAACATGGATTGGATTAAGTCGGAGTCGGTGCATTGGTATAGGACAATGCAACGGCTAGCGATTTTCCTAACCATTTGGGAATGGTTTCTTTTGAGACTTACTTTGTAATATTTCCATGTATTTATCGTTGTTGTATAAGCTTGAGATCGATCTAAATGCCCTTGTTTTATTTCAAAAGCTATATGTGCTATTTTTTTATATGAGACCTATCGGTTTTATATTTTTTCTAAACCTTGTTTGAGTTTGGGAAGATTTTGCTACAGAGCTTTGTACTCATCCTCTACAAATACATATTTTCAGATTTTGTGTTAGAGGAGGAGTTGGAAGTAGAAGAGCTGGTATACTGCGAGACTCTACTAGACAGGAGTATGGATCCTGAGGTGGACACTCAGATCACCACATTCTTATTCACTAGACTAGGATATTCTTTTGAAAATGATGTAAAACCTAGTTTATTTTGCTATACTCCGCTGTGTTGCATTATCTCATTTTGTTGAAATGTAAAGGCCAAGATGGACCTATTTTTTTGGGGTTATAAATGCCATAACTTGGCTTATTCTTTTAGAATGATATTGTCCATGATGTATATGATGAATGAAACATTTTCGTAACAATGGTGTTATCTAATGCTCTCATGATGTAAATGGTAGTTAGAATGTAATGTCGTCCAAGGGGGTGTTTGGGGTGTTAAAGATTTGGTATTAGAGCCTCGGCTTTAGGTCTTAAATGGGAGCTGTAGGTTATTGATTCACACTAGAGAAATAGGACACGTAGAAAGAAATTATTCGGTCTTGCTTTATAGGAATCATAGGCTTTAGATTAAAATAATATTTAGGATGTCTTGTACATCAATAAACTAAATTGTAAATTGATGTGCAAGATGGACGGAGGCCGTGGCCGTGGCCGTGGCCGTGGACGAGGACATGGGGACCAAGCACCCCTCCTCCGCCACCACCTCCTGAAGCCATGAACGACATATACCAATATCTGAGGGAGCTCACCACTCTAGTGTAAAGCCAGAATGGAAACAACAACAACCACTACCCAAATGGTGGGATTCATTCACTAGCCTAAGTACCGGGCAACGGGAACGGGCATAAGAAGATGGTAGTCCTTTGGGAATTTGTACGCCAACACCCACCTACTTTCCAAGGAAGCTCTAACCCCTTGGATGCGGATAAATGGATCTGCCGAGTGAAGAAGATCTGTGACGACATGGGAGTTATCGAGGACTTGCGGGCTGGTTTGGCCATCTATTTGCTCGAGGGGGAAGCCGACCATTGGTGGGACTCCGTGAAACGAAGGAGGAACACCGATGTACTCACTTGGGAAGAGTCCGACCAAATCTTCCATGACAAGTACTTTTCGGAATCAGTCAGAGATCGGATGAATACTGACTTTCTGGTTCTACGACAGGGCAGCATGACCATGACCGACTACGAGAGGAGGTTTGATGAGCTATCCCGATATGCTACGGAGTTTATAACGACTGAGGCCAGCAGGGCCAAGCACTTTGAGTTGGGATTGAGGTTGGCCATCATAAAGAAGTTGGTGGCTCTCAAGATTAGGGATTTTGGGGATCTTGTCGGCCGAGCTGCTATAGTGGACAGAGCTTCACGAGAGGAGGCCCGATTCGGGTTGGTTCTAGTAGTAGTGGAGTGCGAAGGGCATCAAGCAGTTGGATCGAGACCTCAAGCAGTTCAAGGAGAGGGGGCCATTCAGACTAGAACCAACCCTGACCCCCATCAATGTTTCGCATGTGGAGAGGTAGTGGCAACCAATATGCCACTACAACAACGGAGACCGTTACAAGCTCAAGCCCCTAGCGGTACCAATCAAGGGAGGGTATTTGCTTTGACCCAACCTGAGGAAGATGCCTCAAATGTCATTGTGGAAGGTATCATTCTTCTTTATAATTCATGGGCCCGAATTTTATTTGATTCTGGTGCTACACATTCATTCATACGTACCACCTATGCTCTTAATTTGGGATTGGGTTTCGAAAAGCTAGAGTATGTATTAAATGTTGACTTGCCTACGGGAGAACGGTTGTATACTAACAGGGTGTATAGAGGGTGTGTACTTCGAATTGGAGATCATGGACTGACCGTAGATTTGGTTGTGTTAGATATGAAGGGGTATGACGTTATATTTGGGTGAAATTGTTGTCCACTTTTTAGGCGGTAATGGATTGTTTCCGCAAATGGATTACATTTCAGTTGTCAAGAGGAGTCGTTTTCAGTTTTGTGAATAACCGAGATTCTTCCCATCCATTTCCTATTACTGGTAATAAATTTTTAAAGGCGAAAGCGGAAAGTCATTTGAGTTTCTTAGCTAGCTTGATGGGAGATGATAAGAATAAAATTCATACGGAGGTGGTGTTAATTGTATCGGAAATTTTGGATGTTTTTTCCAAGGAATTACCCAGATTACCGCCACATAGGGAAATTGAGTTCAAAATCGATCTCTATCCGGGAATTGAACCCATATCTATTGCTCCCTACCGTATAGCACCTTTGGAGTTGAAGGAGCTAAGAAAGCAGTTGGACCATCTACTGGCAATTGGGTTTATCTGTTTGAGTACTTCACCTTGGGGAACCCCGGTCCTCTTTGTGAAGAAAACGGATGAGACGCTTCAGTTATGTATGAATTACCGAAAGTTGAATCGGGTGATAGTGAAGAATAGATATCTGTTGCCCCGGATCGATGACTTATTTGATCAGTTGAGAGGTTCTAAGTATTACACTAAGATTGATCTTCGCACGGGGTATCATCAGCTGCGAATTAACGAGGAGGATATTCCTAAGACTACTTTTCGTACCCGGTATGGTCATTTTGAGTATACAGTGATGCCATTCGGATTGACTAATGCCCCTACAGCCTTCATGGATTTGATGCACAGAGTCATCCGGCCTTACCTCAATCAATTTGTCATTGTGTTTATTGATGACATTGTGATTTACTCACAGACTCAAGAGGAACATGTTCGCCATCTCTCTATGGTACTACAGACATTGAGAGACCATAATTTATATGCAAAAATGAGCAAAAGTGAGTTTTGGATGGGGAAGGTGAAGTTCCTAGGTCATGTGGTGTCAGAACAAGGTGTAGCGGTTGATTCCGCTAAGATTGAAGCCGTAATGACATGGGAACCACCGAAGAATGTGACCAAAGTGCGTAGTTTTCTAGGCTTAGCAGGCTATTACAGGAGGTTCGTGGAGGGATTCTCCAAGTTTGCGATACCGATGACTCACCTCACGAAGAAGGGGGAGAAATTCTTGTGGACTCAAGAGTGTGAACAAGTCTTTTGCACCCTGAAGGAGAGGTTAACGACGACACCTGTCCTTATTATTCCGAATGGTAGGGAAGGAAACAATGTGTACACTGATGCTTTGTTGTGAGGCTTGGGATGTGTGTTAATGCAAGGAGGAAAGGTAGTTGCTTATGGCTCAAGGCAACTCAAGACTCATGAGCATAATTATCCCACTCATGACTTGAAGCTTGCCGCCGTGGTTTTTGCCCTCAAGTTATGGAGGTGCTACTTGCATGGGAAAAATTTTCAAGTGTTTTTGGACCACAAGAGCCTCAAGTATGTGTTCACACAGAAAGACTTGAATCTCCGACAAAGAAGGTGGATTGAGTATCTAGAAGACTACAATTTCGCACTCAACTACCATCCGGGGAAGGCAAATGTAGTTGTCGATACGCTTAGCGGGAAGTCTCAGGGTGAACTAAATGCTCTTGTAAGTCAATGGAAGATGAGGGATGCCCTTGGAGATTATGACCTATGGGTTGGAGAAAATGGACCTCGACCATGCCTAGTCAACCTTGTAGCCCAACCTACCCTCCAATGTTAAATTGTGGAGTTACAACGCTTGGATCCTGACTTAGAGTCAATTCAAGCTAAATTGGAAAATAGGGACACAATTGAAGGGTGGTCTTGGAAGAAGGAAGAATTAAGATATAAGGAGAAGTTGTGCATTCCCGATAATTCATCCCTAAGGGAGGAGATACAGGGAGAGTGTCATCGCTCCAAGTTTGTAATCCACCCCGGTAACACAAAGATGTATAGGGACATGAAGCGTCAGTACTGGTGGAAGGGAATGAAGCAAGATGCGACCAAGTATGTGGCAAAATGTACAGTGTGCCACACGATGAAGATTGAGCATCAAAGGCCAAGAGAAGTCCTACAGTCTTTGCCTATTCCCGAGTAGAAGTGGGATCATATCACCAAGGATTTCGTGTCGGGCTTTCCACGGACTTCGCGAGGACATAATGCTTTATGTGTCATCATAGATAGACTCACAAAGTCCGCCCATTTCTTGAGTATGAAGACCACGAACAACTTAGAGACCTTGAGCAAGTTGTATATCTGCGAGATTGTCAGGTTGCATGGAGTTCTACTATCTATCGTATCAGATCGCAATTCTCGTTTCATGGCACAGTTTTGGCAAAGTCTTCAAACAGCAATGGGGACAGAGTTACACTTTAGCACCACATTTCATCCTCAAACCGATGGTCAATCCGAGATAGTATACAAATTCTAGAAGATATGTTACGGACTTGCATGTTAGATTTCAAGGGAAGTTGGAGAGATCATCTATCGTTGGTGGAATTCGCATATAACAACAGTTTTCAAGCAAGTATTGGGATGACACCGTATGAAGCATTATATGGAAGGCCATGTCGATCACCGACTTGT
>CM042186.1:17198198-17211284 GCA_023539305.1 Ilex asprella
TACAATTCCCCAATTATCCCAATTTACAAGCATTTATCTAAAATCCCAAAATATATCATGCAACAATTTCACAACCAACCAAGAAAAGTACATGAGATCCCAATAGCATCATCTCATGGTTCGATATGAAACACAAAAGGTTTTGAAATCAAGAATTAAGAACAATTTAGAGAAAAGTTCATCTCTCTTGAAATCTAGGGTTCTTAATTAAGGAAAGGGATTCAAGGGTTAATCAAACAATAATATTGTTTAAATCATGGTAGTAATCGCGAGGGTATTAAGAAACAAGGATTATATAGCCTACATGTATAATTTTAAAATGAAAAAACAATTACATATATATAGGCCCTAGCCTCAATGTAAGTGAGTGAGAGAAAACCCCTACCTTTTGTTCTTGAAAAGTTAGGTTTTGATGGACTCCAAGGTATGAATTCCTTCAAAGCAAGTGTTTCTCTCTCCTTTTCTTCTTCTCTTTTTCTTCTTTGTTTCTCTCTTAGGGTTTTTAATGTTAGAGGGGCCGAAATAGAGCCAAATGAGGCAACATAAGGTATTTATAGGGCAAAAATCAGACCAAAATCGGACCAATACTGTACCGGTACCTCGAACTCTCTGGACCAAAGTGTACTGGTACATAGTACCGGTAGGGTTTTGCACAGTTTTGCCTTTTTCCTCCGTTTTTCATTTCCAATCCATCCTAAACCCTTCCAAAACTAACCCAAACTTTCACAACATACATTTGTACCCCAAACATAGTTACTAGAAGTTATTTTACAATTCATGTCACCCATTCACTAGCTAAACTAGCTTTAACTATGATTTACACTGACATTTGAAATTTTTACTTTTCCAACCTATCGAATTAAAACACACATCACTACACATATCCAGACTTTTACTACAAGTAGTTTCTATATATTTCTATACATATATATAGACATATACACACAATCTAGGTTCATGTTTTGAGATTATGGAAAATCAATCAAGAAATCTCCAATTATGATACTTCCAAAGAGGCATGAGACATCTTACAAGTTTCTACGAAGGAACAACTTTAGTACAGATTTCATTTCAAGGTACACCTCATAATTCGAGACTTTAAGGATGAAAATTTTAGCAGCTTGTATGCTAGATTGAGCTACACTGTAAATTCATCCTTTGCATTGGATACCAAGTATGATGGCTCCGCGATCAAATGGAAAATGTTTAGATCTTTACCAAAGAGGTTTCATGCTAAGGTGATTATCTTAGAAACCAAAGTCAATTTGGAGATGGTGTCAATAGAAGACCTAGTTGGGTCTATTTTGACTTATGAGATGAATCTCCATTTGCCTGAAATATCAAGGGGCATGATTTTAAGCTCAATATGAAGAAGGAGATATGTCCAAGGCACCTTGTTTGGGAAAAGAGAACCAAACCTAATTTGCTAGAAATTTTAAGAAGTATATCAAGACCAGAGAAGTTAAGTCCCTAGGGTCAAAAGGAAAGTCAAGTAGACCTAAATTTTCCAAAGAAGGGGGAGAAAATAAGGGGGGAAATAAAGAAGGGCAAGGACCTAAATACTACAAGTGTAAAGGGTTTGGACATGTGACTTAGGAATGTCCTAATCGGAAGAAGAAAAATTTGCCCATAGAGAGGAGAGAAAGTAACTCCAAGTCAACTACGAGTGAGAATATTTCCTCTCAAGAAGATGAGGAAGAGTTCATGGATTTAATAGGCTCACCCTCCTTGGAGAGAAACTTCAAAAGGTGAAATTAAGAGAAAGAGTCATCCATCCATTTTCCAAGCTATCTTGAGAGGAAAAAAAGTGTGGTAGACATGTGTGGACCTTAAGAAACTCACCACCTCAACTAAGTTGAAAGTCCCAAGAGCTACCAAGGAGCTTTAGTCACCTAAAAGGTTCATGAGGTGAGAGTGTGGACCTATGTGCATAGTCATGCATTGCATCTTATATCCTAGTTTCATGCTTTTTAAATAATTTTTTCCTTGATTATTTACTATGCTTTTAGTATATGAAAAAAATATTTTTGATGCTTTGTTGGGCATACTATAGGATTTATTTGTAATTTCTTTATTTTTTTTTCTTTATTGTTTTATTTTGGGCATATGTTTTGTTTTTAGGTTATTTATGAAAAATTAAAAAACATTGAAAAAGGAGAAAGTTTAAAAATATTTTCTTTTGTTGTTGATCATTGTAAAACACTCATTGATTCGGGTCACAACTTTTTCATCCTTAAGGAAAAGTTGAAAAGTGCATTACTATAAGTCATATTAGATGATAAAGAACTTAGTAGTTATTAGTCCTAATGCTTGATCCTTAAACCAAAATTTCTTTCACCTTTGGGTGCTTAGATTTTGTAAGTTTGTAAGACCCCGTATTAAAAATTAAATAAGGATAGTATTCTCTTAAGATTTCTCTTAATATAAATAAAATGATGGTAGAAACTTAGAATCATTGTTTAAAGACTGATTATGAAGTTTGAGTTTCAAACAACTTGACTTCCAAGTGAAACTCAGTTTCTAAGGTGTGTAAGCTTAAGAAGGGTGATTAGGTAAGTTTTCAAGTATTTTTAGGTCAAAATAAGATTTTCATTGAATCCGAAAGTTCAAGAAACATAGGGAGAAGTAATATAGGGTGTAACAAACTTAGGAAGTATTCTAGAGTTAAAGCACATTCTAGAAAGAATTTGGATAGGAAGAAATTAGACCTTACCTTAGTATTTCGACCATAACTTTTTATCCTAATGTCAATTTGATCTAAAAAATTTGCAGTAGATACTAGACATCTCGTATTAAAAATTAAATAACGATAGTATTATCTTAAGATTTCTCCTAATATAAATAAAATGATGGTCGAAACATAGAATCATTGTTGAAAGATTGATTATGAAGTTTGAGTTTCGAACGACTTAACTTCTGGGTCAAACTTAATTTCAAAGGTGTGTAAGCTTAAGAAGGGTGATTAGGTAAGTTTCCAAGTATTTTTAGGTCAAAATAAGATTTCAATTAAATCCGTAAGATCAAGAAACATAGGGAGAAATAATTTGGGGGTGTAACAAAGTTAAGAAGTATTCCGGAATTAAAGCACATTCAAGAAAGAATTTGGGTAGGAAGAAATTAGACACTGCCTTAGTATTTCGACCATAACTTTTTTCCCTAAAATCCATTTTACAATAGATACTAGACATACAGGGCTACAAAAGTGTATTTCAAGAAAATTTTCCAAATCAACTTTTAAATTGGTCAAAACTTCACTGGAAGTTTCAGCAGAAACAGAAAGTCCATTCGAACGAGAAATGACGTTCGAACAACCTACGTTCGAATGTGAAAGTCCGTTTGAACGACAGTGCATTCCAGTACTTTTTGTCTAATGGAAAAAAAAGTACTGGGAGCGAAGGACGTTCAAACATCAAAATGACGTTCGAACATGAGTTACGGATCTGGGTGTTCAGAATCGCGCATAGGAGGCCATTTTTTCCACTATAAATACTTAAGGACGGCTCCATTAGCCTCATTGCAACATTTCTAACCCTAAAGTCTTAGAGAGGAAAAAAGAAGGAGAAAAACACAAGATCAAGGAAGATTTTCACAATGAAGTGAATCAAAATCTCAAATTCTTCACACAAAACTAAGGAAGAAGGTAAGGGTTTTCTTCCGTTCTTGTTCATTGAGGTTAGGGTTTATATATATGTATGTTTTGCTTCTAAATCTTAGATATATGCTATGAAATACATGTTTCTTGAAGTTATTATAAATATCACCTTATTTTGAATGTATTTATGGTTTCATAGCCATAAAAATCCTAGTTTTTTATAAATATGAATTTTTCTTATTAATGTTCACTTGTTCTTGATTTAAAAACTCTAGTTCTTGATTAAATACTAAAAATTATATATTTGATGATCTCTTGCTCATTTTTCTTAAATTGTTCCATTGGAAAAATGAATATGGATTTGTATATAAAATTTGTGGATTTTTGGATTTACTTATGACATGAGAAAATGGTTGGTATTGTATCTCTTGTATGGTTTGTTGTGACAGACTTGAATTGCCTTCGAGAGTTGCCACAGAGTGTTAGAGGTTAGTCTATCCCAGTGGGGATAAGATGGTTTCCTAACACTTGTAGTGGATTGTTGTTTGTGAGAGCAACCACTATTGTTCACGTAGATTCGAGGTTGAGGGATGGTATATCTTTCCTGGGAAGGATTCATCAATGTCGTGAGAGACGGTATACGCCTTTCCTAAAGTGTTTATGACGTGCCCTGCGGGAAATGATTGAGATTATGTGGTTGTGATGGGTGAACAAGGTAGAATCATTGTGTAGATTCCTGAGAAGCAACAAATATACATGAGAATATGGAATAATGTTACTAAGTTATTTGTTAATTGCTTCAACTTCTTGCAAGTTTATTCCTGTTATTGATTCACTGTATTTTGTACACTTAAGATCATTTCAACTATCACAGTTTTACTTCTTCATTCAATAAATTGCTACTGTGTAAACTTGAGATCTTATAAATTGTCACTGTTTTCTTTCAAAAGTTACATATGATATTTGTGAAATGAGACCGACTTATTTTATATGTTTTTTAAACCTTGTTCGAGTTTGGAAGGATTTTCTTATAGAACTTAGTGCTCACCCCCTACAAACAATGTCTTTTTCAGATTATGGTTTAAAGGGGGAGCTCGGAATTGATGAGCCGGTATATTGGGAAGCTCTAATAGATGGAAAAGTGGTTCCGAGATGGACATTTAGGGCTATTTCTTTTTATGTTCGAGACTAGGAGATTCCTTTTGAGATTATGTGACATCTAATATGTTCTTTATTCCTCTGCTAGATAATAGTTAATTTTTTGGGATGTAATTGTTATAGTTTGACATATTCTTTTGGATGATATTATAAATATTATGGACGATGAATGAAATTTTCTTTACTTATGAATGGTATTAGTCGCTCTCGTGATGTCAATGATTTTAGATAGTAATGTTGTCCAAAAGGGGATTTTGGGGCATTACAAAGTCTTGACAAAATCATAAAATCAAGTGCACATTGAACCATTCATCTTCATGCTTAGGAGTCTTGTTAGTTTGAATGATTAATGACCATACATGACTCTAAGTGTTTGTGATAGGTATAAACATAGCTAAAGGTTAGTAAAATCTCAATCCCTTAAAAGGCGTCAAAGAGCCCAATGAGGCCAATTAAATGGTAAGACATAAAAATAAATGGTTAGTGTCAATTTCACTTGAATTGTTGAAAGTAATATATGCTTAATGTCATTGCTCACTTGTAAAGCTCAAACAGTTAAATCTAAACACTTTTAGAAGCATGCATTTCAAATATGGAATAAACAATTGTACTAATTGAGGTCATAATAAGTAAAAGGGATAAAAGATAGAGGGAGTTGTTAAAAAAATTGAATAGGATACTCACTAACTAGCTATCTAGTCACTTTGATGATACAATCGGATTTCATGTAGAACTTTATTTATGACTTGACCTACATGAAATCTTAATGGTGTCAGAGTTTTGTTTCACACACATTACACATGAATTGATCAAGATGAACAAAGTTTAAACACGTGTGAGTGAAATCAACCTAAGTGAAGGGAGATTGTTTTAGGATGCATGAAATTGAGTTCAATATTCTTTAATATTCCATAGAGTAATGTAATGCGATGATGAAATTTGGATGGAGTTGCTATGTCCTGCACATATGTTATTTTCATTATTGATGACTTTGTGCATTCTAAAGTTAAATTTGAGAATTGCATACATGTTAGTTCCTAATTCCATCCATGCATGTGCATTTAGTTTCACTTTACATTCATACACATGCATGATTTGGAAGCTCATTGAGTTGATAGGAGGAGAAGTCTAGCAATTCATTGGTGAGCTGAAGGGCTGATCATTCAATTGGACAAACAAGCTCTAGGGACCGCTCGAGTGGCCTTAGACATGGCTTGAGCAGTCTCCCTGAAGAACAAGCAATAGGAGTCTATACTTCAATTTTTTATTTTTTTTGGTGTCTTTTCCTTTTAATATGAATCAAAATCCCTCATAGCCATATCCATCACCTATTATCCTAGAAGGCTTAGACAAAGCCGAGGAATGATGGCTAGAGGTTCCTCACTATGGTAACATTGGAGATGATGCAAGTATAGAAGCTGCTTAGGAGATTTTATAGTATAGAGCCATATGAGAGATTTGAGTGTTTATTATTCATTCATGATCTATACTAAAGTACTCTATTTTTTTTGTTGACTTTTCCTTTTTATTGACTTTTATTTCTTTATTTAATTTTTGTATGTTGTGACAATACTTTTAGTATTATTTATTGATGATTTATCATATTTGACTTTGAGGTATATATCTTATTTGTCCTTAGCTTACTTTACATGCTAGATTTAGATAGTTTTTTTGTATTTATATCTTCTTATTATATCATGATTCTATATCATGTTTGTTATATGTTATCATTGGGTTGTCATTTATAGCAAATAAGGAAAGAATGTGTTGGGTAACTTGATTCTGTATCGTGCTTGTCATATGTTATTATTGGGTTGACATTTGTGACTAAAAGGGGGAGAATAATTTAGTTACTTATGAGAGGAATTGAGGAGATTTACTCTTGACTAGCCTATGTATGTTGCATGTGAACTTAGTAAGTAGGAGTTTGTTCTAATACTCAAGGGAAATACATTAACTAACTTGACATGAAGTTACCTATTTTGCTTTGTTTATATTACACTTGTTATTTTAATTAACAAAGGGGGGAGAAATTGATTGCATTGTCATGATATATCTATAGGTTCTTAAACACATGGAAAAAGTAGCTCTTACACATGTTACATATTTTCACTTGCATTATGTTAACATGAATATGTTATATGATTTTCTCGATGATTTTCATACTTGTGATTATGTTATGTGTTTCATACATATAATGCTATTCAAGAAGTATTGGTTTGAGATGTGGTGTGCAAGACTATAATATTCAAAGCTTTCATAAAAAATATAGTTCTTGTACTTAGTTTTGAGATTTCGGGCTTGTACATGAGTGTTGACATTAGCTTACAATTCATTTTATTCTCAGTGGTGTTTGAGTTGTAATCTTTAATTTCTTAATTATGTTTTGACAAAATTTCCAAATGATGAGATTGTTAGGTATATATTTATAATTGGCTATTTCATGAAGTTCATATAAATCTCAACCAAAATCCATGGTTATCGAACTTCAAAAATCAAGATCTGTAAGTGACAAAATAAGGGAAGGATATCAAGCTACAATGCTACATCAAGATTAATTAGATGCAACTTCAAGCTTAAGACAAATGTAATAACTTTAGAGACCTAGATTCCTTGGTTTAATTTTAGACTTAGAATGGTTAAGGAGAACAAAATGGAATTTGGAATATCAAAAAAGACTCCTAAAATTTTTCGTTCAAAATATTTTTTAAGTCTTAAATGTGTTTGGAAAAGATAGAATGAGTCATTTATCGGACCCTATTTGTTCAACACACTTTAACACTCAACAGGTCAAGTTTTTGCTTGGTTTCGAGCTTAAAAGTTAGTTTGAATCGCTCTATGTTCACTTGCCTTCGCTATAACATTTTTGAAACCCTTAGGTACACAAAGTTGGAGAACCAGGTGGAGACCAATAAATGACTTATCTTTCCCTACATTAACCTGTGATTATATTATGTCATTTACATATATGATATTTTTCATGAGGTAGTGGTTGAGTTGTTGTGTGCATCAGTATGATCTTCAAAGAAATATCAGAAGATAATTTGTAAATCTCAACTTAAGTCCATGGCCATAATACTTCAAAGATCAAGTTCTGCAAGCTTCAAGAAAAGGAAGAGTTCAAACTTCAAAGCCAAGTCAAGAGGTCTCCAATGCACCTTAAAGAGCTTAGGACAAAGGTAATAAACTAGATACCAAAGAACCCTTGGTTTAATTTTAAATTTTAGCTCATTAGGTTAATGGAATTCGATTTAGGAATATCCACAAATGACTCTTAGGTTTTTTATGAAATTTTTTTTCTAAGCATCAAAATGTATATTTTGAAAACATATAATGAATCATGTATCAAAAATTATTTGAGTAACACTCTTTAGTGCTTAATAGATTGAGTTTCAAAGATATAATTAATTAAAGAAATTCTTTTCAAGCCAAGGGATCTCTGTTGTAAGCCTCAAAATAACGTCTTAAATCTTTAGAGAACCAAGAATAACCCTAGATCCCTATGATCCAAAGGACAAACTATCTTGATTCTTCCACTTCAACTTCACACATTGAAAAAGGAGATCTTGGTTGGTGTTCTACGAAATCATATTGGTTGTGTGCATATTGAGAGTCTTGGAAAATGATCTTTGAAGATTGCTCGAGACCTAGACGTTTTGAAATGAGCATCTAAGTAAAGCTACTCAAGACTTCGGTGGGGTGATATCCGGATGATAGATTGACAAGGAAATGAGCATTTAACCATGCATTAATTGATTGAGGTATAACATTGAATACTTGTAAATTGACTTCTACTAGTGAATTGAGCTAGGGGAACACGGTGTCGGTTTCACGGTTTTTCCCAAGAGGATTTCTGTATAAAAATTGATTGTATTATGGATGTTCTTATTCTTGCTTTATTTTTCACACACACACTTTTGCAATTGCACACAGTATATTAGATGAATTGACACTTCAATTAATTTATTCAATTTCTTCATCAAATTAGGTTTGTGGAAGTTGACTTGTTGGAGGGATCGGAGGATTGATTGATTGGATTTTTGGGTGTGTTTATTGCATACACATATCATCCATTCATTTATGAGAGATTGTTCATGAAGTGGCTGAAAAGGGTTCAAATACTTCATTGATTAATTAACTTGGCAATTGAGGTTGACGAGCCCAAAATTAACTAGGCCAAGCCCAACAAAAATAAACCGAGAAGGCCCAAATCAAAGTTGGGTCAACCCATCAAGAAGGAGTTCAAATCACCAAAGGAACAAGAAGCCACACCAAGGATCCCCAAAGGGGGGGCGCCACCCAAGGGGCCCAAGTGGGCGCCTCCCAAGGGTACCCCAAGGGGGCGCCGCCCATGCGGTCTCCAAGTGGGCGTCGCCGATGGCTCGCCTCCCTCTCTTCACCTTGGTACTCTAACACAGGCCCTCTTGACTCCAACGCAGGTCCAAGCCTACTCAAGACAAGTCCAAACACAAGACGAGTCTAAGCTCAGTACGAGGATCAAGTCCAATCCAGCTGAAAGTCCTTCTCTGACTAAATAGGGGCACGAGGGAGAAAAAGACGGAATACAGAGATCTCATATCTAAGTTGTACTTACTAAAATAGTAGAGCTCCTCTTCCTCCCGTCACCGCCTCACCACTATAACCCTAGCCTATATAATGTAAGCTCTCTCCACCAGGAGAGCATCTTGATCCCTCACACACACATCTCTCTCTCTCTCTCGTAAAGCACTGTAAACTCTCCGGAGTAACTTGATACATTATCTCTCGTAAAGCACTGTAAACTCTCCGGAGTACCTTGATACATTAATAAAGATCGCCGGCCACTGTTGCCATTTGAGAAAGTGGACGTAGGTCACCCTGACCGAACCACTATAAATCTTGGTGTTGACTCTATATTTACCGTTTTACCATTGATTGTCATTGATTGCTTATTTACTACTCTTTAATTATATGTTATCATTTTCTTGACTGTTGATCTTGCACAAAGACGATTTTGTGCATCATTAGTTTGGTGTCGTCTGTGGGAACGACTAGTTTCCTACTCTTTCAATTTATGACAATCACTACCAGATCAATGTCTCAACAGCTGGGAGACAACAACTTGACCCACAGGGAAGAGGCTCCACCTCCCTTTGCACCGTCTGAACCGCCTGCTACGGTGACCCCCGTCGTTAGACAACAGCTCTTACAGACCAAGCAACTGCTGGTGAAACAAAACTAGCAGATTATTCAACTGATACTCACCCCGTAGAAGGAGTCCCATTTCCTCCAATAGGAGAAGAGCCATTGCATGTCCTTTCTGGGCGCCAGACAGCCCCCCACCATGGGGGTCCTCGCCAGAATGCTCCAGTGCCTCGCTAGGGAGCCCCTCGTCCAGTAGCCCTTCCTCAACGTGCAGGGAGTTCATGTGTTCACCCTTTGCACGTACTAGCGCATGAGGACGAAGGAGAAAGTCAATACGGGAACTACGAGAGCTAGTACCCTCGTCCAACTCAGGATGTCCCCAACCAATGGGATGAGAAAATCAGAGAGGTACAAAACCAACTCGGTGATCCCCTCAATGCCATCAAGGCACAGGTGCCTGCGACTATTGACTACTTGCTTACAACCTAACAACAACAAGGTAAACAAAGGCGCCCATACAAGGGGTCTTGCCCTCTCCACCTTCGGCGCCTCCATGACGGCCTCGCCCTCTCCACCTTTGGCGTCCTCATGATGGCTTCGCCCTCTTTACCTTGAGCGCCGGTCTTGCCCTCTCCACCTCAGACGCCTCCCATGATGTTGCCGAGACAAGGGGTCTCGCCCTCTCCACCTTGGGCGCCAGTCTCGCCCTCTCCACCTCAGACGTTTATCATGATGTGGCCTAGACGAGGGGTCTCGCCCTCTCCACCTTGAACGTCTCCTATGATGCCGCCTAGACGAAGGGTCTCGCCCTCTCCACCTTCGGTGCCTCTATGACGGCCTCGCCCTCTCCACCTTGGACGTCTCTCATAATGTGGTCTAGACAAAGGGTCTCGCCCTCTCCACCTTCGGCGTCTCCCATGATGTCGTCTAGACGAAGGGTCTCGCCTTCTCCACCTTCGACGTCCCCATGATGACCTTGCCCTCTCTACCTTGGGTGTCGGTCTCGCCCTCTCCACCTCGAACTCCTCCCATGATGCGGCCTAGACGAGGGGTCTCGCCCTCTCCACCTTCGACATCTCCCATGATATCGCCTATATGAGGGGTCTCACCCTCTCCACCTTCAGCGTCCCCATGATGGTATCACCCTCTCCACATTGAGCATCGGTCTCACCCTCTCCATCTCTGACGTCGGACTCGCCCTCTGCACCTTCAGTGTAGGCCTCGCCCTTTCCACTTTCAGCCTCGGCCTCGTCATCTGCACCTTCGGCGCCCCCATGATGGTCTCGCCCTCTCCACCTTTGGCGTCCCCATGATGGCTTCGCCCTCTGCACCATCGACGTCGGTCTCGCCCTCTGCACCCTCGGCGTCGGTCTCGCCCTCTACACCTTTAGCGTCGGTCTCGCCCTCTCCACCTTCGGTGTCAGCCTTACCCTCTCCACCTTAGGCACCTCTATGTTGGCTTCGCCCTCTCGACCTTGGACGTCGATCTCGACCTCTCCACCTTGGACAACTCCTATGATGTCGTCTAGCAAGAGGTCTCGCTCTCTCCAACTTCGGTGCCTCCATGATGACCTCGCCCTCTCCACCTTCGACGTCCCCATGATGGTCTCGCCCTCTCTACCTTGGGTGTCGGTCTCGCCCTTTCCCCCTCGGACGCCCCTCATGATGTGGCCTAGACAAGGGATCTCTCCCTCTCCACCTTGGACGTCTCCCATGAGGTCGCCTAGATGAGAGGTCTCGCCTTCTCCACCTTTGGCGCCTCCTTGACGACCTCACCCTCTCCACCTTTGGCGTCCCCATGATGGTCTCGCCCTCTTTACCTTGGGCGCCGGTCTAGCCCTCTCTACCTTCGGCGTCCCCATGATGGCCTCGCCCTCTCCACCTTCGGCGCCCCATGATGTCGCACAGACGAGAGGTCTCACCTTCTCCAACTTAGGTGCCTCTATGACGGTCTCGCCCTCTCCACTTTTGGCACTCCTCTTGATGCTGCTTGATGTTGGCCTCGCCCTCTCCACCTTCAATGCTCTCCATGAAGCCCAAACGATGGGTCTCACCCCCTCTTACTAGGCGCCCAGTTTTAAGAGCTCAACACCAGGCACTAGACGCCCAGCTCCTCCTCAAAGCCCTCCTCGTCTCCATCTTAATGGAATAAGAGAGCCCTCCTCATCTCCATCTCACTGGAATGAGTCAATGGAAGGAGTCTCAGGCATCCAGCTTGTCAGCACCCTCCTTATCTCCATCTCTATGGAATGAGCCTCAGGCGTCTAGTTCGTCAGAACCCTCCTCATCTCCATCTCTATGGAATGAGCCTCAGGTGCCCAACTCCACAGAGCCCTCCTCATCTCCATCTCAATGGGATGAGAGAGCCCTCATCCTCTCTATCTCAATAGAATAAGTCTCCCCTATGACAGCCTAGTTCTGAGCTATACGTAGCTCTACCAACTGCTCGTGGCATCCTCTCGTGCCTCCCACTCAAGCCCTATTGCTCCGCGGCATCCTCTCGTGCCTGTCGCCCGAGCCCTACTACTCCGTGGCATCCTCTCGTGTCTGCCGCCCGAGCCCTATCTACTCTTTAGCAGACTCGTGTGCCCGCCTCTCCGCTGTCAGACCATCGACTGCCTCCCTGATCTTCAGTCTATTTGTAAACAAGCAGGGCAAACAGCAGTCACCAACAGACATTCAAATTCAAAAAATGTAAAGAAAGAAAGCCAAGCACAAAGCCAAAGAGGACTGCGGGACATACCTTGTAAGCCTCTGCTATAACAGCCATCTCCCAAGACTATATGTAGCTCGACCTATGACTCTGTTCTCGTACAAACAGTCACCATATCCAACTTCGCACTCTCTCATGAGTTGTCGAGAAGCCCGGCCTTACCTACTCCTAAACAGCCTTATCTCCAGCTTCGCACTCTCTTATGAGTCGCCGAGAAGCTCGGCCTTACCTGCTCGTAAACAACCTTTATCTCCAGTTTTCCACTCTTTTGTGAGTCGCTAAGAAGCTCGACTCTATCTCTGCTCCCAAGCAGCATCAATCTCCAGCTTAGTGCCTCCCTCACGAGTCACCAAAAGCCCGGCCTCAAGAGGGGTAGCTCTCTCACGAGCAATCCTCAGATTCTGTCTTTACTCTCGCGCAAACAACCTACCTCTAAATCCAGGTAATCATGTTAAATAATTTAATATTTTGAATAACATTGTCTTTGTCATCTCTAGGC
>CM042186.1:17224776-17236219 GCA_023539305.1 Ilex asprella
CTTGCATGACTGAGTGTGGCAGCACATGCATTGGCACGTGGGCACAACGAAGCATGCATGCAAGACGAGTCAGACAACTTGGATTGTGAAGCAATGCTAACTTGGAAGGGCTGAGCCATGGGCTGGGCATGGCTAAGCAAGGATTGCATATATTCAAAGGCTGAGGGCTCATGAGAAAGACACATGCACAACATGTGATTACGTTTGTGCATATGCCCTGCAGATGGTGGCAGTTCTGTACAGTTTTTCAGACAAGTGTGCCGTGCATGTAGGATCTCTGTCAGGTGCAGATAGCATGCAGAGAAGTTGCAGACAGTTCTGTCTGCATCAGACACAGTCTCCCTGCCTTCCAATCAGAAGGGCGGATTTGAATTATGCACATGCCTAGGCGGTTGGGCTTGTAACCGCCACCCTGTTTATAAATAGGATGCCAGGGTCTGTAGTGCACCATGAGTAATTGGGCACGTTTTTGTAAACAGACCATAGCTTGAGTTTCCTTACACTTTATGAGAAAGAAAGGTTTGACTGATTAGCTTGTAAAGCTTCTGTGTTATGTGTGTGTGTTTACATTCTGTCCATACTCTGTTCATGTGTGTATTCTGTGTGCTTGGCTGATACTGAGTGTTGGATCTCAGTGCCATTACGAGACAAAAATTCTGTGCGAAATTAACCCCCTAACAATTATCTTGTTGAATAAGAATCCTTTCAATGAAAGAACAATCCTTTAAGGCTTCATGCATGGTGGCCCCTACCAATAACTTATTTTCTTTTCATCCATGGACTAACAAATCTTCCACTCATGAAGATTATGGCCGAAACTTTCTCCTCCCCATAACCATTGCAATATATCCTCCATTTGACGCCTAAATTCATATGGATTCTTTTGCTTTGGAATTTTGAAGGCTAGCATGGATTTGGACCTTGTCATTATTGTTGAATTTTCTACGGTTGTGATATTTTTCAACACCAACACTAAAGCATCTAGCTTCTTTTCTTTTCTCTTATTCTTTAGCTAGATCTTATTGAGTCTTGACAGTAACTTTTTGAACGGTGCCATAAAAGAATTAAAATCATTTTCTGGAGCCAAAGTCTCCTCCTCACCATCGGAGTAAAAATCCCTTGTGTGCTCGTGAGGAGAAGACTCCTTAACATAGTCATCATTGAAATAAATTCCCTTTAGCTTTAAGGCTTTGTGAATCTCTTCTCTCCCTTGACTATGAATATTCTTATGAACTTCTGCCACCATTTCTTGAGTAATGGATTGTTGCACATCCAATGACAAAGATTCAAAATCTTGCAAAGAACAAAGATCATAATCCGACAAAACCTAAATTAAGGATAAGGACTCGTCGATTCCATCGTTTGAGACATCTTCCCAAGTAGTAGAAAATACATTGACATCCTTCTCATTATTTAAATTAATAAACATGAATGTAGCAGCTTCACCACTTTTAAGTAATTGATCATGGCCAAAACTAACAAGATCCTCTCTCCTGTCATCCACATTAGGAACCTCACAGTTTTCAACCAATGGAGGTTGAGAAACTTCAGCCTGTACTCCAACCTCAGTAGCATCATTGTTGGTACACAACTCTACACGTTCTTCTTCATTTAGCACTACACGATCTGTCTCCACAGAGGGATTATTTCCTGCCAAATTGGAGTTAATGTCTTCCTGAATAGTCTATGTGCGAATCTTTCCCTGAATGTTCACATGCGTTAATTACATTACTTGCACCATGTATTCCAAAAGGAAAGTTGATATTTTCCTGCAACACAGGTAATGTTTCCTTATGGGTCACATCCGTTGTTTCCATATTACCCTCGATTTGCTTCTCCTTTGATTGTGGTTTCCAAATTCTCTTGGCTTTCTGTGCGAAATTTGAATTTTTTTATTTAAAGGGGAAACTTCTCTGTCCAGAATTCTCCTGTTCTGTTGTACTTACTTTCCTTTAGAGCTCTCCGAAATTGCCTTACTGTCCTCGTCTTCTTTAGAAAGTAAATTCTTCTCTTTTGCCTCCCTTGGTATCACATGCACCTTTCTTTTTCGACATTCTTCCTTGCCATGGCCTTGCTTTCTGCAAGCTTTGCAGTACAGCTTGTTTCTCTCATACACAATTCTTTGCCAATGAGCCTCTTCATCACCCATGTCTAACCATATGCGAGATGGATTGCAAGCCAATAGACTGACCTCCAGGCATACCCTAGCAACCCCAGGACGTGACAATGATAATGTGGCATGATCATATGACAAAACTCTCTCTATAGGCTTGGTTAGGACTTCTAAAAAATTCTTCCAAAATTATCCAATAAATATTTAATTCATCAAACTAATGCTAAAGTAACATGTAATTTACTCCAGTTAACATTCAATTAATAAAACTGATATCAAATTAACATCCAATTAATATTTAATTCGTCAAATTAATACCAAATTAATATTGATCTCATTCAATTAACATTAAAATATATCAAATTGATATTCAATTCATCCAATTAATATTCAAATTCATCTAATTGATATTCCTTAAATTAAAATCCAAAAATCTTCTAATAAATATTTAATTCAATTCTTTTTTTAGGAATTGAACCTCTGACCTCCCGCTTGAGAGTATCAAGGTTGGCAAATTTGGCTAGTTTGATAAAATTGATGGTCAATTTAGTGTTACTTTGATGAAATTATTTTTTTAATTGATAAAATTAAATGTTAATCTAATGTAGATTTAATGAATTGAATCTCAAATGGATGAAATTGAATGTTAAATTTACGGATTTTAATGTTAATTTGATAGACTTGAAGGTTAATTTAGTGTTGATTTAATGACATGGATCTCAATTAGATGAATTGAATGTTAAATTCATGAATGTCACTGTTAATTTGATAAAATTGATGTTCATTTTGCTGTTAATTTAGTGAAATTAAATTTTAAATAATTAAAATTAAAGATAAATTTGGTGTTAATTTGATGAAATAGAAAGTTATTTTGGTGTTAATTCGATGAATTAGATCTCAATTGAATAAAATTAAATATTAAATTCATGAAATTTAATGTTAATTTGGTAAAATTGATGGTTAATTTAGTTAAATTGAATTTTAATAAATAAAATTGATGGTGAATTTGGTGTTAATTTGATGAAATTAAATATTTAATTCATGAATTTTTAATTAATTTTTTGAAATTGAATTTTGAATTGATGAAATTTAATATTTATTCGATGTTAATTTGATAAAATAAAAATAATTTGATGATTCGAATGTTACAATTCTTTTGGTACTACAAGCTATAAAGCCCTAAAATCTACCCTGAAAAGTATTACTATCTACAAACCATCCAATCTTGAGAGTAACTAAAAATAACCATTAAAACAACCAATCATTCATCCATCTACGAAAGAATAAATACTAAAGTCAATAAAATATTGTAACTTCTCCAATTTATAATTCAAAACCAAATAAAATATACCAGCGGAATAATAAAACTAGTTGAAACATTGTTTCATAGAAATCTCTCAAACACAAAACCAAAAATAAAGGCCCCGTTTGGTAACGTTTAAATTTTTCGTTTTTCATTTTTATTTTGATATTTAGAGAAAACAAGAAAAAAAACTCGTTTGGTAACCGTTTATATTTTTCGTTTCTATCATCGTTTGATAAACGAGGGGTAATTTTCAAAAACAAAAAAAAGTCGTTTTTGGTTTCTGTTTTTCGTTTTTCAAAAACGAAAAACGGAAACGTTACCAAACGGAGCCAAAACAATTCTATTCCTCTAAGACAGGTTCCACATATTGATTCTCCAACAACTCATAATCAACCTGCTCATTCATATTGACTTCCTTTTCTAATCCAAAATCTATAAGTGTATTATTGGGGGGGGGGGGAGCAAAAAATCGTCGAAAATCACTCTCAAATCCCAACAAGTTTTAAAACAATAAAAAGAATGCAAGTCGCTTTTGAAAAATAGCATATATAAATTTTTTAGAGTAAAATCATGACAGTTGTAATGATCTCAACTGTACGGATTACAATAAATCAATGATAGGAATAAACATGTAAGACATTAAAGCAATGGATAAATAACTCAGTAGCATCATCCCATATTCTTATGTATGTAGGTTGTTTCTAAAGAATCTACACAACGATTCTACCTGATTCTCCCCCCCCAACAAACCAAACTATCTTAATCACTCCCCATAGGGCACATCATAAACCACTCTAGGAAGGGCGTATACTGTCTCCCACAACATTGATGAATCATTTTCAAGAAAGGTATACCATCTCTTAACCTCAAACTTATGTCAACGATAGTGGTTGTTCTCATAAACAACAATCCACTATAAGTGTTAGGCAACCATCTCACCCCCACTGGGATATACTAATCTCTAACACTCTACAACAGCTCTCGAAGGCAATTCAAGTCCGTCACACTCAAACTATACAAGAGATAAAACCATAACTTTCTTAATAGCCACAATATTAACTAGTCACAATTTCCATTAACAATTCATGTATCAAAATTACACAATTATCAATATACTATAATAATAAAGGAATTAAAAATATGCAAGAGATCATATCAAGAAAACCTTCACAATTGCAATATCAAAATTTTAAGATTTTGTCAAAAATCATAATTTATTGGAGCAAGAACAAGTATTAGATGAAAACATAATTTAATCAAGAACATGAATTTAGAATTCAAAAAATACATGTATTTTTCACAATCAAACATGTATCTAGCAAAACTAGAGTTTTGGAAACTAAGAACAAGTATTTCTTGAAACCAAACATGCATTTGTTCCAAACTACATTTCAATGGTAAAGAAACCAAAAAGTCATAAGTATTTATCATATAACTATCAAGAGGATTGTAAATAAACCAAAAACTCATTAGTATTTATCATATAACTATCAAGAGGATTGAAATCAAACATATATAATACCCTAAGTCTAATGAAAGAATTTGAGAAGAATCCACTACCTCAATCCGGTGTTTGAAGATAGCCCTAGCGTGGATCAATCTTAACGCAAGAATCCCTTTGAATCTTATATTTTCTCATTCTCTCTCGCTCTCTAGGATTGCCTAGGGTTGAAAAATGATGAAAAACAACTAAAGGGACGTCCTTATGGTATTTATAGGGCGAAAAATGGAGAAAACCCATAAAATTGATCATGGCCGTTTTTTAGAGTGACGTCCGGACAATGCTTAGGCGTCTGAACTGTGCAAATTCACTGTTTTGGATGAAAAATATTGGGAATTGTATACATATTGTGGAAGCATAGGAACAAAGACATATCTTGTTCACTTTAATCCTAAAAAATGTTTGAGGATGTTCCACGTACTTTAGAATCTGAAAAATCACCTTTTCTTCGATTACTCGAGCAGTATGATGTTGTTACACAATATGAATCAACACCAAGTTTCCATATCACAAAATCCTTTCAACATTATGTAGGAAGAGAGAGAGAATTATTTACTAGAGATATCTCATCTATCGGATTGCCTTGGGTCTGTATAGGCAACTAATACGTGTCATTAAGAGACACATCCTATAGGACATGTCTGTTAATATTTAACAGACATGTACCTTGGGTGGTAAAAGATACCTTTTGGTGAAGGACACCTCCAAAAGACATGCTCCTTTGGGCATTCTTTAATTTGGGTTGACCCACCATGGACGTCTGGTTCGGGTCCATGACCCAACCAATATCTAACATCTCCCACTCGCACGTGGTGGGCGTGACAGTGCCATCTATCTCAATCCATTATATACATCAACATCAATTCATACATACTAATGGGTCGTGTGACCGTTGAGCACACCTGTAATTTGGGAGCTCTACACTAGAAACTCTATAGAGCCAGCATAGAGACATTAACCTTAAAAAAAATGAAAATGGTGTCTCAAGTACTCTAAGCCCATTCAGATACACCGATTCAAGCATCTGTAATCCTTCACAATATAAGATCATACATTACCCCTCAAAGCTTTTGCCTATACATTCACACTTTGTCACTATCTAAAATAGCACCCAAAGTTGTCAATAGTGAATATATCACGGGATGTTCTAGATGGTCTTCCTTTTGCTCTTACGTCACTTAGTTCAAAATTAAACGCTTTCCCAACAATGTCTTGGAACGCCGAATCACTCATGACCTTAAGTAACATGCTAAAGTAGCTGAGCATTAATTCTTTCACTTTATGACATAGTCAAAAGTCAAAGAGTACATAGAATGTTTAGGTGAACAAAATAACTTAGTCATGTAAAAAAGACTCGAAGGGCTCACACAGTGAGGAAGTAGGGATCCATTCCTTCACCTCCTTAATTGTCGCCAAGCACATGTAGTATGTAATACATGCTATGGTGGAGTGTCTCGTTCCTAATGAGAGCGTATGTCATACTCAGACACCGTACAAATCTTAGTCGAGTCGTTCTACAAATGTCTAACCCGAGTTCTCTATTTGTTCGCCCTCTAAACACGTCAAATTATGATCTAGCATCTGGATAATCAACAAACACAGGCATAATGGACATGGAGTTGTGTCCATTATCGATCCTCAAATGTCAGATCACATTCTATGTACAAAACAGAGCAATACAATATACTAAAGTTTCTCATCTTTGTTCACCTTATCAAGCGCTAAAGCCGGCTGCTAGTGTGAGTCAGCTGATCACGCCCGTTGACATACTTAATGTGTGTGCTTTCATAAATATCAAGGTAATCCAGCAATATAACATTAAATTGCAATTAAAACCATGTATTAATATCCTAAAAAATGTCAATACAAATGACTGTGTGATCCATACAATCTCTAGCGCATAATCAATACCTATGAAGTCCTAGAGTTCTAACCTGAGCCATATACACATCTCTAGCTAAAGGCTTAGTTAGGAGGCCTGCAACCATCTGTGTGTTAGATATGTGTTTCAAGATTACTTTTTTTTTTTTTTTGCAATCATGTCTCTAATGTAATGATATCTTAGATCTATGTGTTTGGTTCTTCCATGATACTTAGGATCCTTAGAAAAAGCTAATGCAGCCATGCTATCACAATGAATCGTCACTGGGCCCAAGGTATGTGTGACAACTCCTAGACATTAAAAGAAGCTTTTCAACCAAACAACTTCTTGTACAGTAGCAGAACAAGCCATGTATTTTGCTTCCATGGTGGATAAGGATATGTATGATTTTTTTTACTATTCCATGTAAAGGACACACCATTAAGTAAGAAAGCATATCATGATGTGGATTTACATTCATCTATATCACCACCAATCAGCACCACTATAACCAACCATCTGTAAATCTGGAGACTGGTAGCATAAAGTCCCCTTGAGATATCGTAGTATCCTTTTGACTACCTTCTAATGAGCTATTGCAGGATATGATTGAAAACGACCAACTAGGCCTACCATATAGCAAATATCGGGATGAATGCGCATCATAGCGTAAATTAAGCTACCTATAACACTGACATAGCAAACGCAAGCCATCTTTTCCTTTTCCTCAGGGGACATAGGGCACATCTTTAGGCTTAGGCTCTCGTATTTCGATATAGGAGTGTCTATGGGTTTGCAGTTATGCATCGGGAATGGTTCAAGAACCTTCTTAATATAAGTGCCTTAAAACAAACCAAACAAGTTTCTTAGAATGATCCCTAAGGATCTTAACTCGGAGCATATAACTTGCTTCATCCAAGTCTTTCATCTCAAATGTTGAGGACAACCACTTTTGAGTAGTAATATTCATCTCCTTATTATTTTCAACAAATAAAATATTGTCAACATATAAGGATAGAAGTAAGAAGCTATGTTTAGACCATTTAACATATACACAATGGTCTTCGTCGATCATCTTAAACTCATTAGAAGTGATAGCTTGATAAAACCTTAGATACCATTGTTTGAATGACTGCTTCCAGTCATAAATGGATCGTTGGAGTTTACACACTTTGTTCTACTAACCCACCATCATGAAGCTTTTAGGTTGATCCATGTAGATCTTCGCATCCAGTGTAAACCCCCACATTCTTATCGTTATATAGTAACGTAATTATGTTTTTGAAATGCTAATATATGTAATGATGTATGCATGAATTATGTAGATTTTAAAAGTAGAAATAAAAAAGTTAGGCGAGGTGATATGGGGATTATTAGAGGTTAAGAAGTGTTCCGAAGTTGAAACATATTTTAGATCGAACTCGGGTAGGAAATAATTAAACACTGTCTTAGTAATTCAATCATAACTTTTTACCCTGATGTCTATTTGAGCTGAAATTTTTACAGTAGACAATAGACTTCCAAGGATACAAAAGTATAATTCACAAAAAATTTTCAAATCGATCTCTAAATGGTCCAAAACTTCATTAAAAGTTTCAGCAAAAAATTGGGATGACGTCCAAACGTGAAAGTCCGTTCGAACGACGAACGTTCTAATGTGAAAGCCCATTCGAATGACAATTTGTTCCAGTACTCTTGTTTGATGGAAAAAAAAAGTGTTGGGAGCAAGTGACGTTTGAACGCCAATGACGTTCGAACGTGAGTAACGATTCAGAACATCAGATTTATGTCGGTTGAACTCTTTTCTTCCCCTATAATTACATAGGGACGCCTCCCTTAGCTCCAATACAACATTTCTAACCCTAGGAAGACTTAGAGAGGAAGAAAGAAGGGGAAAACACCCTAATCTTCCAAGGATTCAACCTCTAAGCCCAAATCTTTTACACATGTTGCAGAAATGAATGAATGTGATGCTCTAGAGTCAGATAACACCCTAGCCCGTAATCGTGAGAGTGGAAATGTACCCTGTATCACCGACTGATCCGCCGGTTCACTTTGTGGCACCATAGCATAGACACGCCCCTGGGTCCCTGAAGTTCCGGCCTGCAAGCCCTGCCCTCAGCCTCGACCCATGCCCTGGCCCATCTAGCCTGATTGTGGAGTCCCTGCTAAAAAAGTGGTAGGGCCTGAGTAGTGCCCTGGAACTGATACTGACATCCCTGGCCCATGACGGGGTAGGGAGGAACATAGGGTGTCTGTGGCTGCCCCACAGAAGATTGGGACTGAGATGTCCCGAAATCCTGGGATCCTTGCATCTGAGAGCAATCCCGCTTCATGTGACCCAGCTAGTGGTAATAAAAACAAGTCTTCTGGCCTGCCTGGTAGGTAGTCCTGAAGCTTCCCCACCTTGGAAGGATCGACCTTGGCCTTGGCCCTGATGACCACAGCCCTGTCCCTGAGACCCTTGTGGGTTAGAAGTCTTTTGCTTCTTCCCTTAGCTAGAAGAAGAGGACTAGCCCTCCTTTTTCTTGTCCTTAGCACCCGTCTCCCGAATGCTTCATGCGTCTTCAACCTCTCTCTCAATGGTCATAGCTGTTTCGACCATTATATCCAAGTCTTGCACGCGGAGGCCCACAATCTTTTCTCAGATGGACAACTTCAAACTATCCTCAAAACTTCCTCACTTTGGCCATGTCAGTGGCCACGTAATCATCGGCAAATCGGGCTAGTTCGGTGAACTTGGCCATGTACTCCATTACCGTCATTGTCCCTTGTTTCAATTCTAGGAATCCCCGGGCCTTTTTATATTAAGCGGCCGTTGGGAAGTACTTACCCATGAAGAGCTCCTAGAACTCTCTCCATGTCATGGTCTCCAGGTTCTTGGAATCCGCCACCCAATCCCACCATACTTGGGCTTCTCCTTCTAGTTTGGATGCAACTAGTCTTATCTTAGTGGCATCCGAGGTGATTTCCATTTCCCTTAAGATTTTATTGATTTGTCAGAACCAATGGTCGGCCACCATCGGATTCACCCCTCCCTTAAAACTAGAGGCTTGTGTTCCTTGATGTGTTGGAGGTTATTTGCACCCCTGTGACTTGCATTGGCGCTAGCATGTGCAACGGTAGCTGCCATCATGCCCATAGTTTCATTGAATGTTCGTTGGTCAAAGGCCGGTGGTGGTTGATTATTGTTTCGCCCACCGCCTCGGCACCTTCTTCCTCTACTTGCCATCCACACACATGTCAAATGGCAAAAACACACTAACTTAGTATCCCAACTAAGGATCAAGTGCAAACTTTGAGAATTTTCTCATTGCCCCTAGTAGAACATATGTTTTGTACTAGCAGACATCTAAATCCATGAACCATCCCGTTCACCCTTTTTCTACTCTCAAGGTTATGTTTTCTAACCCTAGTGTGTCCATTTCCAAACACATTTCACCTTTCATATAATTCACATAACACATAGCACATAATCATGTACCAAGTATAGCACATAACATGAAATGCACATGGAACGCAATGGTTTAGACCCAATGCCCATCAAGCCCTAGGTAATTCGTATACCTATGCTCTGATACCAAGCTGCCCCTAAAATCGGGGGTCCTTTTTAAATCGTTAACCAACCGTCAACCAGCAGAATTAACCTTTCTTGCCTCAATTCCAGACCTTATGTCCATACAAATTCCCATACTCGGAATTTTAACCCATGTATATAATCCGTGTTCTTTTTATCATTTAATTCTGTCGAGGTCCAACATGCCATAAAATAGTTCATTTAGAATCTATTTGTACCCTTTGAACCAAAGAAAACAAAGTCCAAAAGCATAAGAGAACAGCGTTAAAATTTCAAAAATCTGTAGACAACACCGGTACACAACATACCGGTACGTTGAACCTTCTGGACCAAAACGTACCGGTACACCGTACGGGTATAGTCTACCGAGATTTTTACCGTTTCTTCCGTTTCTCGTTTCTAATTCAATCCAAACTATACCAAAACCAACCGAACACTTACATAACATGTATTTGGGCATCTAACATGGTTTAAATAAGTTCTATTACAACATTTGCATGCGAATTCATTTAATTATATGCCAAAATAAATATTCATTGTAATGTCTTTACAATTTATTCAAAATAAAAGCCACATTTCGGTTTCTTCATCCTTGAGGCCCAAAGTGAGAGCCATCCACCGGCACGACCCCTGCCCTGAAATATTTTTCCATAAAGGGTGAGCCACGCTCAATAGAATATTCCCTAACTAGGCTACTCCCCAACCCAAATGCACATGAAATGCTCACATGCAACCAATTCACCATTTACACATTCCAAACATGAATATGCTATCAATGTTAGAAATTTATAATGCAATGCTATGGAATGAGATGAGACTCACTCTCAATAACCAACTCGGACCCTTCTCGGCCCCTTCGACACATGTAATTTGTAATTGTGCAAATGCCCGTCATCCATAATCTCGAGCCCTTTCCGGCTCTCCAACACATGCAATTTCTCATGTGTATAATTCCGTCATCCATGTTATACATCAATTGAGATTTTCAATCCGAGGTCTTGTATTGGGTGAGTATTTTTGGACTTACACCAACGACACTCAACCAACACGGGATTCATGGACTTCTACCAACGGTCCCGCATACA
>CM042186.1:17243186-17258012 GCA_023539305.1 Ilex asprella
CAACATGGACGTCTTTGCATGGTCACATGCAGACCTTGAGGGGATAGACCCTGAAGTCGCCACCCACTGCCTCAATGTCGATCCTCGTCACAAACCTGTCCGCCAAAAGCTAAGGGGCGCCTCCTTTGAAGGGGCCCAAGCGCTGGACAAAGAAGTTGAAAAATTGATAGGTAGCGGGGCGGTCAGAGAAGTAACATATCCTGAATGGCTTTCTAATGTGGTAATGGTGACCAAGACTAATGGGAAGTGGCACCTCTGCGTTGATTTTACGGAGCTCAACAAGGCGTGCCCAAAAGATAGCTACCCTCTACCGCGGATTAACCTCCTCATCGACGCCACAGCAAGGCATGAACTGCTCACATTCCTGGATGAATATTCTGGATACAACAAGATCAGCATGCATCCCCCTGACCAGGAGAAGACTTCCTTTATTACTCCGAAGGGTACCTACTGCTACAGGGTAATGCCCTTTGGGCTAAAAAATTCAGGGGCAACCTACCAGCGGCTGGTGAACAAAATGTTACAGCCCTAGATAGAGCGGACGATGGAGGTCTATGTTGATGACATGTTGGTGAAGAGTCTTGTCGCAGCAGAACACGTAAACCATCTCCAAGAGACCTTCAATATTCTACGGTCATACCACATGAAGCTGAATCTTGAGAAATGCGCTTTTGGCGTGGAGTCAGAAAAGTTCCTAGGATTTATGGTCAACCAAAGGAGAATTGAGGCGAACCCTGACAAGATCAAGACAATCCTTGACATGAAGTCTCCATCCTCAACCAAGGAGCTCCAACGCCTTAATAGAAGAATTGCAACACTTAACAGATTCGTCACCAAATCTGCAGACAAGTGTTTGCCTTTCTTCAAGATACTCAGAAAGACCTTTGAGTGGGGACCTGAAGTAGAGGAAGCCTTCCAGAGGCTCAAGGTTTACTTAGCTACATCTCCCCTCCTCTCATATGCCATGCCTGGAGAAACCTTGTATTTATACTTGTCTGCCTCCTCATCGGCAGTGAGCTCAGTTCTTGTCAGTAACAGTGATGGAGTGTAGAGACCGGTCTACTGTGTGAGCAGAGCATATAAGGGGCAGAAGTGAGATATTCTGAACTTGAGAAACTAGCGCTCGCCCTGATCTCAGCAGCAAGGTGCCTACGACACTACTTTCAGAGTTATGGTGTCATTGTAATCACAGACTAGCCTCTGAAGAGAATTCTGAGAAAGCCTGACGTATCTGGAAGACTACTCAAGTGGGCAGTAGAATTAGGGGAGTTTGACATCCAGTATCAATAAAGAACAGCCATCAAAGCACAAGTGCTGGTAGGTTTCATTGCCGAACTTATACTAACAAAGGAGGAGACTGGCTTAGAAGCCTCTTCAGGTACCCCTGCTGGCGCTCAAGCCTCTTCAGGTACCCCTGCTGGCGCCCAAGCCTCTTTAGGCACCTCTACTGGCTCCCAAGCTCCTTCAGCTACCCCTGCTGGCGCCCAAGTAAAGCCCTCAGGGGACCAGGCTCCTTCAGCCACCCTTGATGGCGCCCAGGCAAGTCCCTCTGGCGTCCAGATAGTTTCTAGATCCCAACCTGGTACCCAGACAACTCACCCTATAGACCTACCTCTTCCCGAAACCTTTGAGCAGTCTTTTCTATCACTCTGAAAACTCTACATCGATGGCTCCTCAACCAACGAAGGAGGAGGAACAGGCCTAGTCTTGATCAGCCTAGATGGCACCACTCTCAAGTATGCGGTAAAGCTTCACTTTCTTGCCTCCAACAATGAGGTGGAATACGAAGCCCTCCTCTCTGGATTAAGGTTGGCAACTGAAATGGAAGCCCAACATCTTGCCACATACAGTGACTCCCAACTAGTAGTTAACCAAGTAAAAGGCGAGTTCGAAGCAAAAGGGTGCAAGAATGAAGGAATACGTTGCTATAGTGAAAAGTTTAAAGGCAAAGTTCCACTACTTTCAGATTCGACATATCCCCAGAGAAGACAACATGACGGCCGATGCACTTGCAAGGCTCGCCTCAACCTCGCAAGCCTCACAAGGGGAACCAACATTCATTAGGCACCAACTCGAGCCAAGCAAGTTGGACATAGTGACCGCAAATATCAACTGTGCATCAGTCGAGTCGTGTTGGATGACCCCAATAAGGGCATACCTCCAAGAAGGTGTACTACCAGATGATCCGTTAGAAGCCCAGAAGTTAAGAATAAGAGCTTCCAAGTTCACCATCTTGCAGGATACCTTGTATAAGAAAGGATATTCCTTGCCTTTGCTACGATGCCTTGCACCAGAAGAAGCTCACTATGCCCTACGAGAAACTCACAAATGGATCTGCGGGAACCACTCTGGAGGGCGATCCCTTGCCCACAAGGCACTCAAACAAGGCTACTTCTGGCCTTCCATGGCAAGGGACGCCCAAGAGTTCTCCAAAAAGTGCGACAAATGCCAACGTTTCGCAACTGTGTCTAGGCAACCACCGGAGGAGCTAACAACTATCACAAGTCCATGACCTTTCTCTAAATGGGACATTGATATATTAGGCCCCTTACCCCTCAGCAGGGGACAGTGCAAATTCGTGGTGGTGGCAGTCGACTACTTTACCAAGTGGGCAGAGGAGGAACCCTTTGCAAGGATAACAGATGCAAGAGTAAAAGACTTCATCTGGAAAAACCTAGTCTGCCGCTTTAGGATACCTCATGCCATCGTCAGCGACAATGCAAAGCAATTCGATAATAAATTGCTCAACTCTTTTTGCTCCGACCTTCAGATAAAACAACCTCACTCTAGCCCAGCACACCTGCAGGCAAATGGCCAAGCAGGGGTCATGGTGAGAACGGTGCTACGCAATTTAAAGACAAGGCTTGAAAAAGCAAAGGGTCTTTGGGTGGACGAGCTACCAGGCGTACTGTGGGCTTATCGAACCATGCCAAGAACTCCTACTGGGGAAACCCCTTTCTCCCTCGCCTTTGGAACAGAGGCAATCATCCCTGTGGAGATAGGGGTACACTCTCTAAGGGTCTAGCACCACAACCCCATCACCAACAAGGAAGAACTCCGTATCAACCTCGACTTGGTGGAGGAGGTAAGGGATATGGCTACAGTCCGCAATGCAGTGTACCAAAGACGCATGACAAAGTACTACAATTCGAGGGTGAAGCCTCGCTCCTTCCAACCAGGGGACCTGGTCCTCAAAAAAGTGATCCTCGCCACAAAGGATGGACGTGAAGGGAAACTGGGACCGAATTAGGAAGGACCCTACCTCATAATAGAAGTAATGAGGCCAGGCACCTACAAAATCCAGAACTTTAAAGGGAAGGCCTTACTCCATCTGTGGAATGCTGAACACGTGAAGAGGTACTACCAATGACACAATGAGAGAGTTAAAAGTAATAAACAGTGGGGACTTGATTTTATTTTTATCTTTTTTGGGATCTTTACCCAACATTCAATGTACTTTTTTGGGGTTACCACCCAATATTGCAGTGAATGAATAAAATTCTCTAAGATTTTACTCCAAAATGATTTTTGCATTCCAAAGGGGTACCAGTACAAAAGTAAGACTTTGAACCGCCTTTCTTAAAAAAAAAAAAGAAAAATCAAAAATTCCCCAACACTCTAGCTACTCTCATGGTCGTCCTCCTCCTCCTCGCCTTCCTTGTCATCCTCAGCCTGGTCAGAGCCTCCATCACTAGTGTCAGGTGCCTCAGTTGGCGTAAATCCTGAGACATCAATATCAGGGTAGGCAGCTAAAATCTTCCCTCGGAGCTCCTCATACCCATCAATGAAGGCATCTGCAAGGCCGTTCAGTAACTCTTTCTCAGTAGTAACAGCTCTCTCCTCAGCCTGCAGAGCTCTCTCATGAGCTGCCTTTATCTCTGCCTCCACAGTAGTCTCTCTGAGCATGACCCTCTCACGGGTCTTTACAAGCTCAGCCTCACTGAGCGTGGCCCACTCACGGGCCTTCACAAGCTTAGCCTCTTTGAGCGCGTCCCTCTCACGGGTAGCAGAATGCTCAAACTCAAGATCAACTATCTTCTCACGAGCCTCCTTAAGCTCAACCTCGAGCCTGGTTACCTTCTCGCAGGATGCCACAAGCTTAGCATGAGAAGCCCTTGTAGCAGCTTCAAAATCAGCAATCTTCACCCGAGCTGCAAGGAGCTCATTCTGCATAGCATCATGATCTTGCTTCATCTGATGGTAACTATAAGTACTTGAAAGTAAGCACAAGGATGCAGTACAAGCCTGGAGAAAAATAAAAATCAGGAGAAACTTAAGAAAAAATTGGAGAAAGGGGGACAACCAACCCTTACCTGACCCAGGCCTTCCAAAAAATTGCTGACGATTACTTTCGTACCCCAGGCATTAATCCCGACAACATCATCAGAAAACACAAACCGCCCAAGTCGATCGCTTATGATTGATGCATTACCCAGCATGGACCTGATCAACAGTGCACCTTGGGAAACTCCCACAGGAGGAGCCGAGGCACCTGAAAGGAAGGTGGAGTCAAAGGGTCACCAGATTAGCAGATACTGATGATGGAGTCATAGCACGAGGAGGCGCTTGACGGGGGCACCCCCAAGGAGCCACTGGAGAAGCGGCTTGAGGGGGGTTCACTTCAGGGGACACATTTAGAGAAGCCACCTGAAGGGCATCTCCTTTCCTCGCCACCTTAGGAGGAGGAGAGCTCCTACTAGAAATGCGAGATCCAATCATCTCCCTATACATCTCTGCAAAAGCAATAAGGGGCTATAGATGAGCAATAAGGTGCTATAAATGAAAAGCGTTGAACAGAGGTGAAAAATACAAAGCAACTATCGTACCTTTCCTCTTCAAAGTGGGACCACCCGACTTAGAAGAAGGAGCACCAGTCTTAGTAAAAATTGTTGAGGAAACACCGCCTCCTCCATCTTTGAGAACAAGAGTCCCGAAGTCTCGTATCGGATGAGCTCTCACAGCTTCAAGCTTCCACTGCTAACCCTGGGAGAGCGTAGGGGAACCTGCATGGAACCCGGTGAGTACACAGCTTACGAGGAAGGTGATGAGAGAATAGTGAAAATATGGGACGTACCAACTTTCTTTGGAGTAACCTATCGTGATGGTACCAATGCCCGATCGACATCTGAGGCCCACTCTCCACCTACGAATATGAAATGAGTTTTCCAACTATGGCAGTTGGAAACCAACCCAGTAATCAGCTTGCCTCCCCGTGGGTTAAAGTAGTACCAACCTCAGTTGGGGGCCGAAGTCTCACTCAAGAAATATGCAGCATGGAACTCAATAGGAGAGACATCCTCGTGACGTACCCTTCTCCACAATTCCAGGAAGGCCAGTAGGACCCTCCAACTATTGGGTGTCAGCCGCCCGGGTGTCAATGAAAAATAGTTCAAAAATGCCACAAACAGAAGAAGGAATGGGGAGCCTGAGTCCAACCTCAAGCATCTCCTCATAAATGACAATATCACCAAAGGAGTCATCACAAGCGGGCTCGCCCTTCTCTGCTCGGCGGCACAACACAGTATGAGGAATGTGATAGGGGGAAATAATCCAGGAAATATCGGCATCAGAAATTAAAGACCAAGTCAAGGTACTTACCTTAGACCCATTATCATCTCAGAGTACCTTGCATTTGGGTTTTTTTATCGCAAAGACGTGAAGGATTACCGAACCACGACTGGGATCCTTGCCATGAAAAGTGCCCAGAGTATCCACCCCATGCGCCATACGCTCCACATCATTCAGCCCAACGTCAAGCAAGGTGCCTGATCCCCTCATCACGCCTGAAGTGGCCCCTAGCATCCTCATCTCGCTCGAAGTGACGCCTCGAGAGGCGCCTAGCAAGCTTATCACGCCTAGAATGGCGCCAGGAGGGACGCCTGGCATGGTCTTCTCGCCCAAAAGGGCGCCCAGAGGGGCTGCCATGTTCTTCTCGCCCAAAGTGGCGCCTGGAGGGGTCCCTGTGATGGTTTTCTCGCCCAAATCAGCCAAGGCAACGCCCAAAGGAGTGCTGCCCAGCTCGCCTAGCTCATCACCCATGGTGCCCAAGTGGTCTTCATCCCCATTCCTGCCTGGATCAGCGTCTATGGTGCCCAAACCATCACCTGAACCAGCACCCACGGCGCTCGAACAGACCTCGCGCCCAGTTCCGCCTGAATCAGCGCCTATGGCGCCTGAACAGCCACCCAAACCAGTGCCCATGGCGCCAAAGCAACCCACTCGCCCTCCATGACTCACCTCTTCAATGCTTTCTTGACCCATGAAAACCCAAGGGAAATGTGCTCACCAGTGAGTTTCGGCTATGGCTTCTCAACAAAAAAAATCTAGTTTCTTCCCTCTTTTGCTCAACTCCAAGAATCTTAAAGCACAAAATCTTCAAGGTTGTCAAGAAAGCTTTCTTGAATAAGTGGAAGAAGTGGGTAGTGCTCAAACCCAAGAATCATTAGTCTTGGTTCCTCAAAATCTCAAGGAAAGTTTCACCTCCCTCCAAGAAAGGCACTATGTGAAATGGGCAAATGAAGAACAAAGGTGTATATTTATAGCCTAGGGTTTTCAAAAGAGGGAAAAGCCCCAAATTAAAAATCAAGAGCTATTTCTTAATGTTAAGACTTGAGTTGTTCAATGAAGCCAAAATAATACCTTGGAAGAGAGGAGTTATCTTGCGGAGGAAGTCTACACCACCAAGAGCTCAAGACTCAACAAACTGCCCCTTCTCCAAGTTGCCTAGGACACGGGGCATTGGGTGGCAAATGATGGGTCAAGCCCAAAAGGCCCAAAATCATATCGAAGCCCAGCTGCAATTAAAGGCTCAAACCCATGAAGACCCAGCAGGCCAATTGAGATCGAAACCCGATCAAGTTCACCAGGGAGCTACCTCAGCTTAGCTATAAGACCCAGAAGAGCACTCATGACCCCTCACCTTCTCTACCACTTGGGAGGCAGTCAACATTGACTGGGTCTTTTGGAGAGCTCCTCAACAGCTATACCCGTTGAGAAGAATCTGTCAATCCCACTAGTGTAGCTGAGTAGTTGCTACTTAGTAGCTCCAGTCTGTTGGAAGCTAAGTATAAAATGTAAGCCCCACCAATACTTGGGGGGTAAGACACTCTACAGAGCTAAAACCACCTCCTCCTCTCCATTCTGCAACTCTCCGTCCACATTACTCACCGAAATCAATAAAATATCGGCAACCCACTACCATTCCAGAATGGACGTAGGTCGTATTGGCCGAACCACTATAAATTCTCTCTCTACTTTAATTACTACATTAATTTCTAAATTACTTGACTAGTGGTGTGTAAATTCGATTTTGTGCATCATCAGTAATAATTAGTAATTTTTTATACATATACAAAAATACTTTATTTGAATCTTGGCAAATATATAAGTTGAATATGATTTAGAGGAAAAAAATTGAATATATAATTAAAGTGTCCATCATATACAAAATTTCTGGCTCTACTACTGTGAAGAAAGGGTCGACCCATTGTTTGTCCCTCAAACGCAATGGTGTGGGACTAATGGCTAAACCCAAAGATTAGTTTAATTAATTATATAGACGAGTTATAAATTCAGACGTCTTGAATTTGAATCTTAACAATCTTTAGAGGTCAATTTATGAGGAATTTATCTCTCATAAATACCCTACTCCAGATGTGGATGACCTGCCTTTAATCAAATCGAAACGAAAATTAGTCAAAGTACATGTAAGTTGATCCGAATAAAACAGACCGTTAAACAAAAAAATAAAAGTAATAATGGGTCATCCACGACTACTAGTGCAGTCGTGCAGCCTGCTGTGATAGCATAGCGCAGCTCTTGTTGGAACGTCAGGCTTTAGGATCATCTTAACCCTCCATATTCTTTTACGGCACATGTGAGGAAGGGATGGATCAAGGAATTTGGTTTTGTGCGGTGGAGGGGAAAGAGCACATCTTTTGGACGAAAGTCTTTAGGGATGCATGTAAGAAGGTGAAAATCCTTCGGGAACAAACTTTATTATAAATTGCAAGAATCACTTAATAAAACTATATATAAAATTTTTTTATGTTTCTCAAAACTTCTGTAGGTGGCAGGGTTGGCCGAACATGTATGAAAAAAAAGCATGGGTTTTAGGTCTCAAATTTTTAGAAGGCCTCGTAATTTTAGGTACATCACTAGCTGTTCAGGATCCTTTGCCTTAATCTTAGGCCTTCCATATGTGCATCCAATGACCCTCAATTATAGGAGCTTTTTTAGCTATTCTTTCCATTTATTTTGTAATCAACATTTATGTATAAATCCTCAATTACGCTGTTATACAATCTATAAATGAGTATATACATGAAAGGTTCTCACCACTCAAAAGTGTGGTGGTTTTCAAACATTCTTATGGTATCAGAGCATACCTGGATTAGAATCCCAAGATCCCAATGGCCTCTGATTTTTTTCCCACCTCCTTCCCTTCAACACCATGATTCACATGGTTACCATTAAACTCTCCTCCTCCAACTACCTCTTATGGAAGAGCCAACTTCTTCCACTTCTCGAGAGCCAAGGTCTGCTAGGTCATATGGACGACACCCTTGTGCCGCCACCTCCATTTGATCCTACCACCTCTCAGAAACCAAATACCAAACACCTAGAATGGAAAGCCACCGATCAACACCTACTAAGCCTTCTCCTATCCTCTCTCACAGAGGAAGCCATGGTTGAAGTCGTCGGCCTCTCCACATCCCGTGAAGTATGGACTGCTCTCGAAAATACCTTTAATCACTGCTCCAAAGCCTGTGAAACACGCCTCAAAGACGACCTCCAATTGTTGAAGTGCGGTACCTATCTAGTCAGTACCTACGCCCTTGCCTTCAATGCCTTATGTGATCAGCTTCATGTCATCGATCGCCCGGTTAATGGAACTGACAAAGTTCACTGGTTTCTTTGTGGCCTAGGACCTAATTTATCTAGTTTCTCTACTGCCTAAATGGCACAAACATCTCTCCCCTGCTTCCTGGATCTTATGTCCAAGGCTAAGAGTTTTGAACTTTTTCAAAAGTCTCTTGAGAGTCCAGCGCCTTCACCTGCAGCATTCACTGCTACCCGTGGCTCTTTTCCACGCGGGGGTGGCTCATCTCGCTTCAGACATGGCCGTGGAAATGGCCCTAGCCGCGGGTTCTCTGGTCATGGACAAAGTCGTGCTCTACCCACTCAAGGTCGTCGTTCACCACGGTGCCAAATTTTTTGCTTGGAAGGCCACTATGCTGATCGGTGCAGGCAACGCTATGATCGGCACCCACATGACCCCTCATCACACCTTGCAGAAACTTTCAACGCTTCATGCTCTGCATCTGGGCACGAGGATTCAGATTGGTTATTGGACATAGGGGCTTCGGCCCTTATGACTCTAGCCCACTCCACTTTGGACCAGTCCACCACTTACACGAGTAAGGATTGTGTGATTGTAGGGAATGGTGTGTCCATACTCATTACCCACACTGGTAAAATTTCCCTTTCCCCTAATCTTCATCTACTAGATGTTTTGGTTGTCCCTCACCTCACCAAAAATCTTTTGTCAATTAGTAAATTAACACATGATTTTTCGTTATTCGTTACATTTATTAATAATTGTTTCATTGTTCAGAATTGCCAAATGGGAAGGGTCGTGGCAACTGGTAAAAGAGATGGAGGCTTATATGTGCTCGAGCGTGGAAATTTCGCTTTTATTTCTGTCCTTAAAAATAAATATCTTCATGCTTTGTAAGATTTATGGTATTCTCATCTTGGACATGTAAATCATTCAATTATATATTTTTTAAATAAAAAAGGATAGCTTTATCTTACCTCTTTATTGTCATCTCCTACATTATGTGATACATGTCAACTTGCAAAAAATCATTGTTTGCCATATTCTCGAAATGAACATAGATCGTCGAATGTTTTAGATCTTATTCATTGCAATCTCTAGGGTCCTTCTCCCATAAAATCAAATTTGGGTTTTGCCTACTATGTTGTATTCATTGATGATTATTCTCGTTTCACTTGGTTTTATCCATTGAAATTAAAATCTGACTTCTTTGATACTTTCATTCATTTTAAAAAATCTGTGGAAAATCAATATTCTGCTCATATCAAAATTTTTCAAAGTGACGGTGGTAAAGAATTTACTAACAACTGCTTTAAAAGCTCATCTTCGTACCTCTGACATTCATCATCAACTCTCTTGTCTATATACTCCCGCCCAAAATTGTTCGCACAGAAAGAAAACACTCTCATGTGACTGAGACTGGCTTGGACATGCTTTTTCATTCCCACACTTCTCCTCGTTTCTGGGTTGACGCCTTTAGCACTGCAGCTTATATCATCAACCGTTTTCCCACACCACTTCTTGGAGGTAAGTCCCCCTTTGAACTTCTATATGGTTCCTCTCCAAATTATGAAAAAATTTCATCCATTTGGTTGTCGTGTTTATCCTTGTTTACGTGATTATATGCCTAACAAATTTTCCCCTCGTAGCATTCCTTGCATCTTTTTGGGTTACATCTCCCCTTCCAAAGGGTTTCATTGTCTTGACCCTACCACCTCTAGGATATATATCACTCGTCATGCTCAATTTGATGAGACTCATTTTCCCTTCATCAATATCTCCTAGGCTCAACCCATATCCTCCCTCCAAATTTCAAAATTTCTGGAACCTAGTCTTCCCCCTACAGACATGCTACCATCTTCCCCTGCGCCTCATTCCTAGTATATTATACAATCCGAATCTAACCCGTGTGGTATTTGTACTAATCTAGTGGATGAGTCTTAGCAGGTAAATGATTCTCTTGCAGGTCTATCTCTGCTGTATTCGAACCCTAACCCCACTTCTCTTGAGCTCACCACCAAGCTGTGTACCCCTGCTCCTGTTGCGGCTTCTCATCCCATGCTAACACGAGCCAAAGCTGGTATTTTCAAACCTCGCCACCTGGTGAATCTTTCTCTCTTGGGCTCATCTGGTCTTCTCTCTGCTTTACTTGCATCCACTGAGCCCAAAGGATTCAAATCTGTTGCTAAGAATCCAGCTTGGCTCACCACTATGGATGAAGAAGTTCAAGCCCTACAAACTAATCGTACCTGGATTTTGGTTCCTCGACCTACCAACACCAACATTATAGGTTCCAAATAGGTCTTTCAGACCAAATACTTGCCTGATGGATCGATCGAGCGTCTCAAATCTCGCCTTGTTGTCAAAGGCTATACACAAGTACCTAGTCTTGACTACACTAACACCTTTAGCCCTGTTGTCAAGGCTACCACTGTCCGTGTTGTCATCTCTCTTGTTTTGAGAAAAAAATGGCCTCTCCGCCAACTTGATGTCAAGAATGCATTTCTTAATAGTCATCTTACTGAACATGTCGATATGCAACATCCTCTTGTGTATATTTCCCCCCGCTTCCCTAATCATGTCTGTCAGTTGAAGAAAGATCTGTATGGCCTCAAACAGACTCCTCGTGCCTGGTTTCAGCAATTCAGCTCTTTTCTCATTAAACTTGGTTTTTATTGTAGTCGTGCCGACACATCACCCTTTGTCTTTCATAGGCAGTCTAACATTATTTATTTACTTCTTTATGTTGATGACATCATTATTACAAGCAACAACTTATCTCTTCTTGACAACTTTACTCGTAAGCTTAATTCTGAGTTCGCTAGTAAGGGTTTGGGTTCTCTTAGTTACTTTCTTGGTCTGGAAGCTACATCCACCACTGATGGTCTCTTTATTAGTCAGCTAAAATATGCATAGAACATCCTCACGTGAGCTTAGTTACTTGACAGCAAGCTTGTTCACACCCCATGGTTATTTCCTAGCACCTGTCTTCTGATGATCCTCTACTTTCGGATCCTACTCTTTACCGATCTCTTATTGGTGCTCTTCAATATTTGACTATCACGCGTCCTGATATTGCTTATGTTGTAAACTCTGTCAGTCAATTTCAACACTCTTCGACTGAAGACCCCTTCCTTGCTGTCAAGCGCATTCTTCGCTATGTTAAGGGCACACTGCATTTTAGTCTCACTTTTCATCCATCTGCTACTCTGATGCTGACTGGGCAGGCTGTCCTGACACTCGTCACTCTACCTTTGGTTATTCTATTTACCTAGGCGACAACTAGGTATCTTGGAGTGCCAAGAAGCAACTTACTGTTTCTCGTTCAAGTTGTGAGTCTGAGTATCGTGCTCTTGCTCTCATTGCCGCTGAACTTCTTTGGCTCACACATCTCCTTTGTGACCTTAGAATTTCTCTTCCACAACAGCCACTTCTCCTATGTGACAACAAAAGTGCAAATTTTTGAGCTCCAACCCTGTCTCTCACAAACGGGCCAAGCATGTTGAGTTAGACTACAACTTTCTTCGTGAACTTGTTATTGCTAGCAAAGTTCGCACCAAGTATGTGCCCTCTCACTTACAGGTTTCCAATATCTTTGCCAAAAGTTTGCCTCGACCTCTATTTCAATTTTTTTGCTCCAAGCTCGACGCCTGTTCAAATCCGACGCTCAGCTTGCGGGGGTTGTTAAGGATCCTTTGCCTTAATCTAAGGCCTTCCATATGTGCATCCATTGACCCTCAATTATAGGTGCTAGTTTAGCAAATTCTTTCCATTTATTTTGTAATCAATATTTATGTGTAAATCCTCAATTATGTTGTTATTCAATTTGTAAATGAGTATATATATGGAAGGCTGTAAACCCCCACATATTTATATTAATATAGTAAGGTACTTGTTTAGAAATTCTCATATATGTAGTGACGTAAGAATAAAACATATGGATTGTAACCGTAGGAATAACTACTAGGGAGGCAATTTGATTGAGAAGTTTAAATTTCGAAGACGATTAATCTTGAAAAGGGTGATTAGATAAGTTTCTAAATAGTTGTAGGTCAAAATAATGCCTCCATTGAATCCGAAAGGTCAATAAACATTGGGAGAGGTAATATGGGGTATATTAGAAGTTAAAACGTATTCCGGAATTAAAATACACTTTAGGATGAATTCGGGTAAAAAAGAGTTTGGACACTATCTAGTATTTAGGTCATAACTTTTTATTAAGATCTTCAATTGAACTAAAAGTTTGACAATAGATAGTAGACATCAAGTGCTATAAAAGTGTATTTCACAAAAAAATTTCAATTCAATCTCTAAATGGATCAAAACTGCACTAGAAGTCGCAGAAAATATTCGTCAGTCAAACTCTACCGGAACAGCCTACCAGTACATCTGATACTAGTAGCTAAACCCTACTGGAACAGCCTAGCGGTACACCTGAAAGAAACCCGAATTTTGCATTGTAAAAGTCAGGATTTGGCTATTTAAAACACCCATTTTCACTGCATTTTACCCAATTCATACATTTCACTCTCACCCCTAAATATTTTAGAACCCTAGGAGAAGATAAAGGAACAAAAAAAAGAGGAGGAAGGAGGTCTCTAGGGCTTGGGCTTTGATTTGAACTTGAAATCTTTGATTCAAGGTGGGGGTTTTTCTTACTCTTGTTCATTGAGACTAGGGATATATATATATATATATATATATATATACATATATTTATATGTTATGGACTCTAAATCTTAGATATGTGTTAGAAAATCTTTAATTTTGATATTCTTGCAAATATTATCATGTTTAAAACAAGGCTATGGCTGGATTGCCATGAAACCTCTATTTCTTATTTTGAAAACTCTTGTTCTCATGAGAGGTAGATTTTTTTTCTCTCAATATTCATTTGTTCTTGATTTCTAAAATTTTAGTGCTTTGTGTTGAGTAATAAATGATGTTGTTGTGATCTCTTGTACTTTTCCTTAATTGGTTATTGGAATTGTTACATGATAAAATTGAGAATTTTTTAGATATGCTTGTAAAGTGAGAAATTGTGGATTTTGTATTTATTTGGAATTGTTGGTGAATTGAGAATATTTTGGTTTACTCATTTGTATGGTTGTTGTGATGGACTTGGATTGCCATCGAGAGATACCGTAGAGTGTTAGAGGTTAGTCTATCCCAGTGGGGGTGAGATGGTTTCCTAACACTTGTAGTGGATTGCTATTTGGTAATGCGACCATTATAGTTCACTGAAATTCGAACAAGGAATGGTATATTTTTCCTGGGAATGGACTCGTCACTACCATTGGGATGGTAGACGCCTTTTCCTAAAGTGATTGTGATGAGTGGACTAGGTATAATCGTTGGGTTGATTCATGAGAAGCAATCAACATACATGGTACAGGGATGAACCAATATATATGGGATGATGGGTTGGATCATCTTGGCCGGTGCATTGGTATGGGACAATGCATCGAAAGGTGCCTTGCCTAAATGACTTAAAGTTGGAAATGGTATATTGTTGTGAAATTTACTTTATCATTTCACTTGATTATTGTTATGGCTTAAACTTGAGATCTATTTTAAATGTCCTATTTTTCTTTCGAAATTGGTATTATGTTATTTATGAAATGAGACCGACCGATTTTATCTATTTTTTAAACCTTGTTCGAGTTTGGGAGGGTTTTTCTGCTGAGTTTCGTGCTCACCCCCTACCGTTCAACTTTTTACAGATTATGGGTCAGAAGAGGAGCTCGATGCTAACAAGCCGGGCCATGGAGAAGCTTCATTAGAGGGGTACTTGGATCCCGAGTGGGACATCTAAAGATATCGTTTATTTTGTGCTAGACTAGGAACGATTATGTACAATCATGTAAAGTCTAGTATTTTCTTTATTCCGCTATTAAGTTCAAATGTAATTCTTTTGATGTAGTAGTCATGGTTTAGGCCTATTCTTTTGGATAATGTTGTAAATATTTTTTGAATCAATGGACCCG
>CM042186.1:17267249-17286634 GCA_023539305.1 Ilex asprella
TTTGTTCTTTTGAGAGTTGTTTGGTGAAGTGTGTGCTAATAAAAATGTAATGAGAAAAAAAAGTGTTGGCAATTCCAAGAGGTCACTCCACTCGGTATACAATCTCAACTAAAACCATTCCTCCAATCAAGCATAAATGAACGTTTGATTCGTGGGAAGCCGAGGATGAGGCCGGTGAGTATCTAAGCATAAACCGTGACTAGGCCTACGGTTTATCAAAGACTCACCGAATCATCCACCTTCAAACCAGTCAAACCGAACCATTGGTCTTTGAAGAGAGGAATAAAAATGAGTTGAAATCATATATCCTAGTAGAGGTTCCCCTTATTCTTGCCAACTAAAGGATTTAGCTACTCATACTTAAAATGAAAATAACAATGGAAAGGAAGTGCATTGTAATAAAATGAAGATCTAAAGTAACTAAATGCAATAACTTCTAATCTAGGAATGAAAGAGATGAAAAATCATTTTTAGATCTATGGAAAATGAAGAACTTAAAACATTAATGAGAGAATTAAACTAAGAACCAACATCAAGAAACTAGCATTAATGACATTAAATGAAGTTCTAGAAATCCTTACAAGAGATTACAAGCCAATGCAATGGAAAATACATGAAAAACACAACTTTCTCTCTTTAGAAAACTACTATTCATCTTCTTCTACACCTAGAGCTTCTCTCTCTGTATTCAATGTAATGTAATAATAATTGAACTCCATGTGTTCTTGGCTCCAAAACGTGCCTCACAGGTCTAGGGTGGCCCTAGGGTGTCTCTTCCATCCAGGGGTTGCAGAAGGCATGGCCTGAACAGGGGTGCAGAGCTTGTTTGCACACCCAGCTCTTTCCTCACTCTCTCTCTTCATTGATGAGCCAAGCTTCAAAACATCTATTCCATGGTGTGAACAAGGTGAATAGTATTGTGGGCGTGTCAGGGGAGTAGGTGAGAGTTGATGGTGGGGTCCGCAAACTGACAGGGCTTCTGTTGTAGAGATTCTGGGGAAGAAATCGACAGACTGTACCGGTATAGCTTACCGGTACCTCGAACTCCAGTAGCCTTTGCGTACCGGTATAGTCACTGCTGTTTTTGCTGCATCTGTCACCATTAAGCTATCCAATTCTCATTCTTTCACCCCCTTATTTGTCCATCCTTGTTGAAATGCTAAAGAAGGTTTTGTTTAGCACCTTTTATCTGCAAAAATAAAATATCATCATTAATAACTCGACATGTATAATTTCTCTCATTAGCATCATAAAAACAGTTAATTCATGGATGATTAGCACCTATAACTATGCAATATTTTGTGCTAATCATGTGGCTCACCCTATATAAGAAAACATTTCAGGTGCGAGGTTCACGTCGATGGAAGGCTCTCAATCGGGGCCTAAATGTTAAAGAAAAACTTACTTGTGGCTCTTAATCCATTATTGTAAAATATTTGCAAAGTTAATTTTTGGGCATGTAATATATGTAAAAGAATTATAATTTGAACTTGTATTAACTTTGTTTGATGTATATTAGACTTTGGATGGGTCGTGTGATTAAATGTTGTTATATGAGTATGAATAAATGAATCTGGTGTGGTCAATGTTGTATATTGGACCGGGTCATGTAATAGTATGATTGCATATGTTGTATTTTGCATAGAGCACCCCGTACAATGGAGATTTTTCCCGAATTTGTTAAATTATTGACCTGGTTAATGGGCATAAAGGCGTGATATCGAGTTACACGGTATCCACAAGTATTCCGTGGGTTAATGAGTGATCAATGTGTTAACAAAAGACCCCCGATTTTGGGATGTCACAAAGACTATCATGTAAGAGTTTAATATTTCTTGAGCGATTTTTAAGATAAACAAATCATTGCACACACACACACACAAGTTTTTCTAAAAATATATGGATAATAATACAGCTAATGTGTGTTACTTTTATAGTGATCAGAGAAAGGAAGTGTTTTAGCAACGCAGAGGAATATTAATTTACTTTTATTCATAAAAAATTTAAAGTATAAATTCATAACTATTGAAGTTTGTAGGTATCTTCACTGGAAACCTTCAAGAGAAAAAAATCGTCCATTAGGGATCACCTAGGGGTTTAACGGGTTATTGCATATGCTAAATGCAATTGTGAAATCTACGAAAGTGATTTTATTTTGTTCAATTGTTTTTATTTACTAGGGACTAGTAACGTTTAGGTTGGGGAGTGTGATTAACCCTAATTAGTGTGTAAATTAAAGTAGATGAATAGGTTAATTATGTAGGTTAAAATAGTTGAATTTTGTGAAATTAGAGTTTGTGCATAAATTAGGGTTAGTGTGTGGAATATTGTTAATTTTAGAGTTTTGTGCGATAACTATGAGGAGCAATCTATCAAAGCTTAAACCAGCAAAGGATGCAAGTATAATTTCAACAACAAACCTACCAGAACTGTAAAACCCTAGATTTTTTTTTATTCTTTTCTAAAAAATGACAAAATGGTAATTTACCACTAAAATGCGAATTTAAAATACGTATTCTTTAAAGCTCGTATGACACAACGGACTTTGCCATTGAATTCTTATCGCGAAATCTAGTTATCCTGTCAAATTTTATCGAATTCCAAGATAGTCAAATTTTTCACATTTTTCGAGACGATAGGCATCTACTGAACCCCTAAAACTAAATTTTTAAGAAAAAATTGATAGTTTTAAAAAAATTTAGATAAATATCATTTAAAAAATTTGAGTTTAAACTGGTAGGGGTCGTGTGGCGCATTGTGAGCCAAGGGTTTTGGGACTATAAATAGATGTTAAAATCTGATTTTTTAGATCATTTTCTGATGGGTTCTCTGCTGGTCTGCAAGTTGATTCGGCCAAGCTTTGGTCGAATCAACTTTGACCAAGAACAAAAATTGTTCTCCTCGACGAGGGCTATACAACTGCACCAAGACAGAGAGATTCCATCAAAGATTCAAAGGGGGGGGATTTTTGAGAAATCGAAGCTTTGGGCTTAAATCTTGTTCTTGAAGTTTTCTACGGGTATTTTACGCTTTAAGAGGTAGGGTTTCCTTCTACTTAGGTTTATTTTCAACCTAGGTTGTGTATATGAGATGGGTAGGTTGTTATAGATTTTAATCACTTGCTTATTGTGGTTTAAGTGGTGAAATGGGTAGAATAAATTCTATCTTAAAATGTGTATGTAGAAATTGCTTAATGTAATTTCTTGAGAAATATAGAATTTTGGACATGATTATGTGTTTACATAAGTAGTGCCTTGAAGGTGTATGATAAATTCCTTGAACATGAGTGGTGCCTTGAAGGTGTTTGATAAAATTTCTTGAGTGATTGAAGTTGTCGTTTGATTAAATAACATGCTTGGATAATGTGGTAAAGTGAAATCATATGCTTGTAATGTGATTTACAATTTGAAAGGTCATGTTGATGTATGGTTAATGATATGTTAGCATTATGATGATCATGAAAATTATATGTTTTTATATAATTGATCATGGGATATGTTGAAATTGTTCATATTGACATTATGATGAATTTTTGGAGATTATATGCATACGATATAATTGTCCATGATACATGTTGAAATGTATTGTTAAATTGATCTATGTGGCAATCATTACATATGTGACATGATATGTGGTTAAAGTGGCTCATATGACACTCATTACATATGGTGCATGACATTGGTATTGTAATGGTTCATTACAGTGTATTTATACGTAGGCATCACATTCATGGGCTTTATGCATGAGTGTGGTGTGTGTGTGCATGGTTTGATCAAACACCATACTTGGGGGTTGATGGGTGGGCTCGAAAAAGTTGGATTGAAGATCCGATTGAGTCGCACGGTTGCATGCATGAAAAACTTGTGTCGGGTATAGCAAGAAGGGCTAGACTCTCCTTCGGGTGCAAAACCCGGCTACTTGGTTCACACATTCCCTTGAGGTGAAATTCCAAAAAAGTATGATGGTGTACGGAACCGGCAGTTGTGACATCAAAATTTGTTGCTCAACAAAGACACAAGATTTTGATTTATAAAAATATTCATTCAATGAGTAACATCCATCAATGATTTAGTTTTATAAAAACATAACTTTCATTTCAAACAATCATTAGATGGGTTTTCGTCAAATGATGATTTCATCACACAAGTGCATCGCATTGTGTTATGGGAGTCGGATTAAAGTGCATAAGTGAGTCTAATCTCATTTCATGGCATGACATAGTAGGTTTTCAACATTAAATTTCATATTCTTGTTTGGAATGTTTGTTGTTGTGAAATTGCATGTGACATTTCATATGCACTTAGGTTGGTGAGTAGCCTCTGTAGGAGATACTTTATTGAGCGTGACTTACCTTATACAGGAAAATATTTCAGGTGCGAGGTATGCGCCGATGGATGGCTCACAATTGAGGCCCCCAGGTTGAAGAAAAGCCGACTTGTGGCTTTTAATCTATTTTTTATAAAACTAGACTTGTAATTTAATTTTGGCATGCAATGTATGTAAAATGATTGGAATTTGAACTTATATTAACTATGTTTGATGCATAGGTGTGATGTGTAGATATGTCACAGTGGTGCATGGCAGTGTTACACTTTTATACGCCATGTTACACTTTTACACGTCGTGTTACACTTTTACACTCCATGTTACACGTTTACACGCTATGCCAGACTTCATACATTGACATAGGAACCCCAGTTTTGGGGGAATCAAAAGTAAGAAAAAATGGACCCGGTATGGTCAGTGTTTTATATTGGGCCTCAGCGGGGTCATATGATTGTATAATTGCACAGGTTGTGTTTTTGGGTAGAGTTTTCCCGTACAAAGGAGACTCTACCTGAATTTTTGTTAAATTAAGGACCCTGGTAAATGGGTTATAACAAGCGTGATATTGGGTTACTCGGTATCTATGAGTATTCCATGGGTTGATGAGTAATTAACGGACCCCCAGATTTTGGGGCGTCACAAGAATAGTGTAGAACTTCACCACCAATTCCAGTGTATCCTCACTGTCTGAACAATGGTGATGGCATCCAGACGGTAGTCAAAGGCGGTTACATCCTTTTGCTACATTCCAACAGATTTCTTGGCCTATAAATAAGCCTGTACAACTTCATTTTTGGGAAACCGAAGGAAAATATCTGAAAACCAAAGAGCCAACAGAGAAATCCAAGGAGAATAAGAGAAATTCAAGAGAGAATTCTGTCCAACCTACTCTCCCACCAGAATTTCTATTAATTCTACATTTCTGTTATACCTTTCTGCTTGGAAGGTTGAACTTCCATCACCTTTGTGCCTTAATCAATATTAAGGGTGGTTGTATTTCAACTATTCCTCGTGGGAGGAGTGTCTATGTTCTATTTAGAATTTTAATAAAACGTACTTGCACTTCTTACTTGTTAATAACAATGGGGTGTGAGTAGTTTACTTTTCACGTTCAGTGAAGGGTGAACATATGTATATTATTATGGAAATGCTGATGTTTGAATATGTTTTATTGTTATATATACCTCCCTTTATTTATGGATGGTTATATTTACAATATGCTCATAGTTATGATCATCGAGCAGTACTTAATATTCTACCTACTAAATATGTACTTCATACATGATACAGTGATGTACGTGATTAGGAGTTATTTAAAATTTGATTGATTGGTTATAGATGAGTTCAATCTTGGTATAGTCAATGCTTTTGATTTAATGCGCAAACCAGAATCTCGTCATCGGTGAATCATCAACCTGTCGGTTGAATAGCTATAGTGTTCCAACAAAATGGCTCACCTTTTGGTTCACTAAGGTTGTTTAACTGATGCATGGTACATAACTACTAATTGGGTAATTCAAAGTATTCCTCTTAAATGGCTTGCCTTCTGGTTTCCTTGGATTACTTGATTGTTGCATATACCTTCCAGCTAACTTAACTAGTTGTTGTGTTATGGTTTGTTATACATCTGACCTATCGGTTGACTTTCCAATAGCCTGGGAGTTAATTGTTGAAAGGTGGCATTTCCAGTACTTAACCAATATAAAACATATAAGATCCTTAAACTGAAGGGTACTTTTTATAGTATTGTCTTTTACCAATTTACTTATGTATTTTATTTACCATTTATAAGCTCACATCACAAGTTATCTCATGCTACACTGCTTTTATAACAATTTCTCTGTTCTTATTTTCAATACTAGTTATTAAAACTCTTCGTGGGATCGATCTCGGACTTAAACCAAGAAAACTACAATTTGATCACTTATACTTGGGTGTATGATGTAAAGTAGGCCACAATATAGGTCAAACCAGTCAACCTGCCTGTAAGGATATCAAAGTGGGCAGTTAAGCTCAGTGAATACGATATCAATTATGAACCTACAAAAACAATTGAGGGACATGTGATTGCAAAACTCTTGCCTAAGCTCACTCTTGGAGCCCAACAAGTCCCTAGCGAACTTCAAGTCCCAAGTAACTTGGAACTAGAAGTTAAGAGGAAAATAGTCGACCAGGAAAAGGTATACAAGTACCTTGGAACCTGATTGAGGAGAGAGGCCCCTAAGCTAATGAATTATTGGAACCTATTTCTACGAACCATCAAGAAGTTGGAGGCGGCATAATATTAGAATCTCTAGAAGGCGATACGCTAGAGAAAGTTATAAGGCTAGAATTCAGAGCATCTAAAAATGAGCTGAATATGAGGCCTTTTTCACAGGAGTGAGGCTCACACAAGACATGGGTGCCAAACAGTTGAACTGTTTATTCCAACTCTCAACTTGTCATGAATCAACTTTCTGGTGCATACCTAGTAAAAGATGAAAGGTTGTGGTCATACTACTAGCTAGCAACCATGGAGCTAGGTAAGATCCCAAAGGTGGAAATTCAACAAGTTTCTAGGAGTAAGAATGTGCATGTTAAAGCCTTGGCTACATCAGCACTCAAGGACAACCCGATTAGAACTATCTAGGTGGAAAGCCAAGACCATCCGGGCATTAAGGTCAAATTCACAGGGGAAACATTGTCAATCGACCAGAATTCAAGCTCGATGGACCATATTGTGAAATATCTAAAATAAGGAAATCCCTCTGAAGCTAACAAAGAGATTCACAAGTTGAGACTCAAATTTCATAGGTTCTGTCTTTCACTTAGCAGAGAACTCTATAGAAAATCCTTCGTGTGTCCATACCCATTGAGCGTACACCTGAAAAAGGTACATGACTTCTTCTTCAAGATTCAAGAAGGAAGCCACGGGTTTCATATCGGAGGAAGATCACTTGATCACCAAGCAATTTCATAAGGTTATTGGTGGCCTTAAATACATAAAAACTCACAGCGGTATTTAAAGTAGTGTGAGAATTGCCCAAAAAATTTCACCAATTCTGAGGTAGCCAACCCAAGATTTGAATCCACTCTCGAGTCTAGGGCCCTTTACACAATGGGAGCTAGACATTATAAGACCAATGCCCAAGGCTTCAAGAACAAATTATTCATGAAGTCGTTGACAACCAAGCTCCTAGCAAGTATTTAGGCCACAAATACAAAGAGTTTTGTGAGGAGGAATATCGTAACATGATTCGGGTTTCCAAGTGTATTAATCTCCGATTATAGGATTTAGTTTGACATCAAACCCGTCAAGAACTTCTGCCAAAGATTTTAAATTAAATATTAATACTCTTCCCCAAGCAAAAATTTCCAATAACTCCATTTACGGGTACAAGAAAAGATTGAAAAAAGCAAAGGGAAATTGGGTTGAGGAGCTACCCAACGTGTTATGGGCATAGCATAGCACACCATGCTGAGCAACAGGGGAGACTTCATATACGTTAGCTTATGGGATGGAGTAGTTGTTCGATCCCAAATAAGCACAGCCAAGTGCTGGCGGTCAAGAAGTAATAATTCTCGGGAGTTCGAGTTCGAACCACAAAGATCGAAGAACATATAAAAGTGGATAAAGGAAGAACAAGCAACATTTGATTTTGAGAGTTGAAATTATTTTTGTAAAATAAAATAGGAAATTCTTGAAGAAATTTGTTAAATAGAAAAGTGACTCTCTGGTTTTGGGATCTAGATCTATTTATGTTCATCAACTAAATATATTTATGCAATTAGAATTATCTCAGTTGATTTTTAATATCAATTTAGTCAATCAAAATATTTAATTTTGAAAACATAAGATTCAATTAATTTAAAAATAGGAATTGAAGAACTAATTATACGAAACTCGCGGGGAATCATAAGCATTTTCCATACCAATAACTCAATCAAGTTAATAAATAATCAAACAATTAAAGAGAGCATAAAAATTTACTAACAATCGTTCAATCAATCTATAATTTTTTTTAAAAATAACTTTAAAGTATAGGAAAAACAATTGCATAAAACATATATAATTGACTCACAATCTTTGAGATCCCGTGTTTCATACAAGTATAAATGATATTAACTTGTTAGTATTTTTAAAATGATGAGAGAAATTTTGAATTGTTGTTATAAAAACAGTCGCGTAAGTTTGAGGCACGAATGTATTGACTTTTGGGTTAAATTTAATTTTTGGAGGTGTTTAAGGTTGCTAAGGGTAACTAAGTAAATATATTAATTTTTTTAAGTCAAAATAATATTATCAATGAATCCGGGAGGTCCGAAAAACTTGGAATAGCCATTTAGCACATATAGCGGTTCAAAGGGATAAAGTAGTAATTTTAGTATTTCGGGTATAAATTAACTTTAGTTTTGAGATAAAGCATAAAACTAAAGTTTTTTAGGTTAAAATAACATTAAAAATGAATCCGGAACGTCAAAAAACCTTAGGGTAATCATATAGGTCAAAAATAGAATGTTTAGAGGCAAACCCATAATTTCGGAGAAAAAAATATATTTTTCAGCCCATGAACAGTAGAATTCGGGACTGTTGGGTTTAAAACCCAGATTTTAGCCCATTTTCTTCCATTTTTTTCTCACATCTCTCACCCAAAACTCCTTCACCCATCTTAGAACTATAGAGAGAAAGAGAGAAGAAGAGTTATAGGGCTTGGGTTAGGCTTGAGGATCTTGGAGATTAAGCTTGGAATTTTGATTTATAGGTGGGGTTTTCCTCTCTCTTGCATTTACACTGTGCATCTCATTTATTTTCTTTAGTTAAAGCTCATTATGCGTTTGATTGCAAAATACTTGTTATAAACCGTGATTTAGTGTTGAGTATGCCATGAATTGTGAACTCACATGCATAAAAATGATTTTTGTGTTAAGAGTTTGAAACCCTTGTTTGATTTTAGTTATGGGTATTTGATTAAACTTATAATTTGGGGGGTTTTGAAGTATGTTATGATCTTTTACATAATATGGCTTATTCTCTTGATTAAACCTATGATATGATCTTTTACATAATATGGAAATGCCCTAGTTTGATTTTAGTTTTACGTATTTGATTAAACCTATGATTTGGGAGTTTTGAAGTATGCTATTATTTTGTACATAATATATATGAATTATTCTCTTGAAAATGGTTGTGTTGCTTTGAAAATGCCACTTTTGAGATTTGAGTATACTACATATTTGATAAAATGTCAAGGTTATGTGTAATGCCCAAAAAATCTCCTTGGATGACATTACATTCTAAATACCATTCTCTACATGAGAACACTAAATAACTCCATAAATAAGAAAGTTTCATTAACCAACATTTGGTATTTTAAAAAAGTTCAGGCAGAGTCTCCTTTATAAGGAGAGCCCTACCCCAAAACACAACCTGTACAATTACACTACAATTGACCGCACAGGGTCCACATATGCATAGCTATTGACCACACCGGGTCCATTTATCCATCATAAAATAAACTTTCATTCACCATATATCAAATCCACACTATCATTCCAAAAGAATAGGCCAAGTCATGGCATTTACATTCCCAAAAGAATTACACTTAAGCTGAGCAGCGGAATAAACAAAATACTAGACTATGCATAATCGTAAATACATTCTCTCTTCTAGCACAAAAATAAACTACATCTCTAGATGTCCCACTTGGGATCCAAGTATCCCTCTAAGGAAGCCTCTCAATGGCTCAGCTCGTGAGTACCGAGCTCCTCCTCTGGCACATGATCTGAAAAATATTTAACTGTAGGGGATGAGCACGAAGTTCCGTAAAAAATTCCTTCCAAACCAAAAGAAGGTTTCGGAAAAACATATAAAACGGGTCGGTTTCATTTCACAAATATCATATATAACTTTTGAAAGAAAACAGAGACATTTATACAGATCTCAAGTTTAAGAAACAATCCTAAGGTAAATAAGAAGTGCAACCAAGTATAGTTGACAACCAATTTCCAAAGCATAATTCATTCCACCATACACTGTTTCCACAAGTTCTCGCGAAATCCCATACTTCCCAAGACTCTTGTGGAAACCGTATCTGGCCCAATAAACAATAACTCATATATAATTTATAATCCATTTCCACCATAAACTATTTCCAACAAGTTCTTGTGACATCCCATACTACCCAAGACTCTTGTAGAAATCGTTTATGGTAGACTGAACGATGTACGACTGTATTCGTATCTCATATATGAAGCAAGATCCCACATGGTCACCATCGAAAATATCATGTCCCACGCAAGTACATACCAATGTTACCCCACGAGCAATAGTGGTTTAGTCTTACCAAAGCACTAACCCCACTATGAGTGTTAGGAAATGTTCTTACCAAAGAAGACGTCTAACCACTCCATGATACCTGGTCAATAATAACCCATGTTCCTATCGTGCAACCACACAAGAGATACAATACCAACCCTTTTCTCAATTAACAAGAAAGTTTCACAATTTAGTTTCTTTGGTATGAGCATCCTTACAAGGAACCACTCACCTATGTTTATCCAAACTATCCTATAACAAGTACAGTACCAACCATTTTTTCCAATCGCAAGTAATACAACATTCCTCCAATTTCATCAAGTAACATTCCAATAGAGAAATCAAAGAAAAATACATGAGATCATAAAAAATATCATTTTATTGTTCAATACCAAACACTAAGGTTTTGACAGGAAAAACCAAAGGGAAAAGTTCATTTTCCTAAAAAAATCAATGTTTAAAGATGAAAAAGAAGGATAAAATGGTTACCAAACCATCACTTGGTTCAAACCATAACATTGATTGCAAGAATATAAAGAATGAAAGATTTTCTAACACATATCCAAGATTTAGAGAAAGACACACACACATATATATACTTACATATATATATATATACCTAGCCTCAATGTGAGAGGTTGAGAAGAAATCCCCTACCTTCTTCCTTAGCTCCAATCTAGGACTCAGGCTTCAAGACCTTGATGATTTGATTTACTTTGAGGTGAGAATCCCATTCCTTCTTCCTCCCCAAAGCTCTCTAGGGTTAGAAATTAGTGAAATGGGGTGAAGGAGGCGACTTTGGTGCATTTAGAAGGCAAGAATTGGGAAAAACTCGTGACTGATCTGGGTAAATATATATGCTACCGTCCGGACGGGCCTTGGGCATCCAGATGGTCCAAAGTCTCTATTTTGGACGAAAGATAAGTAAGTAGTACTGTCCGGACGGAGGCAACTTTCGGTCCCAACTTTCAGTCCCAACTTCCAGAGCAGTTTTCACCTATTTAGGAGTCGATTTAGGAAATTTTTGTGAAATATACTTTTTTAGCTCTAAGTGTCTAATATATACTGTCAAAATTTCAGATCAAATGGACATTAGTGTAAACAATTATGGCCAAAATACTAAGAAGTGTGTTTTCACTCCGGAATACTTCCTAACTTCTTGTACACCCCATATTACCTCTCCCAATTTTTTTCGACCTTACTTATTCAATGGAGACCATATTTTAACCTAAAAATATTTAGAAACTTACCTAATAATACTTCTTAAACTTAAACATCTCCAAAGCTTAATTTACCCCAAAGTCAATATACTTGAACCTCAAATTTCAAAAAATCAATATTCTAACCATGATTCTTATTCTCTATGATCATTTTATTTATCTTAGGAGAACTCTTAAGGTAATATTGACCTTATTTAATTTTTTTTAATGCGGGGTCTTATATTATGACATTTATTTTCAAAAGGATTTATGGATATTGAAAATAATGATTTTTGAAAAATATTTGCTCGATACCGACAGACAGAGGGTTAGTAGACAGTTGGGGCCTATTGAGTGGGTTGCCAAGGTGGCTACTAGTCCTATGGAGGATTGGTTATGGTAGTGGTTTTCAGTAATCACTTATGTGGCATCACAAGTTGTGCCCAACATATTTCTCTTGAAAAGCAAGAAGGGCGATGAGACCCTAGGGTGCAAGACCCAAAAGGTTCCCCAAGGATGGTTCATGTGTAAACCGGTGTGATTGATTATATTATGAGTATGCAAGGCATGCATGATATCTGATGTGATGGTTTGACTTTAAATATATAAATCTTTAATTTATGCCTTGTATATTTCTAATGTTGAGGTGTTGGGAGGTTTGTATAAATGCTTTACTTATTATCTTGTACCTATATTTAATTATAGAAATCTTCCATTACTTATTCGTATGGTTTGTGGAATGTTGGTATTTAAAACTTTGTGAATGCTTGAGAAATGGATTTTCCTATTGAGTGCATGGTTACTCACACCTATCATTTAACATTTTCAGCTATGGGCATAGGTGATGGAATGCTTTGTAAAACCCGGGTAATATTTAACTTTTATGAATAAAGGGTAAAATGGTAATTTATCACTACGATGTGGGTTACAAACCTGAGTTTTTCTAGAACTCGAATGACGAGACGGAACTCACCATTGGATTCGTCTTGCGAAATCTAGTTATCCCATCAATTTTCGTCGAATTCCAAGATAGTCGAATTTTTTGCATTTTACGAGGCAGTCGAGCCTCGGGTGACGTCAAATCGAAATTTTGAATTAAATTATAAATTTTGGGAAGTAATCATGAAAAAATTAAAATAACAATATTTTAAACTTGAACCGGAGTAAAATTTAATCATTTCGGGTCGAAAGCGGACCCGGAATTAAAAGGGTCGTGTGGCACGTTGTGGGCCAAGCACTCAAAAATATATAAATAGGGGAAAAAATTAGATTTTTTCCCATTGTTCAGCCATTGCTCAGTCGATAGAAAGAGGGAGAAAGAAGAGCGGGAAAAAAGCGAAAAGCTCACATTCTCTCTACTATCTACGGAGCTACGGTGCTCGGATCCATTTAGACCAGGAGGAAAATTCGTTCTTCTCGTCAAGGGCTACGCATACGTACCAAAAACAAGAGCTTTCACCGAAGGTGAGGAAAACCGAAAATTTGGGGAAGATTGGATTTGAGTTTGGGTTGATTCTTGGAGCTTCTCAAGGGCATTCTTCACGCTACAAGAGGTAGGTGATTCTCCTACTTAGGTCTATTCACAACTTTGAATGTTATGATGCAATGGGTAGGTTAATATAGATATATATAACTTGCCTACAGAAATGATTTGGTGAAATGGGTATTGAAAGTAGGTAGAATATCTTCTATCTTGAAATGGGTATGTTGAAATTGTCTAATGTGAATTCTTGAATTATGTGAAATTGTGGGCATGTTATGTGTTTACATTATGCCATGATTTAGAAGTGCGTTGTTGTTTAATATGAGATGACATGCTTGGACTTGAATTTTGGGCAAAATGTTGATAAATGCATATTGGTTTATTGACATTGCGAGTTATGAAAATTATATGCTTTTGATATAATTTATCATGTATTACATGAATTGGGTTTGAAATGATTCATATGGCACACATAGCATATTGAACATCATATTGTGGATGCAAGTGGGCTCGAGTAACCTTGGTCGACGACTTGGCCGAGTCACACAGTTTGCATGGTGTTGAGGGTCGGGGTTAGCAAGAAGGGCTAAAAGATACCTCGGGTGCAAGGCCCGGTGATTTGGATACGCACTTCCGTTGGTATTAGTCCATAAAGTGTGTCGATGTACGTGGGACCGTTGGTGAAAGTCCATAAATTCTGTGTCAGTTGGGTGTTGTTGGTGTAAGTCCATAAATACTCACTCCATACAAGACCCCAGATTGGTAATGTCATTGGTGTGTAACACAAATGAAGGAATTATACACATAGAAAATTGCATGTGTTGGAGAGCTGGGAAGGGCTCGAGATCTTGGATGACGGGCAATTGCACATTAGAAATTGTATGTATCGAAGAGCCGGGAAAGGCTCGAGTTGGGTAGTGAGAGTGAGTCTCATCTCATTCCATGGCATTGCATTGTAATTTTCCAACCTTAATAGAATATTTATGCTTGGAATGCATGAATGGTGAATTTGTTGCATACGAGCATTTCATGTGTATTAGGTTGGGAAGTAGCCTATTTAGGAAATACTCTACTGAGCATGACTCATCCTTTATGAAAAAATATTTAGGTACGGGGTCTACGCCGATGGAAGGCCCTCACTTTGAGCCTCATGGATGAAGAAGTCGGAATGTGGCTTATTTTGAGAAAATTATAAAAATTCCAATGACTATTTATTTGACATGTAATTGAATGAAATCGCATGCGAATGTCGTAATAGAATTTGTATAAACACTGTTGAATGTACAAAAAAATCCCTATACATGTTTGGGATGAAATTGTTAATTTTTGGAATGGATTGAAAATGAAAAATAGGTTAAACAAACAGTCATTGGCAAAGTGTACTGGTATGCGTACCAGTACGCTGCTGTCCAGAGACTTTGCCGTACCGGTACGCTAAACTCCAGAGAGTTCACCTTACCGGTACGCGTACCGGTACGGTTTCCAAGACTTCTGAAACTTTCAAGTCTTCTTGCGGACTTTGAGTTCTTGGGTTCCAATGGCACAAATAGTCTTAAATTGCTATATATTGGGGTACATTGGACCCCGATTGAATTAGATGATTATAGAACTACGGATTTTATTTGTGGCAAATAAAATTCCTACTATGGGGAATGTTATTGACGTGGTGTCGGGTTAAGCGACATCCATGGGTATTTTCGCGGGTTGACGAGTTGTCAACGGTTGATAAAGGACCTCCGGATTTTGGGGCGTCACATGCTTGTGGGAGCTTGGACGAGAAATAATCTCTTTTGAAGCCTTTTTGTATTTACCTTTAGAACTTATGTAGAAATGTTAGTTGTAAACCCCCACATATTTATAGTAATATAATGATAAAGGTGTATAGTAATTTAATATATGTAATGACTTAGGAAATACTAATATTGTAAATAATAGTAAAAGCTAGTTTAGCTCGTGAATATATGGAATAGTTGTAATAAAACTTCTATCAACTATGTTGGATGTGCAAATGTATGTTGTTTAAGTTTGGGTTGACTTTGGAAGGGTTTAGAATGGATTGAAAATGAAAAATGATGGAAATAGGCAAAGCTGGGCAAACCATACCGATACTGTGTTCCTGAATCATTTGGCCCAGTGAGTTTACCATACCGGTACTATGTTCCGCAACTATACCGTACCAGTATTGTGTACCAGTACTGCCGAAAGAGGTCTGATAGTTAAAGTTACGATTTGGGGTCCTTTTTTCGCCCTGTAAATACATTAAGATGCATTTTTTCGCTCCATTTCAGCCCTTCTAACCCTAGAAAACCCCAGAGAGGAAGAAAGGTAGATAAAAACACAAGATCAAGAGGGATTTACACGTCCAAAAAGGCTAAACCTTCATCTTCTTCCCAAAAACTAAGGAACAAAGGTAGGGGTTTATTCCTATTCTCTTTCACTGAGGCTAGGGCTAATATATATACATGTTTTGACTCTTATTAGTATGTATTTGCTATGAGTTCTTTGTTTTTTAGTTCCCTTGCAATTATTATCATCTTTTACATGAAGTTAGGGTTGATACCCATTTTTCTTGCTTCAAAAACCTAGATTTCAAGATTGATGGATTTTTTCCTTTATTTCTTCTTTGTTCTTGATTTTAAAACTCTAGTGTTTGATATTGTACAAAAATAATAATATTGATGATGATTTCTTATATATTTTCTTTGATTATTCTATTGTATGATACATGTGAAAATTGTGGATTTTGGTAATGATGTGGAATTGTTGGTTAATTGAGAATATCTTGGTTTCCTCACCTGTTTGGTTGTTGTGATGAACTTGAATTGCCTTCGAGAGATTTTGCAGAGTGTTAGAGATTAGTCTATCCCAGTGGGGGTGATATGGTTGTCTAACACTTGTAGTGGGTTGTTATTTGGTAATACAACCACTATCGTTCATTGAAATTCGTACTAGGATTGGTATACCTTTCCTATGGAAGGATTTCGTCACTTTCATTGGGATGGTAGACGCCCTTTCCCGCAGTGATTGTGATGGATGGACTATGTATAATCGTTGAGTAGATTCATGAGAATCAATCAACATACATGGCACTCGGGATAAATCAATATACATGAAATTGTTAATTATTGTTTGTTGTTGTGGAAATTGTTTCTGCAAGAACCTGTTGGACATGATTTATGGTTGAGAAATGTATTTTATTGCTTTCATTTAATTCTTGCTATTGAGTAAACATGAGATCTATTTAAAATGTTACTGTTTTCTTTCAAAATTGATATATGATATTTGCGAAATGAGACCGACTGATTTTATATGTTTTCTTAAACCTTGTTCGAGTTTGGGAGGAATGTTGCTACAAAGTTTAGTGCTGACCCCCTACAAATAATATTTTTAGATTTTTGCCTAGAGGAGGAGCTTGGAGTTGATGAGCGAGTGCATTGGGAAGCTCCCGTAGAAGGGAACGTAGATCCCGAGCGGGACGCTTGGTGTTCTATTTTCTTTTGTGATAAGTTAGGAAATTCCTTTTGAGGCAATGTAAAGTCTAAAATTATTTTTATGATTCCGCTGCAAGAGTAATTTAATTCTTTTGGGATGTAAATGCCATAGTTTGGCATATTCTTTTGAAATTGTGGCCATAGCTTGGCATATTCTTTTGGGATGATGTATTAAATATCAATGGTTGATGAATGAAACTTTCTTATTGATGGATTTATTTAGTGCTCTTATGTTGTGAATGGTGATTAGCTAGTAATGCTTCCAACGTGTATTTTGGGGCGTTACATTAGCACTCAACCATTGGGTTTGAAAAGGTTGTCTTGAGGCATTTATGGTGTACACTTGATCATTCCATAGAGAGATTATTATTTTGGATATTGTAATGTAAAGTTACGACTTTGTATACTAAGTTGTGGTATGTATTGTTATTGGATGTATCCAGGTTTGGGAGGATTTCGTGGCACTCTAGTTGCCACCCCCGGATTTAGTTGAATTATATTTTGATGGAGACATGTTGGGGATGTTTAGTTAGTTTAAATTATGTTATGCTCTCACAGGGATGCTCTTACTAGCTAGTTGAAAGCCCAATTTTTAAAGGAAACTCTGCCGAAATTTTTGAAAAAAAGTATATGTTTTGATAAAAACCAAATGTTTCATTTCATCCAATTATTATTGTAAACCGGCAAGAGAATTTGAGGTAAATATCTCTTTTTACTAAATCAAGCTTTAATGAAAATTGGGGGGTGACACAATCTTAGAGCCATACCATAACTAAAAACTGCAAAAGAAAATTACTCACAAGAAATGGCTAATCTACAAAACAGAAATAACGAAAAAGGTTGTGATCAAGGATGCTTTCTCTACAGGTGCAGGTCATTATTTATACTAAAGTCTAGATATTGGTAAGAGGTCTAGGGTGGGCTTGGGAACAATCTTTTTCCAAAAATAAGATCTTTTAGGTCAAATCTTGTGCATCAAATCTTTGGGACGCAAGTACAATATCTACCCAAACTTCATGCTCAATGTTTGCATAGTTAGACGCCGATTAATGAATTTTTCATGAAAATTACTTTTTTAACTCTTAAAGTCTTGTTTCTAATGATCTAAACATCTAGTTAATTGGACAACAAAGTGAAAAGTTATGACCAAAATACTGAAAAAATGTCAAAACTTTTTCTTCTAGAATAATTATCTAATTTAACTCTAAATGAGTTTTCTACAAATTCAGACTCACACATGGATTAAATTGTTGTCTTATCGTTAAATCTTCACATTTAAATCTTACCATCCACATTTTAATCTACCTTAACTCTTCTTATAGTGTTTACTTCACTTGTGTTATTCATTATTACTTTAAATCAATCAAATTACCTGGAAAAAATATCAAACAATTAGGAAAAGTATCAAGCTAAAAAATAAAAAAATCTAATACAATTTACCTCAAATAATATGCAGCTAACCAATCATTAAATATAATTGTGAGATCCTGGTATCCCACATCTGTTAGAGAGGGAAAAATTGCAGAGTTTATGAGTAAGTCTCTTGCCTTACATGGCATAAGACCTTTTCTCAGGGGTACTAGGAGGAACAAAACTGTGAGGGTCTGTCGGCCCAAAGCGGACAATATTATTCCATGTGGAGGGTGAGGTGTTATAAATTGCTATCAGAGCCGACTCTCGCTTAGATCGAGTGTGGGCCCCAGCCAAGCTCGTGTGTAGTGGGCGGGTAGGTAGCTGACGAGCTGCTGTACTAGGACGTGCAGCCTTGAGGGGGTGGATTGTGAGATTCTGGTATCCCATATCAATTAGGGAGGGAAAAGTTGCTGGGTTTATGAGTAAGCCCCTCGCCTTAAATGACATAAGGTCTTTTTCCAGGGGTACTGGGAGGAATAAAATCGTGAGGGCCAATGGGCTCAAAGCGGACAATATTATGTCATGTAGAGGGTGGAGTGTTACAATAATAAACTAACACTATAGATAGTAATTCACAGACCACACCCTAAATAATACTAATCCCTAGTATATATAGATCCCAAAAACTAATAGAAAAATAAAACAACCTAATCAAATAAAACGCAACTTAATAAAATAAAACGTAAAGGAATCACGATTGTATTTAGCTTATGCAAAAGGCCTTTAATTTCCTAGGTTACCCCTAGTGGACGAGTATAGTTGATTGTTTGAAACTGTATTTGTTCCTAACCTCTAAACATCACCCTTTAGCATGTGTATGATGTGTGTGAGAAGGGAGTGTCACTCTCCCTCGGAATGATGCCAGAGATGGAACAACAAAATGGTAGTATGAAATGAACAAAATGTATGAAATGTGAAATGTGAATAAAAGTACTCCCCAATCGCATGGAGTCTTTTGAATGTCCGTGTTTTACTTGGAAAAGTATTCCAAGGTCTTTTCCTCAGGAAAGAAAAGTTCAAGTGTGTGAAGGTGATTTTGTCAAAAAGAGAAAGTGTAAAATCTTTGAGGTGGAGTTTTTGGTGTTTTGTGTTCTTAAGGAAAATGCAAGAAAACAAGTGTTCGCTAATCCAAAAGGTCACTCCAATAAGAATGTCCAATCAACTTGAAACCTTCCTCC
>CM042186.1:17288361-17303691 GCA_023539305.1 Ilex asprella
AGGTACTGTATCAAAACTTTGAAAAACCAGTGGGCAAAACCTTCCGGAAGGTTTATGGACAAACCTTCCAGAAGGTTTTCATCCAAATTGCATTTTTTATGGTTTCTTTACCTTCCAAGCCTCCCAATTCTCAATTAATATGCCCATCACTTCACCATACATTCAAACTTAGTGGGAAAGCCCTGAAAGCTATCATTTATACTATAATTACTTACAACATCAAAATTTCCACATTATTCATAACTCTAACTAATTCTAAATAATTAAATGCAAAGTTAAATTAAAAAGCATCTAATGAGGCCATCAAATATTCAATATTTTGTGCTCATCAGTAGTCTTGTGATGTTTTCCAAGGAAGATACCTTCAAATGTCCATTAACCTGTTAAACCTTCAATTTCACATATAACTTTAATTATATACAAAGTAGTATATATTAAATAAAACAAGAAGACCAAGTACGGATAATCAATCATTAAATCATTTATATAAACAATATGACTAAATCTCAGGATTACCAAGGTAAAAGATATTATAACTTATTATTGGCTTGGTTATTATATGTGACATGAGAAATGAATTTCGGTACAAAAGAGCTCAATCACGACTTTTAGGGATAAAATTCCACCAGGAATAAGGCTAAGACTCATTATCTCAAAGGTAGCCTAAAATCACATTTCAAGAGTTCTTGGTAACACACTTCCTATATAATTAATTCAAAGTCAAATAATTGTTCACAATTTCAATATTGAGCAAAACAAGTATAATGAGACTACTCAAAGATATAGCTGAATAAAATTATTTTTATTGAGCAAATGTCAATTTCACATCCAAAAGAATTGACTCAAAACTCATTTCTATCTCCATTTATTTGTATCAAGTTCCAAAGTAATAATACCCTCTTCTAATCACTAATTCAATCATCGTCACACATTTACTGATATGTTTAAGTTTCAATTGGGAATTCCAAATACATGATATTGAAGTATAGTCTAAAATTCTATAATATACCAATATATTTATAAAATCAAGTTTTCATCGCATATATCGTAACTTAATTATTAATCAAATTATATACGAACATAACTCATGGTGAACAACGAATTTGTTTTCTTTTTATTTCATTCCTTTTTATAGAATAAAATTAAAAACAAATGAAAATTGTCACAGCACTAAACACACCCACACCCCTACCAAAATTCAACATTGTCCTCAATGTAAAAATACGTACCATAATTCTCAATAAAAATAATAAACAAAGATAAAAGGATTAGGAATATCTAGTGGCCCAACAACTCTAAAACTTGAAATATATAATACTGAACACAAAAAAAAAACTATAAATCAAAAGATAAGTGAAAAAATAAAATCTAACTACAAATATACAACTCATGTCAAGACAATCAATCCCACTACAATTCTGATTTGAATGTTCGACCATTCCATTCAATGGCTTGAACTTGTGATATCGTAGTAATTGTGAAACCCGAAAAAATTAAAACTTGATTAAAAAGAGAAAAACAACAATTTTCCTTCATGATACTGGTTGAAAACCCAAGTTTTTCAAGAACTTCAATAACGAAATGGACCTCAGCTTTGGATTCAAATCTCGAAATGTAGTTACCCAATCAATTTTCATTGAATTTTGAGATAGTTGAATTTTTTTACATTTTACGATGCAATCAAGTATTGCGCGACTAAACTTATCGCGATCAAATATATTAAACATAACGCAGGGTGTGATTTAATTGATTCAGAATAATTCAACTAGTTAAATTGGGATGTGTGACACAACTAAAAAGAGGGAAATTTGGGTTTTGCACCCATGTGCTCCCCAAATATCATCCAGATAGAGAGAGAGAGAGAGAGATAGGAGAAATTCTCAAAGTCCTTTTCATCTTATTTGTTAGATCCGCGAAGATCCAACCATTGGATCGCTTCAAGCCAAGAATTAATGTTGCTCTATGCAACAAGGGGTACACAACCATACCTAAGATCGTGCCTTTCTCCAAAGATGGCAACCGAGGGCTAAGGCTTGTAAGGCCTGATTTGGGGTGTTTGGGTTTTCTATTACGCGGGTTCACGCTACAAGAGGTAGGATTCCCTCCTATATAGGTTTGTTTCCAACCTAAGGTGGTGATGTGAAATGGGTAGGGTTATAGAGATATAATCTCATGTTTTAGCTCACACCTAGTGTATCTAGAATATTGGAAATGGGTATGAGAATATGTTTAAACCATTTCTTGCTTTATTTGCTTTTGAGGAAATAGTGTGTTTAGGCATGCTAAATGTTTACATCTTTTTGCCTACTAAGTGTTTGATAAAATGCTTAGAAATTCAAGTATGTTATTTGGATTGAATTCAAGGCTGACATGTTTGGGAATATTTGTAGAAAATGGACATGTTTATTATATGTTTTATGATATGATATGAATGATAATACACATTGTATCTATACATTATATTTGTATATGTGTAAAACTCGAGTAAATTGAATTTTTTCGGAAGAAGGGCAAAATGATAATTTGTCACTATAATGCGTATTTAAAAATACTCATGTTCTAGACCTTGGATGAGGAAACGGAGTTTTCCATTAGACTTGTGTCGCAAAATCTAGTCTCCTTATCGAATTTTGTCGAAATCCAAGATAGTCAAACTTTTTACACGTCGTTCGAGACGACTGGGTGACGAATGACCTCTCAATGGTCCCAAAAAATGAATATTTTAAAATTTAAGCATGAATGGACTAACGTACCATTAAAATTAATTTGGACTAAACACGAAATGTAATAAATCATTTTGGGGCAAAAACGGACCCGAATAAGCAAGTGACACGTGGAGTGACGAGGGCCGAGTATTTGAAATTATAAATAGGGACTTAATTGAGATATTTCAGCAGAAATATCTCATATTTTCATCCTTTGGCCAGCCATAGAGATATAAGAGAGAAAAGAGAGAAAAAATAGTTCTTCAAGCTTCATCTTCGATTTTTCGGAGTTCCGTCGCTTGGATTCCTTCGAGCCAAGAGAGGAAATCGATCACGGCGATGAGGGCTACGCATATGTACCAAGAATGAAGGATTTCACCGAAGATTCAAAAGAGGAGATTTGGGAAATCAAGAGTTTTGGGACTTAGAGGGTGTTCTTGAAGCTTTTGTCTTTGGTTTACCCTTTAAGAGGTAGGGTTTGTCCTACTATGGTTTTACTCATACCTTAAGGGGCTGTTTTTGGTGGCTGAATGTGAATGTTATGTGGTTGTTTTGTGGCTGTTTATGGGCTGTTTTAGTGGCTAAAATGGGGTTGCATATAGGCTGTCCAAATTGACTGCTTTTGGACTGTTTTTATGGACTAAAATGGACTTTTTTGTGCACTTGCATGGGCTGAATTTGTGCACTTTCATGGACTGTTTTGGTGCACTAAAAAGGGGCTGTTTTGGGCTATTTTAGGGGCTGAAATTAGGTTGTATGTGAGCTGTCCAAGGGCTGTTCAAATGGACTATTTTTGGGCTGTTTTGGTGGGCTAAGTTGGGGCTGCTATGTGGTATAATTTTGGGCTTAATTTGTGGGCCATTATGTGTTATAACATGCTTGCGAATTGTATTGGATATAAATATTAATACATGCTAGTTGATGTTTTGACGTTGTTATGGATTTTTGGAGATTATACGCATATGATATAATTGTCCATGATACATATTAAAATGTATGGTTTAATTGGTTCATATGACACTCATTCCATATGGTTCATTACATTGCATATGTACAGAGACATCACATTCATGTGCTTAGACATGAGTTTAAGTGTGTGTATGCATGGTTAATCAAATACCAGTCTTGGTAATTGACATGTGAAATTGGTAAAGTCGGATCAAAGATCCCATTGAGCCGCATGTTGCATGAAAAAATTGTGTTGGGTATAGCAAGAAAGGGTAGATCCCCCCGTCGGGTGCAAGACCCAGCGACTTGGTTATACACTCCCCTGTGGTAAAATTCCGAAAAAGTGTAGTATGGTATACGGAACCGGCGATATAAAATCCAAAATCCGTTACCTAACAAGACGCAAGATTTTAATTTATAAAAGTACTCATTCAATGAGTAACACCCATCGATGATATGGTTTTATAATAAAACAACTTTTATTTTCAAACAATCATTGGGTGAATTTTTCGTCGAATGACGATTACACTGCACGAGTGCATTGCTTTGTGTTGTGAGAGTCGGTGAGGACTCGAGTCATGATGCATGAGTGGATTTTATCTCATTTCATAGCACGACATGGTAGAATTCCAACCTAAAATTGTCTATTCTTACTTGGAATGTTGATATGAATATGAAATGTTATGTGAACATTGCATATGCACTTAGGTGGGGAGTAGCCTCTATAGGAAATTACTCTACTGGGCGTTGCTCAACCTATACGGTAAAACATTTCAGGTGGGGGAAATACATTGGAGGATGGCTTCAATTTGGACCCTCATGTTTGAAGAAAGCCAAATGTGGCTTTATTTTGTGTTAATGTACAACACTTGTGAAAATTATGTTTTGGACATGTAACCCTTTGCAAATGATTGTAATAGAACATATATAAACCATTGTTAAAGTAACCTTGCATGTTTTGATATAAGTATGGATAATTCGACCCGATGTGGGCAATGTTTACTTATAAATGGACCCGGTGTGGTCAATGTTTTATATTGAGTCTCGGATGGGTCATGTGAAGATATATTGCACAGGTTGGGTTTTGGGTACAGCTCTCCGTACAAAGGAGACTCTACCCGAATTTTGTTAAATTATGGACCATGGTAAATGGGGCATAACGGCGCGATATCGAGTTACTTGGTATCCATGGATATTCCGCGGGTTGATAGAAAATCAACGGAACCCTAGATTTTGGGGTGTCAGAATATGCACAAGTAGTATCACATTCATGGGCATCCAACATAAGTGTGGGTATGTGTGCATATTTTTAATCATGCACCATTTTAGTGGATTGATATGTGGGCTTAAGAAAGTTGGATCTAGGTCTAGCTGAGTCGTATGAATTTGCATTAAAAAACATGTTGGATTTAGCAAGAAGGGTTAGGTTCTCCCTTGGGTGCAAGACATGGTAATTTCAAATAGTACTCATATTGGTATTGAATCCATAAAGTGTGTTGGTGTACACTAAACTGTTGGTGGAAGTCCATAGACACTATGTCGGTTAAGTGACCGTTGGTGGAAGTCCATAAATACCTACCCCAAGAAAGATACATGTTTTTATAAAATAGTGATTGGATGTCTAACATCAATATTTGGGGCTTGAAATGCCCAGATACATACGCATAACATAACATGTGTTAAGGGAGCCAGTGGGGATTGGTTTACATTGCACACGTTAGTTTTAATCTCATGAGATGACGTGGAATTATAGAATTCATTTATGAAATTTATATATATGAATGGATGTTTGACATGATAATTTGTTTGGGACATTTCACATGCATCTTGGTTGGGAGGTAATTTAAATAGGAGATACCCTATTGAGTGTGACTCACCCTTTATGTGCATAGTTGCACTGAAAATAGAGATGTTCAACACTTTCATCTTCAAGCATGCACACTCCATAAAGAGTCACGATGTCGGGATAAAATATGCTAACTCGATCTGCTGTAAGAAGCCTAGAGTTGAGGGCCATCCAAGTGATAATACTAGTGCCGACTGCATGTACGACTAATTATTAGATGCTATAAAGAATGATTCTTACTTTTGTCGTTGTCGCTCATAGGATTCATCTCATCATATTCTCATAAGCTTTGATACGATGAGATAACTAGGTTTTTCTAGTCTTGCCTAAAACGTTGTATACGAGCCATCGTTGCTCTCATTGAAGAGCTTACCCGAGAACAAAGTTTATTTCATCTGTGCAGGCCACTTTCTCTTGGTTTCATAAGGCTTCCAAATCTTTCTTTTTTTCTTATAGGAAGGTGTGCCTAATACAGAGTTTATAAGATAGGCTTTCTGTTCTGTATTTTGATGGGTGGCGTGCCTTTTCGCTGGCCTTCTTTTCCTATGTAGATAGGCTAGCCAAGGGTTACACTATGGCTTGGCATTGGTATTTCTAATACCAACCCATATTTTTTATAATTGCTTATAAAAAGCATTCTTTGAACTAAATCCATCATGATGCCAGCCTTCAGATACCCCTATTTTTTTTCCCTTAAAGCTTCTTCACGTCAAGATCTCTATCTCGAGAAAAGTACCATTGTTGAGCATGCTCAACGTTGCCCCACACATAGATTAAAGAAGACCTCATTTTGTTACCCAACTGCAGCAGGAAATAGACAACATCCTCCGTTGTGAAATCTGCCTTAGTAGTCAAGGGAGAGACATCCATTTGAATCATGCATATAAGAAAGAGATTTGGCTCCAGGGGAAATCGCTGAAAATACTCAAAAAAATGATGAAGAGCCACAATGTGCCTGGGGCATTTAGGAGGATCCAACTACTTGCCATTCTTCTTCTCCTCACTAGCACACATCATGAGTTCGTACAATCCTATGTAGAGATGAGCGAGCGTAGTAGGACCAAGGTAGCTTGATAATTCTCTTCATCTACCAATCGAGCCGTAACGTAAGAATGTTAAAATAAATAAGTATCCTCAAAGAGTGATTGTAGAACATGACCCGCGAGAGGAAGAACATCAAAAAGGCCCAATGCTCATTTGCATGACACATCAAGAAAAACTATTCACAACTGCTCTAGAAAAGTTCTTTCCATCCCATGCGCCATCTCTCTTCCTTTGTTTGCGCCTTCGGGGGTAGCGCAGGCCAAATTCAGAAGCCCTAATAGCAGCGAAAACCAACATAGGCGCGAAAGAAAAACAGCCAAGGGAAAGAGGCAGAGAAGGAAGAGGTGAAATTCTTTGCCCCAATTACTATACTAGGATTTCTCATAGCGGTGTTGTAGGCCTTGCAATGGGGTTCATAGTTATGGCTCCTAAAAGGGCTAATGACTCGTCAAGGAGAAGTTTTATGAATTCTATCTATTTCTAGTCTAGAATAACAATAAACTGAACACAAAACAACCAATCGAAACCAACCTTAGAAGAGACACGAATCACATACCTTTTTGACAAACCAGATTAATTAGGGAGGGCTAGGTAGACATCTCAGCTAGGGCAGGGCATTTATGGATCGGTCGACAAAGTAGCTTTTCTGTGGGGGTCAATCGATCCTACTAACTCCTAAATGGCTCCCTAATTCCTCACCTCAAACATCCCATAGACGACAAAGAAAAGAAGAAGGTTGGGGAAGAAAGCGCTTTCGGCTTGACAAGGGAATGAGATAAAGAATGAAGAAATTCATCCATTTCTAGTTAATCGGAGAAACTAGTAGAACCGAGGACGGGAAAGGGTGAGGAATCAATTACAGAGGAACTTTGGATTGCCCTTGTTTCCATGATGGGAGATTTAGCCAAGAAGGTGCCAGACTAGTTCCCAAAAGAGTGTTGCTTGAATGACAGGAACGGTTCACCTAATCGAAGAAAGCCTACCTACCCCCTATATCATGTGTTGACCATACCATACACTCATAATTCATTTCGCAAGACCCCAACTCAAATGTTATCATCCTGATCCACATCTTGCTACGAGCTATCCCTTTCCTTTAGTGCCCATTTTTTTTTTGGCACAATCTTATGCTCTGCTCCTATTGCCTTTTCTTTACCTTCTGTTTTCGCTACTGCTCGTCGTTGGTCAATTCTCAGCATGTCTATCAAGCTGGGATTCTTGATGCATCAGAAGCAACAAATGAAGGCTTGCTTGAAAGTGGAACAAATTTCCTATGTTGATGTGCACCCTTCTCTATCTGACTTATTCTATTTACTGCGCTTGCAGGTCTCGTAACTAGTTCATGTAAGGCAGTAGCCTCTATTCTTGCAGCGGGGGAGGGGCTGGTTCTTAAGTTGGATAGCCTTTGCCTTCATTTAGGACTAGCATTGTCGTACTTGATAGTTTTGTCTTTTGAAGGGGTTCTTAATCGACGACCATCATTTTTTGGTAACATTGGCCGAAGGCCTGTTCGTTACTTCAAGACACGATAAACGTCAATTTGTAGGCCTCTTCTCTTCTTATAGGCTCTAAATGGCCTGGTGCATCAGGGAGTGGAGAGAAGTCGTAATATTCTGATTCTCCATGTAGCCGAACAAAAGGACCTCTTGGTTTGAGTGTAACGATTTTTGTGCTTGCATCCCGATTCTGGTATGTCTTTAATGCTTGATTTAATCCTCAATTGCCTTTGGCCTTTGACTTCATCAATGTTGTCGTCTATCTTCTAGTGAGGTGCTCGATCGGAATGTGCAAGAGTAAGCTTTTTTTTCCAGCTGGCCAGCGTCCCTTATATTTAAATATAGATCAATTTTATCAATTCTTTTCATGAGCAATATGAAGTTTTTCAGTTGGGGCATAACTTTCAGTTAGTGCATCTGCTTGGCCTAGCTTTCCTTCTAAAAGTCAACTGTAGCTCTCGTAACCTTCCTTTGTGGCTTGACCAACTCTAAGCCTTACTTGTGACCACAATAGGTGCAGTCACCCCTTCTCCTCTATATTCAATGTTGCCGTAACAATATAGAATTGGATGCGCTTAAGTGCCAGGTTCTGGTTCTGTTTTCCACTCCCCTCAAACTCAAAGCGAAGCGACGACAAAGCCAACCCCATCTTGCCACTACCTTTTTTAACTAGCAAAGGTGCCTTGCTTAGTCTAAGATGCTTCATTATATTTATCTATACATCTGTCTCCTCTCTATATGTATGTGCTTAGTCTTTCTTAGGTAATTGAGTATAGAAAGGGAAAGAGAGAGATAAGCCTTGAGTGGTCAGACCAATTACGATCGATTCGCTAAACCTATAGGAGCAAGGAGTCTAGGAGAGGGAATTCTATTTTGAATCGTTGTCAATTCCTTTCTATTTTGAATTTTATTTTCTTGTTATAACAATAGAAAGAGGAGCTACATCCCACACCCAAAGAGAAGGAAGCTCATTGGTTTAAGAACTCCTCTGCTCCTCATTAACAACCCTATTCACTTAGCTACTTGTCTCAGGTATTCCCACAAGAACTCCTAAAATAACAGTGGATATATCATCAGTTGCCGCGACAAAGATTCCTAATACTAGGATAGAGATTCTAACAACAAACTCAATAGCTTAGTATTATAGGAATCCACTTCAAAGGTTTTCTATCATAAGAGGCCGAGCCACTCTTTGTTTAAACTCCTCAGCTCTTCACTGCACTGCACTTTATGAACAACCATTGGGGAAACCTTTTCAGTGAGGTAAGGAAGAAGATGGGCAAGCGATTCTCCTCTAATTGCATTGATCAGTTTGATGAGAAAGATATAAGTAAGGAAGCCGTAGAAGAATTTTCCATACTCGACTTGTGCTGCCCGGGGGAGGAGGTAAAAGATGGACCCTCTAGAGATGGATCCAAGACAACTAACATCTGACAAATCTTACCTTTTAAGTGACAAATCTTTCCCTCTATTCTCTTGAAGACCAGAAAAAAAGGAAGGTCTTTCGGTTGAACCCCACAAGAGATATGAGAGTCACCTTTCTCAAAAATTTCCATTGACTGATCACCAACAACCATCTCCTACATAGGCTCTTGAACCAAATCAACCTTATTATCCACCCTGAGACTCTCATCTCTAGTCTCAACAACCATGTTTTTTCCTTTCTTTTGCACTATGATCCATTCCCCATCAGAATTTTGCCTTGTAGGCTACCCTTTTACCTAAATCAATGCTAGAATTTCCTTTATTATAATAAATTATAAATCAAACAAGAGGAGGTTACCTAATGGTACAAAACTAGATATTCAGAAGAGGCAGAGTGAAGTTCTGGTCTTTCTCCCCCTCTCTTTGTGTTGTGCCCAGGTTCTCCTTTCGTGCCTTTAGATCCACTCGTTAGGGAACAAATGAATAGAAGGTTTGTTTTTTGGGCATATCGCCTTCTATTCGAACTTTATATCCATTTCCAGTCGAAAGGCATCCTTCTAACACCACTTGTTCTAATTACATTAATTCTCCCTCTATCACTGGTGTTGCCTTGAAGGGCAAGCTATTCATCTCCTCTAGCACATGTGGAAGCATATCACCTCCAATTAGGAGCAACTATTGGATTTGGGCGAGTTCTTCTGCCTCGAAGCTGGTGGAAGTGAAGGTTCAAAGCAATAAGCTAAGCCTTCTAACTCTATATTTCCATATCTATACCATTTCTCCATCTGTTGGCTAGCCCCTAATAGAACCCATGGAGACAGAACTAGAACCATTTAATCCATTCCCCATCCATCAAGATCTATGACCCCGGGAGGGGAGTACATAGGCAAGTATGAACCTGGAGGGGAATAGAAATGAAGAAGCCCAGATAAGAGGCTAATCAGTTGTGTAAAGGCAACTGGTACAGTTAGCGGGAGGGAAGGTCTCTTGGGTCTCCCGTCAAACTGATATTCTACTCATTGATATCTCACTACCTGGCTATTCCTGTAAGTGCTTAATCCCTACACATGAAACCATCCATTTAACTAGCAATCTACTATATCCAAAGATGAAACACCCATTTGAACCCATAACCCGAGGGGCAAAAATGACTGACTTTCTCCATCCCCCACGATTAGCTCAAACCTTGCAGGGAAACAAGTTTTCATACAGAGAAGAAGAAGAAGTTGTTGCAAGCTTGTAGTACTACAAGGAATAGAAATTCATTTTCTTTTTCTAAGCGTCTTGGAACGAACCTTATTGAATCATGAAGGTGGTTGTCTTATATATAAGTCAATTCATAAAGGAAAGGGAAGGGGATGCAATCATTACTATACAAGAATGGAATGTAGAACCTCAATGCAGTGGTTGGGGCTTTGACCTGCACAATCTTCCTCCATTCCATCGAGTATAACCACAAAAGATTTTATTAAAGACATGGTTTTCAGCTTGTAAAGCGCTATTCTTACTCCCTATCTGAGGGGTACTTGGACAGAAACCAATGTGAATATAACTACTCTGTCGTGCTCTGGAACGAAATGATAATATATAGAGTGATTGGAAGATAGAGTTCTAGACTTTTATCCAGAAAAAGGGAAGCTTCACTGCACCCTCCTTCATGTAGCGTGCAAGGTAGGGATATTACATATCTCCAAGAAAGCAAATTCATTGGCTTGAAAGAGCTTAGATCACGACTGATTGTAAACAATCCTCGGCTCGGCTCAGTCTAAAAAAAGCATTTTCTAAGCTTGCAGGAGCCAAATTCCAATTTAGTGATCAACACCCGCTCACTTTAGGAGAGAAATGGTGTTCATACAAGAGTAGCAAACAGAAAAAAGCAGAAGTAAACTTGCCAAAGGGACATAGCTAACTGATAGGACCCACCCCCCGACTACATAATAAAGATTCTTGTTTGTAGAAATCTTTCTTAGAATGGAAAGTCTGAGATTGGATTGAGAATGACTTCTACCTATGTGCTTTAGGATTAGATTGATCAGTACTTCTACAAAGGCGGTGAATAAAAGAAAGGAAAGTCTATGTTTAAGTGAATTCATCTACCGATGAAGGCCTGCAGCAAAGAGCTTTCACGCTAGATAGTAGAATACTAAGAAATGTTGCTCTAGTTTCTTTTCTTTTAGCTCCCCTTCTAGCAGGTGAGGGCAGTAAGCTGAAGTGTGAAAGGTAAATCGCGCACCTAAGAAATCAATAAGATGAGTAGTGATCCAAGAAGAAGGGTATCCCTCGAAGCGAAAAAAGTCTTAGATCACTCTACTGCAGAAGGTACCGGATAGACCTCCACAGGAGGCCCTCACATGGGCCTGCTTTGAGGAGATAGCTGGGTTATGGCTCTTGAGTTCGAGCTTTGTACTCCCTTATAAATTCACATCTTGGCCTTGTATATTTTGAAAAACTAAAACTTTTATATTCTTTTGGAACAAGGACATGAAATTGGGACTTAATGTATGAACAATGTTCTTTTATGAATGGATTTTGTATGACAATGGTTGTGGATGAGTATTCAATCTATAATTGAATATTAATGCTAGGCCATTGAATGGTCATAAGAATATTAAAATGCACAGGTTGTGTTTTGGGTAGAGCTACTTGTACAAAGGAGACTCTGCCTAGATTTCGTCTATGTTGTGAACCGAGATGAATGGGGTCTTATTATGTGTTATCAAGTTAAGCAATATCATGGGTTATTTTGTGAGTTGATGGGTGATCAACGGGTTAATCGGGACCCCCAAAAATTAGGGCATCACAGTAATTCCTCCAATTTTATTTTAGACTTATTCACCCAACACACCTTCATACAAATTCGAAAAAAATGAGACATAAATTGGATCTTTGTCTAGTATAATAGTTAGATTATTTTTTTTAACATCACCAAGCCTAGACATATCAATCTCTTCACTATTTCTTAATATTTAACACTTATCAGGATTTTGGGCTTTCTTTGAAATATTAGTTTCAATGATGTATTCATCATCAAGAGTAATAATGGATTGACCATATTCAAGCTATAATTGTAACACCCTGCATTTTCTTTTATATATGTATAGAGATATATAGTAGATAATTGTTGTAAAAATAAGGAGATGTGTAGAGATGTGTGTTTGAATTTGGTAGATTGGAAAGGTAGAGATTTAAAATGATTAGTGGAAATAATAGTGAAAGGTTAGTTTTAATATGTGAAAATATGAAACTTAAGGTCCTAGAACTTGTATTCAATAGGTTCAGTGTAGAAATAGGTGTTGGAGATGCATGGGATGGTTTTGGAAGGGTTTAAGATGGATTGGAAATGAAAAATGGAGGAAATGGGAAAAACTGGTCAAAACCGTACCGGTATCGTGTACCGGCACAGAACCGTACCGGTACGACCGAAAGATCTCTGACGATTAAAAGTCACGATCTTGGTCCGATTTTTAGCCTTATAAATACCCAATGTCACCTATTTCACCTCCAGTTCAGCCCTCCAACCTTAGAAACCCTAAGATGGAAAGAAAGGAAGATAAGAGAGAAAGGAAGGAAGAGAGAAACAAGAGTTTAAATGTGATAGTCAAGATCAAGACCTAGCTTCCAAAAACATAGTAGGGGATTTCTTCTCTTTCTCTTTCATTGATATTAGGGTTTATGTATATATATGTATGTTTTGCTATAAATGTGATATATATGATATAAAATCACCCTCTCTTAGTCATTGGGCAATGAATACATGTTTTATCAAAGTTAGGGTTGATTTCCCATGAAATTTCTCTTTTGTTTGAAAAACCCTAGATTTTTGGAGAGGGATGAATTTTCTTCTTAAAGTGTTCTTTTATTACTGACATTGGGACCATAGAACTTTGTGTTGAGCAATAAATTATTTCATTGTGATCTCTTGTATTTTTCATAGTTGATTATTGAAATTATGATATGAAGAAATTGGGGATTTTTAGAAATATGTTTGTAATTGAGAATATGTTGGTTTTCTTATTGTATGGTTGTTGTGACGGACTTGAATTGCCTTTGAAAAATTGCGTAGAGTGTTAGAGGTTAGTCTATCCCAGTGGGGGAGAGATGGTTGTCTAACAGTTGTAGTGGGTTGTCATTTGGTAATGCAACCACTATCGTTCACTAGAGTTCGAACTAAGGTTGGTGTACCATTCCTGGGAAGGGACTCGTCACTACCATTGGTATGGTAGACGCCCTTTCCCTAAGTGCTTGTGATTGGATTGTACTGGGTTAACTAGGTATAGTCATTGGGTAGATTCATGGGAAACAATCAACATACATAAAAGAGGATGAACCAATATATATATTTATATGTCTCCAGGAGAACTAGATTGGAAAATGTCGGGTTGGTGCATTGGTATGGGACAATGCAATGACAGATGTTTTCCCGAACCATTTGGCAATGGTATCTTTTGATAAATGTTCTTTAATGTTTACATTTAATTATCATTGTGTATAAACTTGAGATCTATTTAACTGACCTTGTTTTATTCAAAAGCTATGTATATATTATTTTATGAGTGAGACCGACCGTTTTACCTTTTGCTAAACCTTGCTTGAGTTTTAGAAGATTTTGCTACAGAGCTCTGTGCTCATCCCCTACAATTACATCTTTTCAGATTTTGGACTAGAAGATGAGCTCGACGCTCAAGAGATGAGCCACGGAGAGATGTCACTTGAGGGATACTTGGATCCCGAGTAGGACATCTAGGGATGTCGTTTATTTTTGTACTAGACTAGGATATTCTTTTAAACAATGTAAAGACTAGTTTAATCTTGCGATATTCCGCTGTGCTACACTAGTATAATTGTTGGATTGTAAAGTCTTGAAGTGCCTATTCTTTTATGGACAATATTATGAACATTTTATATTTTGATGAATGAGATTTACTTATGGATGGATTATTTAGTGCTCTCATGATATGAATAGATGTTAGAAGGTAATGTCGTCCAGTGTGGTATTTGGGGCATTACAGATTTGGTATCAGAGCCTAGGCTTTAGGTCTTACATGGGAGTTGTAGGTTATGGATTCACACTAGAGAAGTAGAACTCATTCGAAAGAATTTGTTTGGACTTGTTCTATAGGAACCCTATACTTTAGTTTAAAGTATTATTTAGGATATCTTGTACATCAATGAAACTAAACTGTAAATTGATTTGCAGGATGGACGGAGGAAGGGGACGTGGACGTGGACGTGGGCGTGGACGTGGTGACCAAGCACCCCCTCCTCCACCACCACCTCCTGATGCCATGAATGGCATTTATCAGTGTTTAAGAAAGCTCACCACACTGGTACAAAGCCAGAATGGAAACAACAACAACCACAATTACAATGGTGGGTCTCATCCATTAGCCCAAGTACCGGGCATTGGGAGCAAGAATCGAAGGATGGCAGTTCTTCGGGAATTTCTACGCCAACACCCACCTACTTTTCAAGGAAGCTCTAACCTCTTGGATGCAGATAAATGGATCCACCAAGTGAAGAAGATTTGTGATGGCATGGGAGTTGCCAAAGACTTGAGGGTTGGTTTGGCCATCTATTTGCTCGAGGGGGAGGCCGGCCATTGGTGGGACTCTATGAAATGAATGAGAAACACCGATCTACTCACTTGGGAGGAGGTCGATCAAATCTTCCAAGACAAGTACTTTCTGGAATCAGTCAGAGATCGGATGAGGACAGACTTTTTGGCTCTACGATAGGGCAGCATGACTGTGGCCGAGTACGAGAGGATGTTTGATGAGTTATCCGGTTATGCTACGAAAATTATATCTACCGAGGCCAACCAGGCCAAGCTCTTTGAACAGGGCTTGAGGCCTGTCATTCGAGAGAA
>CM042186.1:17309791-17326904 GCA_023539305.1 Ilex asprella
TTTAGCAAGAGGTGGTGTATAAATTATCGCACATTGATATTAGTGCATTTCATTTGTGCTTAGCTCTAATTGTTATTTCTTCATAATGTCTTCCCATTTCATTGTTGTTTCCCTTTCAAGCATGAGTAGCTAAGATTTTAGTTGGCTAATCCAAAGGAGACCTCCTATTGGGTATGCCATTTCAACTCTTTTTCTTTCCTTCCCTTAGAGTACGGTGGTTCGGTTTGACCTGGTAGATGACGGATGAGATCGTGAGGCTTTGATATTTCGTAGACTTGTCACGGGTTATACTTACATCCTCACTTCACCACATCCCTAGCTTCCCACGAATCAATCGTTCATCTATGCTCTATTGGAGGAAGGATTTGGGTTGAATTGGTATTCTCATTGGAATGACCCCTTGGATTAGCTAACACTTATTTCCCATTCTCATTATCACAACACAAACCACCATCAAATTCCAAAATACAAATGATTTGACACTTTTCTTTAATAAGAATCACCTTCATGATGATAAACCTCCTTCCTTGAGGAGACAAACTTGGAATAACACCAAGTAAAACATGACTCGCAAAAGTCTTCTTGCGCTTGGGAAGCATTTTTGCCCCCACACACTTTTGTTCATTCACATCCAACATTTCCACATCATTCCATTCTATTTCCTCGTTGCCTTTTGTTTTGACATCATGCCAAGGGATTGTGACACTCCCCTTCACTCTTACATCATATATAGATTGAGGGAAGATGTCCGAATGTTAGGGACAACCGGAAAATAAATCAAATATTTTTGGCACTATTGTTGGAGAAGGCAAGTGTCAAACAAAGGAGGTGATTTTTCGTTGTCCTTGTATATATTCTTATTTGTTTATAATTTAAATTTTTTATCCTTTGTTGCATGTGGGAGCAGGACGAGCAAAACCGATTGGTTAGACAACTCATAGACCCTACCATGAATATTGAGTAAGACCCACCCGAGGATGCGGGTGATAATTTCAATAATGTTGGTGTTAATCCTAATGTTCACAGGGGTGAGGGATTGCAACCACCTAGAGTGCCAAACCCACGAGGGCATTTTTCCCCACCTAGGAATGAAGGAAACAACATCCACATTGATCCTTCGGAATGGTCAATGCAGGATTTCCTTGAACCAACACGTAGCACCACTCCTTCTTGGATCTTCCTTCTAGTTCAAGTCTATCTCTTCATAGTGAAACCAGGGATGTTACAACTACTTCTCAAATTCCATGGAATTGAGAACTAGAACCCATATTTGCATATAAGGGATTTTGAACACATAGTTGCAACATTTACCCTTGTTCCCAGAGAGATAAGGCAAAAACGTGGCTTTAATCCTTGAGATCCCGGACTGTAATATCGTGAGAACAAATGATCTCCTTGCTTTTGGAAAAAAAAATTTGGTGCATAAAACCACCACTTTAAAGAAGCAAATTCAGAATTTTTTGGAGAATCCCAATGAACAATTCTACCAATATTGGGAAAGGTACAAGGAGTTTTTATAATCCATTCCACACCATAGCTTTGAACCATTGCAATTGGTGAGTTTCTTCTATGAAGGAATTACACGGGGCCATCGACAGTTCATCGACATGAAGTGCAACGGGGAGTTTTTCCGTAAAGACCCTGATGAGGCCTTAGGCTATTATGATACATTGGCCCAAAATGCACAGTCGTGACACACCAGTGACCCTATCGATGTACCAAGCACTTTACCCCAAGGGAGTGGCCAACCAAAAGGGGGAGGGATGTACGATTTAAGAGACCGGGAAGACCTACTTTCACAAATTTCCAAACTTTCTAGGAAAGTAGAAAGTCTCAAGGTGAATAGGAAACGAGAGATGTCCCATGTGTCATGAACTAAGGAGATTTGTTCTATTTGGGAGAATGTCGAGCATTCCAGCGCTTAAGGAAGCATACCATGAACAAGTTCATGCCTTCAATCAACCAAGACAATCATTTTCTCCCAATTCCAACGCATACAATCTAGGGTGGCGTAACCACCCCAATTTTAGTTGGAGGAATGAGAACCCCATCCCTCATGGTTCTAATGCATATTCTCCTCCCTTACCTACTAAGCAAGGTCAATACCATAACCAATACCAAGGTCATGGGCCAGCATCTAACTCTCCATACCCAAGGCCCAATCAGCAAGGGTATCAGTCAAATTCACCACCATAAAATTTATCTCAAAATCCACCTCCACAAGGCTTAAACCAACAAGGACCATCAAATCCATCCACCTACCAACCTCCCCATAAGAGAAACTTAGAGGATGTGCTCTATAACATCATCCAAAGCCAGACCACCTTCAATAAAGACATTTCAGCCCAACTCACCAAGATCACCAATGCCATCGAGTTGTCTCAATAAGAGAAGGGGAAGTTCTCCACTCTACCCCAAGAGAATCCCAAAGGCCAACATATGGTTGAGTTGGCAGATCTTACCAGCCAGAGTTATGAACAACTCAAGGCAGTCACCACCCTTCGAAGTGACAAACAAATTGAAAAGAATGTGGTGCCAAAGGTTTTACCCAAGGTCGCATTGCCAATAGAAGAGGAAAATGAGGGTGAGGCAAAAGAAAGTGAGGCCAAAAAAGGTGAAATGAGTGAAAAGAGAGAAGGAGAGGTGGTTAAAAAAGAAAATGTGATTGATGATAGCATGTGTATTCCTCTTATGCCTGCCCCTTTCTCGAGTCGTTTGAAGCTACCTGTCAAGGTGGCTAATTATACGGATATTTTGGAAATGTTTAAGCAGGTTAAGATCAACATCTCACTCCTCGATGCCATCAAGCAAATACAATTATGTGTCAAAATTTTGAAGGGTCTATACACGATAAAGAGGAGATTGAATGTTCGGAAGAAAGCATTCTTAACCAAACAATTGAGCTCCATATTAAGGACCAGCACTCATCCAAAATTCAAAGACCCTGACTGTTTAATAATTGCCATTACCATATGAAATTTTCGGGTGGAACAAGCATTGCTTGACTTGGGGCGCGAGCGTCAATCTTCTTCCCTACTCAGTGTATCAACAACTTCAGCTTGAGGAGTTAAAGCCCAACTCAATTACGCTTCAATTGGCGGATCGTAGCATCCGCACACCAAGGGGAGTAGTGGAAGACGTATTGGTTCAAATTGATAAATTTTACTTTCCCCTCGATTTTATTGTACTAGATACACATCATGTTGCTAACCTTAGTTCTCAAATCCCTGTTATACTTGGACGACCCTTCCTTGCTATATCTAATGCTGTGAGAAATTGCAGGAATAGTCTGATAAAATTGGAGTTTGAGAACATGACTATGGAGCTTAATGTATTCAACTTGGCAACCGAGTGATGATGAGGATGTAAGTGAGGTCAATAAAATTGACACTTTGGTCGAGGAGCACTTGGAGTTGGAGAGAATGTTAAAATTCAAGGAGGAAGAATTTGTTGATCTTGAGGAGTTGGATGAGCAAGAGGAGGTAGAAGAGTTGAATGGAGTGGAAAGATAGACCCCTACATTTGAGGAGTTGCCCCACCAAGAAAAGAAAATATTCTCGTCAGATAAACAAACTCCAAACTTGGAGTTGAAGCCTTTACCCTCCCATTTGAAGTACGCCTATCTTGGCGGAAGAGAAACTTTTCTAGTAGTCATAAGGTCAACTTTGAATACAGAACAAGAAGAAAGACTCTTGAGGGTATTGAAAAAGCACAAAGAAGCAATTGGGTGGACAATTACCGATATCAAGGGAATAAGCCCTATCATTTGTACTCACCGAATTTACCTTGATGAGGATGCTAAACCTTCCCAACAACCTCAAAGGAGATTGAATCCCAATGTGAAATAGGTGGTGAGCGATAAGGTACTGAAACTACTGGATGTGGGCATCATCTTTCCGATTACCGATAATAGGGGATAAGTCCCACACAAGTAGTGCCAAAGAAATTTGGAGTTACAGTGGTAAAAAATAATCAGAATGATCTTATACCCACAAGAGTGATCATTGGATGGAGGGTATGCATTGATTATCGGAAGTTGAACTCATGCACTAGAAGTGATCATTTCCCAATGCCATTTCTTGATCAAGTCTTGGAGAGAGTAGCAGGGCACCTATTCTATTACTTTCTAGATTGGTACTCTGGCTATAATCAAATAGATATCGCATTGGAGGATCAAGAGAAGACCACTTTCACCTGCCCCTATGGCACCTTCGCCTACCACCGCATGCCTTTTGGATTATGCAATGCTCCAGGGACTTTCCAACGATGCATGATAGGGATTTTCAGTGATATGGTGGAGAAGATAGTGGAGGTCTTCATGGATGATTTTTTGGTGTTTGGGGATTCGTTCGATGGATATTTGGCAAGCTTGGAAAAAGTTCTACAAAGATATGAGAAGAAGAATCTAGTGTTGAATTGGAAAAAATATCAATTTATGGTGACAGGAGGAATTGTGCTTGGGCACGTAGTATCGGCAAGGTGAAGTCGACAAATCTAACGTGGAGGCCATCTCCAACCTCCTCACACCGAGAACCATCAAGGGCATCGAATCGTTCTTGGGCCATGCAGGCTTTTGTTGCAGGTTTATAAAAAACTTTAGTGGATCCGCCCGACCCTTGACCAACCTACTTTCTAAGGAGGTCCCATTTGAGTGGCCGGATGACTGTAAGGCATCTTTTAAAAAACTTAAGGGCATGCTTGTCACGCCTCCTATCTTACGACCACCCAAGTGGGATCTACCTTTTGAGCTCATGTGCGATTCGAGTGATTATGCAGTCGACGCAGTGCTCGGTCAAAGGGAGGGTAATAGGTCGTGCGTGATACACTATGCTAGCAAAACACTCAATGATGCTCAGATGAATTACACCACCACCGAGAAAGATTTGCTAACAGTAGTGTTTGCCCTAGATAAATTTCATTCATACATCATTGGTTCGCCTATTATTGTCTTTACTGACCATTCTGCCTTGAAGTACTTGTTGTCTAAGTAGGATGCGAAATCAAGACTCATTAGGTGGATACTCCTCTTACAAGAATTTTACTTGACGATCAAGGACAAGAACGGAGTGCAGAACATGGTGGCTGATCATTTATCCCGGCTAGTGGTGCAAGAGGCTGACGAGCATATTCCTATCCCTGAATCTTTTCCTGATTAATATTTGCTTTCAATTCATTATGTATTATCCTTGGTATGCTGATATATGTAATTACCTTGCAACAGGACAGATACCACCTCAATGGAGCCTAGAAGATAGAAGACAATTTATGGCAGATGTGAAGTACTTCTACTTCGACAACCAGTATTTGTTCAAATATTGCCCTGAGCAAGTTATGAGGAGATGTGAACCTGAAAATAAATAACGGGATGTCCTTACATTTTGCCACTCTCAAGCTTCCAGCAGACATTTTTCAACGAAGAAGACTTCCGCTAAAATTATCCAATCAGGTTTTTACTGGTCTCTTATCAAATATTGTGTTTCATTTGTCAGAAATGCAACAGATGCCAACGTTTGGGTAATGTGATCCAAAGAAACATGATGCCTCATTTCCCCTCTGCGTGTCATAGAAATATTTGACTATTGATGCATCGACTTCATGAGTCCTTTCCCTATGTCATTTGGCTATTTGTACATCCTCCTGGCAGTAGACTATGTGTTCAGGTGGGGGCAGGCTATCCCAACCAAGACTAATGACCATCGGGTCGTAGTCAAATTTTTCAATGAGAACATCTTTTCGAGGTTTGGGATGTCTCGTGCAATAATAAGTGATGGTGATCGCATTTCTGTAATAGGCCATTTGCAACTTTAATGTTCAAATATGGCGTCACTCATAAGTTATCCACTACTTATCACCCACAAACAAATGGCCAAGCTGAGGTAGCCAATAGGGAGATCAAGAAAATTCTAGAAAAAAAGGTTAACCCAAATAGGAAGGATTGGTCCGATAGATTGATTGATGCCTTATGGGCATACCGCACTGCCTTTAAAACTGTTTTGGGCATGTCTCCCTACCGGCTTGTTTATGGAAAGGCTTGCCACCTGCCATTCGAAATGGAACACAAGGTCTATTAATACTTAAATTTTTAATTTGAAGATGGCTGGTGATCATAGGACGTTAGAGCTGAATGAGTTAGCAGAGATTAGACGAGATGCATATGAAAGATCAAAAATTTCAAAACAACGGGCTAAAATCTTTCATGATAAATCCATTGTAAGGAAGTCATTTGAGACCGGCCAAAAAGTGCTTTTATACAACTCTCGCCTCGCCATTTTCCAAGAAAAACTCCGATCCCTTTGGGATGGCCCCTATCTTGTCAAGGTGGCATACCCCACTGGAGCTGTAGAGGTCACAAACCCTAAGAATGGCCAAATATTCAAGGTCAATGGCCAAAGACTTAAGCCATTCTTTGAGGGTTTTGAAGGACAGATGGTGGAGGAGGATTTAATGGATCTAGTGTATCTGGATTTGGTGGAGGAGTAGATAGTGTTTATATTTTTTTTATGTACAGTTGCCTTTATTTATTTATGTTATTTCATGTCACTTGCTTTTTTTATTGTATAGTTTTGTTTTTCCTAACCTCAGATGTTGGTATTTTGTCAAAAGTTCTAATGCAAGGTGTTCTCTATTCCTACTCATCTTTCTATAATCCTTCATTGCATTTCATATTTTTTTTGCATTGAGGACAATGCGTGAATCAAGTTGGGGGGTGAGGTGCACCATTTGCATGTTATATCAATGTTGGATCAAGAATATTCCCCAACGAATATTCGCTCCTGCCGACACAAAAAAAAAATAAATAAAATAAAATAAAAAATTGGGACGCCTTTATAAGGCTTCCAACTTTTTTCTTTTTTTCCCATCCACCGGTGTTGGCCCCTTCTTTCTTCTTTTTTCTTCTTCTCCTTCTTCTTTTTCTCTATTCTCTGTAAAAATAACTCACCCCTTGCAAATCCATGACCATATTCCCCGAAGACCCAGTCAATTGTCTAATGATTTTCACTATATGTCTATATTTGTACATGGTTGTTCTTCTTCTATTTTCTCTTAGGTTGAAGGTTTTCCAGCCTAGCCAAAACTCTTATCTCGAAGAATGATTATCAAATTGGGTATTTTCTTTGTAGGTTTTGACAGATGAACGGATCTCTACTTCTGAAACCCTAACTCTATTTGCAGTTCTGGTAAATTCGAATCATTTAGGAAATAGTTTCAGTTTGTTGGGGGGTATTGTGATCCATAGTTTCAGTTTGTTCCAGTTTCGTATCTGTGTATGTTTATAGTATTTTTGATTATATTTTATGATCGTGTCAAATACAGCTTTAATTGTCTTTATGACTAACAGACGTTAAAGAATCAGATAGGGTATCCTTAGTTTAGCAAGCATGGATAATAAACTTTTTTTGTTTAGTTTAAGCGTCTTGCGCATTTTTCCATCTGATGTGCATGCTATGATAATGAGAAAGGAAAGAGATGTGAGAAAAATTGAAATCCAAGAGCAACAAGCAAAGTCATTGTGTGGCAGTAACACTTTTGCTAAACTTCATCGTTCCAAACAACTGGGTGCTTGTTACCAATCTGATAGGATATTTCACATGAAAAAACATAATCAGTGTTCTGCACCAATTTTGGGTCGTGCAACCAATTGATTAAACTGGATAGTGTATGGGCAGAGTAAGGATTTTCTTGACATGCCATCTTATACCAGTCCTGGACTTACACGTTATGTGCGACAAGAAATTGGAAGGGTCACAAATAATGACCTAGACATAAGCGATGACTCGGATTAGATTTTTTTTTTGTCTCTCATCTTTTGACAAAGATGTGGAAAAGTGTATTTGGGGATGAAGGTTAATGGTCCGAATTTTTGTAAAAAGTATAAATATCTTTTTATTAGATGTACAAAATTCTTTTTAGTTGAAAGAAAATATGGCCCGAGTAAGGAATGTCCCAGAATGCCAACCTGTAGCGTGGATAGGGACTTATCCTGAGACGCCATAGTTTTTAAATTTCAATTGGTGCATCTAGTCTTCTTTCAATTTCATAGATAAATGAGTATGTTAATAAATTTGAATTTTATTTAATGTTCGAATGCCAGATAAAAAAAAAAGGGGTATCTCACTTTCCATGTTACTTTCATTTTTCTCATTGCATGATTCTTTATGCATTGAGGGCAATGCATAGTTTAAGTTGGGGGGTGAGGTGCAACATTTACATTTTCCATCAATTTTTGTATAAAAAAATGGGAAATGTGAAAATTTTAAACATTTTGGACATTTTTGTGCAAAAGGATCTAATATTGAACTATATTCCTCTATCCTAATTGTTGTTGGAGTTGTGATTGCTTGATCTTCATTTTGAACTTTGAATATATGAGCACGTTATAGAAGATTATCCTATTGCTAAGAGTATCACATACTTACGGATTGAGTTCACATTTAGTGCTTGACATAAATAGTAGAGATAAGAACCCATGTGAGTTTTTAGTACCAATCCTTGTTGGAGGGAACTTACATTTACTCAAAGAACAATTTTTTATATTCCAAATTTATTTAATAATCTCATTATGCTTGTTTTGGTTAGAGTGCATTTGGGTAGTTGATTTACTTTGTCTTGAAACCCAAAATGCACCCCCACGCTTATTTAGAAATGATCTTAGGCCATCCTTGAAATGCGTTGAGCCTTTGCCTTTTTCTTGTGAAAATTTTATCCATAGTATCGTGATTGAGCCCTAATTGTAAATTCGTTTCCAAGCCACACATGTGACCAAGCCAATGCAAAATGATAAAAATCAACCTCACCTTGGTTGTTCCTAGAGTTGAATATGAGTGATCATAAAAGAGAAGGAAGTATGGTGTGCAAACTCAAACAAAAGGGATGGATGATGTTGAAACTCAAAGAGTTGAATGAAAAAAAAAAGAGAAAAAGAAAAGAAAAATGTTAAGGAAAAGAAATAAAAGAAACAAAGAGTGTGATGATGGTGTTAGCCTAGAAATCCCATAAAAGGGAGATCTTTTTGAAATAAATGTCATCCACTTGGAACAACTCTCTTTGTTATCTTATATCTTTCAATTCGTTTTCCTCAATACCACATCAAGGCCCCGAATATAACCTTTGAAAGTCCTAAATGATCTAGAGAAAGCATGGGGAAGGCACACTTTTAAAGAAAAAGAGAAGTTGGTTTAGCTATCTAATGCCCTAACAATCCTTTCATGAGATTATGCCAATGTTCTTTCATTTTTATGCATGAATTTCACTTTTGGATTATATGTGAGCATACTTTTTTTTACACATCATTCTATCTCACATATGCACATGGAGAGCATGCCAGGATAGCCATAGTGTGATTCATTGTTGAGAGACACCCTTGGGGAGTTTGCATCAAAGCTGAATTTGGATAGCCCAAGTGAATGTGAACTCCATTGTGTAAATGTTCAAATTACATGTCCATTTCACACGCACAAGAGTTTGAAAATAAATGTGTATGTGTATACTTTAGAAAAACATTTAAGGCTATGATGTGAATCATGTGTGATTAGTTCGGACGCATTGGAGAAAGCTATTTTGACATTCCAGTGCTAGTTAAGATGAGGGAATATGCTTTAAATATTGGATATAAAAAAAAGTTTGTAGGTACCTTCGCTGAAAACCTTCACGAGACAAAACTCTTCCACTAGGGATTACCTAGGGGTTTAACAACTTGTTGCATATGCTAAATGCAATCGTGTTATCTACGAAAGTGATATTTTCCGTTGTTATTTATTACTAGGGACTAGTAATGTTTAGGTTGGGGTGTGATTAATCCTAATTAATGCATGATTTAATTAAGTTAATAGGTCAATTGTATTAGTTAAACGAAGTTAAACTAATCAAAATTGACCTATTAAGGTTAGTGTGTGAATTAGGGATAATGCATTAATTGTTATTCTTTTCAGGGTTTTATGCGTCAAAACTACAAACTACCGGAGAGCCAATTGTGACAAAGCTACAAATTATTGGAGAGCTATTTATCAAAGCACAAACTATAGGATGCCAATTATTAAAGCTTAAAACAAAGAGAGATTAAAGTAATCCAAATGACATCTCAGGGGCTTGTGACTGGCATCTTGGGGGATTGTGAATGACAACTTTTGGAAGCTTGTGAATGGCATCTTTGGCGCTTTTGAATGTCATCCCTTGGGGTTTTTAAAAGGCATCTTTTGGTTGCCTATAAATACCACCTTTTTGTGGCTTGTAAAGGAGATCAATTTTTGCTAGAGCTCTTGGTTGTGGAATACCCTCTAAGTTGTTATTAATTTCTTTGTATGCTTGCTAGATCTCTCTTGGTTGTGGATTACCCTCCAAGTTTTATTGCTCTCACTCTCTTTGTTATTATTTTCATTGTATTATTGCTTTCTTTTATGGTATTATCATCTCTTGGTTGCGGAATACCCTCCGAGTGTTATTGCTTTCTTTTACTTCCATAGTTGGAGCTTCCTTCTTCCCTTAGAAGAGTGAAACTCTTCCACTTTTCTAGAGCTTTACCAAAGTCGTGAAGGGTGGAACGTGATTCACTCATTCTTTAGCAAGAGGTGGTGTATAAATTATCGCGATTTTATATTAGGGCACTTCATTTATGCTTAGCTCTAATTGTTATTTCTTCATAATGTCTTCCCATTTCATTATTGTTTCTCTTTCAAGCATGAGTAGCTAAGTTTTTAGTTGGCTAATCCAAAGGAGATCTCCTCTTGGGTATGCCATTTCAACTCTTTTTCTTTCCTTCCCTCAGAGTACGGTGGTTCAGTTTGACTAGGTAGAGGGTGGATGAGATTGTGAGTCTTTGATATTACGTAGACTTGTCACGGGTTATATTTACATTTGATTAGTACTCAAATATAGCATATTATTATGCCTTTTATGGACTAATTATACTTTGATAGAGTTTAAATGATGGCATTTCAGGTCCTAAAGTGAAAAAAGGTTCAATGGTGACAAAAAAGTACATTTGAATATAGCACCAGCACATTGGGAAACAAAATTGAGGAACCCATCGTTTGAACGTCAATTACCATTCGAACATCCATTTGAATCAAGCAGAGACCAGACTGCTGAGACAAGATGGGTTGCAGCCAAGAACCAAAGCCCTGGAGAATCACCTAACATTCTAACATCAGCTACCGTTCGAACGTCCACTGAAGCAATGACGAGGTCAGACTGACAGAAGATATGGGTTGTTGAAGCAAATCTATGACAAGTTCAGCATGCAGTGTGGCAGGAGATTTCCCTAGAGGACCACATGCCATTTGACATTTGAGTGTTATGTACAGATCCCAGTTGGCGTTTGAACGCTCTTAGAGTAAAAATAGCAAAAATGTTCGAACGAATGCCCTTAGAGAAAAAATGGCAACAACGTTCGAACATCAGCCACCGTTCGAACGTCCTTGACAGTCTGTCTATAGAGTAGGTGAGTTTTCACTTTGACTTCAGCGACGAGTATTATTCCTTCACCCCCTTCTTTCCTTCTCCTTGCCTATAAATACACTCATTTTGGAGAGCAAAGGGGGGCATTCAGCACTTGATTAAAGGAAGAACACTTCAAGCACTTAACATTTTCTTCTTTGTCTTTATTTTCCTCTTTGCTATAGAGTTGAGAAGTTTAGATTCCCACTCATTTCTTTACATTAATGTTCACATTTGCAATTATTTAAGAATTGTAGTTTCTTTATTTACTTTTAGTCTTTACATTTATGTTTACATTTGCTTAAGAGTTGTAGTTTCATTATTTACTTCTAGTCTTTACATTTATGCTATTACATACATGTTTTTATTTATGTCTTGCACTTCCATTATTTGAGCTCCCTTCTTTCTTAGAGGAGTGAAACTCTTCCACTTTTCTAGAGCTTTACCAAAGCCGTGAATGGTGGAACGTAATTCACTCATTCTTTGTTGAAGATTAGCTCTTTATTATTGTGCTTGTATTTGTCAAATGTCCTCTACTTAGAGGGATGAGCATCACTCACTTTTTTAGCTTTACCAAAACTATGATTAGTGAGTAGTTTCTCATTCACTCTTTAGTAAGAGATGAAGGGCATGTATTAATTATTCAAAAATTATATTTATGCATTGTTCTAAAACTTAACGTTTATCCCCTTGTTTATTGGATGATTGACTGTATCTAGCAAAGCTAAGGTACTTTGTATAATCGAGAGTCTTTCTATAACACAGATGACTCTAGCATGGAAAGACTCTTCGTTTCAAGGCAAGTACCCTGGCTAGATCTTCATGACTACCCTTTAATCATTCCCCTCATTGTGCTTCATTTAAACAATGAAATATTGCAACCATGATTGGTTGTCTTGTAGAAGCGTTCAATTGTAGGTGGGTTAAGTCTCATCACAAACAAAACTTCTAAAAAGACATCGAAATCATGGTCTGAATTCTCACAATCCATCTTTATCTTCCGATTAACTTGTTGTTGACATGGGAGTTAATCGAGTTATGGAGCATGAATATAATAAATTGGATAATTGAGTACATGTCCTGATCCTCGAACTAGAGAGTGACTTTTCTTCCATTTAAATTAATCTTATATTTTGTCTAGAAAACCTTCTTAGAAAGAATTTCATATTTAATCCAGGAAAAACCTCTCAATCTCATAATCACAAAATTCAAAGGTTAAAATCCATTGGTCTCCACCACTGCTTACTTTGAAACACCAACACAACAAGTTCCCTGTGGATTCGACTCCACACTTAAACCGGATTATTACTACAACTTGACCGCCTGCACTTGGGTGTACACATTTTGGATCAAGTCAACATCCTCACTTCACCTCATCCCTAGCTTCCCACGAATCAATTGTTCATCTATGCTCTATTGGAGGATGGATTTGTGTTGAAGTGGTATTCCTATTGGAATGACCCCTTGGATTAGCTTACACTTATTTTCCATTCGCATTATCACAACACAAACCACCATCAAATTCCAAAACACAAATGATTTTACACTTTTCTTTAATAAGAATCACCTTCATGATGATACACCTCCTTCCCTGAGGAGACGGCCTTGGAATATCACCAAGTAAAACACGACTCGCAAAAGTCTTCTTGCGCTTGGGAAGCATTTTTGCCCGCACACACTTTTGTTCATGCACATCTAACATTTCCACATCATTCCATTATATTTCCTCCCTGCCCTTTGTTTTGACATCATCCCAAGGGATACTGATACTCCCATTCACACATACATCATATATACATTGAGGGAAGATGTTTGGAAGTTAAGGACAATAGGGAAATAAATCAAGCATATGACATAAATCTAGTCAGATCGTTGATCCCAACAACCTCAGGGATAGCGTAAGTGGCCTTGAAAGTGAGAATATCTTCTTCTATGAGAAGAGCCATGAAAGAGAATACAATGAGCGAACAATGAAAAGAAACAGAGGACAGACTTAACAAATTTCATAAATAAAAAATCTTCAAAGATACAAAAATGGTGGAAGCAGAGAAATTATGAAGAATATCCCTTTAAAAAGAAAAGGAAAGGGCCCAAGAAATGATGCTTGAGATGTCAAATAATGCAACAATAAATGTCAATGACCCCTTTTCACATCTGAAGAGACACAAATAATGCCTTTTGCAAGAAATGATGCAAGCATTAAATAAAGGAAATGATTAAAATAGAGAATGTCAACCAACATGTGTTACATGGCAAACATGCTCTAGGCGCATGATTAAATCATTTAATGAATACACATGTTATGAACCATGCGACAAAATACATGTATCTAATAGCATGTGATGAAGTGTCCTAGTAGAGTACCTTTGTCTGAGCCATAATTCAACCAATCATGAAGAGTGTGCATCTAGTCGACTAGAAATTGAAATTGCTCAATTAGCGTGAAATCCTAGCAGTTGATAAGAACCAAACAAAACATAAGAGATGGTATTTGATTCGCACTTTTTAGTGTGTCTGAATTATATTATGTTATACACCCAAGTATAAGTGGTCAAATTATAGTTTTCTCTGTTTTAAGTCCAAATATCGATCCCACAAAGAGTTGTTTGTAATTTAGATTAAAAATAAAAAAATAATAAATAATAAAGTTGTTGTTTGAAGTAGTGTGATGTTTTGATAGCTTGTGATGTGAGCTTAGATTGATAACTTGTTTATTTAAATAAAAGAAAGGTGATGACAATACAATAAAGTGCATAAATAATAAAGTGCGGAGACAATAAAGTAAATGACAATAACATAAAGGATACCCTTCAGTTTAAGGGTCTCATATGCTTTTTAATGGTTAAATACTTGAAATGCTACCTTACAACAAATAACTTCCATTTTACTGGCAAGTCAATCGGTAGGTCTCATGTATATAAACCATAGCACAGCCGCTTCTTAGGCTAACTGCGGGTAGTAAATCATAACACAACAACTTCTTAGGTTAGCTGGTTATATCCAGGTCAATTGATTAACTCAAGTAAACCAGAAGGACAAGCCATTCATGAGGAATACTTAAGTTATTCACTTGATCTCATGATTGTTAAAGCATATATAAATAAACCATAACTCAGCAACTTCTTAGGTTAGCTGGTGGTATTATATTTTAACTCAGCAACTTCTTAGGAAAGCTGGTTATAGATGGACCAATTGATTAACTCAAGTGAACCAGAAGGCAGAGCCAATTCAAGAGGAATACTTGAATTACCCAAAAGATCATATGCTTATATATCTATATATGTATATATATATTTATATATATATATATATATATATACCAGTTAAACAGCCTCAGCATTCCGGAAGAGGACAAGCCATACTGATTGGAACGCCGTGGTTGTTAGACTGGAACTAGAGTTAGATTAGATACATATATATTAGTTAAGTTAGATACATACATACATATATATATATACCAGTTAAACAGCCTCAGCATTCCGATGGAGGAAAAGCCATACCGGTTGGAACGCCGTGGTTGTTAGACTGGTAAAGTTAGATATAATACATAATATATATAAAACTATAAACAAAACATCAGCATTTCCATAATCTAACCAATATAATACATATGTTCCCCTCGCACCAGAGGGTATAAGTGACTACTACCGCTCCATCGCTACTGACAAGCGAGAAGTGCAGGTATTAATTATAACAATTGAAATTAAACGATAACTTCTTTCACAAGGAACAATTGAAACACAACCACCTTTATTATCATTCAAGACACAAAAGTGGTGGTAGTTCAACTACCCGAATAGAAAGAATACAACAAAAAAGTTGGAATATCGAAAAGGTATCACACCCACCGGCTATTTCCTTCTCTTTTCTCTCTTTCTTTCTTTTCTTTTTCTCTCTTTGCTCTCGTGTGGATTTCTAGTTTTGGAGAGTAAGGGCTGGTCTTTGGAGATTATATGTTGGTGTGGAGAGAATGTAGGAAGGCTTGGAGTGGTGTATGTAGAGAATGGAGACAAAGTGTGGTGTTGGTGTGGAATTGTTGGAGAATGAATGAAGAAATGAGAAAGCAGTCCCAATTTATAGAGGAGGGGGAAGGAGGTGAAAAGCCAAGGGGGCATTTAGGAAGGTCTAGGGAGCCTTTAGGAAGGTCAAGGTGTCGCCTCCTCAATCTGTCAGGTGTCGTTTTCTGATTGGTTCAAATGTCTTGCTCTGATTGGTCCATTTGTCTCGCTCTGAGTGTGCCAAGTGTTTTCTTCTCATTGGTCCATGTGTCATGTTCTCATTGGTCCAAGATTCCTTATCGCACTTTAGTCCTTCATAGTTTCAAGCTTTGCAAAGTAGTCCTGTATTCTCTGATATTTCTGCATTTGACCCTATAACTTCGAACATAAAGTATTAAAAATTCAATTCACACCCAAAAACTAATTCATAATATTTATTTATTTTATCTTACAAAATTGATTACTTAATCATTCAAATTTACACACTAATTAGGGTTAATCACACCCTCCAACTTAAACTTTACTAGTCCCTAGTAAACGTAAAATATAAATATTATAACAATAAAACATAAAAAGGAGTAAAATCATTTTCGTAGATTTTTTCACGATTGCATTTAGCATATACAATAAGCCGCTAAACCCCTAGGTGATCCCTAGTGGACGAGTTTTGTCTCGTAAAGGTTTTCAGTGAAGCTACCTACAAACTTCAGTAGTTAGGAGTTTATAAGTCATATTTTTCACAAGTAAATTAAATCAATATTCCTTTGTATTGTTACAATACTTCCTTTTTCTGATCACTATAAGAGTAACACACGTTAGTTATAACATTATCTATATTTTTATAAAAACTCGTGTGTGTGTTTGATGATTTCTTTTGTTTCAAAAATCACTCAAGAAATATTACCATCTTTCATGGTAGTCTTGATGTCAATCTTTCCCTGAAATACACTCAGCGGAATAAACAAAATACTAGACTATGCATAATCGTAAATAAATTCTCTAGTCTAGCACAAAAATAAACTACATCTCTAGATGTCCCACTCGGGATCCAAGTATCCCTCTAAGGAAGCCTCTTCATGGCTCGGCTTGTGAACACCGAGCTCCTCCTTTGGCACATGATCTGAAAAATATTTAACTGTAGGGATGAGCACGAAGCTCTGTAGAAAATTCCTTCCAAACCCAAACAAGGTGTCGAAAAACATATAAAATGGTCGGTCTCATTTCACAATTAAAATATATAGTTTTTGAAATAAAAAAGGAAAATTTCCAAAATAGATCTCAAGTTTAGATAACAATGGTACTTTAAAGAATAAATGGAACAAATACACAATTAATAATACATTCCACCATAAACCGTTTCTCACAAGTTCTTGCAGAATCCCATACTTCACAAAACTCTTGTAGAAACCGTATTTAGTAGAATGAACAATTACCAACAACTACCTTTATATCAACCTTATAAATATGTATCTCCATTATGATGTAAGGCAATACACATGAATCGACACATTGAGTAATATCTAGGCCCACACACACACAAATCATCGCAAGGATATCAAACTTCGGGAAGGACATCTATTGACTACATTGTCCCATACCAATGTCCTGGCAATAACGAATCCGATCCAGGCATAGTATACTAATCCCCATACACGGCACCCGTGAGCGAATAGTAGTTTGGT
>CM042186.1:17327004-17341786 GCA_023539305.1 Ilex asprella
ACCAAATCTATGATAAATTCTTGATCCCCAATTTGAAGTACACACCCTCTACACACCTTGCTAGTATCCAACCATTCTCCCATGGGCATGTCGATACTCAGAGTATGTTCTAGCTTCTCAAATCCCAATCCTAAATGGAAAGCATATATAGTGCGTATGAATGAATGTGTAGCATCGGGGTCAAATAAGATTCGGACCCAAGAGTTATAACGAAGCACGATACCTTCTACTACGACATTGGCAGCGTCTTCCTCCGATTGAGTCAAAACAAAAATCCTTGCTTGATTAGCGCCACCGGGGGTGTGAGCTTGTAACAGTCTCTACTGTGCTGGCCTTTGTATGGTTGGCCTGTTTGCTGGTACTTGCTTAGTTTCTTGATTGGTCCTTGGTGGAAACGATGGACAATTGTGTTTGAAATGCCCTAACCCTCCACATGCGAAGCATTGACGAGGGTCAATACTTATTCTAGTCTGGGTAGCCCCCTCTCCTTGAACTACCTGTGATCTCTATACCACCATTTGATCAAGGCGACGGTATGATAACCCCCTCTGTGCTCCACTACTGCTAGTGCCGGTCCTGATCAGACCTCTTCTCGCAAAGCTTTGTCGTCACTGGTTGTCCTCTATATCCCTCTCCATAAATGCAGCTCTGTCGACAAGATCCCTATAGTCCCAAATCTTTAGAGCCACCAACTTCTCTCAGATGATCGGCCTCAGACCCTGCTCAAAGCGCTTGGCCTTGTCGGCCTCAATAGACATAAAATCCATAACATAACGAGATAGCTCATCAAACCTCTTCTCGTACTCTGCCACAGTCATGCTGCCCTATCGTAGAGCAAGAAAATCGGTCTTCATTTTGTCTCTGACTAATTTCAAAAATTACTTGTGCTGGAAGATTTGATCGAACTCCTCCCAATTGAGTGCATCGGTGTTCCTCCTTCTCTTTACTGAATCCCACCAATGGTCGGCCTCTCCCTCAAATAGATATGCCGCCAAGGTGACCCTGAGGTCCTCGGTAACTCCCATGTTGTCACATACCTTCTTCACCCGGCGGATCCACCTATCTGTTTCCAAGGGATTGGAAATTCCTTGGAAAGTGGGTGGGCATTGCCTAAGAAACTCACAAAGAATGACCATTCTCAGATTTTCATCCCTATTGCCCGGTACTTAGCTAGTGGATGGGCCACACCATTATGATTGTTGTAGTTGTTTCCGTTCTGGTGAGTTCCCTCAAGCATTGATATATGCCATTTAAGGCATCAGTAGGTGGTGGTGGCGGTGGATTTGCTTGACCTCCATGACTTCGGCCACGTCCACGTCCTCGCCTACATTCACCGTCCATCTAGCACATCAATTCACAATTCAGTAGCCTTGATGTGCAAGACATCTTAATCTTCACTTTAATCTAAAGCATAAGACTTGTGAAAAATTTAGATTAAGAATTTCATTCAACCTAATCTTAAGGCTCTAGTGGTAATCTATAACCTACAGCTCTCATGTAAGACCTAAAGCCTAGGCTCTGATACCAAAAATTGTAACGGCCCAAAAACCATCCAGGACGACATTACATTCTAAAACTATTCATATGATGAGAGCACTAAGATAATCCATCAATAAATAAATTTTATTCATCATATATATAATGTCTACAACACTATCCCAAAAGAATAGATACATTTAAGCCTTTACGTTCCAAAAATTAACTAATGTAACGCAGCAGAAATAACAAAAGAAAACTAGACTTCACATAGTTTCAACATAAATTCTCAAGTCTAGTACAAAAGAAGCTACATCTCTACATGTCCACCTTAGGATCTAGATTCTCCTTGGGTGGGGCCTCCCAATACTCCTGTTCATCAACTCCAAGATTCTCCTCTAGCACCAAATCTGAAAAATATTTAACTGTAGGGGGTGAGCACGAAGCTTTGTAGCAAAATCCTCCCCACTCAAACAAGGCTTAGATAAATATAAAACAGGTCGGTCTCATTCATAAATAACATATATATCTTTTGAAATAAAACTGGGACATTTAAACAGATCTCAAGTTTAAACAACAGTGATAATTACGTGCCATGTACGTTGATTGTTTCTGAGGAATCTACCTCACAATTATACCTAGTCCACCCATCACAATCACTTCGGGAAAGGGCGTCTACCATCCCAATGGCAGTGATGACTCCCTCCCCATGAAAGGTATACCAACCCTAGTTCGAACTCTAGTGAATGATAGTGGTTGCATTACCAAATGACAACTAACTACAAGTGTTAGACAACCATCCCACACCCACTAGGACAGACTAACCTCTAAAACTCTATGACATCTCTCGAAGGCAATTCAATTTCGTCACAGCAACCATACAATAAGGAAACCATCATATTCTCAGATTAAAAGTATATCTCAAAAATCCTCAAATTCATCATGTGACAATTTCAATAACCAATTATGAAAATACAAGAGATCACAACAACATCATTTGATTACTCAACACAAATCTCTATGGTTTTGAAATCAATAATAAAGGAAGAATTTAAGAAGAAAATCCATCACTCTCCCAAAACTAGGGTTTTGAAATACAAAAAGAGATTTCATGGGTATTCAACCCTAACTCTATTAAAAACATGTATTCTTTGCCCAAAAGACTAAGAGATGATGATTTCATATCATATATATAACATTTAGAGCAATACATTCATATATATATAAGCCCTAACTTCAATGTAAGAGAAAGAGGAGAAATCCCCTAATTGTAATCTTAGATTTGAGTGAAGGAAAGAAGGGTTTGGTCTTCTCCAACTTGAATCACCCTTGAATCTCTTGATTTTCCTCTTCTCTCCTTCTCTCTAATGTTTCCTAGGGTTAGAATGGCTGAAATAAAGGCTAAGGAGACACCATTAAGTATTTATAGTGGAAGGAGAACCGGCTATTAAAATTTTGGATTTTTCAACGACTACCGGTAGTTCGAGTACATTGGATAATCAACTACTTGTTGACTACCGGTAGTTTGGGTACACTGGGCACTCGACTACCTGTTGACTACCGGTAGTTCGGGTAGATTAACTACTGGTAGTTATTATCCAGATTTGCCTACTTCACCCATTTTTCATTTTCAATCATTTTCTAATCCTTCCAAAACCATCTCATACATGTCTAACAAGGTTTTTCACATAAATCTTGATACCTACAAGTTCTATTGAAAATGTTTTCAATTCTTTACAAGTCAAAACTAAATTTTAGCTAAATATTTACTATTATCAACCTTAACACCTACCAAATATTAAATCACCTATACTATCATGTGAAAATTAATTAATAAATAATTATATCACTATATGAATATAAACATGTGGGGGATATTGCATTAAGGGAAAGCAGACTAACAAGACCACTAAAGGTTCCAAAAGAAGTTTTGAAATTCTTGAGATTATACACATTAACATTTGTGGACCATTTCCTACACCTTTTCTGAATATTCAAAGATATTTTATCTCATTTATTAATGACCATATTAGATACATGTATTTCTACCTTCTTTATGATAAGGCAGAGGCACTAGATGCCTTTAAGGCCTATACGATAAAGGTAGAGAGACAAAAGAAAAGAGCAATCAAAATTGTAAGGTCTGATAGGGGTGGGGAATATTATGGGAGATACATAGATAAAGGATAAATGTTAGGATCTTCTGCTAAGTTCCTCACAGAATAGGCATTATTGCACAATATACAATGCCTAACACACCTCAACAAAATGGTGTAGCCGAAAGGAGGAATCGTACACTTATAGACATGGTGAGAAACATGATTAGTAATTCTAATCTCCCTATATACTTTTGGAGTGAAGCCTGGAAAACTGTTGTGTATGTCTTAAATAGGGTTCCATCGATGGTTGTTCACAAAACACCTTTTGAAATCTGGTATGGATGGAAACCAAGCTTAAGACATTTACACATATGTGGTATCCAATCGAAGTGAGGGTATATAATCCTAAATTAAAGAAACTGGACCCTAGGACAGTAAGTGGATACTCCATAGGCTATCCGATAAACTCCAAATGGTACAGATTTTACTATGCATCAAATGCACCTAGAGTTGTTGAAGCTAAAAATGCTAAATTCATTGAGGATGTTGACAACAGTGGGAGTAATCCTCGTAATATTTGAGTGAGAGGAATCACAGTATTTGGATACCACACCAGTGAATAGAGATAGGTTGTTTATTTTTCAAGGTATTGATAACAATATCCTTGATAAACAAACTACTAGTGAACCACTACTACATGAAGAAGTCAATTTAAAGCCTACAACTCAAAATCTACAAACAGTTGAAGAGGCTATACAATTAAGAAGATCCTCAAGAAGAAGAAAACATGTAACACCCCAAAATACACCTTGAACGGCATTACTATCTAAAACCATTCATATCAGGAGAGCAACTAATAAAATCTCACAATAAAGAAAATTTTATTCATCATATGTAATAACTACAATATCATTCCAAAAGAATATGTCAACCATGGTCATAATATCAAAAGAATATGCCAAATTATGACAATTATATCCCAAAAAGAATTAGACTAAATCTTGCAGCATAATACAAAAATATTAAACTCCACCGAGTCTCAAAAGGAATTTCCTAGTCTGGCACATAGGAGACTATCGCCCTAAGCATCCACCTTGGGATCCATGTGCCTATCTAGCGGAGCTTCCCAATTCACCTACTCATCGACTCCGAGCTCCACATCTAAGCTATAATCTAAAAAATATTTTATTTGTAGGGGGTGAGCATGAAGCTCTATAGAAAAATCCTCTCCAACTCAAACAAGGTTTAGAAAACATATAAAATAAGTCGTTCTCATTTCGCTAATATCATACATCCATTTGGAAAGAAAACAAGGACATTTCAATAGATCTCAAGTTTACACAATAGTAATAGTTGAATGAACGATAAAATAATTTTTCAACAATAAACCATTCCCAGATTAGACCGCTCCAACAATGAGTCATTTCAACAATAAACTATTTCCAACATTTGTACAAGGCCACAGCCCACCATGGATCTCAATCCACCATTTGCACAATAAACAATAATCAACAATGTATATATGTATCTCAGGGATGATGCATGATTCACATGAATAAACACATTGAGAATATTTTGGCCCACACACACACACTCAAATCCTCTCAAGGATATCAACTTTAAGAAGAGTATATGCCAACTCATGGCAGTGACGTATCCAACCCAGGATGTAGTATACTAACCCTTCTCCTTGGCACCCGTGAGTGAATAGTGATTTGGTCTTCACAAAGCACCAACCCGACTAAGAGTTGTAGAAAAAATTCAAACCCGCACGGGGTAAGAAACACACCTACCCACTCTACGATACCTAGTCAACGGCCACCCATGGTCATCCAAACATCCATAAGAGATACAATTTCCAACAAGTTTCTCAATTTTCCAAGGAAATACAAAATTCCCAAATTTCACATATAGTATCTCAATAAAACTATTGGAGAAAAATGCAAGAGATTATCATAAATACCATTTTGTTGTTCAATATCAAACAATAGAGTTTTGAAATCAAGAACAAATGAAAAATCAAGAGAAAAATCTATGTCTCTTGAAAACTAGGGTTTGAAGTCAAGAAATGGGATTTAATGGTCTCCCAACCATTACATTGTTTAAAACATGATAATAATTGTAAGAATGTTAAGGAATAATATTTTCATAGGCTATATATAAGATTTAGAGACAAAAGAATAAATATAAGTAAACTGTAGCCTGAATGTAAGAGAATAGGAAAAAACTCCTACCTTGAAATCAAGAATTCCAAACAAAAGTCCAAACTTTAGAGACTCTCTTTCTCCCTTTCCTTCTTCTTTTATTTTCTCCTAAGGTTCTAAGAGGTTTGTGGTGAGAGTGGAATGGAAGAATGGGAAAAATTGGGCTTAAAATGGTGTTTTAAAACACAAAAATATCAATTTTTTACTATTTCAGCAAACTTTAGCTAAAACGTACCGGTACTGGAGTTCGGCGTGCCGATATGCGTACCGGTACACTTTTTCTGCTCCAAATTAATCTTTTTAGAATTGGCATAACTTTTGATCCAACCGTCCAATTGAGCTAAAATTTGGACACCATACAGAAGACATCCAGATTTACAACTTTTATCTTTTGTACCTCTTCAGATTCAAAGTGGATCATGGTTAAAAAGAAAAAAAATCGAGGCACTGCAACCCAATGGTGTGGTTGCTGGTGCCCTTGTTACCAAGCATCAATACCTCCTTGAGTTTCTTACTTTTTGGCATCCAAATCCTCATGTAATGTGTCCAAGCCTTCACCTAACATCCCCACTTAGTTGCAAGGTTCCAAAGTGCATGAGTTAGACCAAAATTACCTGCAACATCAAAATTCGACGTTACTCATAATTTTGGGCTGACTCTAACTACTTAAATTCAAAAGTTGAGTTGAAATATATGTAATGAGGCCGTTAGATATGCAATATTATTCGCTCATCACCTATATTACCATTTCAAAAATAATTACTTAATATATATAAAGACATGAGTGTGGGGGTTTACAAAACTAGCAATTTCTAGTGAATATGTTGTATACCTTCGAGATTCTAACTTTGATATTGGACCTAAGAATGATCTACGCTCATTTTTAGAGGTTGTGAGTAAAAAAGACTCCACACTCTGGTATGATGCCATAAAAGAAAAGATGAAATCTATGGCTCAAAACCAAGTTTGGGATCTCGTTGAGTTACCAAAAGGACTATCAGTTGTTGGTTTTAAATGGGTCTACAAGACCAAAAGGGATGAGTCCGGTAACATAGAACGATATAAGGCTAGACTTGTAGCCAAAGGTTTTACTCAAAAGGAAGGTTTTACAATCTGAAGGATTTAAAGATAAAGAAATTCATTTGGTTTGCAAGTTGAGAAAATCTATATATGGACTAAAACAAGCTCATGTTAGTGGTATTTGAAGTTTCACAGTATGATTGCTTCATATGGTTTTACATAAAATATTGCTGATCAATGTATATACCTTAAGGTCAACGGGAGCAAACATGTCTTTTTAATCCTATATGTGGATGATATTTTACTTGCAAGTAATGACTTGTGTTTGTTCCATGGGACTAAGAAATTTATTGTCCAAAACATTGAAACGATGGATATAAGTGAAGCCTCTTATATCATTGGTATAGAGATTCATAGAGATAGATCTAAAAGAACATTAGGATTGTCTCAAAAGGCTTACATTGAAAAGGTTTTGGAAAGATTTAGATTGAAAGACTATGCTTCTATTGCAACACCCATTATTAAAGGGGACAAATTCAGTTTGGAACAATGTCCACAAAATAGTTTGGAATGAGAACAAATGAAAAACACACTTTATGCTTCGGTTGTTGGCAGCCTAATGTATGCATAGGTCTACACACAACCTAATATCGAATATGCAGTAGGGGTACTAGGTTGATACCAAAGTGATCTAGGCTTTGAGCACTAGAAGGTTGCTAAAAGAGTTATGTGGTTTCTACAAGGAACCAAGGATTATAGACTCACATACAAGTACACTAACATTTTTGAAGTGGTTGGATATTCGGACTCAGATTTTGTCGAATTTGTTGACACTAGAAAGTCTACTTCAAGATACATCTTTCTTCTCACAGGGGGAGGAGTTGTATCTTGGAGAAGCACTAAGCAGACTATCGTCGCTTCGTCTACTATGAAGAAAGAATTCATTGCTTGCTATGAAGCTATATCACAGGCATTGTGGTTGTTGAATTTTATCAAGGGCTTGAAAGTTGTCAATTCTATTGCCCGACCCTGAAAGATTTATTGTGCTAATTTGGTTGTGGTTTTCTTCTCTAAAAATAACAAAAGTGGAAGTCGAAGTAAACATATCGACATTAAGTATTTGGTTGTCAGAGATCATATTAATAAGCAAGAGGTGGCTATTGAGCATATTAACACTGAGCTAATGTTAGCAAATCCCATGACTAGATGTTTGTCGGCTAAATTTGATAAAAGTCATGTGGATCATATGAGACTTATTAGCTCACCTTGCGGTTATGTTTACTGTCTTTTTCTCTGATTATTTTATGAATAATTTCAGTTATTTTTAGAGAATGAATATTATGATTATTTGTGCACATAAATTTTGTTGTTATCTGTTGTGATTCATTAGTAGTTTGTTGGGGCTATAGGTCCATGAGAACCGTTGGAGCCGAAATGACTTATAGGAAGTCATTCTTAAAGTGTAATACCACAAAAGTTTTGAGAAAATGATGTGTAGTAATACATGGAAGGAAGTGTTCATTCTAAGAACATAATTTCCATGATTCATGTGTTATGTATCCCAATAATTTTTTGGTAAATTATTGTTTGGCCGTGTTCTATGTCAAGTTTCAATCACCAATAAAGATTTAAGATGTGTCATGTGAGCCAAGCGATAGAATGTTAGCACGTTTCCATTAGAAGACTTGAGGTGGCCTACATACCACATTGGCTTTTATGATAATATTATATTTATAAATAATATAGATAATTTTGAGTCAAAATTTGGTAATTGAGATTATGTCAATTTACCCATTATAAGATTGTGGTTATCAGGTTAGTTCTGGTTATCAGATTAGTTTCAGAGTCCTTGATGGAAGGAACCTGATAAAGTCAATATATCTAAATGATAAGGATTGGGTTCCCTAACTTGCCTATAAATAAAGACCTGTGAACGTCATCTGAAATACAATCTATTCTGAATGTAGGCGAAGTTGGAAACATTTTTCCCACACCTCCATAAAGTATTAGTGAGAGTGCTTTTTTTTTTCTTGTGAGTGTTTGATCAATAAGGCTCGTGAATCATAATTTAAGGTTACAAGGTTTGAACGACATGGTGAGACGTAAGTATTCTATTCCGCTGTGATATGTAATTCTCCATTTAGATCTAACATATGGGAATTGATCAACGGATTGGGGGAGTGTTATTATTTTTTCCCTGGATTCTAAACTTATTTATGCTAAGTTTGCCTTTTATTTTTCTCAGTACCTAAGTGTCGTACCTTTAGTTTTGGAGATGATTGATAAATTTAGGGATGCATTTGGTTATATACTTGCTCTCATTGTGTGAAATTGATGTTGTATGGAACTGATGTTGTATATTAAAATTTGATTTGTGTCCATATTCAATGCTTGCATTTTTTTTTCTATCAATATTCAATTTTTTAAAATTGTACAGTGCCTTTATGCACGAGTTTTCATTTCTTGCATTTTTTATGCGTGTTTCATTTGGTGGGTTTTAGTTCTGTAAGTTACATTATTAGTGTGTTGATTTTGTTAATTTTGTTATCTTAACCTTTTGTGATTGTATGTTCTTTTACTTCCACTTGCTTTGATTTGTTTTTATTAATTTGTTAAATACTCCTAAACTATATTACTAACTTTGTAGGCACAGTGCTGGTTTTTCTAAGCTCACCATATTTGGTTATGTGAGTATTTATTTTCTTTCCTACTATTATCATTATTATTATCGAAATTATTATTTTGTGGTATCTAAGTCTCAAATCATTATTTTTTATAGATAGATCCGAACCTTCGAGAAGCGTTAAAATTAATGGTGGATATATTATATGTAGTCTAAATATGCTTGTGAATTGTTCCTAAAATTGCATTGTGCACTTAGGTTTACATAAAAATGTTTTGTGTTTGCATTTTATATTGTGCATTTTCAGGGTAAACGCTAACTCAATTCCAAGCTACGGCGTGCAATTGCGGTTGTGTTGTGCCCTTGGGCATGGTTTATTGGGTATGGATCGTTTGATTTTTGGGGATTGCAATTTTTGTTTTTCATTTATGTATGCTTGTTGATATTTTCATAGTCTCCTATTTTGAAAAGAAACTCTACCGAAATTTTACAAAAATAGCGGTTTATTATTAGATTGATTTAACTTTCTTTAACCAAATGATATAAATACTAATATGGAGATATGTTTGGCTTTGTAATGCTCCAAAATCCACTTTGAACGATATTACTATCTAAAACCTTTCACATCATGAGAGATACTAATAAAATTCATCAATAAATAGAATTTCATTCATCATATCTAATATCTACAACATCATCCGAAAAGAATATGTTAGAACATGACCATTATAGCCCCAAAGAATATGCCCAACCATGACAGTTACATCCACAAGAATCAAATTTAACTTGCAGCGGAATAACAAAAATATTAGACTCCACCGAGTCTCAAAAGGAATTTCCTAGTCTAGTACATAGGAGAGTATAGCCCTAAGCATCCACCTTGGGATTCGCGTGCCGGTCTGGCAAAGCTTCCCAATGCACCTGCTCATCGACTCCGAGCTTCTAATCTAACACGTAATCTGAAAAAAAAAAATGTTTGTGGGGGGTGAGCACTAAGCTCTATAGGAAAATCCTCCCAAAATCAAACAAGATTTATAAAACATATACAACAAGTCGGTCTCTTTTCACAAATAACATATATAGCTTTTGAAAGAAAATAAGGACATTTTAATGGATCTTAAGTTTAAGCAAGAGTAATAATTAAATGAAAGAATAAAATTAATTTCCAACAATGATGATTCCAATCGATTATCATTTCTATAACAACCATTTCCACAGTAAGACATAACCAACCATTTGCTCAACAAACAATCATCCACCATGTGAACAACAACAAGAAACCACAATGTATCTCAGGTATGATGTACGGTTTGCATGAATAAACACATCGAGAATATCCTAGTCCGCACACACACACTCAAATCCTCGCAAGGATATCAAACTTTAGGAAGCACATCTGCCAATACAATAGTCGTGATGAATCCAACCCAGGAATAGTATACTAACCCTCAGCCTCGGTACCCGTGGGCAACTAGTAGTTTGGTCCTCACAAGGCACCAATCCCACTACGAGTGGAAGAAAAAATTCAAACCCGCATGGAGTAAGAAACGCATCTACCCACTCTATGATACCTGGTCAACGGCCACTCATGGTCATCCAAATATCCATAAGAGATACAATTTCTAACAAATTTCTCAATTTTCACATAGAGTATTATAATAGAAACATTTAAGAAAATATGCAAGAGATCATCATAAATCACATTTTATTGTTCAATACAAAGCTCTAAGGTTTTGAAATCAATGACAAATGAAAATTCAAGAGAAATATCCATTTCTCTTGAAAATTAGGGTTTTAGGACAAGAAAAGAGATTTAATGGCTATCCAACCATAGCCTTGTTTAAAAATATGGTAATATTCAAAGAAATGTCAAGAATTAAGGATTTCATAGCATACATATAAGATTTAGAGTCAAAATAATGCATATATATATATATGTGTGTGTGTGTGTGTGTGTGTGTGTCCTAGCCTCAATATAAGAGAACTAGGGATACCCCGTGTCTAAAGACACGGTGCAACTAAAAAAAATTAACATTGAATTTAAACGCAAAATAATCAAACACTGAACTCAGAAACGTACTAAAATGAAAGCCTAAACTTGCCTTATATCACGTGTCTAAAGACATTATACATATGTCTTAAATACAAAATAATTAAACAATAAATATAAACATGCATTAAATTGAAAATTGTTTGGTCATTTTTAATGTCATGACTTTAGTAAAATAAAAAGGATAAAAAATGTGAATATCAACCTATCTACAAAACTTACATATTTCATAATCATAAGTAAATCATGCCATATACACACTGATATCCAACTATGTACCAATTACCACCACCATTCTTCCTACACAAACAACTATATCAATAATTATAAAAATGACAGAATAATTGATCTAGTCCATCAAACGTTGGGAAAAAACAATAATACTATAACCTAACTCACATAGAATAATTATAACAAAAGTCAGAACTAATCCAAATTATTCATCAAAGTAAGTCCAGAACTGAATCCTATTCTGTTGGAGGATAAGCTTTGAATCCTAAATTTGATGCTCTGCCTTCCTCCAAACCTACAATAAAACATACGAATTATAATAGGGAATGAAAATTTACGCAATCTAAAAAATTAAACTCCAAGAAAATTCAATTCTAAAAGAATCCACAATACCTTTTTCAATCAAAAACAATAGCCAATAATATGGTTCAAAGCACACATTAAATAGAGAACACCAAAAAATAATGCAATAACCCACGTGCATCTAATCGAAGGGCCGCCTCCAACTTATTGTATATTAATTACCAAATATTTGGTAATAATTACAACTCCAACTTTCTAGCAAACCCAAAAATAGAAGAATCCAAATTTGAAATTACTCAAATTACTTCATCTATCAAATGATCCCAAAAACCAAAATAGAAAAAGAAAGAAAAGAATAACAAATTGTGAGGGAATGAAAATATATGCAATCTAAAAAAAATAAACTCCAAGAAAATCAATTCTCAAAGAATCCACAATATCCTTTCAATCAAAAAAGGTGCTCATGAAATATAAATGATTAACTAAAGATGAGAATGAAAGAAGCCCCTAGTATGAAAAATAGAAAGAAAGTCAACTTTTATGTTTTAAATAAATAACACATCGAAATAGAGATTAGTTACTTCAGAAGTGGTGGGGATATCGCAAAATAACCAATCACTTCTTCCCTTTTCTGATCCTCAAAGAGATATTGCAATTGCGTGATCTATATCTTCAATCTCGGACCATGCATCCTACGTCCAGGTTCGGAAATGATGCAGTTAACAAAGGACAAACAACATAGAAAACAAATTGGTATAGATCAAATAAACCAACATTTCAGCAATAGCAAAAAGAGAGAGAGAGAGAGAGATGGTTTTTTTAACTTGGCATGCTTATATTATATACGATGCAAAAATCACAGTCCCTCCATAGATCTTCAAGGCCGCCTTAAAAAAATATTTATATATTACCAATGAATTAGAAGGATGATTCCTGACCATTTCAACTCCATATCTCCAATCATATTGCCCTTCTAAATTTTTGAGGCTTGAACCTTTAAAAAAATTGCTAAGCTAACCCATTTAGCAAAATTTTAGTTGTTCAAGCACATACAATGATTAAGTTAAAAAGCCTGAATGGAAAATGGTAACTTTTGATGTTGAACAACAAATTCATATCCCACTCAAACATTTCTCTTCTACCCACTATCTTCAAATTCAATGTTTGAAGTTTTATTCACAGATCATCAAATCTGACCCAGATTGCAAAAAAGCTTCACCCACGGCCTATAGAAAATGAAAGAAAACGCTAAGCATTTGGAAGTAGCAAGAGCCAAAACAGATGTGTGTGTGTGGCTGTTATTTTTTTTAATACGTGTGGCTGTGATTCAGGGGCATTTGATCAAATAACTTGTAGGTAGATGAGCAAAACCAACTCAAACAAATAGAGGCAGGGAGACAGGCATAATAGAGAACGAACACCACAACTCAAATCACAATAAGGGCGGAGAACTCTGTGACTGCTTAAACAACATGTGATTATAGGTTTGGCAATTGTTGCGTGTATGTAAGCATAGGCTGTAGGGAACACGGCGAGGCAGATGCTTTAGCTTATTTAAGCCAAACATTATCAAAAGTGATGTCAGAGAGTGTGACATCAATGTAAAACCAAAAGTAAGGAAATTCAAACACCCCCACCACAATTGAAGCATAAAAACCCAAAACCCAACTCAAGAAAAGACAAATTTTTTAAACCCAGTTCAAGTCTCTCTTAAGTTCTTGAAATCGCTCAAACATGAAACCTACAACATTCAGAAGTAAAAGTAATGACTCTATGTGAAACTACAATGATTGCAAATAGGCCAAAAATGGCCAGCAACAATCCTAACACCTTTAGCTGGCAACATCCATTTGGTAAATGAACAAAAAGGTTAGACAAAGCAAAAATGTAAAAAAAAGCAACCAAACAAATGCAAGCAACATTTTATGCTTTTTCAGCATATACTATGAAGAGGATCACTAGATTCACGGATTAGATCTCAAAGATTCACCTTCCATTATCAACCGATGAACCATTCAACCCAACCAAGTCTTACAGGAGACCCATTTTGCTGAAGACGAAGATGGAGAGCCTAGCACTGTTGGAGCTGGGCGCTGATGGAGGCTTGCGAGAGAAAGAGAGAGGATGTGGTGAAGGGTGTCTTACAGGAGACCCATTTTGCTGAAGACGAAGATGGCTGGGGCTGGGCGCTGTTAGGGCTAGGGTGCTAATGGATGCTCGCGAGAGAGAGAGAGAGAGGGGGAGATGAGGTGGTGAGGGCACTACAAGAAAAAGGGTTTTTTACGGCGATAAAATGTTGTTATAAAAGGCCCATTTCCCATCACAAATACTTTTTGTGGCGGCATTGCCTCACCATAATAAGTATGGTCTCAAAAGACTTTTACGACAGCAACAGTCTCCCTGAAATACTATTTACGGCAACAAGATCTTGTCGTAAATAAGTTGTCACAAAAAAACCGACAGTTTTGTTTTTATTACAGTAGCGAAAGTGCTACCCCAAATATCATATTTAGTTGTCGTAATAAATAGAAGATATATTTATGACGACAACGATGCCGCCACAGAAAAAGATAATTTTTTTTAATTATTATAAACCGTTGGTAACCAATGTTATATACTCTATGCATATATAGACTCAATACAAATTTTTTTTTTTTTTTGGTGGGGGAGGAGGGAATGAGACTTGAACCCTTGACCTCAAGAATACAAAGCTCCCACAATGTAAGGAATACCATTAGACCAAAGACTCATTGATATACATACAACTACCCAATTT
>CM042186.1:17348125-17367196 GCA_023539305.1 Ilex asprella
CCATATCCATTGCTTCTTATCGGATGGCACCTTTGGAGTTAAAGGAGCTAAGGAAGCAGTTGGACCATCTGTTGAGCATTGGGTTTATTCGTTTGATTACTTCACCTTGGGGAACCCCAGTCCTCTTTGTGAAGAAACATGACGAGACACTTCAGTTGTGCATGGATTATCGAAGGTTGAATCGAGTTACAGTAAAGAACAAATATCCATTGCCAAGGATTGATGACTTGTTCGATCAGTTGAGGGGTTCTAAGTATTACACCAAGATTGACCTTCGCACAAGGTATCATCAATTGTGGATCAGGGAGGAGGATATTCCTAAGACTGTTTTTCGTACCCGGTATGGTCATTTCGAGTACATGGTAATGCCGTTCGGACTGACTAATGCACCCGCATCCTTCATAGATTTGATGCACAGGGTATTTCGATCGTATCTAGATCAGTTTGTCATTGTATTTATTGATGACATACTAATCTATTCACGGACACACGAGGAACATGAACACCATCTCACGATTTTGCTCCAGACTTTGGGGGAGCAAAAGTATTCTAAGATGAGTAAATGCGAGTTTTGGATGAAGAAGGTGAAATTCCTTGGCCATGTGGTGTCAGAATAGGGTGTAGCTGTTGATCTCGCTAAGATTGAAGCTGCAATGAAATGGGAACCACCTATGTGACAAAAGTATGTAATTTCCTGGGTTTAGCAGGTTACTACCAGAGGTATGTAGAAGGGTTCTCAAAGCTTGTGATGCCGATGACTCGCCTTACAAAGAAGGGGGAGAAATTCTTATGGACTCAAGCGTGTGAACTAGCTTTTTGCACCTTGAAGGAGATATTGACAACAACTCCTATCCTCATCATTCCGAGCAGTAAGGAAGGATACGACGTCTACACCGATGCTTCACTACAAGGCTTGAGATGTGTGCTAATGAAAGGAGGAAAGGTGGTTACCTATGGCTCTAGGTAACTCAAGGTTCATGAGCAGAACTATCCCACCCATGACTTAGAGCTTGCCACTGTGGTCTTTGCTCTTAAGTTATGGAGGTACTATTTGTATGGAGAGAAATTCCAAGTGTTCTCTAATCATAAGAGCCTCAAGTATATCTTCACACAGAAATACTTGAATCTCCGACAAATAAAGTGGATTAAGTACTTAGAAGACTACAATTTCACACTCAACTACCATCTAGGGAAGGCGAATGTAGTTGCCGATGCACTTAGCAGGAAGTCTCAGGGTCAACTCAATGTTTCCATAGGTGAATGAAAGTTGAGGGATGCCCTTGGGGATTATGATCTATGGGTTGGAGAAGATAGATCTCGGCCATGCCTATTCAATCTTGTAGCCCAACCTACCCTCCAACGTAGAATTATGGAGTTACAACACTTGGATCCTGACTTAGAGTCAATTCAACCTAAATTAGAAAATGGAGAAACTATGGAGGGATGGCCTTTGAGAAACGGAGAATTAAGATATGGGGAGAAGCTATGCGTTCCTGATAATTCGTTCCTAAAGGAGGAGATACTTGGAGAGTGTAATTGCTCTAAGTTTGCTATCCACCCCGATAGCACAAAAATATATAGGGACATGAAGCGCCAATATTGGTGGAAGGGAATAATGAAGGATGTAGTAAGGTTCATAGCACGATGTGCGGTGTGCCAGCAAGTGAAGATTGAGCATCAAAACCCAGAGGATTACTACAATCCTAACCTATTTTAGATTAAAAATGGGATCACATCACCATGGACTATGTGTCGGGCTTACCACGGACGTCACGAGGACATAATGTTGTATGGGTCATCGTGGATAGACTCACCAAGTTTGCTCATTTCTTGAGTATGAAGACCATGGACACATTAGAGACCTTAAGTAGGTTATACATTCGCGAGATTGTTAGGTTGGATGGAGTTCTGCTCTCTATTATGTTAGATCATGATTTGTGATTTGTGGCGCAATTTTGGCAAAGTCTACAATGAGCTCTGGGGACGGAGTTACACTTTAGCACCACGTTTCATCCTCAAACTGATGGCCAATCCGAGAGAGAGATCCAGATTCTAGAAGACATGCTACGTTCTTGTGTGTTGGACTTCAAAGGAAGCTAGAGTGATCACTTACTGTTGGTGGAATTTGAGTACAACAATAACTATCAGGCAAATATTGGGATAGCACTGTATGAGGTATTGTATGAAAGACCATGTCGATCATCGGCTTGTTGGTTGGAAGCTGGCGAGAGTAGTTCATTTGGGTCAGAGATTGTGCGAGAGACTACGAAGAAGATTCAACTCATTCGGAAAAGACTACGCACGACACAAAGTCGACAAAAAAGTTATGTGGATAGAAGAAGAAGGCCATTGGAGTTCCATGAGGGGGACTATGTGTTCCTCAAGGTGTCACCCAAGAAGGGAGTGTTTAGATTCGGCAAGAAGGGGAAATTAGCTCCAAGGTACATTAGACCTTTCGAAGTGATCAAGGCGGTGGGCAAAGTAGCGTATCAACTTCGGCTACTAGCTCAATTATCAGGTGTACACGACGTGTTCCTTGTTTCGATGTTGAGGAAGTGTCAATCGGATGCAACGCATGTCGTAGACTTGAACGATATCGAAGTTCAAGATGGAGCAACATATGAAGAACAACCAGTGGAGATCATCGATGCCAAGGAGAAGGTGCTTCGCAACAAAGTCATCCGACTAGTGAAGGTTTTGTGGCAACACCATGGAGTGGAAGAAGCTACTTGGGAATCGGAGCTAGAAATGGGAGAGAAGTACCTGTACTTAGTCGCTACTTGAGGTAAGTTTCGAGGACGAAACTTTCTTTAAAGGGGGTGGATTGTAAAACCCCCACATGTTTAAAAGTGATATAATGATAGATTGCTTAGTAATTTAAATATATTAAATGGCGTAGGAATGAACCACATGAGTTATAACCGTAGGAAATGATAATATTGTAAATATTAGTAAAAACTTAATTTTAGCTCGTGAATATATGAAATAGTTTGTAATATAACTTATGTCAACTATGTTTGGTGTAAATGTATGTTGTGTAAGTTTAGGTTGACTTTGGAAGAGTTTAGAATGAATTGAAAATGGAAAATAGAGAATATAGGCAAAACTGGACAAAACCCTACCGGTACTGTGTTCCAGAACAATTTAGTCCACAGAGTTAGTCGTACCGGTACTATTTGGTACGACCGAAAGAAGTCTGACAGTTTAACGTCCAATTTATGGTCCATTTTCGCCCTATAAATACATTAGGACGCCTCCTTTAGCCCCTTTTCGGCTCCTCTAACCCTAGAAACACCAAGAGAGGAAGGAAGAAGGAGAAAACACAAGACCAAAAGGGAAAAATAAAGATATTTAAGAGTGATTCAAGATTCAAGCCCTAGTACTCAAGAGCCAAGGTGGGGGTTTTCTTCCATTTTTGTTCATTGATGTTAGGGTTATTATATATGTATGTTTTGACTCCTAATGATATGTATTTGCTATGGGTTCTTTGTTTCTTGGTTCTCTTGCGATTATTAACATGTTTTACACAAAGTTAGGGTTGTATACCCATGAAATCCCTCTTTTTGTTTGAAAACCATAGTTTTCAAGAGTGATAGGTTTTCCTCTTGAACTCTTCTTTGTTCTTGATTTCAAAACTCTAGTGTTTGATATTGTTGTGATCTCTTGTATTTTTTCTTAATTGGTTATTGGAATTGTTACATGATAAAAATTGGGGATTTTTAAGATATGCTTGTAAAATGAGAAATTGTGAATTTTGATAATTCTTTGAAATGGTTTGTGAATGGAGAATATTCTTGGTTTTCTCATTTGTATGGTTGTTGTGATGGACTTGGATTGCCATCGAGAGATGCCGTAGAGTGTTAGATGTTAGTCTATTCTAGTGGAGGTGAGATGGTTTTCTAACACTTGCAGTGTTTGTCATTTGGTAATGCGATCACTATCGTTCACTAGAGTTCGAACAAGGGATGATATACTTTTCCTGGGGAGGGACTCGTCATTGCCATTGGAATGGTAGACGCCCTTTCCTAAAGTGCTTGTTATTGGTGGACTAGGTATAATTGTTGGGTAGATTCATGAGAAGCAATCAATGTACATGGTACGGGGATGAACCAATATATATGAGAATATGATGTATGGTTGAGAAATGTATTTTATTATTTCTGTTGAATTACTGCTATTGTTTAAAGTTGAGATCTATTGAAATGTCCTTGCTTCCTTTAAAAATTGATATATGATATTTGAGAAATGAGATCGACCGCTTTTATATGTTTTCTTAAACCTTGTCCGAGTTTGGGAGGAATGTTGCTACAAAGCTTAGTGCTCACCCCCTACAAATAATATTTTCAGATTTTTGCTTAGAGGAGGAGCTTGGAGTTGATGAGCGAGTGCATTGGAAAGCTCCCATAGAAGGGAACGTAGATCCCGAGGGGGACGCTTAGTGTTCTATTTTCTTTTGTGATAAGTTAGGAAATTCCTTTTGAGGCAATGTAAAGTCTAACATTATTTTATGATTCCGCTGCAAGTGTAATTTAATTTTTTTGGGATGTAAATGACGTAGTTTGGCATATTCTTTTGATATTGTGGCCATAGCTTGACATATTTTTTTTGGATGACGTATTAAATATCAGTGGTCGATGAATGAAACTTTCTTATTGATGGATTTATTTAGTACACTCATGATGTGAATGGTGATTAGCTAGTAATTCTTCCAAGGTATATTTTGGGGCATTACAAGTTTGGTATCAGAGCCAACCCCTTGGCAGTGTCGAGTGTGGGGCCCTACCATGCTCGCGTGTGGGATGGAGATTACTGGTAAGCATGCCTATGCTACACGGGGACGTGCAGCCCTAAGGGGGTGGATTGTGAGATCTTGGTATCCCACATCAGTTACGGAGGGGGGAGTTACTTGGCTTATAAGTAACACCCCACCCTCCACGTGTCACGATATTATCTCGTTTGGGCCTACTGGCCCTCACGGTTTTGTTCCTCCCAGTACCCCTAGGAAAAGGCCTTGTGATAAGTAAGGCAAGGGGCTTACTTATAAACCCAACAACTCCTCCCTCCGTAACTGATGTGGGATAACAGGATCTCACAATCCACCCCCTTAGGGCTGCACGTCCCCGTGTAGCACAGGTATACTTACCAGTAACCTCCCGCCCACACGCGAGCACGGAAGAGGCCCACACTCGACACCGCCAAGGGGTCGGCTCTGATACCACTTGTAACACCCCCACCCTCCATGCGTCACGAAATTGTCTGCTTTAGTCCCACTGACCCTCAAGGTTTTGTTCCTCCCAGTACCTCTGAGAAAAGGCCTCGTAACAAGTAAGGCGAGGGGCTTACTTATAAGACCAGCAACTCTCCCCTGCTCAACCCATGTGGGATATGAGGATCTCACACTAATTTTATGTGGAAAATTCTTCAATCATGGAGACCCTGCAAGACCATGCCCAAGTCATCACTCACTGAGACGTGGCAAGGTGATTGATAAAATAATCAGAAACATGTTGATTCCAAGGCCAAGACCTGAGTCAACCACATGCACTGAACTAGTTGAGCCTAAGTCTGTGATCGAAAAAGAGCTAGAACCATCAAAAGAATCTTCATGCCCTATTCTTGCTCCTTTCCCTCATAGACTCAAAATAATCCAAAAGTTGAATAACCAACTAGAAATTTACGAGCTTTTAAAGCAATTAAAGATCAATATGATTAACTATGCAAGCAAGAATTTGAATGATGCTCAAATGAATTATTCAACAACTGAAAGAGAATTGCTTGCTGTAGTTTTTGCTATGAAAAAATTTCGCTCTTATCTTGTTGGTTCTTCTTTTATTGTATTCACTGACCATGCAGCATTAAAATTTTTGCTCACAAAAAAAAAAAAAAAAAAGGTGCCAAGCTAAGGCTCTTAAGATGGATACTCTTGCTCCAAAAGTTTTATCTGATCATTAAGGACAAAAAAGGCGTCGAGAATGTGGTGGCAGACCATCGGTCCAGGTTAACATATGAATTTCATGAAGATGGATTGCTAATAAATGAAAATTTCCCTGTTGAACAACTGTTCACAGTCATGGAAACACCATGGTACGCTGATATTGCTAACTTTCTTGCAACTGGTACGTTTTCTCCCTCCTATACATTTATGGATCAAAATTTTTTTTTGAGGGAAGTTCACAATTTCTTTTGGGAGGATCCATACGTGTTTAAGTACTAAGGCGTTGCATCCTAGAGCATGAAAGTAGACAGGTTATATAATTTTGTCATTTGAAGCATGTGGTGGCCATTCCATAAAAGAAAACGGCTGCAAAAATTTTGTAGGGTGAATTTTATTGGCCCTCACTTTTTAAAGATGTCCATGCTTTTTGTCTAACATGTGATAGATGCAAAAAATTGGGAAGCATTTCTAAAAGAAACATGATGCCCTTGAACCCAATTCTAATAATTGAAATCTTTGACTGTTGGGACATCGATTTTATGGGACCGTTTTCCCCTTTCTTTGGCTATCTATACATTTTAGTAACCGTAGACTATGTGTCAAAATAGGTTGAAGCAATTGCATGCCGAAATAGTGATCACCGCATAGTGATCAAGTTTTTAAAAGAAAATATTTTTCTCGATTTGGAATCCTGAAATCCATCATAAGTGATGGGGGTGCTCATTTGTACAATTGTCCTTTCTAAAATTTGATGAAAAAGTACCTAATTTTTCATAAAATTACAATCCGTATCACCCACATATTAGTGGACAGAAAGAATTGGCTAATGGTGAAATCAAACTGATTTTAGAAGCAACAATAAACCCAGACCACAAAGATTGGTCGTTAAGACTAACTGATGCACTCTGGGCTTATCACACTACTTTCGAAACAATTTTGGGCATGCCTCGCTATTGATTAGTCTATGACAAGCCTTGTCACGTACCTGTGGAACTGGAACACAGAGCATACTGGGCCACTAAAATGATGAACTTTGACCTAGACAAGGCTAGACTCTCAAGAAAATTCCAGATTAATGAATTGGAAGAGCTAAGGAATGAAGCATATGAGAAAGCTAAGATTGCTAAGTCCAGTGAAAATTTTTCATGACAAGATCATTTTGAGGAAATATTTTGAACCTTCTCAAAAAGTCTTGTTATATAATTCAAGGCTCCATATTTTTCCTGGTAAGTTGAGATTAAGATGGACTGAACCATACATTGTCAAACAGGTGTTTGGACATGGAACAGTGGAAGTGAAAAATCCATTAAATGGTAATATCTTTACCGTCAATGGTCAGCGATTGAAACCTTTTTTGGAGGACTTTGTTAAAAATGTAGAAACCATCCTTTTAATGGAACCATAATATTCCTCTGAGATTTGCGGCTGTCGGCACTCAAACGGATCAGGTCAGGAAAAATCCAACCCAACCAGACCCGAGATGACACCTTTATAAGGCCCTCAACCTTTTTTCCTCTTTTTCTCATTCACTGCTATTGGCCCTTCCCTTTCCTTCTTCTTCTTCTTCGTCCTTTTCTTCTTCTTCTTTTTCTCTATTTTTTGTAAAATAGCCCAAGCCCAAGCCCCAGCAATCCCATGACCATATACCCTAAAGATCCAGTCCTTTGTCTCATGATTTGCATTTGTTTACTCTATTTGTACAAGAGTGTCTTACTTCTGTTCGCACTCACGCTAAAAGGTTTTTCATCCTAGTGAAAACCCATATCTCTCTTAAAATGATTAAATTATTATGTTTTGTTTGTAGGTTTCAGCAGATGAATAGATCTCCACCTTTCAACCTCATCTCTAAAATCCATACACTGATAAATTTGAAACATTGGGGACAATGTTCAGTTTAGGTTGGGGGTGAGAACTACAATTTATATTTTGTGCCCATAATTTTTGTTGTTGTTGTTGTTGATCATATTATGTACCTTGCCTCGTGTTTTGTATAAATTCATGAGCATGTCTGTGAGTCAGCTTCAATTATCATTGTGATTGACAAACGTTAAAGAACCAGATAGTGAGTCATAAAGCGTAGAAAGCAAGGATGTTAAATTTTTTTGGATTAGTCTGAGAGTTTTACGTACTTTTCCATCTGATGTACATATTGTGATCATGAAAAAAGCATGACTGGTAAGGAAAGCTAAAATTCGAGAACAAGTGAAAACCACTGTGTGGTAGAAGCATCTTTGCTAAATGCCATGTGCCAAAAGGCTAGGTGCCTATAAATAGTGTGACAGTGTCTTTCACGAGAAAAGATATAATCATTGTTCGAAATCAATTTTTGGTCGCGCACTCGATCGATTAGATTGGATAATGAATGGATAGAGTAAGGATTATCCAGAGACGTCATGCTATTCCAGTACTTTGCTTAACTGGTTTGTGAGATAGGAAATTAGGAGAGTCACTGGTTGTTCGAATGACACAGAGATAGAGGATGACTCGGATTAAGATTGCTTTCTAACAAAACTATAGAAAATTGTGTTGGAATGAATGCCAAGAGTCCAAATTTTTGTAAAATGTGTAAAAATCTTTTTGTATAAACTCTTTTGACTGAAACGAAAACATGGGCTGAGTAAGGAATGTCCTAAAATACCAACCTAAAGCGTGGATATGGACTTATCCTTAGACGCTATGAATTTTTTGGTTTAACCTTGTGTATATACCCCTCTCTTATTGTGTATATTAATGAGTAGAAAAACTTTTGATTTTTGATCTGACAATCGAACGAAAAGTAAAGTTTGAACGTCACATGCTTGTAGTACTCCATCTCTGATGGAAACACAAAGTACTGGGAGCTCAGCACGTTTGAACGCCAATAGAACGTTCAAACAAGGAGAACTTACGGTACTTTGGTCTTTGACATAGCTCAAAAGTACTGGGAGCTCACAACGTTCGAACGTCACTCACGTTCGAACAATCTATTTAAAATCCTTCTACATACGTTCGAACGTCATTGACATTCGAACGTAAACTCTAAGGCTATAAAAGCCTGGTTTGTCTTCTTCACTTCAAAAACCCCAAAAATCTTCAAAAATCTCAAAACCCTAGGCTGACCCTCCACTACCTAAGCTTTAAAACACCACCCATTCTCCATTTCTACCTAAAATCAACCATTCCAAATCCATTCCCACATTAAAATTCATTATTATCACAAAAAAATCAAACCTTTCAAAGCCCCAACACCCCCAAACCCGAAAACAATAACTCCAAGAGTGAAAATGCCTGCAAGGCAGAAAATGATCAATCAAGAGCCCAATTTCATTGAGGATATGGTCGAGGAGTGAGAGGGGAGGCCACCCATTATCCAGAGATATGACAAGACCCGATTCCTCACGACCCTCAAGGTGGATAGGTACGAAAATTTTTACCGTACTCAACCAATTGTTTGCGAACGATCCATTTAGTTACTTGATTTTGTGGAGTTGGGCATTCATGCCAACATGGAGGAGAGAAGCTAGGGAATGTTTTTGAAAAATAGCTAAGAAGTCGTGAAGGATCTGATGCAAGATTTTTACTCCAATGCCGAGATCATTGATGGGGTGATCAAGACCTATGTGAGGGGGACCCATATCAATGTGGATGTGGACTATATCATGGAAATACAAGCTGTACCAAGGCCTGACTATCCCCAAGGAAGAGTGTGGTGATGGATGTTGTGGGGGCCGAGTGGATAGGATTTGGCACATTCTCTTGGGTGAATCTGAGATTTCTTCGACAAGGTAAGTTGAAGGATAAATATAAAATGTTGAATTTGATAGCTATATTTGACCTTTCCCCTATTAGATGGAAGAACGAGATACTTCCAGAGATGGCTCGATTGCTATATGTAATTGGAAGGGGCCATAGCATAGATCTCCCCACATTAATCCTCACGAAAATGATGAAGGGTGTGATGTGAAGAGAAATTCACTCCCCTTCAGAACTTTGGTGACAGAGATGTGCTTGGACAATGGGGTCTAAGTCAGGCTACATATGGGGATACAGAAGCCGATGGGGCCACTAAACAAAGCCTCATTCTAGAGGAGCCAAGGCCATAATAGTGGCCTAGTAGCTGGACAAGAGGAGCCCCCTACCTGATGCACCAATGAGGTGCAAGATGAGGATAAGGATGAGGAGAGAGAACTAGAGGCTGAGAGATCCCAGATGCATACGCAGGAGGAGGTAGGCCCCAGCACCAGCACCAGCACTCACCGACAGTAGGAGGAGATTCTCAGCTATTTGAGGGGTAGAGCTGGAGGAGAGTGAGAAAGATGTTTTTATTCTTAAGTGGAGTGTTTGTTTCTTCTTTTCATGGATAAGCTTCTACTATTGTGAGTTGTTGTGGATGTTTAAAAGTTTTTGTGTGTTTTGCTACTTCTTTGATTGGATGAATTGAATCCTTGGTGTTTGTGTTAAAAAGATCATATTTTGTGAAACGAATGATTCAGTTTATCACTTTTATATTTTTTAATGCATATGTAGAGTTAGCATTATATTGATTGTTAATGAATGATGGAACAAAGGTGGATTCTGAGACTGTTTGATAAAGTAATTAATCACATGATTGGTTTGACACCTAACTTGCAATCTAGACTTATCACCATAAATTCTTGGAAAAATGATATTTTCTCTATGCTTAAAAATGTCAAATGTACATTGGAATTTTTTATTCTTAAGGTATAAGATGATCAAACTCTAAAATGGAATCTATATATAACCGACATTCCCTAAAAAATCTGACATAACCATTGGAGATAACAAAGGTTGCCATTGTAAGTTTCAAGCCTTGCGATGCTTTTGAGAGGAGATCAACATTTACTCAAGAAAGGTTTTTCACTATCTATATTTGAATAATCTTATTAAACTTGCTTTGATTGATGAAACTAAAGCAATATATTGACATATTTGTTCATATGATACATACATATGCACATACTTTAGAAAGGATCTTAGGCCATCTTTGATTTAATTTTGTGCCTTAGCCATTTCTTTTACGAAATTATATCCCTAGTTAGCCATGCTTGAGCCTTCAAAGAATGATTTCTTTTTCAAGAAACCCATATGATAACCAAGCAACCGAAAAATATACTTGACATATCTTGCTATCTAATTTTCTTACACCCTATTATCTCTTAGTATGATAGATAAAAGCAAGAGAAAGGAGAAAGACGATAATGGCAACTGGTGAATGAAAGAAAAGTCGGCAAAAACAATTGAAAGTGAAAAAGGACCAGATAAACAGAATATTGCCAAGAAAGTGAAAAATGAGAAAAATGAAAGAAGGAAATACTATTTCTAAGCAAAATGACAAAAAGCTTGAAAGAGGTGTGCTACACTATAGAAAAATGGATAGCTTTTGAATATCATTGACGTCGTTTCGTTAGCTGATGCTCGATCCCAAGTGTGTACACCCAAGTGCAGGAGATCAAGCTGTAGTAATAATCCAATTTGAGTCCAGAGTCGAATCCACAGGGAACTGTTGTTGGTATTTCAAAGTAAGCAATAACAAAGACTGAATGATTGTAACCTTTGGGATTTAAAGTTGTGAGGTTTAGAGATTTTCCTGGATTGAATATGAACTTCTTTCCAAGAAAGTTTTCTAGAAAAAATATAGGATAAGTTCAAATGAAAATAAAGTCACTCTTTAGCTCGGGGATCTGACCATGTAGTTAATCATCCGGTTTATTATATTTGTGCCTAATAACTCAATTAACTCCCATGTCAATAACAAGTTAATCAGAAGATAAAGATGGACTGTGAGAATTAAACACATGATTTCGATGCCTTTCTAGAAGTTTACAAGAATTACCTGTGCCAAGATTCAACCCGTCTACAAAGAAGCAAGTGTTTCTACAAGCCATCCAATCATGAAATTAATATTCCATTCTTTAAATGAAGTACGATAAAGGAGAGGATTGAAGGGTAGTCATGAGGATCTAGCTAGAGTACTTGCCTTGAAACGAAAGATATTTCTTTGCAAGAGTCATCCGTGTCATAGAAATAACCACGATTATACAAAGTACCTTAACTTTGCTAGATGCAATCAATTATCCAATAAGCAAGGGGATATAAATGTTAAGCATTATAACAAAGCACAAATATAACTTTTGTATAATTTATACACGCCCTTCACCTCTTCCTAAAAAGTGAATGAGAAACTACTCACTCTTCATGGCTTTGGTAAAGGTAGAAAAGTGAGTGATTCTCATCCCTCCAAGTAGAGAACTTACAAAATAAAAGAACAACAAACAAGGAGCCAATATTTAACAAAGAAAGAGTGAAGCACGTTCCACCCTTCACGGATTTGGCAAAGCTCTCGAAAAGTGGAAGAGTTTAACTTCTCTAAGAAAGAAGGATGCTACAGCAATGGAAGTGAAAGAAGCTAACAAATGGAAGTAGAAGAAAGTTGGTTACTTTTGGAGGGTTTCCACCACAACCAAAAGATAAGCTATCTTTCTTGATACATGTAAATAGAAGAACATACAACTACAAGGGAAGTCTAAGCCTCCTTTAAGGGAAGTACAAGCCTCCATCATGGTTGGTATGCAAAGTGCAAATGTAAATGTAAGTAAAGAAAGCTTTATATAAACATAAAACAAGTACAAATCTTTTTTATTGTACAAATCTTAAGTACAATAACTCTGTCTTTTCTCTCTCTTCCTTCTCCAACAAAAACCTTGCTGAGAAATTGGAAGAAAATTTAATTTTTCCCCTATTTATACTCTCCAAACAGTTGGCCCTCGTGGCGTCACAGGTCCTCCATTCCAGAGTATGATTTCGTCCTGAAATAATTAAATTTCGTACCAGTTCAAGTTTAAAATATTTTTCAATTTTCAAAATTTAAATCCCATGTCTCGTTTATTTTGGTCACGAGACACCCGATCGCCTCGTAAAACGCAAAAATTTTGACTGTCTCAGAATTCAATAAAAATTGACTGAATAACTATATTTCACAAGAAAACTCCAACGGTGAGGTCTGTTTCATCATCCAAGGAAAAATTCAGGTTTTCAACTCTTACTATAGTTGTTAATTACCATTTTGCCTTTTTTTTTCTTCATAAAAATTCTAATTTACCCGGATTTTACATTACAACTTGATGAATGAGATCTTTATTGGTTGATGACCAAACCCAATGGACTGTGCATATCGAAGATCATTGGTGCACCTAAGATTGCTTGAGGCCTAGAGAATCCATTGTGGTGGTGAATCTAAGTGAAGCTACCCAAGACGTCGAAGAGACACTTCGTTAGATAGACTTATTGAAGGAAGGGAGTATCTAACCATGGTATTGGTTGAAGTATAACATTCGAGTACTTGTAAGCTGATTTTAGGGTAGTGGATTAGGTTTTGATGAACTGAGAATATTTCTCACAGTTTTTCCCGAGGAAGGTTTCTAATACGCGGTTTTAATTTTTTATTTATCTAAATCTTATGTATGCTAATTTATATTAGTTTATGTAGGGAGTAGGTTAGTGGTATTGTTTTCACAGGTTTCTTAGATAGTTATCTAGGTAGCGAGGTCAATAGATTTAATAACTATCTTTTAGGTGTTATCTCTTTGTATTTAAAGATGTTAGATGAATGAAAAATATAACAAACATTTATGATAAAATTTATTATGAAAGGCTTGTGAGGTGAGGTTCCCCTCGAAGTGAACCAACAGGGGTTTCCACCCCCTCGAAGTGGGTATCTTTCTCCCCTATTCTATTTTTTTTATATTTTAAATTATTAAAAAACATGCTCATAACAATTGGTATGAGAGTTAGTGATCCTATTATGGTTACACCATTAACTATTTTGAAGTTGATGCATGATGATTTCCAAAAATAGTTCCACAAATTGATTGAGGAAAATCAATGCATGCTAGAAGTATTCAACAGGGTTCGAAAAATTATTCAAGAAGCCAATTCAAAGGCCATCCAACATCATAAAATAACTAACCATGAAAAAAGTTGCATTGTTGATGAGGAAAAATTGGAAGTAACTAAGAAGGCATCAAGCAAAGTGATTGTCAACATTGGAGTAAGTGAAGACAAAAGTTTTGATGATTTGAAGATTAATGTTGCAATCTAGATGAAGACAAATTATTGTACCTTTATTAGAGGAGAAAATAGGGATAAAGATCTAGTTAAGGGGTCAATTTATTTAGTAACTATCTTTTAGGTGTTATCTCTTTGTGTTTAAAAACGTTAGATGAATCAAATATTTGTGATAAACTTTCTTGTGAAAGGCTAGGGAGGTTAGGTTCCCCTCGAAGTGAACTAATAGTGGTTTTCACCCCCTCTCAATGCGGGTATCTTTCTCCCCTATTCTAATTTTCTTTTATTTTTCAATCCTTAAAAAACGTGCATGTAATAGTTTATGTGTTAACAAATCACTTATGTCATTTATTGTTCTTGAGATACACTTGTGATTTGATGCACACTCGAACACTAAGTACTTGATTGAATGAATGTTTGAATATCTTAATCATCAATAGTTGTGCATTCAAGGGTTTTGGTCATTGATTTTTGATCCTCGTGTAGGATTGAGTGTTAAGTAATTAATTGAAAAAATCAATATATAAAACTTCTTGGGTTCGTGGAGTTGCTGTGGCTAAAAAGAGGTTCTCACTATTATTTCTTTAATCTTTGCGAGAAGTGGTAATTGTGGTAGTAATAGGTTTAAAATTGGTGATTGTATAAGCTTAAAGTTTAAGAACCTATTCAGACCTCTCTCTAGGTATTGTCGTGAAATCCAAGTGTATAATCGTGAGGAAAGCTACACATATATCTCCCCCTCCCAGAACAACATGTGATTCCTTGCAAGGTTCCAAAGGTGCCCACTATTAGTTCATGTAAAGACCATGGCATTGAGTTGAGTTATATTCCTTACGAGGTTCTAAGGGTTCTTATTATTCCTTGGGAGGACTTTTTAAGGTTATTGTATGTAATTGATGGTCTATGTGGCACCACAACATTCCAAATAAAAATTCTCCCTAAAGCCCTTTTGGATGTGTTATTACTGGGTGGTCCAGATGCATTTCGTTATGTAGCATTCTTGATAGTCAAACAATGTATCCTCCTAATGATTTATTTGATTACTCTACATTATGCATTTTATTTAAAATAATTGTCCTATAGCTTAACTTGTTTTCATATATACTTAAAACTTACTTAGGCTTGGGAAAGATTATTCTACTAGACTAGTTGTACTCATCCCTACTTGAACATTTTTAGATGTTGACTTGAATGTCGAGACAGGGCTATATGCTGATTATGAGGTTCATCCTAAGATTGACTAGGAAGTTGGTCATGAGGGCAAGTATGGAGGATTAGATGTTCAGTAGTTGGGTTGTTAATTCATTATCCAAATTATGCTATAAAATTTTTGAGTCATATCTGAATTAAGTTTAATAGTTAAACATTACTATCGTACGTGAGTTTTAGATTGTAAAAATTAGGATTTAATTGGGTTGGATGGTTCAAAACATTAATATTTTGTTGGAAGAATGATGTTGATGTTTTGTTAGTTTGTGATATACAATACTCTCATAGGCTGTTCTTTCCATTCAGTTGAATGCCTAATTTCTAAACCTTGCTCCATCGGATTTTCAATAAATGAGTTTTATTAAATCAAATGTTTGTTTTTCAAAAGAAAATATTTTTAAACGAGTGAGAATTTTTGGATCAAATGGTTTTTTTTATTAACTTCCATCTTTTAAGAAATTTGGAATGTTACAACCGGTATCAGAACCTTGAGATTTGGTCTTACAAGGGAGGTATAGGAATTGGGCTAGCCAAATTTTGTTGTGAGAGTGAATAAGGTGAAAGGTACACTAGGATACATGAAGGTTGTTAGGAAACCTAAGTGATTGTTAGCTTGATTTTATTTAGGTTATCTATACGCCTATGTGTTACGAAGGGCTAATTGAATTGTAAATGTTTAGGAAGAGAGGATAGGAGAACAATTACAAATGATAGATGTATTTTCCTTGAGTATTGTGGGATATGCCCGATGTTATTGATATGCCAGAGTTATTTTGATTTGTTGTATTCTCTTTACCTTGGTCAAAAATTTTAGAGGCTATGAGTACCCCAAAGTGTTATTATTTTTGGCTAAATTCGTTCGACTCGAAGTAGATGTTGAGTTTAATCCAAGTTGGTGCATTGGGGACAACGTAGTCTTAATATCTTCAAGCAACATCATGTTCTTTAGGTGTTTATTATTTGGGGAAAAATAAAAGTTGGATGTTGTGCTTATAAAAAAGAACCTTGAGCTAGTTGTCATGACCTTGCTAGTTTTCCCTAAGGTGGATGTTTATCGTACAAACTTGGGAACTTTTGAGGAATAACTTGTAAACCAATGTTTTTTTGAGTACTATTTGTTACAAATCTGAGTTATTTATTTTGTATTCAAACATAGACGAGAATGAGGATATGAGAATTACAGATCTAGGGTTTTCAATGTTAAAACCAAAGAATGTTAAATCAAGTAAACTTTTGAGTTACGAGATTGTACTCAGTTAGATCTAAGATATCTTGATTTGAGATTTCATCTAAATTGTTTTGAAATTTGTTGAGTATCATGAATACGAGATTCTACTTGGATTGTCTTAGAAATATTATTTTTGTTGATTATGGGGATTATATTTTGTATGGATTGGGGGCTGGACAATAGTAGCCAAGATTTATAGACGAAAAGCCGGGAAGGTGATCTTGGGTGTGGTGAGCTTGGGTGGGATTGTGTGCTATTGTTCCAAGTGCTACATTCCATATGATATGTGACATGAGTTTAATTATGGTTATGAACTAGTGCTTTGATTGAGATCCCATTGTTTTATTATCAACTTGACTTAATATCCATATTTTCCTTGAGCATATTCTTTGCCATCATATTGAAAAATTTCCGTATTGCATTTATTTTTTAGGTTGAGTATTGGAGATCAAGTTTATCAGTGTTAAATTATATTATTATGAAAAGAAGCAATTATGCCTAGTGGAAATGTTAGGAGAATTTAATCTTGTGGATCAAGGTTGTAATTTGTACAAATTTGGTTGGCATGTGTATAAAGAATTTGTAGTCTAGCTTTGTGTTCAAAGAGTAAGATTATTCGAGTAGTTAATGTGTTGGACATCAAGAGGAATTACTAATGCTAATGTGACTACTATAGCTGAAATAAGAAACCTCAATTGGATCGTTGAGTGTTTAGCTATTTTTGGTAATAACAAGGAATATTAGAATGCTAGTCAAACCACAAGGACTTGGGGGTGTTCATAGATCCAAAAGTATGGATTGAACTGTGAGTTCTATAGTTTCAATTACAAGAGGGAGCTCTCCTTGATTTCTAGAATTTGGTGTCGTAAGACTACTAAATATCATATCATTACAGAGATATGAAAAGACTCTAGATGAAACTTTGATCCAAATAATACTAATAAAACTTATGATTGGGGTTTACTCAAGTGATGTGACAGAGAAATTTAATGGTATTATGAATGTATTTGAGGCATGTGTATGACTCAAATATGGATACAACTTCAATCTGATTCCTATATATATTGGTGGGTTCTTGATGGAAGGCTTATGAGCTAAGCATGGGTAGCGCGATTCTTATAGATTACGTCTAAAAAATTGAGTATCTATGTTTACAAAGATTTCATCAATTGCATGTGAGAAGCTACTAAAGGATATTACTAATTATGGAGTTAGCATGAAATTGTTGTAATTTGGAATCCATGTGATCTAGGTACTTTTTGTTGGGTTCCTAAGTAGAACTTGGTTGGTTGGGGTTAGGCAGTTCTTGGGTCATTCCATGTTGTGACTAGTGCTATACATCGATCAATGCATGCGTGGGTGAGAGCGTAGTAGAAACTTAGTGAGTGAGAGCATAGGGGGACAAGAGTGACATGGTACCTGGAATAAAGGTAAAGTAGGGATCTAGAGTGATGAAAGATGAACAGGGATTATAATGAGAAATTAGACTTGACTGTATGAGCTATAAGTTAATGATAAGATGCCTCACATGGCCTGTTACCTTTATTACGAGTAAGTAGCTACGATTGCATAAAACTTGGGAAAATTGATGATTTAATTAATGAGGTAATATTGTAATTAAGTTATTTAAGCAAGGGTTAAAAATCTAAATTTTTACATAGCTTGGATGATGAAACAGACCTCAACGTTGGATTCGTCTCGCAAAATTAAGTTGGGCAGTCAATTTTTGTTGAATTCTAAGATAGTCGAGTTTTTACATATTACGAGGCAAATTGGGGATGCCCGATTAAAATTCTAGCAATGGGGATTTATTCACGGGATGCATAATATAATTAAAAGGCCATTCAACTAATTGTATTCACAATGACACTTGACGCATTGTGATTGGCCTTTAGAGATTTCCAAGCATTCAAAATGGGACATGTGGCAAGCCCCCCCGCCCACCTAAGATTGAATATGTGACGCCCCAAAAATCCGGGGGTCCCGTTGACCATCCGTTAACCCGCGGAATGCCCGTGGATATCGAGTGACTCGATATCTCGGCGTTATGTCTCATTTATCGGGATTCATCTTTTAACAAAATTTAGGCAGAGCCTCCTTTGTACGGGGAGCTCAACCCAATACTCAACCTGTGCAATATATTTTACAAGGCCCATTCGAGGCCCAACATGAAATATTGACCACGCCGGGACCATTTATAAGTAAAACTTGGCCACACAGGGCCCATTTATCCATTCTCATATAAAACATGCATTTGTTATATCAAACATAGTCTATAACAATTGGATTACAATCCTTTTTCATACACATTACATGCCAAAAGCTAAGTTTTCATAAACTTTTATAAAAAACTCAAAATAAGGCCACATGTCGGCCCCTTCACCCTTGATGTTCTCCACTTGAGCCATCCGCCGGTGTAAACCCCACACCTGAAATTGTTTCCCGTATAGGGTGAGCACAACGCCCAGTAAAGTTTATCATACAATGGCTACTCCCCACCCTAGATGCATATGTGATGTGTACATGCAATAAGCAACATTTAACAACCATTCCATACAAGAATATGCATTCGATGCTGGAATGCAACAATACCATGCCATGAGATGAGATGCGACTCACTCATGCAGATTTTCCC
>CM042186.1:17371770-17390836 GCA_023539305.1 Ilex asprella
ATTGTTTACTATCGTGGAAATGGTTTATTACAAGAACTTGTTGGAAAAGGTTTATGGTTGTAAATGGCTTATTGTTGGGAATTGGTTTTACTTCTTCATTTAAGTTATTGTTGTTGCATAAACCAGAGATCTGGTTAAATGTCACTGTTTTATTTCAAAAGTTATATAGGATATTTGTAAAATAAGACCGACTATGTTTATATGTTTTCGAAACCTTGTTCGAGTTTGGGGGGATTTTCCCACAAAGCTTAGTGCTCACCCTCTACAAATAATATTCTTTTTAGATTTTGGTTTAGAGGAAGATCTCAGAGTTGACAAGCAGGTGCTTTGGGAAGGTCAAGTTAATGGGCATGTAGATTCGTAGGGGTATGTCTAGAATTTTTATTTTTATGTTTGAGACTAGGAGATTCATTTTGAGATAATGTTCATGTTAATATTTTACTTATTCCACTGTGAGATAATAGCTTGGCATATTCTTTTGGGCTTAATTGCCACAGTTTGACATATTCTTTTGGATGTAATGGCCATGGTTTGATATATTCTTTTGGATGATGTTGTTGATATTATGGATGTTGAATAAAATTTTGCTTTATTTATGGATCTATTAGTTGCTCTCATGATGTGAATGGTTTTAGATAGTAATGTCGTCCAAGGTGGATTTTGGATGTTACAGGTTTGGTATCAGAGCTTAGAAATTAAGTCTTACATGGAAGTTGTTTGTTATGGGTTACCACAAACGATGTAGGACTAGGTCGAATGAATTGTCGATTTAAATTTTTTACAAGCTTTATGCTTTAGATTAAAGTGTAGTTAGGATGTCTTATACATCAAGAAAACTAAATTGTGAATTGATGTGCAAGATGGATGGTAGACGTGGACATGGATGGGGACGTGGTGGCCAAGTAAACCCACTACCACCAGCATATCCAAATGCCATGAATAGCATCTACCAATGACTGAGGGAGCCAACCACTCTGGTGCAACACCAAAATGGAAACAACAACCACAACAAGGGGATTCATCTATTAGCTCATGTATCGAGCAACGGGGACGAAAATCGAAGAATGATAGTTTTTCAAGAATTTTTTGCAGCAACGTCCACTTACTTTTCAAGGAAGCTCTCACCCCTTGGATGCGGATAAATGGATTCATCGAGTGAATAAAATGTGTGATGGCATGGGAGAAGCTGAGGATTTGCAGGTCGGCCTAGCTACATATCTACTAAAGGAGGAGGCAGATCATCGGTGAGACTCGGTGAAGAGAAAGGAGACCACGAATGCTTTTACATGGGAGGAGTTTGATCAGAACATCCAAGACAATGATTTTCCTAAATCGGTCAGGGACAAGATGAGTGTAGATTTTTTCGCTCTTCGATAAGGTTGCATGACGGTGGCGGATTATGAGAGGAAGTTTGATGAGCTATCCCGCTATGCCACAGAGTTCATATCTACCGAGGCTAGGAGGGCCAAATGCTTTGAGCAGGGCTTGAGGCCTACCATCAGGGAGAAGCTTGTGGCTTATAGGATCCAGTACTACGGGGATCTAGTTGATAGAGCTGCACTAGTGGAGAGAGACACGGATGATACCCATAGGCGACAAAACTTTGCAAGATTATACTAGCAGCAGTGGAGTGCAGAGGGCGACACCATATCGTTGCCCAGACTAGGAGGTTAGATAAAGACCTTAGAAAGTTGAGGAGTAGGAGGCTTAGTGGAGAGAGAAGGAATGGATCCACAAGCCTGTTTAGTATGTGGACGTTTGGGGCATATTCAGAATCATTGTCCGATCTTTCCACCCCAAAAGAATACCCCGACGGTTGGATAGGTTAATGCACATAAGCCACCACTACCGAAGCCACTACATTAGAGACCGTTAGGAGCTATAGCACCCTACGATGCTAACCAAGGGAAAGTGTATGCTTTGACCCAATCGAAAGAATACGTGTCCAATGTAGTTGTGGAAGGTATCATTCTTCTTTATAATTCTTGGGTACAAATTCTTTTTCACCTTGGGGCTACTCATTCATCCATACGCACTGCATATGCTCTTAATTTGGGATTGAACTTTAAGAAGCTAAAACAAGTCTTGAGTATTGGCATGCCTACAGGTGAAGGTTGGATACTAGAAGCGTGTGTAGAGGTTGTGTGCTTTGAATTGGGGAGCAAGAATTAATTATAGATTTGGTTGCAGTAGACATGAAGGGGACATAATATTTGGGTTGAACTAGTTGTCCACTTTCAATGCGATAATGGATTGTTTTCGTAAGTGGATTTCATTTCAAATACTGGGTGGGGTAGTTTTCAGTTTCATTAATGATCAGAATTCTTCCCACCTATTTCCTACTATGGGTAGTAGATTCTTGAAAGCTAAGGCGGGGAGCAATTTGAGTTTCTTGGCCAACTTAATGGGTGATGATCATGATAAATTCCAATCGGACATGGTATTGATAGTGTTAGAATTTTTGGATATTTTCCCAGATGAAATAGCCGGGTTACCCCCACAAAAAGAGATTGAGTTTACGATTAACCTATATCCGGGAACCGAACCCATATCCACTGCTCCCTATAGAATGGCACATTTGAAGTTGAAGAAGCTACGGAAGTAGTTAGACCAACTATTGGATATTGGGTTTATCCGATTAAGCACTTCAACTTAGGGAGCCCCGGTCCTCTTTGTGAAGAAGCATGACGAAACACTTCATTATGCATGAACTATCGAAGGTTGAACCGAGTGAAAGTGAAGAATAAATATCCATTGCCATGAATAGATTATTTATTCGATCAGTTGAGGGGTTCTAAGTATTACTCCAAGATTGATCTTCACACAGGGTACCATCAACTACGGATCAAGGAGGAGGATATTCCTAGGACAGCTTTTTTCACTCGGTATAGTCATTTTAAATATACGATAATGTCGTTCGGATTGACTAATACTCTAGCAGCCTTCACGGATTTGATGCACTGAGTTTGTCATTGTGTTTATTGATGACATATTAATCTATTCGCGGACACAAGGGGAACATGAACACCATTTCTCGATTGTGCTACAGCCATTGAGAAAGCATAAGTTGTATGCTAAGATGAATAAATCTGAGCTTGGGATGAAGGAAGTAAAATCCCTTGGCCATGTTGTCTTAGAACAGGGTGTAGTTGTTGATCTTGCAAAGATTAAAGTCGTGACGAAATGGGAACCATCGAGGAATGTGACTAAGGTACGTAATTTCCTGGGCTACTACCAGAGGTTCATGGAAGGGTTCTCGAAGCTAGAGATGCCAATGACTCTCATTACGAAGAAGGGAAAAAATTCTTGTAGACTTAAGTGTGTGAACTAGCCTTTTGAACCTTGAAGGAAAGGTTCACAACAACTCCTTTCATCATTATTTAAAGCACTGGAGAAGGATACGATGTTTACACAGGTGCTTCATTATGAGGCTTGGGATGTGTGCTCATGTAGAGAGGTAAGGTAGTTGCTTATGGCTCGAGATAACTAAAGATCCATGAGCAAAATTATCCCATTCACGACTTGGAGCTTGCTGCTTTGATTTTTAATCTTAAGTTATGAAGGTGTTACCTCTATGGAGAAAAGTTTCAAGTGTTTTCAGATCATAAGAGCCTCAAGTATATCTTCACACAGAAAGACTTGAATTTGTGGCAAAAAAGGTGGATTGAATATCTAGAAGATTATGATTTCACACTCAACTACCATACGGGGAAGGCAAATGTAGTAGCAGATACACTTAACAGAAAGTCTCAGGGTGAAATCATTGTTCTTGCTTTTCATAAGTGGAAGATGATTGATGCTCTGGAGAAGTTTGATCGATTGGTGGATAAACAGGAGGATCGACCATGCTTATTTAATCTTGCAGCTAAACAAATTCTCCGACAAATGATTGTGGAGTTACAAGAATTAGATGCCAACTTGGGAGCTATCTGGGGTAGATTAGAGAGGAATGAGATTATTGAGAATTGGTCTATACATAATGATGAGTTATAGTTGCGTGGAAGACTATGTATACCAAACAATGACCAAGTAAGGAAAGGAGCGTTAGGTGAGTGTCATCGTTCAAAATTTTTCTTAAATCCGGGTAGTACCAAGATGTATAGAGACATGAAGCATTAATATTAGTGGAAAGGGATGAAAAAAGACGTGGCCAAGTACGTTTCAATGTGTACGATGTGTTAGCATGTGAATGTGGAGTATAAAAAACCCGAAGGCTTACTACAGTCCTTATCTATCCCAAAGTGGAAGTGGGATCACATCACCATAGATTTCGTGTCTGATTTTCCATGGACATCAAAAGGGCATACTGTTGTATGGGTCATTGTAGATAGACTCACCAAGTCCATTCATTTCCTGAGTATGAAGATCTCTAACACTTGACAGACCTTGAGCAAGCTTTATATTCGTGAGATTACATAGAGTTTCACTCTCTATTGTGTTGGATCGTGATTCTTGTTTTTGTGGCACAATTTTGGCAAAGTCTACAATGAGCTATGGGGATAGAGTTGCACTTTAGCACCGCCTTTCATCCTCAAACAGATGGCCAATCAGAGAGGCTGATACAAATTTTTAAGGACATGCTACGAGCATGTGTGTTGGACTTCCAGGGAAGTTGAAGTGATGTTTTGTCGTTGGTGTTTGCATATAACAATAGTTTTCAATCTAGGATTGACAAGGCACCTTATGAGGCATTGTATGAAAGACCATGTAGGTCCCCAACTTGTTGGTTAGAAGCTAGATAGAGTAGCTAGTTTGGGCCAGAAATTGTTCAGGAGACTAGTAAGAAAATTCAACTAATTAGGGGAAGACTACGCACAACACAAAGTAGACAAAAAAGCTATGCGGATAGAAAAAGAAGACCACTAGAATTTCTTGAGGAGGACTATGTGTTCCTCAAGGTGTCACCCAAAAAGGGTGTGTTTAGATTTGGCAAAAAGGAAAATTAGCACCAATGTATACCACACCATTTGAAGTGATCAAAGCGGTGGACAAAGTAGCTTATCAACTTTGGTTACCAGCCCAATTGTCAGTGATACATAACGTATTCCATGTGTCAAAGTTAAGAAAGTGTCCATCATCCCATTTTCCTTCCTCGCACTTTCTTTTGACACTATCCCAAGGGAGAGAAATCCTTCCCTTCGTTCGTACATTGCATAGTCTATGGGATAGCAATTAGGGAGAAAATAGAGGCAAGGTAAAACGAATCAATCAGTACGCATGAACTATGTAGATTTTAAAAGTAGAAATAAAAATGTTAGGTGAGGAAATAGGGTATGTAGTGGAAGTTAAGAAGTATTTCGGAACTCAAACACATTTTTGATAAAATTGGGGATTTAGGATTTTTGACACTTCCTAGTGTTTGCACCATAAATTTTCATCCTGATATTTGTTTGAGCTGAAATTTGTATAGTAGATAAAAGACTTCCATAGCTAAAAAAGTGTATTTCACGAAACAATTCCAAATCGACCTCTAATTAGGTCAAAACTTTACTGAAAGTTTTAGCAGAAACAAAGAGAAAATAAAGCCATCCAACTGGTCAAAGTCTTGTGGCAATATCATGGGGTGGAGGAAGCTACCTGGGAACCAGAGCTAGAGATGCGAGAGAAGTACCCTCATTTGTTCTCTGCTTAAGGTAAGTTTTGAGGACAAAACATTCTTTAAAGGGGTGGATTGTAAACCCTCTTATTAAAAAAAATATAGTAACGTAATTTCGTTTTTGAAATGCTAATATATGCAATGATGTACGTGATTAGCACAAAATATTGCATATTTATATGTGCTAACCATCCGTGAATTAATGGTTTTTATGACGCTAATGAGGGAAGTTATCTATATTGAGTTATTAATGACGACATTTTGCTTTTGTAGTTAGAAGGTGTTAAACAAGACTCTCTTTAGCATTTCAACAAGGATGGAGACAAAAGGGGATGAAAGAATGAGAATTAGAAAGCTCAATGGTGGCTGATGCAGCAGAAACAGCAGATACCGAACCGGTATAGTACGGTATCGTACCGGTACGCTGTACCGGTACTGTCTATCGATTTCTTCCCCAAATCTCTGCAGCAGGAGCTCTGTCACTTTGCGGACCCCACCATCAACTCTCCCCTACTCCCCTGACACGCCCACAACACTATTCACCTTATTCACACCATGGATTGGATGTTGGGTGGTTGGCTCATCAATGAAGAGAGAGAGAGGGAGAAGCTGGGTGTGCAGACTAGCTCTGCACACCCTGTCCAACCCATGCCCCTGCAACCCCTGGATGGAAGGGACATCCCAGGCTACCCCAGAGCTATGGAGGCACGTTTTGGAGGCAAGAAAAGGGGAGTTTAGCATTATGCAAGGGTGAAGAGTGATATAGAAAACAGCTCCTGGGTAGAAGATGATGAATAGTATTTTTAGAGAGATAAATTGATTTATCTGCATTTTCTTCATTTCATTGTCGTGTAATCTATTGTAAGGATCTTTAGAACTTAATTGAATTTCATTAATGTTTATTTCCTTCATGTTTCCTGTTGGTCCTGTTGGTTTAATGCTCATTTAAAGACTTACCATTAATGCTCCCAAGTTATTCATTTTCTTAGCAGTAAAATGGGTTTAAAATTCTTTCACTTTTAGCCTTTGATTTATTGCACTTAGTTACTCTAAATCTAAATACTTTTTCATGCACTCTTATTACATTGTTGGTTTCATTTCAAGCATGAGTAGCTAAATCATTAAGTTGGTAAATCCAAGGGAAACCTCCACTTGGGCATGCCATTCCAACTCATTCTCCTCCTTCTATTATGAGTTCTATGGTTCTGTTTGACTGGGTTGAGAGTGGATGAGTTGGTGAGTCTTTGATATTCCGTAGACATAGTCACGGATTATGCTTAGAACCTCACCAATCTTATCTCTAGCTTCCCGCGAATCAATCGTTCATTCATGCTCTATCGGAGGAGGGTTTTGAGTTGAGATGGTATTCCCATTGGAGTGACCTCTTGGGTTTGCCAATATTTATTTTCTCATTACATTCTCATTAATACACATTCCACCAAACAACTTTCAACCACAAAGATATGTTTACACTTTCATTTTCATCAAATCACTTTCACATTAGTTTACTTCCTTCCCCGTGGAATCCACCTTGGAATACCTCCAAGTAAAACACGACCCACGAAAGTCTCCTTGCGATTAGGGAGCATTTTTGTGCATATACATCTCATATTTACATCATCCAATTTCCCTTCCTCCTTGCCCTTTCTTTTGACACTATCCCAAGGGAGAGAAATCCTTCCCTTCGTTCGTACATTGCATAGTCTACGGGATAGCAATTAGGGGGAAAGTAGAGGCAAGGTAAAACGAATCAATCAGTACGCATGAACTACGTAGATTTTAAGAGTAGAAATAAAAATGTTAGGTGAGGTAATAGGGTATGTAGTGAAAGTTAAGAAGTATTTTGGAACTCAAACACATTTTTGATAAAATTGGGGATTTAGGATTTATGACACTTCCTAGTGTTTGCACCATAAATTTTCATCCTGATATTTGTTTGAGCTGAAATTTGTATAGTAGATAAAAGTCTTCCATAGCTAAAAAAGTGTATTTCATGAAACTATTCCAAATCAACCTCTAATTAGGTCAAAACTTTACTGAAAGTTTTAGCAGAAACTAGGAGGACCTTCGAACGTGAAGAGACATTTAAACGGCAGTAAGTACCAGTACTTAGTGTCTGTAGAGCTTTGATAGAAATAAAAAAGTACTGGGAGCAACTAACATTTAAAAGTCAAAGTGACGTTCGAACGTGAAGTAGAAAATTGCACTACTGATGTTCAAAGGCCAAATGACGTCCGTACGTTTGTTACGAATTTTGAGTTTCAGATTTGCTCACATGGGACCATCTCAGCTCCTATAAATACATAAGGACACCTCCACTAGCGTCATTCAACATTTCTAATCCTAGAGAGACTTAGAGAGGAAGAAAAAGGGGAAAAACAAGAGATTAAAGTGTTGATTCAAGTTGGGAAAAATCAAATCTTCTAATTCTCACACAAAAATTAAGGAAGGAAGGTAGGGGTTTCTTTCCACTCTAGTTCATTGAGGCTAGGGCTTATATATAAATGTTTTGACTCTAAATTTTAGATATATGTATTGGAATGCTTGTTTTTTTATGTTCTTGTAAATCTTACCATGTTTTAAGGGAAGTTATGGTTTGATATCCATAAAATTCAGGTTCTTGATGTCAAAATCTAGTTCTTCAAGAAATAGAGATTTTTCTTCTTGATATTCCTTTGTTCTTGATTCAAAACTCTAGTGTTTTATTTAGAAAAATAAAGTTATATCTTTTGATGATCTCTTACTTATTTTTCTTATGATTTGAGGATTTTTGGAATTGGGGATTTTTGGTTTACTTGTGATTTGAGAAATTGATTGGTATTGTATCTCTTGTGTAGTTGTTTGGGTATCGTAGAGTGGGTATATGCATTTCTTACTCCATGCGGGTTTGAAGGTTCCCCACCACTTGTAGTGGGATTGGTACCTTGTGAGGACCAAACTACTATTTGCTCACTTGGTATTGAGGCAGATTGTCCCTGCCGATGCATCAGTATATGCCCTTCCTAAAGTTGAATATCCTTGCGAGGATGGGTGTGTGAGTGTGTGTGTGGGCAAGGATATTCTCGATGTGTTTATTCATGTGATGTCATACATCATTGTGGATTATAGGTAATTGTGGGTACATTGTGGGTAATTGTACAAATTGTGGATTAATTTTTATTGTCGTGGAAATGGTTTATTACAAGAACTCGTTGGAAATGGTTTATGGTTGGAAGTGGCTTATTGTTGGGAATTGGTTTTACTTTATCATTTAAGTTATTGTTGTTGCATAAACTAGAGATATGTTGAAATGTCAATGTTTTATGTGAAAAGTTATATATGATATTTGTAAAATGAGACCAAATGTTTTTTATGTTTTCGAAACCTAGTTCGAGTTTGAGAGGATTTTCCTACAGAGCTTAGTGCTCACCCCCTACAAACCATATTCTTTACAGATTTTGGTTTAAAGGAAGAGCTCGGAGTTGACAAGCAGGTACTTTGGAAAGCTCAAGTTGATGGGCATATGGATCCGGAGGGGGATGTCTAGAATTGTTCTTTTTATGTTTGAGACTAGGAGATTCATTTTGAGATAATGTTCATGTTAATATTTTCCTTATTCTGCTGCGAGATAATAGTTTGGCAAATTCTTTTGGGCATAATTGTCATAGTTTGACATATTCTTTTGGATGATATTGTAGATATTATGGATGATGAATGAAATTTTTCTTTATTTATGGATCTATTAGTTGCACTCATGATGTGAATGGTTTTATTTAGTAATGCCGTCCAAGGTGGATTTTGGGGCGTTACACCCATACATATCATAATGACGAAAAATGCTCCGCTATCTTTACGGCTTGGGTAAAGGAATTGTTATTTGGGTTGAAAGCTTGTAGCGTGTGTTCATAATAAATAAATAAATAAAAAATAACGCTCAAAAGGGTTCAACAAAGGGAAAAATTAATTACAAGGTATGCTATCTAGCTATGTAGCTTATAACAAAGAGGTCCTTAATCATGTTCATGCACGCATGTGTCAATATGACCTCAAAGATAATCAAGGCAAGTTCTAGAGAAATAAATCCATGAAATAATATCACACATGAAAGAAAACAGTGAGACTGATATGGATGTTTCTACTAAAGGCTCAAAATATCACCCGCTTTTGTCTACTAAATTTAGTCACTACCATTCTCAAGGAAAATAACTAGACTAATTAATTCTAAGCTAGAAGATTACTTATTCAATCATGATATGAATTTTTCAAGCTAATAATTGAATCTTTCTCGTGACATATATAACCAAAAATCATTGAAAACCACAAAATAAAAAGCAAAACTCTTTTTTTTTTTTTGAAAAACCTTGCATTTTTTTTTGCAAAAAAAAAAATTAAAACAAAACTTAAATTCCCTCTCCCACACTTAAAACTTACATTGTCCCCAATGTAAGGTGAAATGCAAAGAAAAGGCAAAAAAACCAAAATATAAATGCCAGAATAAGAAAAAATACTCTCCTTGGGTTGCCTCTCAAGCAGTGCCTTTGTTTGTTGTCGTTGGCTCAACTCAATGCTTCCTTCTTCAATCATCCTATTTTTCCACATTCTCTACTTGGAAAATTTCATAGAAAAGCTTAAGTATAAGACCATTCACCTTGAACACTCTAGAAGTTGCTAAACTTTGAATTTCAACTGCATCATGAGGAAAAACATTAGTAACAACAAAAGGTCCAATCCAACGTGAACACAACTTACCCCATAACAAACCAAGTTGTGAATGGTATAGTGTTGACCAACTTTAAACTCCTTCCTATAGATCATCTTGTCGTGAAAAGCCTTTGTATTTTCCTGGTAATTCCATGCACTCTCATAGGCATCATTGCCAATTTTCTCTAATTCTTGTAGTTGCAACTTCCCGTGTTCTCCACTTTCATCAATCTTCATGTTGCATGGTTTCCCAAACACCAACCGATAAGGTGACATACCAATGGGCATCTTATATGTAGTCCTATACGCCCACAAGGCATCATCCAAGCTTAGACTCCAATATTTTGTACTTGTGTTTTTCAAGGATGGACTTGATCTGTCGATTTGACACTTCTGCTTGTCCACTAGTTTGCGGATGATAGACAGTTGGCACCTTGTGTTCTTAGCAAAGTTTCCACATGTTGATTGCAAAAGTGAGTGCCACAATCATTTATTAGAGCTCTGGGAATTCCAAACCTGGAGAATATGTTAGACTTGATAACATCTATAACAACTTTAGAATTATTAGTCTTGGTGGTTTTAGCTTCCACCTATTTTGAGACATAATCTACAACAAGCAAAATATAAACATAACCAAAAGATATTGGGAACGGTCCCATGAAATCGATACCCCAAACATCAAAAACCTCGCAAAATAGTATGGGGGATTGCTTCATCTCATTCCTTTGGGTTATAATACCTGTCTTTTGGCAATGATCGCGTGACTTACAAAAAGAATATGAATATTGCAATAAAGATGGCCAAAAGAAACAACATTGGAGCACTTTTTTGGCCGTCCTTTTATCTCCAAAGTGACCTCCACAAGCATAAGAACGATAAAAGGTAAGAAAGGAAATAATTTCATTTTCAGGAATGCACCTTCTTATTACTTGAATATGCACAATGCTTCCATAAGTAAGGGTCATCCCACACATAGTATTTGGCATCACTCTTGATCATATCTCTTAGAGCTTTAGACATACCAGGAGATAAAATATTAGTAACCAAATAATTTATAATATTCGCATACCAAGGTAATGTCACACTCACAGAGAACAATTGCTCGTCAGGGAACATTTCCTGTAAATGAAGTTCATCCTCCACATGAACTAAACAACTCAAATGATTTGCAACACGATTTTATGTCCCTCTTTTTTCTTTGATCTTCAAATCAAATTCACTCAGGAGAAGTATCCATCTTATTAATCTTGTTTTTCCTCTTTCTTCATCATCAAATAACGAAGAGCTGCATGATCAAAGAAAACAATAACTTTAGTACCGAACAAACTAGATCGAAACTTTTCTAGAGCAAAAACAATGGCTAAAAGTTCTTTTTTAGTAGTCGAATAATTTCTTTGGTCATCATTCAATGTCCTTGAAGCATTATAAATGGCATGAGACGCTTTTCCAGTTCTTTGACCCAAAACAGCGCCTACTGCATAATCACTTGCATTACACATTATCTCGAAAGGAGCATCCCAGTTAGGGGACTAGATAACAGAGGTAGAAGTCAAAATTCCTTCAACTTATCAAACATATTTTTACATGCCTCATTAAGCTCAAAATCCACATCCTTTTGTCGCAACTTGCATAGGGGTAATGCTATTATGGAGAAGTCCTTAATGAATCTTCGGTAAAATTCTGCACATCAAAGAAAAGAACGACCTTCCCGCACAATAGTGGGACAAGGTAAAGATTGAATAATATCAACTTTAGCTTTATCTACCTCAACTCCCCTAGATGAAATAACATGGCCCAAAACTATACCTTTTTCAACCATAAAATGACATGTTTCAAAATTTAACACAAGGTTAGTTTCTATTTTTTTTAAGTGAACCTCGACTGCACGAGGGAGTTTTATTGATTTCAAATAAAATCTAGTTACATGTAATAATGAAATAAATAAAAGAAAGCAAAATATGCATGCTTAATACAATAAATTTGTCCTAAGCATGTTGCCTTCTTAACTAGCTGATGTGGGAACCCAAGTAGTTATAAATGTCAGAGCAATCCAGCTGAATTATCGACCTTTGAAGAAAATGAAGCAAATTTTGTTCTAGATGAATAGTAACGTGAACGGTGAGGCAAGGTTTGTTTCTATGCATCTTTGAAGAAGAAGTGTAAAGTTATGCAAACAATTATCAAATAAGTCTCTATAAATTGTGAAATCATCCATAAAGACTTCTATGATATTCTCAATATAATTTGAAAATATGCTAACCATACACCTTAGGATAGTGGTTGGGGCGCTTCAAAGGCCAAAGGGCATCTGACGATATGCAAAAGTCCTGTTTGGGCATGTAAAAGTCATATGTTCTTCATCCTCCAAAGTAATTGCAATATGAAAATAACTTGAATAACCATCAAGGAAACAATAGTAAGAATGACCAGCTAACCTTTCAAGCATTTCATCAATAAAAAGTAAAGGGAAGTGGTCCTTTCCAGTTACAACATTTAATTTTCTATAATCTATACAATCCCGCCACCCATCCTGAACACAAGTAGGAACTAACTCATCATTCTGATATTTCACAATAGTTATTCTAGTCTTTGTAAGAACCACTTGAACCGGGCTAACCCAATTGCTATCTAAAATAGGATAAATCACTCCAACTTCAAGAAGTTTGAGGATATCTTTCTTCACTACATCCATAATGGGTGGTTTCAATCTTCTTTGAGGTTGATGGGAAGATTTTGCGCCCTCTTCAAGTAAGAAACGATGCATGCATGTAGACAGACTAATTCTTTTAATATCAAAATTGTCCAACCAATAGCCGTCTTATGCTCCTTAAGGACCTGCACAAGCTTTTCTTCTTGCGGTGCACTAATTTTACTGGAGATGATCACTGGTAACGTTCCTCCGTCTCCAAGGAACACGTACTTCAGGTGACTGGGGAGAGGCTTCAAATCTGGAATAGGGGCCTAACTGCTGTTACTTCAAAAAATCATTTAATGCTGCAACAGTTTCCTACAAATTAGTACTCAAGGCTAACTCTTCATTCTCTTTCTCAAGATACTTCCTAGTAGCAACTTCCAATCCATCATTTCCATGAAGTTCAAAAAATTCATGTGCTAAAGAATCAATCACATTAATTGAATAAATAGGATTATCATCACCAGGATATTTTATGGCATCATAAATATTAAACTTAAAAATTTCACCATCAAATTCCATGGTAAGTGTGCCACTATGAACATCTTAGTCTTGGATGTCTTTAAGAATGGTCTTCCAAATAAAATAAGAGCAGTTTGATCACCATTTTCCATATCAAGCACATACAAATCAGCAGGGAAAAACAAATCATTAATTTGCACAAGAACATCCTCAACTACACCTTTAGGATATGTATTAGATCTATCAGCCAATTGAATCACAACACTGGTTTTATTCAAAGGTCCGAGTTTCAAAGATGCATATACAAAATATGGCATGACATTGATAGAAGGTCCTAAATCTAACATGGCTTTCTCAAATCTTGTGTTACCTATCGTACAAGGGATATTAAACATACCTGGATCTTTGCACTTCGCAGGAAGTTTTCTTTGAATAACTGCAGAAAAATTCTCCCCTACTCTCAACTTCTCACATCCTTTAAGTTTTTGTTTCCTCTTAATTGTACACAGCTATTTCAAGAATTTAGCATAACGAGGTACTTGTTTAATAGCATCTAGAAGTGGAATATTTACCTCACATCTATGAAAAGTGTCATATAAATCTTTATTTTGCTCATCTTTTTCTAGATTCTACTAGAGCCTAAGGAAAAGGAGGTATTGGTTTATAATAAGAAAGAGGCAGAAACTTACGCTTAGGTATGTCATCTTCATTGGGAGCGTTGTCGGCAATGATGTTTTTCTCCTTTTCTTGCTTCAACGATGTAGGGGCTGCCTTTATTGGAATCTCAACCTCCTTACCAATTCTCAAAATGATTGCACTTGAATTTTATTTTGGATTTACTATCGTTTGATAGGGTAATTTTCTAGAATTTTGTGCCTCTAACTGACTAATTGCAGTTTCCATCTGACCCATCTGATTGTCCAAACTTGGAATACTGTCCCTTGCATCTTATTGAATTTTTTTTTATGCCATTGAAATTGCAAAGTATTAGTGGCAAGAGACTTAACAATATCTTATAAAGACATACCAGAATTAGAATTTTGGCCCAGTTGTTGTCTAGGGAGGTATGGCTGCTTATACTGTTGGTAACTATGTCAATTTTGAGTTACAGTTTAATTTACTTATGGATTCTCACAGCTAAGATTGGGGTGATCCCTCTATCCCAAGTTATAAGTGCTCAAATAGGAATCATAATTCCTTTGCATTTGTTCAAGAAGACCACCTGCGGCATTCACTTGCTCAATGGGCTCTTCTTGAAGAATTGGGCACATATCTGTAGGATGCCCTACTACCAAACAAATCCCACAAGTCTTTGTCGTTTGCTTATTACCTACAGCCATTTGACGAACAAGAAAAGTTAGATTCGCAATTTGTTGTTCAAGGGAGGAAATATTTACCTCATTAACTTGGTTAGATGGAAATCAAGCCTAGTGCCAAATTGTTGAGAAATGGCCGCCATATTTTCTATCAAGTTTCTCGTGGCCTCGGGAGTTTTATCCACCAAAGCTCCTCCATTAGCAGCTTCAATAATGCTCCTATCAATGGGCATAAGGCACTCACAGAAATACTGAATAAGTAGTTGCTCACTAATTTGATGATGGGGCCAGCTTGCAAATAATTTTTTACGTTCCCAGTATTCATGTAGGGACTCTCCGTTGTGCTACCTTACTCCACAAATTTCTTTTCAAATTTTAGCCACCTTTGAAGTTGGGAAATATTTCTCCAAAAACAACCACTTCATCTCGTTCAATGTGGTAATACTCTCAGAGGTTAGATAATAGAGCCAATCCTTAGCTGATTCCTTCAAAGAAAATGAAAAAGTCTGTTAATTTAATTTGCTCTGTAATCACCGCCGTGGGTTTCATACTCGTGCATACCACATGAAGCTCCTTTAGATGCTTGTGAGGATCTTCACCTGCAAGGCCTTGAAATATGGGCAAGAGATATATTAATCTATATTTTAATTCAAAAAGTTGTAGTAACATCTAAAGTAGGGAATGTCATGCATAAAGGTTGTTGATTCAAATTAGGGGCGGCGAGCTCTTTCAAAGTTCGATTTTTCAGTCATGACTTATTTTTCTTCTAAATCAGAATTGCTAGAGAATTGGGAATCAAGAGCTAGATCGTTCTCTCAAGAATTTCTCTAAGCTTCCCTCAACCTTCTCATAAGTTCTCTCTATTTTCTGGATTGTATTGCAAATCACCTTGATTAGAAGACCAAGTTACAGTCATAAACTGACACTACGAAAGACTCATAACAAATAGAAACAATCACAGGAAATGAATCTAAATAACTTTACAATCAGAGGAATTCGCAAAGTTGGATAAATTGACTAAGCAGCCACAATGTTTATAAAATCAGAATAATAAGAGTTAACCCTAAAACACATGAAAACAACCTCTATATACTAACCCTAATTACGCAAGCAATAATTAAATTATGAAATAATCCAAATAAACCCAAAACTGGAAAAACTTTACAAGGCCCAAAAACATGTTTTCAAGATTTTTTTGGGCTTTTAACAGTGTCCATTATGGCCAAAGGCAATGGTTCTTGTAAGGCTCGTTATAAGTTTTGATTTGATATATTATGGGTCTCGTAACTCCAAACGGATCAAAATTTATGGTCTAAACAATGTCAACCCTTCTTGGACTTATATTTCCTTCTTTTCCCTACATGAATCGTGCCATAAACAATAAGGGAAAGTCTAATGTACTATGTAAAACAATTCATGAAAAAACTAGAGTAATGAAAATAAATAAAAATAACTATCAAAAAATAAACATTTTTTTTTCAAAAATTTCAAGAATGGAATAAGGATTACAAGTAGCACAAAAATCAACTAGAAAAACCTCCCTGACAATGGTAGTAAAAATTGGTGTGCTGCGACAGGCAACCAAAAATAAAACCTATACTTCTAAAAATACATGTAGTAGTGAGAGTAAGGATTGTTCCCACGAAGAGTATCTAGTCAATTTTTATGCTATGTGAACAAGGATAGAGGGGGTTTTAGTTTAACGAAAACAATTTTAAGAAAAACAACTAAGAAACAATTCAAATTAAAGTATCGAAATGAATCAAAAGAAGAAATCTTGATCTAAGTCAACATCCACCATCAAAATTTTACAACCGATCATCGATACAAGTATATATCAATTCATTATCTGAATATTCACCGTTGGAACTATATTTCTATCTCTCCTTAGTCGTAGTTAATTAGAAAAGCAAACAATCTAATTAAACTTAACTACTATACAACCCAAGACAAGTACTAAAGGTTTAATCTAATAGTAGCCTTAAGAATTAGAAAGATCAATGAAACTAAACAACATAAGCACAAGCGGTTGCATTTAATTTAGTTGAGTGTTCTTCCTAAGACCTAATAATTTCGGACACAGCAAATCCTCTAATCTTAGTTACTTCAAAAATTATATTGATTAAAAAATTACAGATTTAATATCTAGCCTTGTAGTAGATTGCAATGAATAATAAGTTAGTAGGCCTCCTATTAATTAAACGAGACAATTATGAAAATAGGCACAACAGAACATCCGATACTCAAATCATAAATTGAACAATAAAAAAAAATTAGATCTCACTATTTTATTGATTCTGAGGATTCCGTTTTCTTCGACCAAGTATCAAATTTTAGCCACGCACAACCATCATGAAAACTAGAAGGAAAAGTTAGAGAAAAAATGGGTATATCCACATGCGAAGTCTGCTAATTTTTTTTCCCTATTACCCATTTATCCCTTTTCTCCCTGGAAACCTCCTCAAGTCTGCCTCCTTAAGGGTAATATTAAAAATAAAATAAATTCCTAATATAACTTAGAAAGTTCCCACTAGAATTTTGTGCACCAAGTTTCAGAACGTGAACAGTGCACGTGAATAATTCATGTGTTGCAACTTCAAGCCCGATTTCGACCTTGATTCAACCAATATCTCTCAAAACTCAAAAAAATAAATTTGTGGGATTTTTCTTAGAATTCCATAGCATCTTGAATCATCTCAATCGGATTTTGGATGAGAGTGTTATGCCAAGATAACGAAGCGATGTCAAAATTGTCCAAAATCGTCTAATTGGCTTCGTTTTGCATTTAACGTCTCCATTTACATCCTAAATCAAAATATAAGAATAATGAGTACATTTAGGCACCAAATAATTTTAAAAGGATAATTATTAATATAGAAAAATATGACATTTTGTATTCTCATTAACCACAAAAGACACAATCTTTCCCATTCTCAAAGAGCTCGACATCCTTTTCACTCCCAACCTCCATCTCTCTAATCCTCTCTATTGTCTTCCACCAATGTCTACCAGAGTGCCACCCACCATCAACCAGTCAACCAACGCCCCAGCCAGTCAAACCCAAGACCCCCACCATCAATAGCCCCATAACCCAGCATCGTCAGAAACCCCATAGCCCATCAAAACCCTAACATTCCCCACAACCTCAACACTTGTTAGATATTGTTATGGGTTATGGATTTGATGAGCTCATGTTCTCTTTGTAACCCATAAGAAAACAGAGACCTAAACCAAGCCCACCAAAAAAGAATGAGAATAAAGCTTGCCTTCTTCTTATTGCTATCCTAGCTACATTGATCTTGAATCTTGAATAGGTGCAAATGGCATGGCCACAGATTCATAGTTTGATATAGACAAAAAAATTATTGAGAGACTTCTCAAGACCTCATCTTGTCAAGTTACTTTTTTGGTTACCTAACAGATAAATTATGTAGGCAATAAATTTTCAACAGTGAGTTTTTTTTTTTTTTTGTTCTCCACAAATTTTTCTTGAATTATGCTATTGTCATTTATCATTTTTTTTGGGCGTTGCATATTGTTCTGGTAGATAGGCTTTAGAATTTGCAGAAAAAAATTTAGAATCTTGAATTCGAGGTTTCAGTGCACAATATTTAGATTTTTTTGCAGATAAAATCATGGGATGAGTTTGTTTTTCAACTTGGTTTTTTTACATTGGATGGTTAAATTAAATCTGTTGCTTAAGTGAGAATTGGTCACCCGTGTGTGAGTATTATGTTAGCAAGTTGTAATCACTTTCGCATGTTCGAAAAAGAAAGGGAATTGGAATAATGTAACGCCCCAAAAACCCCCTTAGACGGCATTACATTCTAACCACCATTCGGTGCATGAGAGCACTAAATAACTGCATAAATAAGAAAGTTTCATTCACCAACCATTGGTATTTTAACAAAATTCGGGCAGAGTCTCCTTTGTACGGAGAGTCTTACCCAAAACACAACATGTACAATTATACTACAATTGACCTCACAAGGTCCACATATGCATAGCTATTGACCACACCGGGTCCATTTATCCATCATAAAATAAACTTTCATTCACCATATATCATATCCACACTATCATTCCAAATGAATAGGTCAAGCCATGGCATTTACATTCCAAAAGAATTACACATAAACTTAGCAGCGGAATAAACAAAATACTAGACTATACATAGTCGTAGATACATTCTCTAGTCTAGCACAAAAATAAACTACATCCCTAGATATCCCACTCAAGATCCAAGTATCCCTCAAAGAAAGCCTCTCCATGGCCCGTGATTGACATCAATTAATTATAAATTAGAAGTATACAAAAAAA
>CM042186.1:17421526-17432713 GCA_023539305.1 Ilex asprella
CTCGACTCAGCAGAATAATAAAAAATAAAATTTAGTTATAAAATTTAAAATATTTGATATTTTATATTTTATTGAAGTATTTTTAATCTAAATATAATATTATAAATTTGAAAGATTTAAATATTATATGCATATAAACTTTAGGGGGTGTTGATATAATTTACTAATAAATTAAGTGACAAACCTTGGTTTAGATATAATTCTCCCTATTATTATTGCACATCAAAATTACTGTACCTGAAAAATTTCCACTGAAAATAGCAGTGCTATTCCTTGAGAGAGAGAGAGAGAGAGAGAGGGAGGGAGGGAGGGAGGTTGGTTGAATTTCCTTTTTGAGTGTGTGCCTCGCGTCAACCCCTTTTCCTTTTCTCAACCCAACCTTGAAAAAAAAAATAAAGCCCTCTTTAAATTTTCCATACAAATTTCATTTGCTGTATAATCTGATCTGCGTTTTCAGTTGAATAAATTAAAGCTATGGCCACAAGTGGAAACCAGAACATCAACGCCAAATTGGTGGGTGCTTTTAGTTTTAGTTTTTTGTTTGCTTCGTTTGTGTTGATTTTTTGTGTAAAGACACGCAAATTGGTTGATGCGTTCTGTTTGGGTCAATTCTGATGTTGGTATTCGTTCGTTCATAACGGTTTTGATTTGCTGTTCTGAGATGTCCATCCGTTTTATTTAATTCAATGCTAACTTTGGATTTCAGATTGAACTTCTGATGTAGTAGTAAGGATTTTGGGCTAGCTGTTCTTCAGCAATGATCATGAACTAGATAGTTCTGTGCTTTGGGTAGAAAACTTTATCTCAATTCGACATATGTACTGTTGGCTTAAAGCACAAGGTTGGAAGGGTTTTTTTTATTTTTTTGCTCAATTTTGCATCTTTTCTTTGGGCTAAAAAATTCCTTTCATGTTTAGATTTGAGTTGATGTTAATTATTGATCTAAAAGATTGAACTAAGTTATTTGGTCACGAATTTGAAGTTGTCTAATCTTCTTCAGACGTTGCAATGTAATATTATTTGTTATTTGCCGGGACCAACTTCATTCTTAGGTTTGTGTTATTAGTTCTATATATGTTTGTAATATCATTTAAATTAACTCCTGGGTTAAGATTGAGGACGTTATGCTGGTTTTGGCCTTTTTCATGTTTCAGTTCTTATTTTTAGTTTTTAATTTTGTTCTTTTTTACGTGGCATTAGTGAATTTTCTTCCTGCTTTACATGGCAGAATAGCAATTTACATTCATTAGGCAAACATTTGATCCTACACATTTTGAAATTTTCCTACTGGCCACATATGTTTTTCAATCTAATATTGTGATTAGACATGCAATCTTTTGTAATTTCTGGTGTTTCTGTTGCTTACTGCTTTTGCTTTGTAGCTTGAGGTTAATGTCTTTACTTTTATGTTTTGTTTAACCTCTTTAATTGGTTCCGTCCTCAACTTGGACTGAATTTGATACTTTGGATAAATTTAGCTAGTTATGCCATCAATTTTCCCTGCACTGTTTGCTTTCAATTTTTTTCAATAATTTAGCCTTCCAACCTTTTCCCATTAGAAGTTTTCTTTAATGTTCAGCTCTAATTCCTTTCAGCTAGATATCTTTTCTTCTAAGGTGAATGGCATTTGGGTTGTGTTTCAGGTGCTGCTTGGAGATGTTGGAGCTGGAAAATCTAGTTTGGTGTTGCGTTTTGTTAAAGGACAGTTTGTTGAATTTCAGGTTGGTCTTACAATGGATGTTGGTGTGTTACGTTCCATGACTTCAGGTTTTGTATTTGGATTTTCGTGGTTGACCCTTGTTTTATGATGTGCAGGAATCAACAATAGGCGCTGCCTTTTTCTCACAAACATTGGCAGTAAATGATGCAACTGTAAAATTTGAAATATGGGATACAGCTGGTCAAGAGAGATACCATAGCTTAGCTCCAATGTATTATAGAGGAGCTGCTGCAGCAATAATTGTGTATGATATAACGAATCAAGTAAGTTCTCACTTCTCACGAATCTGCTGCGTGGTTTCTTCATCATCATGCTTGGGCCCCAAAAGTTAAGCGCCTGACTGGGCAAGCCTGTCCACCATTTGTAACTTCAACATGTTTCCTTATTCTTGAACATTTCAAAAATCTCTTTGTGAATGGTTGTCATTGAGTTCTAATATTTGGGTTCATTGAGGTTTTGTTGGTTTAGATTGACCATGTGGCAGTATTTTCATGGATGACCTTACTGTTATCTGATATTATAGATGGGCCTCTTATGAAAAAGCTTTCTACAAGAAGATTGCAAGTACCTGCATACTTAAGGAGTCCAGGCTGAATAAGAAAATCTATATTGCAGGTTGTCAGTTTGTTTTAATCATTTGGATGAGCCTCAATGATATTACCTCCCAGGTTGAATTCACTTTTTATCAAACTGTAGCTTACACCTGTTGGACATTGTGGGCACAAGCTTTACCGGCACCAAAGGTTGGCTTATGACACCTCTTTGTAAATGTGGAAAAGATCACCAAAAATAATAATTTGAAAAAGAGTATTCGAGCAATTCTTATATTACAAACCAGAGAGATACATACAGGTTCATAGCTTAAGTAGAAAGGGAAGAGAAGGAGGTGGAGTCAAGGTTCAAAGTATCAGCCGAGTCAGGTATAACTCGATGGATCCCTTATGAGAACGCTTTCTCCAAGAAGATTGCAAGTACACAAACTTAAGGAGTCCAGGCTGAATAAGTAACTCTATATTGCAGGTTGTCAGTTTGTTTTAATCATTTGGATGAGCCTCGATGATATTACTTTCCAGGTTGAATTCTTTTTTTATCAAAATGTTGCTAACACCTGTTGGACATTATGGGCACAAGCCTTACAGAGACCTAAGGTTGGGTTATGACACATCTTTGTAAATGTGGAAAAGATTGCCCAAAGTAACACTAGAATTTGTAGAAATTCTGATTTCTTTCTTTGAAAAAGGGTATTGGAGCAATTCTTGGATTGCAAACAAGAGAGATACATAAAGGGTTCAAAGTATATATAAAGGGAGGAGAAAGAGGCAGAGTCAATGTTTAAAGTATTGGCCGAGTCCTTCATGACTCAGCAACCTCCAATTAGATAATGAGATACAACACGGGAATATCACGATACTAAGCTGAATCCGTACTGACTTGGTTCGGTTCAACTTGGACCGACTTGGATAATCTTGGACTAAACTCGGGCGAGTCAATGCTGAATCAAAGCAATTCTTAAAATCATCTCGACCAAATCGCCGACAGCCACCAACATAAAATGAAAAAGAAAGATAGAAGAAAAGAAGAGACCGAAGGGAAGAAAAAATTGATAACCCTAAATAATTCCTCTTTTTGCAATTACATTAAAGGGGGAAGATATTGAAAAATTTTCAAGACAGAACCTGTGTATGGTGAACCAATTGCCTTTGCAAAGGGGAGAAACCGTTCCAATTCTGCTTCTTAATAGTCGCTCAGACCCAACAAGTAGTAGACGGTTTCTTTGATGGTGTTCCCTCTCATCTCACTGTTTCTCTCTCTACATCTGTCATGTCCCATCGCCCAGTCTATCTCCCTCCCTCTTCCCCACTAGATTCTCTGTTTTCGTCTAGGAGTCTTACTCTAGAAAGGAGTATTCTAGAATCCTAGACTAAAAAAGAATACTTTTATATGTTTAATGCAGTTCTATTTTGAAATGTTTTGAATCTTTAGAATTAATGTTGAAATTACATTTAAATTTACAATTCATAGTTAAAGTATTTATTTTTGTCATTTAAATTTTTTTTTTTTGAAATTGAATACTAATTTGTTCAAAGTAATAATAACCACCTATTTAATGCTGAATGATTATTATTGGTAGCACACTTACTTTTCATTTTTCCAATGTTTAATGGGTTAAATGATGCATTTTGGACATAAGATGCATGGATGTTGGTTACAATTTTTAGAATTTTTCATAATTTTTTTTCCAGAATATTTTGAGTCTTCTATCTAGCATTTTGTGCATATATACTGATACCATGCTGTGACACCGCGAATAATTTGTATTAGTAACTCTAAAGTTAATGACCAATTCCGCGATTTTGGATCAAGGACGGAGTAAGAGGAAGTTGAGAAGATAAAGTAGGTGAAGCCGAGTTGTCAATTATGTGGGCTGTTGTACGATCTCTAATATGTTTATAAGCCATATTCTTCCCATTTCTCCATGTTATAGTTTTGGCTCCGGTTGTTTAGATTATTTTGAGGTAAAATTCATTTTCTTCGTGTGGTCGGGGTTGTTGCACCTTAACTTCTTATGGTCAATGTAATCACATAACCACAATGTGTTTTTGGATTAGTATGCACTGCAAACTCTGTTAGTGGTATTCACAAAATGACTAACATAGTTCCATATATATAAAATGCACAGTTAAATCTAATTAAAGTTCAATTCAATTAATTTTTTGTTGTTCACCATCACCATCACAATAAATTAATCAGCCATCACAATAAAAAATCCATCTCCAAACCACCACTACAATAAATAATCCATACAACTCCAACTTCCTGCCAGGGCCATGTACATATAAAAGAAACAAAATGATTGTGGAACTTTAGGCATTGGTTTTATATTGTTCTTAGCCATATCAACGTGAACTATTCGTAGTGGTTACGTGTTAAAGTAATAGTTTGTTAAGAAAAGAAAGAGATTTTGGTTAAGTGAGTAGGTTAATATAACCCACTCTAATTGTATATGTATGTGCATGGGGAACTATGAGTAAAGGACCATATATGGCATCATATATGGTGTACCAAATACGATACTCTAACACTCCCCCTCAAGTAGGTGAATATATATTATATAATCCTAACTTGAAACAAATAACATTCCACTGATTACACTCCATTACCTTAGTAAAGTCATCTATTGCTACCTCATTCTTGAGTTTGATAAAATGCATACTCATATCTTCATTCAAGATATTTTCCCAAAAACAAAATGACTATTAGCCTCAAAGTACTTCAGTCTTTTCGTGGAACACAAGATTAGAAGTTATGCACAAAGCTGCATGATTATTGTGTAACAACTAAAACAAAGTTTGGCCTTGATAACTGTTTTTCTAAAAGAAGTGTTACAACCAAGTTAACTCTCAAGAAGTGTGTTCCAATGTTTTTTTCTCACTTTATGTACTGGATCTTGTTAACACAACCAGTTTTTTTATTCTTTCACGTAACTTAATTACATATCCTCCCTCAGGCCAAAAAGAGTATAGTCTAGGAAGCAGTGTTATTTAAGGCGTAAAGCGAACCGAAGTGATCAAGACTCCTAACGCCTTGGCGAGAAGCGAGAAGCGAGAAGCGAGGAGCGAAGCGAAACACTTTACCGAAGCGAATAGTTAAAAAAAAAGTAAATATTTTAGTTTAATTACTTCTACACATCTAAGTTCTAATTTTATATATACTAAATATTTAAATGCAAGTAATACCATAAACATTTAAATTAAAAAAAACAATAATAATATCTCAAATCTTAATAAGAGTCATAGCTTAAACATTTAAATTCAAACAAACACTAATAATATTCCAAATCGTAATATTTAAAAACATAATACACACAATTCAAGCAACTAAAGAAACTATCTCAAGGACTTAGAAATCAATCCTCATAACTAAAGAAACCATCTTCTTCATTATCCTTAGATTCATATCTCTCATTATCCTCCTTCTCTGCCTCATCTGAAATTATGTCTTTCTTATCTATGAGTTCTGTGGTCGATCTTGTAAACCTTGGTGTTACCCTAGTAGATGGTATTGATCTAGTCTGTTGGCTACTTTCCTGAACTCCATAAGCTCGAGCAACTTTACCTCAAGTCAAAGTATCATCACCAAACACAACCTCATTATCTTCATCTGTTTTTGCATTTACTCTCTCAATCAACCACTCATTGCTATCATTAATATTCTTCAAAGATATTGGATCAATTGTGTCACGGGAATCATATCGGCGTGTCAAAGCCCTATTATACTTAACAAATATCAAATTATTGAGACGAGATTGAGCTAATCTATTTCTTTTTTTGTGTGTATCTGCAATAATTTATTAATAATACATTAAATTTATAATAAGATAAAAAAAAAAAAATTGAAGAGGTTTAAGGATGATACTCACATGCTCAAACACACTCCAATTTCGCTTACACCCGTATGCACTCCACTAATTTGTTGTGAATAATGAATAACAATTAATTAACTAACATCTTTAAGCAATGATAATAAATAAGCTTGTGGGATAACATAGATTACCTGGTGCCCTCGTTGTTCTTTGTCTAACTGCCATAAATAACTTAGTGGTTTTCACCTTTCATGTAAATACTCAACTCTTGACTAATTTTATCTTGTATTACAGGATTTGAGACCAACTTTTCTAAACATTTATATAGGCCATTTATGATTTCTTGATCTTTTTCAACCTCTGGATTGGAATAGAAAAACTTTGGGTTCAAAAAATACCCAACTGCATGCAAAGGCCGATGCAATTGAACTTCCCACCTTCGGTCAATAATTTTAAAGATGTGTTTGTACTTCTCTTCATTGCCATTAAAAGAATTAGCAATCGCTTCTTTAGTCCGGCCCATAGCTTCATAAATGTATCCCATGGGAGGCTTCTTCTCACCATCAACCAATCAAAGCACACGAATAAGAGTGTCTATAAGCTTAAGAGAGTAGACAACATTACTCCAAAATGAAGGCATTAAAATAATTTATGTTGTCCTTTTGACTTGTTTTATTGCCCATTTGCTTGTAGTCCATTCCTCTGAAGTGAACATTTTTCTTAAGTTATCTTTTTGTTGGTTGATCTTTGTTAGAGTAAGAAAAGCCGTAGCAAATCTAGTTTTTGCGGGCTCAATCTACTCCTTTGACTGGGTAAATCGTCTCATCATATTTAACAGAGTTGAACGGTTATAAAATATAATCGTGTAATGTTATTCCTCTTGAAATTTGGCAACTTGAAGATGTATTCCAACATCAAGTCCAAGCAGTGGGCTGCACATGGTGTCCAATATAGGTTGGGTTGTTTTGCCTAAAAAAACTTACCTATTAAATAAAGATTTTTTATCAACTAGTGTATATAAAAAAATTCAATATAACAAGTAATTTTTTTTTTTTCAAGCTTATACCTGTTAACACATTTGCTGCCGCACTGTCAGTGACAATTTGAATCACATTAGCTTCACCAATACACTCCACAAAATTATCAAATAATTTATACATTCTTTGTCCATCCTTTGAGTATGCAGAAGAATCAACGAATTCAAAGAACATGGTCTCTTTTGGACAATTCACTAAGAAATTAATCAGGGTTCTCCGTCTCTTGTCGGACCATCCATCGGCCATTATGGAACATCCATATTTTGCCCAATCATCTTGATTATCTTTCATCAATGCCTTGATATGCCCTACTTCTTTGTTGAGCAATGAGACCCGAATCTCATGATAAGAAAGAGGTTTCAAATTAGGATCATACTGTCCAATAGCTTCAAACATTACTTCAAACCTTTCATAGTTCGCAGCATTAAAGGGAATTCCTGTGTTATACGTCCATCGGGCAAATGTTGTGATGGCTCTTTCTCTCATTTCCTTTCTAAAAGGATCGTTCGCATCAATATTCGTTTGTCTCCCCTTGGTCTTTCGATTTTGCACAACATTCGGATTATGGTTGAAGTTTACATCCATAGGTTCTTTGTCTTGGCTTTTTGGGTCTGGATGTGGCTTGTACAGAACCTTGACTAGAACTAGCCATGGATCTTTTACGATGAGTAACAAGCTCTACAATTTCATCTTCATTCTCCTCCAAGTCATTAGGCATCTCATTAAAGTCGGGAATTATGTTCATTAGATCCTTCTCTTCCCTTTTTTTTTAGCCATGTATTCTCTAATCTCCTCCCTAACATGAGCAGAGCATTTTGGACAAGTAATAACACTCGTAGAGTTCCCCGCAAGGTGTTGCTTGACTCGATAGACATCTCCATTTGACTCTTTTCCACAAAAATTGCATTTGAACTTGTTTGAGTTTTGAGGATTTACCAAGTGTACATATATTCATGCCAGATCTTTTTTATTTCCTTCGAACGACGATGCCATTTATTTGTTTAAGAATGAGGACACTATCACACTACAATCAAAGGAACAAAATAGTACAGAAAATCAACAAACAACAACTGTTTTTGTAAATCTATTTACATGTACATTCGTAAGCTTTTACACATGTACTGAATCATATTTCAGGACAATAAAATAGAACAACAAAACAGCAAAATCAGAATTAGGGCACAATCAAAATCAGAGTCAGAAAATTTGGAAAAAAAAGAGCAGAAGCTGTGTAGCGAGAAAGAAGATCCAAAACCAGAAAAGAGAAGAAAAAAGAGAGAAATAGAAGAGAGAAAAAAAGAGAAGAGACTAACTTGTGCAGTGAGGAAGGAGCAATGATCAACGAGAGCAGTGAGGAAGGAGACTCTGTCTAGCCTCAAGTGTGTCTGTCGATCGTGTAGGAACATAATCAGAATCAAGAAAAAAAAGAAGAGTAGAATCTGTGCGAGGAAGAAGATTCAGAACTAGAAAAGAGAAAAAAAGAGAGAAAAAAAAAGAGACTAACCTGTGCAGCGATCAGCAAGATCAGTGAGGAAGGAGATTCTGTCCAGCCTCCAGCTTGTCTGTCGATCGTGTAGGAGCAGTGACAGAGAGTCAACCGTGTCTGTCGATCGTCTCTATCAATCGAGTTCAGCGATCGTGTAGAAGTCCAGCAGTGATCGTGTAGGAGCAACGAGCAACAAAGAAATCTGATTAAAATTAGGGTTTGAGTTGTATTTATGGGATAAGGGGATAATTTGGTATATCACATCTTATAATTTTTTTTTCAATTGTCCAATACAACAGTCCAAATTAAAAATAAAACTTCACCTCAAATGACAGAAGTGTTCGCTTTTTTGCCTTGTGCTTAAGTACTAGGCGAACGTTTTTCTCGTTTTTTGTTTGCTTCACTCACGTTCGCTTCGCTTGGGGTCCTCCAGGTGAGATAGCCTCGCTTCTTGCCTAGGCGAGCACCTAGGCGAGCATTTCAAAACACTGCTAGGAAGCATAGATAAGAATGTAGTTTGTGGATATTGCGCGATACAGATATGGCTATTTGGCAAAATATAAAAATATAAGTTTACAAAAATGAGAAGATATGTCAATAAATATATATTTTATATTTTTTCATATATTTCACAAATTTTGTAATATTCATTTCTCGATATATAGTTAAAAAATTAGCATTCCTTGAAGTAAATCTATTCTATGCTACATATATTATAGAGTTCCATAAATCCTAATTGACCAAAGAGTAATATAAAGTTCATTATTTAGGTATTTCAATAGACAACTCATCTAAAATCAAGTGTATGACAAATTGTTATAATATATTCAAGTTAGTCATTTTCTTTGACTTTCTAAATGAAGTCACATTTTATTTGAGAGTAATGACATATTATAAGAGTGCTTTGTTCAACAAGTAACATACTTGATAAATCAATCATTTTAAGGTGAAAATTATATATTTTTTTTCATGGCAAGGAGCACAAATACTTTGCTTTAAATTATTTGTTTCATATATTTTAGTTATTTGCTTCTATGGACATTTAGTTATGAGGTATCCTAAACGTTTGTATCAAAAAAATATTGATCACGGACACTTGGAGTATCCCAAACATATCCAAAATTTAAAAGTATTTAGAAAATATTCAAGCCATATCAGACCATATCCAATATGTACTCGACACTATCCAAGGTGTATCCGTATGTGAAATCGTATCCGAGGTGTATTTGTATACGAAATGTATTGGATGTGAATACTCCAAAACTTGGTAAAGTATCTGGCTTCATCGCTTATTGTAGAGCTTCTACTTGATCGAACACTAGCCTAATCAACATCTGTCTATCTTTCCCGTATAAGGTAGCCATTCCACCGATATTGTAACCACGTCTAGGGCCTTGCTTAAGGTATCGAATGACACAAATAACATCATCCCAATGTGCTACCCAAGGGGCACCCCTTAAACTGACTCATCACACTATCTATATAAGAGACATCATGCCATGTAGGAAAAAGATAATTTTGTTTTCACATTATGTGACAAGCTCGCCTTGGATTTTCAATTAATTTACCTTTATTTATCATAAGTTTGTGATTAGGATACATAAAAGAATATATTGGTTGTCAATTTAATTGCCTTGTTTCTTTTATATTGGAAGGGCATTTTCTCTTTGTGATAACCTAATGTCCTTTTTGCAAATTCAATACCAAAGAAAAATACAAGCTTGCCCAAATCCTTGGTATGAAACTTTGTTTGTAAGCATAATAACTATGAAGCTTGAACATTTTCAAGAAGGTGATTTATTCGTGTTGGATATCGACACTCTCCGGATACTTTCGGATACTCTTTTGTACATGTCTATAATTAAATGATAAATTTTTAATTTCAGACACGTGTTTGACACTTTTTTAGTGATGTGTTTGACATTTTTTTAGAATGTGTTTCCTACTAAATAATAAACATGTGTTGACATGTAATTAACAAAACTTAAAATTTTTAGTAATAAATATGTTATACTACGAGAGAACATATAATTATCATGACTAGACATGTTAAAGTTGTACTTAATATATAATAACAAAAACAAAATATACATAAAAGATTTAAAAAGAGAAATTGAGAAAATGAGAACAATCATTTAAATTATATATGGTTGGTACACGACTATGGAAAAATTGATGATTATTAACAATTATTTTCGTCTCAAAATTCAAAGTTGATAACTACACATTACATTTAAGTATCATAAAATACTAATTTTTTTATGAATAGCATCATTATTATTATATTTGTAATAAATTATATAATTTTATATATAAAAAACACAATTACTGTAGCATGTCTCCAATATGTTTGTGTCTTACTTTTTTGAGAAATGTCGTATATGAGTGTGTGTCTCGTGTTGTATATGTGTCTCATGTCCGTGCTTCTTAGCTTAAGAGTGGCTCGAGACTATGAGAATAATGTAATATGAATATATATTGATAAAAACTTATTGATCTATTTGGCACATACTAAATCCAATACTAGTATTGCGATAAGAAACTTTACATATCATGTTCTCGGTGAATGTTTAAAACTATA
>CM042186.1:17441081-17455971 GCA_023539305.1 Ilex asprella
CCCTTTTTACCTTTTATTTTGTTTTTAATATTCATTATCTCTATTTTTTTCTTTGGCATAAGGGAATCCGAACTTGGTTATGGCACTAGCCGGGAATAAAGCGGATTTGTTAGATGCGAGAAAGGTGGCATCAGAGGCAAGTATATTTGTTTTTTGGCTTTGCACCGGTTTCTCTTTGGGTTGCTAATTGTTGACATTTATTTCAATAGTAACAATGTTGATGCTACTGATGATACCGACCGTGACTTTGAAACTTTTTTTCCATTCCACTTCCGTGACCTTGATACACTTGATCTATATGGAGTCTTTCTAGAATTTTGAAGAACTGCAATTCTCCAACTGCCTATGGTTTGGACAATCTAGCAATTTTTAGGGGCTTTAAGATTCTATTGTTTGGTGGAAGAACATGAATGGAATTGTTTACCTCCATAACTATGTGAGTATAGCATCTTAGTTACATTGCTCAGTGTTGACCTGAGGCCTAGGTGAGAGGCAAAGTGAGGCAAACAGTAAAAACCAAACAAATATTTAGTTTAGTTACTAATGAATGTTCAATTCCAACTTGTCAAATACTAAATATTCAATGCAACGAGAGGCATAAACATTAAAGTTGAAACAAACACTAATGATATCTCAAATCTTAAAGGCAACCAAAAGCATAAACATTTAAATTCAAATAAACACCAATAATATCTCAAATCTTAACGGCAACCAAAAGTTTTAACATTTCAAAAAAATAAAATAAAAAATATTATACCCCAAATCTCGATATTTGAAAACAAAAAACTCACATGTCAAACAACTAAACATTTAGTTAATGTTTCCCCAAATCGAGGATTTAGAAATCATTCTCACCACTAAGCAAATCATCTTCTTCATTGTTATTGGAGTCATATTAACAAAGTAAATTAAAAAAATTACAAAAGTGTTCGCCTCATCACTTTTTGATGAAGTGTGAAGTCCTTGCCTTTGGTGCTTAATCGTCGCTTCGAAAAAGCCCGCTTCACCTTGAACACTTGAGGCGACCTGGGCTCACTTGACCTTGCCTTGCTCTTTGGCGCACTTTTGATAGCATTGGCATTGATGATACGGATAGGTAACATAATATCTTTGCTCATTGTCTTTGACGTAAGATTGATATCTTGAAATCTTTCAATGAAAGTTTTCATAGAGACACATGAGCATATATAAACTTCTTCATGCATGGTATTGCAAAGTGATGACAAGGTTTTAGGGCCATTGCTTGTTGGAATGGTAAAAGCCTGGCATTAACATTTGGACGTAGCCTGATGATAAGTATCTCACCATCCACATGAGTGGTCCCACTGGCTGATTTTTAGCTTGTTTGCCTTTCTCAGCCTTTTTTATTGGTGGGTTTTTAGCTTGTTTGCTTTTCTCATCTCTAAGAAGTATGGACACACGCGGGGTATGGATATGATATGATTCGGACATACACATAGATATGAAATTTCTCAAAAAAGTAGGACAGACACGTTGGGGATACGTTGCAAACTATTGTTTAGGAGTAAACATAATTTAAAGAAGTGTCAGACACATCGCAAAATAAGGATTGGACACGTATTCGAAATTAAAATTTTAGCTTTTAATTATGGACACTGATGAAAGTGTATCGGACATGTGTCCGATGAGTGTTGGTGTCCGACATAGATACGTCATCTTCTTGAGAGTGTCCGTGCATTATAGTCTCAATTTTTTTTATTGGTGGTAGGGTTCATAGCCTTATTTACCAATTTTTTTTTATGGGATCTACAACATATATTAGCAAGGTCTTCTTTACTCGGACTTAGATTTTGTAAACCATGCATTTAGTTGACCAAAATGTCCATTTTGGAATAGACATCTTTTGAGCATTTAATACACCAAAATGTCCATGTAGGCCAGGAGTTAACATGGAATGGAAAATTTCTTAACAATCAGAATAGCTTAGAATCACAAGATGAATTCTTTTTTTTTGGTGATTCTTCAATACGTAGTTTACAGATTGATAAATGATACTTGTTTATTGGATTATGTTGATCGAATCAATTATTTTTCCTTTGTAAGGAACAAACTTTTCTTAGAAGAGAGAAGAGAAAAAAAGAAGGGGGGAGGGAGGAGGATACAAAAAAGGGATATAGTGGAGGACACGACCTCTTACCAAAGATCATTGTGACAAAGAAAAAACATACCAAAGTAAGATTTTAAGCTACACAATGATCTCCAGTCATCATAAGATAGAGAGGAGGAGGCCATCAAACTCCTTTGTCCTTGAAACTCCCAAAGTTGTCAAAAAATAAACTCTATCCCATAAGCAATTCACAAAGCTCACTCCCTTCATAGAAAACTCTAGCATTACGTACGTTCTAATCAAAGAAGCTAGAAGTTTGCCAAAGTTCTACAATTCCAAAAAGTTAGTTTTTTAATCTCTTTCATATGTCTTCTTCCAATTAGCAGCTTTGAGTTGTGTGTGATTCACCCAACTCAGAGCTGCTAATTGGAACAACTTCCACCACAACCTGAAAGCCTCCGTACAAAGAAGAAAAATGTGATCCATGCTTTCCTCTCCCTTTGGCAAATAACCCACCATTGCGGTAATATTAGGCCTACTATGAGCAATTGTCCATGCAACACTTGAAAGTTAATAGGCACATATGGCCTTCCAATTCATCAGAAATGGAGGAAAAATTGGAATTGAAGGATTTAACAATCTAGGACTCGACAAAAGATTTGCAAAAGAACAACACAGATGGATAAGCAAACATTTTCTATCAGAAGACATGAGATTTATAGAACAATTATGAAGCAAAGAAATTGAAGAATGAAATTCTTGCGTTTTCCTATCACTAAAATTCCTACTACACTTGGAGAGGAAGGTGACAAAATCATTTGAGCAATTGAGATATCATATGCATAATATGATCAATAAATATAGTGGAAAACCTTAAAAAAGAAGAATCCTCAATCCAAATCACTTAGAGTCTCCATGTTGTCAAACCAACATCTATGCAATGGATGAGCTTGCTTTATTGTTGGAGAATCCTTGATTACATTTGTAATGGGTTAAATTACTTAACCATTATCATGCAAGTGAATCATTGCATGTATGGAGTAATGTGGCGATCATCTTGTGATATTGAGAGACTGATGGGGTGAAATAGTGTAGAACTTGGGTTCTGATTGATTAGAGAACTTATGTTGCTCTAGTGTTGCTGCTGAAGAAGATGGTATCTATTCAGACATAGTCTCATCCTTCTCTATTGAGGAAAGCACCTTTTTTTAAGTCCATTTATTTTTGTTCTTGGAATTTCAAGATGCTGAAAATCTACTGGCTTATTAATTACTGTTTTAGACATTTGTTGATTATACATCTTAATTATGGTGTCATGATGATTAACACAAGTCCTCAAATATGATGATGCAAGTGTGAAATATGGATCTGGTACTTGTTATCATAGGAGGGGGATATGCTCATTATCAGTGACATGTAGCTCTGTTTAGTCATACTTTTCAATTCTAGAACTTTTGTTGCTTACAGTTTGAGTTCCTTCAGGGCAAGTTAGACTAGGATTTAGTTGTATTGGGCAGAATTGTTTCTCAGAAAGATGCATATCTATAAAGTTCTAACAACAGGGCACAAAAATGTTCTTATACTGGGGACTATCACTCGACATGGGATTTTTGGTGGCTCATTTGCTTGCACCATAATTACACAATCCCTTCCTCTCATAGGCTATGTTACTCGGACGCAGGTGTGGGTATTGGGTGCGGGTGTGAATTTAGGTGTCTGACATCTCAAGTCCAAAAATAGTGGATACGAGGATATGAATCCAAATTTGGATACGGGTACGGGGATATGGTCTAATTTTATTAATATTTAAATCATTATATACACAATTTATACACACATAAATATTTAATTCTAGATATTTAACAAATAAAGTATAATTAAGAAAATGAATTGTAGTTATTTAATATATCAATTTAACAAATAATAATAACATAAAAGAATAATTACAAAAAGAAAAAAAATAATGAACATACTTATAACAAGTTAAAATGACTGTGTATTAAATGCAGTGGGTGTATTGAATGGAATAATATGTAATTATTCCTACTCATAACCAAAAATATATATATATATATACAAGGCAGCGCATCTCGTGACCTAGGAAAAAACCCAAAGCCAGAGAACAGAGACGCGATGGGCGATGCAGGTGTCGGAGAGAGAGAGAGAGAGAGAGAGAAAGAGTAGAAGAAGAGCATACCTGGTACCTCCTGGCTCCTGGTCGCAGCGATGAATCCCAACTCTCAAGCCCTAGATCCGTGTATAATATGGTTGAATCTGCTCAAATTTGGACTCAATGAGGTAAGTTACTGAAGTCTTCTCCTTTAATTTTTGGTCTTTGTGTGTCTTCTTCTCTCTGTGTGTTCGATATCGTCTGGTGCCTTTCTATTTCTGTTCTCTCTGTTTTTTTTTTGTTTGGAGACTTGTGTGATCTCAGTCGTGTCTGGAATAGAGTTACTGTAACGGACACAAATCCCGCACCCGCACCCGCACCCGTGTTGGATAATGTCGACATGGGTGTACTCCCACAAAAGAAGCGAGTCCCAGTAACATAACTCAAAGGAGCCCTCCGATTTTGTAGTATTTGTTTCTATCAAATTTGTACTTTTTTTTCAATCACTTTCAAAAGTCTAGGTGAAAAGTTTAAAGAACATATGATTATTATGATCATTTCAAATCAGTTTTGAGATTCTGACTAGGCTTATTAAATGCAGTTACAAGATTAAGTGTTATGTTTGTGTATCTTATTTAATATTTTATTTGTTGGATAATGAGGTATCTATGGAGTGACGAGATATGGTAATTTGAAATAATGATGTTGGTGTGAAAAAGAAATGAAAATTCTGATGTGTCCATTATAACTACAAGAAACTATTATTAAAAGAAGCAATACATAAGAGAAGGAACTAGGTGGACAAGTTGTCCAACCAACACTCGAACAAAAACGAGATGTAGAAGACCATAAGAAAAATTAGGACCAAAGTAGAGGTCACATGAGGCAGGCCACTGTCAAAATGCAAAGGAGAGGATAATCACATAGGCTTCCTTAACCTTACAGTGCTCACACCTATCTTCAAATATTCTTGATTTACTTTCCAACCAATTGACCTAGATAGTCAATAGAATTGCACATCTCCAAAGGTAGATGATCAATACTCTCACAAGTCACAATCACATCGGCCCACACCACTATGGAGAAAGACAAGCATTAGATCATATCATTTGATGCATGTCATTGGTATTATATCATGACTAATTGTCTATGCACAACTTGTACCTTAATAGTCATTTTGACCTTCTAAATCATAAAAAATGGTGGAAAATGTTGTCGTGAGTGATCATCAATCAAAGTTTAAAAGAAAGACTCGAAAGAGAAAATGCCTGAATGATCATCAGCCCAACTTCTTTTATATTCATTTAGCACAAAAAGAAGTGAAACCAAGTCAAAAGTTTCTCTGCTTTTTAGGTTTGTGGAAAACCAAAAACTCGAGAATGGATGAGAGCTAGACTTAATTGTACAAGCCATAGAAGCGTCTTGAGAATGAGAATACAATAAAGACGAGGCAACAAGGATGATAACAACGACATACCTTCATCACATCTAACATTTTTAGAGAATTGAGATCAATGTTACTTGAATCGTGGATCGATTTGGTATGGGGAGCTGATGTGGGTATGTGATACGATACTTTTTCCGATACGCAGTGCAATGAGAGTAGACTTAGTAGTATACTGTTTTGTGTCGTGATTCGTTTTCTAACTATTAAGCAGATCTTTTTCACTATTCTATGTATTATTTTACCTCCATTTACACAAAAATAACTACTGTTGTTTTATATTTCCGGTAAGAGATCCAAAATGAATCATATTTCAAGACAACGTACGGAAAAATGAAGAAATAGTAAAAAATAGTGGTTGCATATTTGTATTACAAAAAAATCCAAGTCACATTGGATCAAAAATATGAGTTTAAATATCACCAAACTAGAGAAATTAAAATTCAGGGTTACAATTTGGGATTAGAGTTATAGCTTGGGACTACATGGGTCATAAGTTGATTTAGGGTTTGAGTTACAATTTGGGGTTGGAACTTTAAGTGATATGGGTCACTAATAGACTCCATCGCAGGTCGCACAATTGAGATAAACCTTGAGAAATAAATTTCGTGTTAATGCTGTGTTTATTTTATCTTGGGCATTCACCAAGTATTAATTTTTGCGATTTTAAATAGGCATGTGCTATCCATATACCTCTTTCTCTCCTTCCCCTAGAAAAATTAAAAGAAACAAATGAGAGAATAATTTCATCTACCTGCTTTATGTTCCTAGTCATGTGTTTACTCATATGATTGCCATTTTTGTTGTAGGAAGCACAAGTATACGCACAAGAGAATGGCCTTTTTTTTATTGAAACCTCTGCAAAAATTGCAACCAATGTCAATGACATTTTCTACGAAATAGGTATGCTTTCAGTTAGCTGAACTTTTCAACTTGTATTGCGTGGTGGCTTCTACACCAGTAACATGTCCTATGGTCAATGATCAAAATTTTGTTTTGGTGCATTGTTTCGGTCACCCAAGAAATCGAAACGTTTCGATCTATTTCGAAAACAGAATGGAAACAAATACAAAATTTGATAATTATTTTTTTCTAAAATATTGGTTGAAATATGCCAAAACATTTTGAAATATCTTGAAACATTTCGAAACAATTGTGTAAATGCGTTGAAACATTACAAAATACCTCGAAGCATTATGAAATTCCTCGAAGTATTTAAAATTTTGATTGAATTGATTCCATCTCAGATTCGTTTCGGTCTCCTTGGAAATGGAAACGTTTTGACCAATTCGACTGTTTCGAAATGATATTTTAATCCTTACTTATGGTGGAACACATCTCAAAGGCTCGTTTACTATTTTTTCCCCGTATTAGTAGTTGTGGTGAATGGATGCCAACCTATCTTTGCATATACATACAAAAACACATGTTTTATTCTTGTATATTGATGCGCCTCATATTATATTTCAAAGCTATCAAAATAGATAGTATGCTCAATGGGAGTGGCCATGTGGAAAAAATCCTAAAGGCAGGATAGACTGCTTAAGACCTTTTTATGGCAATCTTATCTTTCCTTACGATAGAAACAAGTTGACACTTTGCAACGAATCTCTTTACCCAAAAAAATTATCTTCATGAATATGTGTATTTTTTTTTTAACAAACTATTTTTATATTCAAGGCATAGCAAAGACACTGACTTTTGGTCTGATTCTCTCTGTTTCCGTACAGCAAAGAGACTGCCTCGTGTGCAGCCAGTGCCAAATTCATCGGGGATGGTACTTATGGATAGGCCAGCAGAGAGTGCAACTAGTGCTTCTTGTTGCTCTTAAAGCTTTTCGTGCCTGTCAATGCCCAGCTGTACTTACACTAATTACATATTATCCGGTGTTTCTCGAACTTGTGTACCATTAATGCAGACCTGTACAGAAATGTTTGTTTGGATTCTTCGTTTTATCCAGTGAACAATGTTTGTTTGCCTGACATGGTTTTATATTGTTGTTTTAATTCATGGTGTGAATTGACTTTAAGCAATAAAGATAGTTGACGAAAGATTTTATTGTGAAACCTTAAAATACACACTTGATGGGTTTAATTGTTGGACTAAGAATGTTTCTGAGGAAACCTCAAATGTGATTTCATTGCGTCAAGAGAGATGCCAAATAAAATCATTGTTTGAATGTTTCATTGTCTATATCTTGGAATTGGATGCCAACCCAAAGGTGCTTTATGAAAGCCAATCCACAAGTACGATTGTTCGATCAATTGAATGAAAATTGCATTTTGCTTTTTTTTTTTTTTTTGCCTCTTTGACTAGACTACTTTGCTTGTTTAACAGTAGTTTTATTTAACCTTCACGGATCTGTTCACTGCCCAATAAGATCTGGCTCGAAAGCAAGAAGCAACGGTCCACAGCTTAGCTTTTAGGACTTCTATTTTATATGGTAATTTGATTGTTATTTTATGTATTTAAATTGTTACATGCTTAGCATATGACTATTTAGATGATGTGGAATTAGATTAAAAAAGATTGTGACACCTAAGCTAGGGGGAATAAAGGGTTGAGATCCAGGGTTTATTTGATATAAGTAGTTTCATTATTTGCTGCAGGTGGCAGGATTCTTTTGGGAAAAAACCTCATGTGGGCTGCTTTTTTCTTTTCTTCCATTCTCTCTTTTTCTCTTTACGCAACTCTATTTCTTAATTGTTATTTTCTCTTCTGAATTTTGTTTTGCTGATGCTTGATGACTTCCTGTACAGTTTGTTCACCGATTTGTAATGCTTGAAAGGTTGTGTGGTGTCTGGGTGCGATTTGTCCTTGTTTCCCCTTGTTTTTGTTGGCTCTTGTTCCCAAATCCTATTCCTTGAATTTAGTAGTATGTCGTATTATAGAGGGCTGGAAACATTATGAAAAACCTGAATTGAATAACATATCTCAAAATTCAAACAGTTAGATTTCCCAGTCGCCAGTGTGGCCAATTCTTTCATCTGAGGGATAATTTGCATATTTAGTGCTATTATTTGTCTGAATTAGACTTGTGGAACTCATTGTCCTATTTGTTGATTACCTTTGGATATTTTATTTACATTTGTCCACTGTATGTGTTTAACTGCTAATTGTTCTATAGTACATTAACTCTCAAAGGTTTTGTATTTATTTTATTCTTAGGCCTGAATCAAGTGGGGTCATAATTTTGATTGTCTTTTTCTTGTATTTTTATCTTAGGGTTTGTTTGGTGAGGAAGTAAAGAATGAAGGAAAGTGAAAATGATATAAAGTGAAGTGAAAGAAAATAAAATGAAAGAAAATATATTTTTATGCATGTATTTGGTTAGCTTTAAGAATTCTTTTTTATGAAATTACTGGGCATTTTTGTGATTTTCTTCAATAAACTGCATTTTGCTGATGAAAAATGAAAAAAAACAAACTTCTTTTATATATCAAGGGCCTCTTTTTTTGACCTCATGAAAACACGACGAAGGAAAACAAAGAGGTAGTCTGGATGAAAATTGTTTCCAAAAACAAGTATTCTGATTAATTTCCAAAAACAAGTGTAATGGTTTCTGCCGCCACGATTAATTTTATCATCCCTTTACTAACTACAAACATGAGCTCGTTAAGATTAAGGGAATTTACTGTACGCAATAGAGTATTAGATTAACAAGTGTACTGACGTGTAGAATTACTATAATGCCCATCTTTTTTTTTTTTTTTGCTTGTCCCTCATCCTTCTTGTGCTGTTTTTTTTAGAAGACCAAAAGAGATAAATTATAGGCAAAAAAATACAGTTATAGGAAGTTCTGGGTGGTGATTAAAGAAACTAGGGTATTATAGATATCAATTGAATGGCTATAATCTATCATGTCACTAAATTAGGTACACAAAATATTTTTCATTTTAAAGAACACCAAACACTCCATCTCCTTTTATAATAGCAATATCTAAATTGACTGGGCATTCCTATAACAAATAATTAACTACTATAAAATTTGAACGTCAGCAAAGGGGTGAAGAAAAAAAATAAAAATTGCACAATAGAATCTTCGGAAAGGGTCAATAAGAAATTAATTTTTTTTCTTTATAAAAAATGAATGATTGAGAGAACTAAAAATGACCAACAAGATTAAACTCAATTCGTTATCTCTTATGTTGTTTTTAGCAAATAGGTAAAATGAAAGAGGTAGTCTTGCGCACTATCTATAATAATAAAATAAAGTTTTCTGTTTGAGCTACTTGAGTTTCTTAGTTAGAAAAGCACTGTTTAGATTATTTAGACTTATTGATTTAAATTATTATCTAACCTTTTAACCACGATAATTCATTTAAATTTTAACTCTTAACTTTGTAACTGTAATAACTCTCTTAAAGTTTAACTTTTAACTATAGTAACTCACTAAATTTTTTACTTTTTTAGCCACAATAACTGATTCCATATAGTAAAAAAAAATGTGCTTTGTACCCAAGTTGCTTAAGTTCCTCAATTAAAAAAGTACAATAACAGTTCAGATCGTTTAGATCTAACAATTTATATTATAATTTAATATTTTAACCTTTTAGCTATGGTAATTTACTTAAATTTTAATTTTTTTATTACGATAACCCACTTTAATTTTAACTTTTAACCTTTTAATCATAATAACTCACTTAAATTTTAATTTTTTAACCACAATAACTAAACACATATTAAAAAAACAAGCTTTACACGGGGCACAACTACTATGATTATAAAGCTTTTCAGTGGGTCTGGATACAAACAACAGGGGCATTAGGTAGAGAAGAGCAAATTCTTTTAGAATGAGATCGCGTATTTCATATAAATATAGATGATATTAATTTATTAGTATTTTCAAAATAAATAAAATAATTAAAGAAATTTTGAATCGTTGTTAAAAGAATAATCACGCAAGTTTAAGTTACGGCCGTATTGACTTTCAAATCAAATTTATTTTTTGACCTATTTAAAGTTGATAAGGGTAACTAATAAAATTTATTAATTTTTTTAGGTCAAAATAACATTATCATTGAATTTGGGAGATCTGAAAATTTTGGAATAGACGTTTAGGTTATGTAGTGATTTGGAAGGTAAAATAGTAACTTTATTGTTTCGGGTGTAAATTGATTTTGATTTTGAGATAAATCATAAAATTAAATATTTTTAGGTTAAAATAACATTAAAAAATGAATCCGGAACGTCAAAAAACTTTGGAGTAGTCATAGGGATTAAATTGAAGATGTTTAATGGTAAAACTATAATTTTAGGGAAAAATATATTTTTTACCTCCATGAACAGTAAATTTTGGGATTTGATGAGTTTAAAACTCCATTTTCAGCCACATTTATCTCATTATTTCATTCTATTTTCACTCAATACCTCTTAGAACCATAGCATAAGATAAAGGGAAGAAAGAAGAGGGAGGAAGAAGGTCTCTAAAATTTGGACTTTGCTTGAGAATCCTAGGAACTGAGCTTGAAATTATGGATTCTTAGTTGAGTTTTCCCCTCTCTTCTATTTATATTATGCATCTCATTTATTTTTTTAGCTAAAGTTTACTATGTATTTTATGGCAAAATATTTGTTATAAATCTTGATATAGTGTTAAGTATGTCATGAATTGTGAACCAACATGAATAAAAATGATTTTAGTGTTGTGGGTTTGAAACTCTAGTTTGATTTTAGTTATGAAGATTTTGATTAAACCAATGATTTGGGGGGTTTTGGAGTATGCTATGATCTTGTACATCATATATATAACTTCTTCTCTTGGAAATGATTGTGTTGTTTTGAAAATGCAAAATTTGAGATTTTGAGCCTACTACATGTTTGATAAAATGTCAAGATTATGACGTGTTTTCAAAAGTGTTTATGAATATAGAAAATAATGGTTTTTGTAAAGTGTATGCTCGATACTAATAGGTAGAGGATTAGTAGACGGTTGGACCATATTGAGTGGTTGCTAAGGCGGCTACTAGTCATAAAGGGAATTTGTTATGGTAGTGTTTTTTGGTGATGACTTATGTAGTGTCACAAGTTGTGCTCTACATGTTCCCCTTGAAAAGTAAGAAGGATGATGAGATTCAAAGGTTCAAGACCCAAAAGGTTTCTCGGGATGGTTCATGCATGAACCGGTGTGATTTACTATATTGTCCATATGTAAGGTATACATGGTATCTGCTATAATGGTTTGACTTTAAATGTATAAATAGGGCTGTTAATCAAGCCAAATTTGAACACTATTTTAAGCTCGTTTATAAGTAAATAGTTAAACGAGTCTGCTCGTTTATGTGTAAATTAGGCTCGACAAAGGCTCGATTAACACCCCTATGTATAGACCTTTAATTTATACCTTATATATTTCTAATGGTGATATATTAGGATATTTTTATAAATGCTCTACTTATTATCTTGTACCTATACTTAATTATACAAAGCTTTTAGTGCTTATTCACATGGTTTGTGGAATGTTGGTATTTAAAATTTTGTAAATGCTTGAGAAAATGATTATCCTACTGAACTGTAGTTGTTCACCCGTTACTAGTACTTTCAGAGATTAGCATGCATCTAGGGACGTAGGTGATGGAATGCTTGTGGAAGCTTTGGACTAGGAAGAATCTCTTTTGAAATCTTTTTGTACTTACCTTTAGAACTTATGTAGAAATGTTAGCACACAAACATTATGTTTGAAAAGTTTGTCTTGAAATATTTGTGGTGTACACTTAATCATCCCATAGAGAGATTATTATTTTTGGGTATTATAATGTAAAGTTATGACTTTGTGTTTTAAATTTTGATATATATTTGTATTGAATGTATTTGAATTTCGGAGGACTTCGTGGACATTTAATTGTCACTCTAGTTTTAGTTTGATTAAATTTTTGATGAAAACATGTTGTGAATGTTTAGTTAATTTAAATTATATTATGCTCTCACAAGGATGTTCTTATTAACTGGTTAGAGACTCAAATTTCAAATGAAAATCTATCGAAATCTTTGAAAAAAATAAGTTTGATAAAACCAAATGTTTCATCTCATTCAATTGTTATTACAAACCCACAAGAGATTTTTAGGTAAATACTATTTTTTATTAAATCACATTTTAACAAAAAATTGGAGGGTGACAAATTCAGAACTTGCAATTGCAATTGATGATATGAGCAGCGAACAACTACGTCGACTATAAAATTATGTGATGTAGATAATACACACGAGTCAAGACTCTAGAAAAGACTACGCTGTGGTCAAGCCCATGATAAAAAAAATGAAGAAAAAATTATCACCACAAAACCTCGCCCAACTAATGAAAATGAGTAATGTTATTTGATCTTAAAAATTTGATCTTATTTATTAACTTGATTTATTGTTGACAGTGTAATTTTAGGTGGATGAGCAAAGTCAACGAATGAAATATTAAGGTGAGATTAGAGCTACATGGCTCGTGGAAAGGTTTATGAGGGTGAGGGCTGGTTTGTATATGGAGGCAGCGAAACAGTAGAGATATAGTGGTTCACAAGCTATAGAACTTGGTTAGTCTACTCTTTAATGGAGGCTCTTGCTCTCTTCTCTTTATTGATAACTTGAGTGATTTACAAAATGGTGTTCATGCCTCTAGGGTTTTCTTGTGTCTCAATGGAGGCACTGTTCAGGATATATATACTGATTCCTAGTTCTAAGGGATCTGCAACGAGATCATTGCCTTGCATCCGTGGAATTTTTCTTGATTTTCGTGAGAAGATCTTGGTTGGTTGAGAGTTTTATACCTTGACTCTAGCTTTCCGTTCACAGTTCCTTTATTTTGGGGATGCTTGTTGTCTATCCAGCTGTCCTTATGTCATTCCAGTTGGTTTATATTTTGAGTGAGGCTGAGGTCTGGTCCTCCAGGCTCTTCATCTTTTCTATCTGACCTCCCGACCTGTTCTATAGATTTGAGCTCACTCTTGGGATTATTTTTTGGTATCATCAGTTGCCCCCTAGCCCTTGGCCTAAGCTGGCTTTGGTAAGGGCTGAGCTAACTCCATCCGAGGTAGAGCACGTGGCTGTTCTTGGCTTGCACGTGTATCACGCCTTCTGACGGTTCCTGGTAATCATTATTTTCTCGATTCCCGCACACGTTTCAACTCCTGTCCCTTAAGTTTTAAATGCTCGAACGACTATCAGAACCGTCTTCTTTCTGTTCAACTTTTTCCTTTCTTCTGTGATTTCCCCTCTTTGTGATTTCAAATTTCCTTGCGACGGTGTAGTCTTCTGATTCTCCTCCTGAAGTTATATCTTCCGTGTTAGGTCTGAGAGTTCACAGTGCTTTCTTCCTTCGACTTGGCTCTGGGCTTTTGTTCGCTGCTTTCTCTTAGCTAGGTACGCCTTCTTGCTCATTTTCGTCTTTTCTCGTTCTGGATCCCTCAAATTCGAGGTGGTTGCTGTGTTTCTGAGCTTATCGGGTCTTTTACTTCTGGAACCGTGGCCTCTGTCTATCTCCCTTCCCCATTTCGTGGACTAAGGTTTCATTGTTAGAGTCCTTAGTGTTGGTAGTTACTGTGCTAATCCTACGGTTATTAGGGAGTGTCTGACCAGCGTCCCTCTTCCCTATCGCCTCTGCAATCTCCCTTTTTCTTGTCCCCTCATGTCTACCTCTTCCAGAGCTGTTGGATCCTCTGTCCCTCCTCTAGATGGTAGGTCTTCCGAGGAGGATGTCGAATTAGGGGAAGTGGGTGAGGAGATTGACAACTTCCCCGGTGTTGATGCCCTTAATCCTGAAGTTGAAGTCGGAGAGCTCCCCTTATCATCTGCCTCTATGCCCCCTAAGCCTAGCAAAGGCAAGGGAAAGGTCAGTGGAGCTGGACTCTCTGGTGGTTCATCGTATCTAGGAGCTGCTCTAAAGCAAGCTGAACTCGTAGGATCCAGTAAGGTCGACCCCTCACTCCTTAGGATTTTTAGTGCCTGTTACAGTTTTCCTCCTGGTGTCCAGCCCTCGCGCCCTGATAGTTTTACTCCTTACGTCGCTGAAGTTCACAAAAAGTTCTGCTTCTTTGAGGCTGCCTTTGAAAATGGCTTTTGTTTTCCTCTACATCCTTTTCTGAAAGTTGTTCTATAGTACTTTAATGTATGCCCCTCCCAGATTTCTCCTAACTTCTAGGGCGTCTTGGTGGGCCTTTTGGTTCTCTTTAAGGACTTAAAGCTCGGGGTTCCTTCTCCCTCCTTGTTCATGGACTTTTTCAAAGTCAAGTTGACCTCATCAGAGGGCTTCTTGTATGCTTTCAAGCGAGCCAACGCCAAGTAG
>CM042186.1:17463424-17479211 GCA_023539305.1 Ilex asprella
TGTCGAGGCGCGAAGTCCTGGATACAGTTCCGACCTCTAGAGCTTCTCCTGACCTTATTCTTCTGAGGTGGGCTTTCTTTGTAGTGCTAGATTCTCTTCATCCTACAAACCCTCCTGATATGACCCTGATCTCCCCCAAAGGATGCTGGTGTTGTGCTGGGGCTTGCTGCTGAGGTGGCAGAGGTGGGAAAGCTCGGTCTTGGTTGTCACGGGCTACAAAGCGATGCAGCTGCCCTCGCTGGATTAAGAACTCGATTTCCTTTTTTAGCTGAATGCAGTCATCAGTGTGATGACCATGATCCTGGTGGTAATCATTGTATTTCGTGGGATCTCTCTTTGTTGGATATGCCTTCATCCTAGGTGGCCACTTTAAGAACTTCTCGTGCTGCACCTCGTAGAGGATCTGCGATATGGCTGCGGTGAGGGGTGGGAGCTCTTGAGGTGCGTACCTAGGCTGTAACCCAGGACGTAGAGGTCCTAGGGGATCTCTAACGTCCCTCCTCCTTTTGGGGGAGGGGTTTCAGTCTCTCCTTGGAGACCTTTCCCGTCCTCTTTCCTTCTCCCTTTTGGGATTTCGGTCCTTCTTCTTTTCTTCTCATCTTTTATCTCTCTGGGTGGGGGAACTCTTCGCCTTAGAGAGGAGGGATTCCTCGCCATTTATGTATTTCTCTACTTTAGCAAACACCTCCGCCATGCTGGCTTAGGGGTTCTTGGAGATGAAAAACATCAAATCTTTGGACTGCACTCCCAGCCCAGCTATAAAAGCAGTGATGGCAAATTTTTCGTCTAGGACGTCCACCTTCAATAATTCCGAGTTGAACCTCTGGACATAGGACCTCAGGTTTTCTTCGGGTCCTTGTTTCACACTCAGAAGGTGGTAGCTTGGCTTCCTGTAGGTCCGGGCCCCTATAAAGTGGGACACAAAGGCCACTGAGAGTTCTTTAAAGGATGAGATGGAGGCTAGTGGGAGTCTATTAAACCACGTGAGAGCAGAACTCTTTAGCGTGATTGCAAAGGCTCTACAGCACACAGGGTCTTGATATCCATGAAACTCCATCTGATTCTTGTAGGTATTAAGATAATCTATGGGGTCTTTTGTTCCGTTGAAGGGGTCTATTTGTGGCATTCTGAATTTTAGGGTAGAAGAAAGTGCAATACCCCGGTAGTGAATGGAGATTCTGTCTGTTGAACCAGGGCGTCCATAGTAACTGGTGCCTTGTTTCTAACCGCCTCCTTCATGTGGCTGAGCTTCTGCTTGATATCCTCGAAGCGCTGTTCCCAGTACCGTTCTCTTCTGTCCTGCTGGTAAGGAATGAAATCATTCCTTTCCCCTCCATCGTTCTGGCTCTGTACTTATTCCCTGTGGCCATTTCTGGGGGTATTTGTGGGTCTCTCCCCATGGTCTGGCCATTTTCTCCTCTTTCGTTGGCCTCTCAGAGGGGGTCGAGATGGCCTTGTTCCCTACGAGGAAGATTATTCGGGCCTTCTTGAGCCGGTCGTGCCTCCTGCGGGTATTTCAAGAGTTTCAACAGCTCCTCGTTTTGTTGCAACAGGCGCTGATTGACAAGGTAGAGGGCCTCTAGCTCATTATTCGTTAGGGGATCCCCTGTTAAGGGGTTAGTTCCTGGATTGTCCTCAGCTTGTCTGCCATTGATGGCCTCCTGGTGGTCTTGCAAGCGTGGCGCATTGGTTTGACTTAGGCTCATGTTGCGGGTTGAGACCATCAGTTACTGAAGGATCAACGTATTTGTAAAATGAGAACAATCGTTCCCATAGACGGCGTCAAACTGATGGTGTAAATTCACGTGGCTGAGCAGAAGATGTGGATTTTGCGTGAAGACTTGTCTCTAAGCTACAAGGCTCGTGTAGATAGTGATATAATTCTTGAGGGATTAGAATTAGGAGTTTCAAATAGAAGAAGTATAGTGGTTCACCGGCCAGGGAGCTCGGCTAATCCACTCTTTAATGGAGGCTCTTGCTCTCGTGTTTCATATATTTTTTAAAATGCTTTACAAGATGCTCTTTTGTACCAAAAACAGGGTTTTTGTTTTTCTCCCCCTTTTGATGGAGGCCTTGTGTCATATTTATAATGCAATTCCTATCTCTAGGGGATTCTCAGCGAGATCTTTGCCCTTCATTGATGAGATTCTCCTTGATTTTTTGGTAGAAGATTTCGGCTGGTTGAGAATTTTAAGCATTGATTCTAGCTTTTCTCCTTCATTGCTTTTGTTTTGGGGATGCACATGGTATATCCTGCTGTTTCCGTATTATCTTGGCATTATTCAACTTGCACGGAGCTGAGATCTGGTTCACTGAGCTCTGTCACCTGAGATCGGATCCACCGACCTGATCAAGGGGTCAGAGCTGATTCTCGGATTTATTTTTGGTATCATCAGATATAAATTAGATTAGTAGTAAGCATAAGTATAGATATAGATAATTTACCAAGTGTCTATACTTGTAACTGATTTGTAAGCATACAATTAAAAGAAAGAGGAAGAGGAAGAGAAAACAATTTCATTAATGAAATAGCATTATAATGTCTATAGAGTTTCTACTGTTGTAGATTGGAAGTTATCGATCATGAGGAAGGCTAGAAATGGATAAAGTGTAAAAGACGTCTACAGGGACAAAAATATCTTTATTAGGTGTTGGCATAAATAAAATAATATTAATATTGCTATTATAATAATGTAAGGATACTAATGGCATTAGTTATTCTATTAAGGTTGTTATTGTCTAACAAAAGTTTTTTACTGGACATTTTAGTAGTATATATTTATATTAGGATAGATTTCATTTGGACCCCCTAAGATTTTTCACTAAAACACATAAACCCCCTCAGGTATGATAATTTACATTGACACCCCCTATCTAGAACATTTTGTAAATGGAAGTAACACTGTTTATAAAAAGACCAATTAACCCTTACTCGTAACTCAGATAAAATCAACCCCGAACAACTTAATCCAACAAATGAATAGCTCCAAACTATATGCCAAATAGCCCTGAACTCATAAATAAGCCCTACCTTCTCTTTCCTTCATACAGTCGACCACCATGACCACCCCTCTTTGAGTTCTCTCTTTCTCTAGCGCGCGCACACACACACACACACTAAACCCCCAAAATAAAAGTCGCAAAACGTCCAAACCACCGATGACCTCTTTCCTTTGGCTACCCACCCACCACACCTCACCTCTTCTTCTTCCTCCTCTATTTATACATCCAACCCAGAAAACTATTATTCTCACTTACCATCCACACTTCTTATTTCAGTGCATTTCATTTTCACAAGAAAAACTGTTGCTATGGGCACTGACTTATTGGTTTGAAAGAAGCAAAAAAATTCTGGTTGTGGTGTTAGGTTAGCAGAGTTACAATAAGAGGGTTTAGCAGCAAGGTGGGGAAGAGACTGTGGTGAGTGGAATTTTGTAGTGGGGAAGGGTTGTATAAGTTTAAGGTGGATGAGTGGGTAGGCAGTTGTTTGTGGGGGTGAGTGATGGTTGTTGTGCTGCTTGGGTTATGATATTTGGGGTTTATGGCAGTTGGTGTAATTTTACAATAGGTGAGAGTTAATGTTTTGGCGGGTTTCAGGGATGGTGGAAGGGTTTGCATTTAGGTTGGGTAGGTGGTTTGTAGAGGTGTTTGTAGGGATGGGTGATGGTTGTGGTAGGGATTGTTTGTGGGGGTGTTTGCAAGTTGCGATTACGGTTACGGTTGTAGTTACAGTTGTGGTAGCGGTTGTAGTTGCTGACGAGCCCAAATTTAGCTGGACCGAGCCCAATCAAGATAAACCGAGAAAGCCCAAGGGAAAGTCTAATCAAAGTCCACCAATTGGAGAAAGTCCAAATCCAGACTGGTCCGACCCATGGATAAGGAAGGCATCAAGGGAAGACATCAAGAGGAGGACACCAAGCCATCCCAGGACCCCCTTGGGCGCCGCCCAGGCTGGCACCCTTGGGCGCTGGCCTGGGCTGGCCCCTCCGGGCGTCTCCTCCTCCTTCTTACTTAGGCCTCTTGACTCTAATTTGAGTCCAAGCCCACTCCGATGCAAGTCCGAGCCCCATACGACGATCGAATCTGAGGCCAAACGAGGAGTCATCCTCCGAAAGAATAGGAGCACGAGGGAGAGAAAAACGGGATACGGAGATCTCCTACCCAAATCATACTTACCAAAATAGCAAAGCTCCTCTCATTCACTGCACCGCCTCACCGCCTTAACCCTAGCCTATATAATGTAAGCCCCTCTCCACACGGAGAGGCAGGACATTGATCCCATACACACACCTATCTCTCCCTCTCCCTCTCACTCTCTCTGTACTGTACACTCTCCGGAGTACTTTGATACATTAATAAAGATCGTCGGCCACCGCTGCCATTGAAAAAAGTGAACGTAGGCCACGGTCGAACCACTATAAGTCCTGTGTTTTCCATTTATTTACTGTTTTTCATACTTGATTGCCATTGATTGCTCATCACTACTCATTAATCACACTCGTGACTGTTGATCTCGCACAAAGATCGATTTATGCATCGTCAGTTTGGCGCCGTCTGTGGGAAACGACTACTTTTCCATTCTCTTTCACTCCATGGCGATCACTACCAGATCAATGTCTCAACGGCCGGGAGACAACAACCCAACTTGCAGGGAGGAGGCTCCACATCCCCTTTCACCGTCGGAACTGTTTGTCACGGCGACCCCCGTCGTTGGACAATAACTCTTATATAGACCATGCAGTCACTAGTAAAGCAGAACCAACAACTTATTCAACTGATGCTCACCCAAGGAGGGGTCACCCCTCAACAAGTCGCCCCTATGAGAGGAACCCCACTCCCTCCAACAAGAGAGGAGCCACAACCTATTCTTTCTGGGCATTAGGCAGCCCCAACCATGGGGGTCCTCACCGGAATGCCCCAACACCATACCAAGGAGCATCTCGTCCGACATTCCCTCCTCAATGCCCAAGAAGCTCACATGCTCACCCTTCGCATGTGCCTCCGCAGGAGGACGATGGAGAGAGTCCATATGGTGACTATGAAAATCAGAACCACCACCCAACTCAGGATGTCCCCAACCAATGGAATGAGAAAATCAGAGAGGTACAAAACTAACTCGGTGATGCCCTCAACGCCATCAAGGCACAGGCACCTGCGACTGTGGACTACCTACTTACGACCTAACAACAACAAGGTAAACAAAGGCGCCTACACGAGGGGTCTCGCCCTCTCCACCTTCGGCTTCGGTCTCACCCTCTCCACCTTTGGTATCTCCTTGATGGCCTCGCCCTCTCCACCTTCGGCGTCCTCATGATGGCTTCGTCCTCTCTACCTTGGGCACCGGTCTCGCTCTTTCCACCTTGGCCACTGGTCTCGCCCTCTCTACCTCGGACGCCCCTGCGATGTCGCCTAGGCAAGGGGTCTCGCCCTCTCCACCTTGGGCGCCAGCCTCACCCTCTCCACCTTGGGCATCGGCCTCGCCCTCTGCACCTTCGGCATCGGCCTCGCCCTTTCCACCGTCGGCGTCGGCCTCGCCCTCTCCACCGTCGGCGCTGGCCTCGCCCTCTACACCTTCGGCGCCGGCCTCGCCCTCTTCACCTTCGGCCCTTCCATGGTGGTCTCGCCTTCTCTACCTCGGACGACCCCACAATGTCGCCTAAACAAGGGGTCTCGCCCTCTCCACCTTGGGCGCCGGCCTCGCCCTCTGCACCTTCGGTGCTGGCCTCGCCCTCTCCACCTTCGGCGCCCCTATGATGGTCTAGCCCTCTCCACCTTCGATGCTCCTCTTGATGCAGCCTTGGCAAGGGGTCTCACCCCTCACATCAGGCGTCCTAGACGATGGGTCTCACCCCCTCTCACCAGTTGTGTAATAGCAGACGCGCAGCCTCAGACACTGAACCACAAGCGCCCATCACCAGGTGCCTAAACACCCATCATCAGGTGCCCAAACACCCATCATCAGACGCTTAGCCTTAGGCGCCCGGCTCCTCAGCACCCTCCTCCATCTCTGTGGAGTCCATCACCAGGCGGTCAGCTCCTCAGCGCCCTCCTCTTTCTCAATGGAGCCTAGGCACTAGGCGTCCAGCTCCATCTCGGAGCCCTCCTCGTCTCCATCTTAATGGAATGAGATAGCCCTCCCCATCTCCATATCATTGGAATGAGTTAATAGAAAGAGTCTCAAGCATCCAGCTCGTCAGCGCCCTTATCATCTCCATTTCTATGGAATTAGTCTCAGGTGTCTAGCTCCTCAGAGCTCTCCTCATCTCTATCTCAATGGGATGAGAGAGCCTTCCTCATCTCCATCTCAAAGGAATAAGTCTCTGCCACGAAAGCCTACTTCTGAGCTATACGTAGCTCTACCAACTGCTTGTGGCATCCTCTCGTACCTACCGCCCGAGCCCTACTGCTCCGCGATATCCTCTCATGCCTGCCGCCCGAGCCCTACTTACTCCGCAACATCCTCTCGTGCCTGTCGCCCGAGCCCTATTTGCTTTTCAGCAGACTCATGTGCCCGCCTTTCCGTTGCCTGATCGACTGCCTCCCTAAACAAGCAGGGCAAAGTAGCAGTCACCAACAAGCATTCAAATCCAAAGAATGTAAAGAAATAAAGCCAAGTACAAAGCCAAAAAGGAGTGCGGGACATACCTTGTAAGCCTCTGCTATGACAGCCATCTCCCGAGACTATACGTAGCTTGACCTATGACTCTGTTCTAGCACAGACAATCACCATATCCAGATTTGCACTCTCTCATGAGTTGCTGAGAAGCTCGGCCTTACCTGCTCCGAAGCAGCCTTATCTCCAGCTTTGCACTCTCTCATGAGTCACCGAAAAGCTCGACCTTAACTGCTCCGAAGTAGCCTTATCTTCAGCTTTGTACTCTCTCATGAGTCGCCAAAAATCTCAGCCTTACCTGTTCCTAAGCAGCCTTATCTCCAGCTTTGCACTCTCTCATGAGTCCCCGAGAAGCTCGGCCTTACCTGCTCCTAAGCAGCCTTTATCTCCAGCTTTGCACTCTTTTGTGAGTCGCTAAGAAGCTCGACTCTATCTCTGCTGTCAAGCAGCATCAATCTCCAGCTTAGTGCCTCCTTCACGAGTCACCAAAAGCCCGGCCTCAAAGAAGGGTAGCTCACTCATGATCAATCCTCAGACTCTGTCTTTGCTCTCGCACAAATAACCTACCTCTCAATCCAAGTAATCATGTTAAATAATTTAATGTTTTGAATAACATTGTCTTTGCCATCTCTAGGCAGGCTCTTGAAACGCCTTGACCGAAGCCAAGTCAAAGCATGCCCACCGAGCCATATAGAGGTACGGTCTCCGTAGAAGACTGCACAGAAGTCTCAACTCCTATAGCATACAAATGCTAGCTCTAGTATATACAGAAGTTCTAGTTTGGAAAAGAGTGGGGGCACCACCGGGTCCCATCTGCAGGAAAACAACCCGACAATCGGACCCTAACCGAGAAGCATTGGGGGCATCAAGCCTCACCCTCTTGAGAAGAGGGGAAGACTCCGCTCTAAAAGAAAAAAGAGTCTCTACCATCATTCTATCAACAGGAGCCTCTGAAATCAAAGACAAGGTCAAGAACCAGCATAGCAGAAGGATATCACAATCTCTTTCTCTGGCAAAAACCCAGAATGCCAATTCGTCTCCCATGAATGCCTGACAACTGCTTGCTAGAGCACAGTTCTCCAACCCCTACGCAAAGTTATAATCGTTCGAAGATTTTCCAGTTGTTCTGATACTCCAACAGCCCCTCTCGCCCATGGGCGTCGCCCACTTGCACCAGTCGACCTCGCCCAGACAGCACGTTTCGCAGAGCTTGGCGCCCACGCCCAGCGGCCTGGCGCCCGTGCCTAGCGCCTGCGCCAACGTCCACGCTAGTTGCCCCTCTCACCACGTGGGCGCCTGCCTCATGGCCGTGGGCGCTAGCCTCAGCCACAAGGGCGCCTACACCATTGCCTCGGGCCCCCAGGAAGCCTCGCCTACTGTTACACTTATCAGTGAGATCGACAAGTCCCCGAAGACCGAAGGAACACCGCAAGGGAGCAAGATGACTCCTACTCGAAAGGTTATACATGCCCGCAACCCCTTCCTCTCGTAAGAATTAGAGGCTTGGGGCATGGGGGGCAAATGACGAGCCCGAATTTAGCTGGGCTGAGCCTAATCAAGATAAACCGAGAAAGCCCAAGGGAAAGTCTAATCAAAGTCCACCAATTGGAGAAAGTCCAAATCCAGACTGGTCCGACCTATGGATAAGAAAGGCATCAAGGGAAGACATCAAGAGGAGGACACCAAGCCAGCCCACGACCCCCTTGGGGCGCAGCCTGGGTTGGTCCCCTTGGGCGCTGGCCTAGGCTGGCCCCTCTGGGCGTCTCCTCCTCCTTCTTGCTTCGGCCTCTTGACTCTAATTTGAGTCCAAGCCCACTCTGATGCAAGTCCGAGTCCCATACGACGATCGAATCTGAGGCCAAATGAGAAGTCCTCCTCCGAAAGAATAGGAGCACGAGGGAGAGAAAAACGGGATACGAAGATCTCCTAGCTAAATCATATTTACCAAAATAGCAAAGCTCCTCTCATTCACGACACCGCCTTAACCCTAACCTATATAATGTAAGCTCCTCTCCACACGGAGAGGTAGAACATTGATCCCATACACACACCTATCTCTCTCTCTCTCCCTCTCCCTCTCTCTGCACTGTACACTTTTCGGAGTACTTTGATATATTGATAAAGATTGCCGGCCACCGCTGCCATTGAAGAAAGTGGACGTAGGCCACGGCCGAACCACTATAAGTCTTGTATTTTCCATTTATTTACTGTTTTTCATATTTGATTGCCATTGATTGCTCATCACTACTCATTAATCACACTCGTGACTGTTGATCTCGCTCAAAGACCGATTTGTGCATCATCAATTGCAGTAGAGATTGCAATGGTGGTGTGGTTTGATAGGGTAAAGGGAAAAGAAATGGGGGTCAGGTAAAAGGAATCGGGAAAATCATGGCTGGATGGGTTTTGATGAAAATTTTAAAAGTGTTTGGGTAAAATTGCATTTATTTTTATGATGTGGGTAAAATGGAAATAAAATTTCTAAAATATGCTGACATCATCATAAATTGATGGCTCCTCAAACGGAATTTAATGTCAGGGGTCAAGATGTTACAACAAGCTAAACCTTAAGGGGTGTTATTGTTATTTTTCATACTTGAGGGGGTCTATCTAATTACATGAAAATTTTCAGGGGATCCAAGTATAATTTGCTCTTTATATTAATAGCCATGTCAGCACGGAACTTTTGTTAAACACGTTCTTGCCCCCTAGCTACACACGCTTCATTCCATCTGATGGCCAAAAACACACCTCCTTGAGCGTTAGGAACACCTGCCACATATACCGTACCATGGCCTTGTACCGTTGTACCAGCTACTTGTAAATATAAAAATTCCAGAAAGTGATCCCCATTTATAAGCGTTTACTTCTCTTTTTTATGTCACTTTAGTTTAATCCAGCCACATGATGTCACAAAATTCTATTTATAGAAGCACCAGAACTTGCTGAGCACAACCAAGAAAATCTCTCAAGAACCGAAGTGAGAAAGTCAATGGCCACTAAACTCCTTAAGCTTATCACCATCTTCTTCATCTTCATTGCCATCTTCACTACCCAAGTCTTATCGGTAGTATCAGAAGAATGTAAAACAGAAGCCACGAACAGCTGCAATAACAAGTCCAAAGCATTGCCACTCAAGATCATCGCCATTGTTTCTATACTAGTCACCAGCATGATAGGCGTGTGCTTACCTCTTTCTACACGCTCGATCCCTGCTCTAAGCCCCGATCGAAACATTTTCGTGATCGTTAAGGCCTTTGCAGCTGGGATCATACTAGCTACCGGATTCATGCACGTGTTGCCAGATTCATTTGACATGTTATCGTCTCATTGTTTGCCGGAAAATCCTTGGCATAAGTTCCCTTTTACGGGTTTTGTGGCGATGTTGTCGGCGATTGGGACTTTAATGGTGGATTCCATTGCCACTGCGGTGTATGGGAAGAAACAAAAGGGTGGGATTATACCGTGGAGTGAGGCTGGTGTGGGAGACCAAGAGATGGCGGCAACGAATGCGGGGCATCTCCATGGACACCATCACGGCCATCATATGGTGGCCAAGGGGGGAAGTGAAGACTCACAACTACTTCGTTGCCGAGTGGTTGCCATGGTCAGTTTTTGTTTCTTTTTTTTTTTTTTCATTAATAAGATAAGATCAATTATAAAATATGTAGGGTGTGATTCCAAATAAACCCCAATTTGTTATAATAGTACCATGCACATTAATTCGTAACATCATCCTAATTTATACTAAATTTTGCTATGGTAGTAAAAGATAATTCAATGGTACCTTTGTGCTACGGTACTAAAAAATAATTCAATGGTATCTTTTACTCCCAAGGCGGCAAGGCTACATGGTCATTGTATTCACCATTTGTATGGGTTGTTTGAAAGGTCAACTTCACAAACTAGTGCAATATTTTGTACTGGTTTTTCAAAGAAACGTTTTTAAGTAAAAAATGATTTTGTTGAACAATACAAATCTTATATGTGTGCTGATTTACATGTGAACAACGCATCATAGAGTATAAACAAATACATATGTGTGCTGATTTACATGTAATTGGAACAATCCTATATACTTATAAAGAAAAATAAATGCAAAAGAAACACTATCAAACCGTTTTGAATTTGCTAAGTCACGGGGAAGTTGAAGAACTTGTCTAATTTAAACAAATTCCCTTTTGAAATTTGAAAATCTATCTCATGCTCCACAGTAAAACTATCTGCAGGTATTAGAATTGGGAATTATTGTCCATTCGGTTGTCATAGGGCTTTCTCTAGGAGCCTCAAACAACACTTGCTCTATAAAAGGGCTAGTGGCTGCCCTTTGCTTCCATCAAATGTTTGAAGGAATGGGACTCGGTGGTTGCATCCTCCAGGTAACACAATACTTCACGTCCTCCAATTAACTTTGGCAAATTTTGTAACTTATACGTTCCAATTATGGGTCAAATGTGAATTTAGAATCAAAAGTTTCAATTTGAATAATCAACTAGTCAAAATTTTAGTTTAGTTTCAATTCATAGCTTTTTTTTCCCATACTTCTAAGTAAATTGGATAATATAGCACTAAACCAAAGTACTATTATACAATGGTATCTTTTTTGAAATTTTTTTTTATCACATGTCGTCTAATAGAACATTTTTGTTTCTGATGAAGTTTTGTTAGTCTTGAATATATTAGATCCATTCGTATTTTTTCGAAGCTGATATCCTTAGAAATTACTGGGTTTGAGAATAAAGTTTAGGTGGGGACTGATTTTGGTGAAAAGCTCGATATCCTTCAATTGAACAATCATTACTTGTTTCTTTGTTCCTGATCACTAAGAGACCAATATTCAGTTTGTTCCCGTATCATATATAGCCCAAACGCCTTAATGAGACAAATAACATTGCTGGGGGTGTATTATATCTTAACTACTTTCGAATTACCACATAACGGTACTTAACTAAAATGTTGAGGACTTGCTTTATCCAATTGGAAGTTTTGGGACCACGTTGGAACTTGGAAACTTGACCCATAATTGAAGGGTGTAAATTGTAAATAGCCCATTAGTTTTCAATCATTAATTCTGATAGCTCAAATATATCTGTTACGTTACTCTATCTCTACTTCTACAATGTTGACTGCAAACAGGCTGAATACAAATCCTTGAAGAAGGCTATAATGGTCTTCTTCTTCTCTGCAACAACTCCATTTGGAATTGCACTTGGGTTGGCTTTGTCGAGCACATACAAAGAGAATAGCCCTAGATCTTTGATCACTGTTGGACTTCTTAATGCATCATCAGCTGGCCTTTTGATTTACATGGCTTTGGTAGACCTTCTCGCAGCAGATTTCATGGGCCCAAAGTTGCAAGGTAGCATTAAGCTCCAGATTAAATCCTACATGGCAATTCTTTTTGGTGCTGGTGGCATGTCTCTGATGGCAAAATGGGCTTGATGAATGATGTTTTTTCTACCAAAGTTAAAACCATCATCATGTGGGAAAACAATAACAGTTTTAAGTTTCGTATTGATTATGTTTCAAATTTACTGCTATGATGTATCAATAAGATGATGTTTCTTCGCTTGTTATATTTCTGCATCGGGAGTTAGCTCTCAAAGTTGGTCGCAGTAAGGGAGAATATCATCACAAATTGGTTGTAAAATTTTAATTGGTTTTGTTCATCCCAAGAAAAATGAGTTTTAAGTAATTATACTTCAATATTTTTTTGCTCCTACCCCTTTTTTCTCAAGCAAAAAAAGAAAAAGATTACACAACAATTATCTAAATTCGTCGCATCCAGTGAACATAATTATTTTCTCAAAATTTCATTCGTTATAACACAATATTCCTAATCTAACACCTTTTATAAAATAATTCTTCATATTATTATTATATTTTTTACTTTCAAAGATTTCATATATAAATACACGTGAAAAAGATAGAATTTGACTAAAAAAAATTAATATAAACTCTTTTTTGTGTAAAGTATTAGAATAAAGAAAGTTTTCATAGAGAATACTATTTTGACATATCACTTTGCGAGTGAGATTGTAAATGATAAGATTTCGACTCATTCGAATGATATTTTGTCTTGAAAACTTTATTTTGAATCTAATCTAATTATTCAACTGACTTTGTTTTATAATTTTTATTCGAATCCATTAAATATTATGAATTTTATCAAAAATCCAATCTAATATATATGTTTATCACATTGAAATTTTAATTCAATTTCATCGCTTAGTTTCATCAAATGTTTATATATAAATATTTGTGTATGCATATCAAATTGAATTGAAGTGAATTGAATCATAATCATACCAACTTTTTTTTTTCCAAATATAAAATCTTAGAATATAATGTAATATATTCAAACTTGGATAATTGATCAAAAATATTAAGCTATGTCTTAGTAATCGAATTCAAAGAATGAATGATTCTGTAACTTAAGTGAGTCATTGTGGAAGGAATACATATAACTAGAGACTAAAGGAAGAATTTTAAGATTAAATTTGTATAAAAAGACCTTGAGTCTAAATTTTTAGTTCATTAAAAAAATGAGTGGGGGCAAGTTATTAAAAACATTAATTTTTATTATAATTTTAAACAAACCCTAATTTTTTTAAAATAAGGATTAATTATAAACTCAAACATTCTGAGTTCGAATTTTGACAATCCCTTGAACTCAGGCCACTAGGAATTTATCCTTCATGAATATCATAGTTCCGGTGTAAATAACCTGCCTTTGACTAAACCGAAAAGAGAAAGTTTTGCATAAGTTGCGAACACCCCTAACTGTGGTCATGGGCGGAGCCAGCACTAGCCCAGGAGGGGCACAGGCCCACCCTGAAAAAAAAAAACAGCTATTAACAACTTTGAAACTAACCACACAATGATTAGTGTAAGAGGCAAAAAGTGAGATTACCTCCCACAGTAATATGATCTGATATTTTGGGTGAAGAATGATTTTGAACTTGATATTGCAGTTTTATTAGCCTACAAAATGAACAAATTTTTCAAGATCGAAGTGCTTCGATCGAAGACACTCCGATGCTTAAGTTAGTAATAATATTAATTGAATTGCTAAGAGACAAGGAGAATTCAGCGTACCTTTCACCTTAGCTTCTTGTACCTTTTATAAACCCTTCTTCCGTTAGGGTTTCCATGATTCTCGATTCAAGGTGGCACACCTTCTTCCAATTAGGCGGCTCTAGTAGGGAAGCTGATAATTCTCCAGCAATTCCTCTTGTCATTCCTATAATTTCGTTAATTCATTTAGCTAGAATCCCTGAGTTTAAGGCATATCCTTATCTTTCCATTTACTGTTTCAGACAACTCAGTCTTGATAAGAGCCGAGCTCCTTTATTACACATCGAACATATCGAACAACTCGGCCAGGTAATAGTTGAGCTCTTTCATTGCTTTGCTGAACACATTGATTAGTTCGGCTAAGTATGTTAACCGAGTTACTAATGTCTTCATCACGTGCCTTATCTTATCATCCTCACGTGAGCCTATTTAATTCCATAACACGTGTAATAAAGGGAGTTATCCCCTTCATTTGCCCCAGAAAATGTCTAGCAGACGTCTTTCGTCTGTCAGCCGTATTATGCCTTTTCATCATCATTACGCGTACTTGTGACATTCCCCCTTTTGTTTGGCGGCATACTCAGAATTTAAATAACTTTTTGGATTCTCTCCTTTTATAAGTTAACCTCTTTCATTCCCTCTGTACTTTATCCTTTCAAACTTCTCAGAACTTCTCGATTTCTTTTCTTCTTCCTTCATTTCTTCTTTATCTTTCATCTTTTTCTGCCATGGCCCCTCTCACCCATTATAAAGTTCTTGCTTTCAAAGTCAAATACCATATTTCAGACAATGTTGAGGTAAAGGTCGCTGGAAGGATGAGCCTCTAATTGGCATAAGAGAAAGGATTCTCATTCCTACTCGAGCAATCACTAAGGGTGGAGTCCGATTTCCTCTCGACCCCTTCTTCTCTGGGTGCTGTCTACAACCAAACTTTGCGCATTACAATGTTGCCCCAACTTTTACAGGATTGTTATGAGGGTTGCGGCTTTGGATAGGTTGCTAAACCTAAATCTGGGTCTCTGGGATATTTTGTACTGCTATATCATCAAGTCAGCCGGTGATAACTACTACCTTGCCGTTAGGAAGAAGGAACGATATCTAGTAACCCATCTTCCAGACTCGAATAAGGATCATGAAAACGATCTGATTTTCGTTTTTGAGAACTGGGAATATGTTGCTGATGCTACTCCATTCTATCGCTGCCCTTATGAAGAAGGTGCTCCAGGTATTTGAATCTTTCACTCTTCCAAATTAGTTTGTTTTATACCGTCTTTTGATATGAGATTTTTTTGTAAAGGAGAGAATATAAAGGGCAGAGTTCTTGAATCCTTTGTAAAGATGGACGAACTTAAAAACAGTTTGGGACTTCAACGACTATTTATTTTACCGAGTGATTGTTGATTTTTCTTGCAGTTCCTAACCTCTAAACATCACTCTTTAACATGTGTATGTATGGTATGTGAGCGTAGGGGAGTATCACACTCCCTTGGTGGTGATGTCAAAAGAAAGGGCAAGGAGAAAATAAAAATGGTGGAAATGTGATATGCGTGTGAACAAAAGTGCTCCCCAATCGCAAGAAGTCTTTTGAGTGTCATGTTTTACTTGGAAAGTATTCCAATGTCGTCTCCTCAGGGAAGGAAGTGAACCATCATGAAGGTGATTTTTATTAAAGAAAATGGTAAAATCATATTGTTTTGGAATTTTGTGGTAGTTTAAGTTGTGATAATGAAATGAAAATAAGTGTTGGCTAATCCAAAGAGGTCATTCCAATGAGAATCCCAATTCAACTCGAAACCTTCATCCAATGGTGCATAGATGAACGATTGATTCGTGGAAAGCCATAGACAAGATGATGAGGATCCAAGCATAACACGTGACCAAGCCTACGGGATATCAAAGACTCACAACCAGATCCACTCTCAACCTAGTCAAACCGAACCATTGTACACCGAGAGGAGGAAAGACAACGAGTTGAAATGACATACCCAAGAGGAGGTCTCCCTTGGATTAGCCAACTAAAAGCTTAGCTACTCATGGTTAAATTAAAGATAAAAATTAAATGGGAAGACATTATGAAGAAATAAAGGTTAGAACTAA
>CM042186.1:17479311-17500610 GCA_023539305.1 Ilex asprella
CTCACAACTCTCATGGGAAGTCTCGGCCAACTCAACCACATGTTGGCCTGTAGGGTTCTCTTGAGGTTGAGCGGGGAACTTCCTCCTCTCTTGTTGAGACAACCCAATGTGATTGGTGATCTTTATGAGTTAGGTTGCCATTTCTTTGAGAGTTGCTGTTGTTTGATTATTGATGGTGGTTTGGCTTTGGATGAAGTTGTAAACTACATCCTCCAAGTTCCTCTTATGCGGAGGTTGGTAGGAGGGAGGATTAGCTGGTGCTTGTTGGGAAAAACCTTGGGGAGGAGGGTTGGGCCGGTAGTACTGGGAGGTAGAAGCTTGCCCTTGACCTTGGGATTGAAATTGGGCTTGCCTAGGAGGTGCGGGTGATGTGTATGTATTTGAGCCATAAGGGATGGGGTTCTCATTCTTCCAACTAAAATTAGGATGATCACGCCACCCCGCATTATAAGTATTGGAATTGGGAGGAAATGATTACCTAGGTTGGTTAAAGGCATTTACTTGTTAGTGATAAGCTTCCTTAAGTGTCGGGATGTTTGGGCACTCCGATGTGGAGTGGTCAACACCACTACAAATAGAACAAGCCTCCTCGGCTCTTGACACATGAGACACCCCTCGTCTCCTATCCCCTTCTTAGACAATTTGACAATTTGTGAAAGTAGCTCCTCCCGGTCTTTCAAGTCATACATTCCCCCTCTTTGTGATTGACTACTACCCGACAATGTCCTAGGTACATCGTTTGGGTCCCTAATGTCCCAAGATTGTGCATTTTCGGCCAAGGTAGCAAAGTAGTCAAGGGCCTCATCTGGATCTTTGTTCAAGAATTCACCATTACACATCATGTCGATGAATTGCCTATGGCTTGGTGTAATTCATTCGTAGAAGAAACTCATCAATTGCCATGATTTAAACCCATGATGTGGAATGGATTGGAGCAAATCCTTGTAACGATCCCAACACTTGTAGAATTGCTCATTGGAGTTTTCAGAAAAAATTTGGATTTCCTTCTTCAAATTAGTGGTTCTATGAACCGAATTTTTTTTTTCAAGAAGGCTGAAACTATTTGGTCCCAAGATAGCATGGTTCGGGACGGCATGGAATCAAGCCAATCCTTTGCCTTATCACCCAATGAGAAAGGAAACAATTTCATCCTAGCTATTTCCTCCAAGTTATAATTCTGGATAAAGGTTGCAACCAACTCCTCATAAGTCCTTATGTGATTATATGGGTTCTCATTCACAATTCCACGAAATTTGGTGATTAGTTGCAACATCCATGGTTTTACTACAAAGAGGTGAGCTTGGACGGGAAGGAGTATGCATGATGGTGTGGTGCTACGGGTTGGTTGAAGAAACTCCCGCATTGTCCTAGCCGGAGGATCAAGTAGGATGTTCCCTTCATTCCTAGGTGGAGGAAAATGAACATATGGGTTGGGCATCCTTGTTGGTTGCAATCCCCCACCTCCTTGCATGTTTGGATTGACATTTGCATGATTAAATTGATTGGGAGGGGGATATTGCATTCTTGGGTTAGGCATCCTAGGTTCGGGCAACCCCCCACCCCTTTGGTCATTTTGGTTTGCACCATCATAGTCAAAATGTCCACCCCCTTGGATGTTTGGGTTCACACCCACATTGTGAAAATTGTCACCCGTATCCTCAGGTGGATTTTGGTCGACGTTCATGTTGGGAGCTAGGGTTTGTCTAACTAGTCGGTGATGGGTATCCCTCTCCCACATGCAACAAAATATACACAAATTAAAATTATAAACAAATAAGAGTATGTACACGAGACAACGTACCTCAACCCGTGATGAAGATCACGGGACTTACCTCCGTTGTTCAGAAATCACTTCCTTGAATTGGAACTTCACTTCCCCTGCAACGGCGCCAAAATGATTGATTGGAAATACCTAACCTCACTAACCCCTAATTACTATCCCTCAATTGATGCAATGTATGGATGGGGGAGAAGAATTTCTTCCCCTAGGGATAGTGTCAAAAGAAAGGGCACTGAGGAAAGGGAAATGGGAATGTGTAAATATGGGATGTTTATGCACAAAAATACTTCCCAATCGCAAGGAGACTTTTGTGTGTTGTGAGTTACTTGGAAGAGTATTCCAAGGTCGATTCCACAGGGAAGGAAGCAAAACAAGATTGAAGTGATTTGGTGAAAAACGGAAATGCAAAATCTTTTGTCTTGAGAGTTGGTTTGTGTTTGGTTTGTAAAGTGTGTGCTAATAAGAAAACAAGTGTTGGCATTTCCAGGAGGTCACTCTACTAGGAATACAAACTCAACTCAAACACATCCTCCGATCAAGCATAAATGAACAAATGACTTCCGGGAAGCCGAGGATGAGGCCGGTGAGTATCTAAGCATAAACCGTGACTAGGCCTACGATTTATCAAAGACTTACGTAATCATCCACCTTCAACTCAGTTAAATCGAACCATTGGTCTTTGAAAGGAGGAATAGAAATGAGTTGAAGTCATATGCCTAAGTAGAGGTTCCCCTTGGTCATGCCAACTAATAAATTAGCTAGTCATATTTGAAATGGAAACAACAATTAGATGAAAGTGCATTGCAATGAAATGAAATTCTAGAATAATTAGCTACAATAACTTACAAGCTAGGAAAGGAAGATATGATGAACTAATTCTTATCTATGGAAAATGAAGAACTAAAAGCATTAATGGTGAAATATTAAATAAGCATTCAACTAACCAAACATGAAGGTAAAACAACATTAATGGCCTTCTATAAAAAATACTCAGATCATTCCTCAAGATTACAAGACCAATGCAATAGAAGAAATACTAAAATTCCACCTTCTCTTTCTAGAAGTCACTATTCATCATCTCTACGTTTTTGAGCTTCTCTCTCTAAAAACCTTACACTCCATATCTAAAAAAATAAAAATCATCCTCTACTAAGTGATACATATAATCCAACCCATCTTCTCAGCAAAAACGTGCCCCAAGACCCCTGTCAATCCTTGATATGATTTCTATCATTGCAGCATAAAATATGGTGGGCTGGACAGGGTGGTGCAGGGGAGACTTTAATACCCAGCAACACCTCTTCTCTCTCATGCCATTAATGGTTTATGCACTCCAAGGTCCAAGATAAGGTGTGAACACCATGAATAGTGTTATGGGCTAGCAGGAGTAGGGCAGGAGGGAGTATGGTGGGATCCACAAAGCAACTGGAGAGTGTATGCACAATTTGGGGAATATCAGTATCGACTACCGGTTGCTCGGGTGTGACTACCGGTAGCCATCAGGTATCAGCCATTGTATAAACCAACGACTACCGGTATTCATGCGGTAGCAACAATGGCAGAGGCCATCAACTACCGGTAGTCGTGCGGTAGCCGAAACTCCAGAAGCCAGCGACTACCGGTTTTCTAGCGGTAGTAGCTATTCCAGTGGCCAGCGACTACCGGTATTCGAGCGGTAGTTGCTATTCCAGTGGCCAGCAGAATCCAAATTCCTCATTCTTCAAGAACTCCTCATGATTACTGTCAAAGTTTGTATTGTTTATCTACATAAAACCAAATATTATCAAAACAACACTCCTCATTTTAATCTCCAAAATCAAACAACTGTGATGATTGGCACAACAAAATATACAAAGATTTTGCAAATCATACTAGCACTGGGCGCTGGGCTAGCTGTGCTGGGCAACGCCTGAAGGCTGCTTGGAGAGTGCTATGGTACTGTGGGCAATGCTGGAAGCTGGACTGGCGACGCTAGGAGACTGCTTGGGTGTTTGCTATAGTGGGTTGTCCCTTGGGCTATGATGGGAGACGTTTATCCCACAATTGCCCCCATACCTTATTTAATGGAGTAAATTAAATGAGGTATAAATCAGGATTTTTGAAAGTTACTTTTTTGTGTGCCTGCTCAGCTACACTTGACATCGTAAGATAAGGAGACATAATAATAGTAAGATTGCTAAGTCCTTGTACACTCCCTTGGAAGGTTTTGTGTATCAGTGGTTCCTGTAGGTAAGTTTTTTTTTTTTTTTTTTTTATCTTAAGTCTTTGAATTGCAACCATGGAGGTTAGCGTAAGGGATGCAACCATAGAGCTTTACGTTAGGAGGTGCAACCGCAGATGTTGGCTTAAAGTGTGCAACCATGGAGGTTGGCTTTAAGAGTGCAACTATAGAGGTTGGCTTTAAGAGGTGCAACCGTGGAGGTTGGCTTTAAGAGGGCAACCAGGAAGGTTGGCTTTAAGAGGTGCAACTGTGGAGGTTGGCTTCAAGAATGCAACCGTTGAGGTTGGTTTTAAGAGCTGTAACTGTGAAGGTTGGCTTTAAGAAGGCTCAGAGTTGTAAATAACAAGCTTTTTGATGATCCAATGTAGACTTATTGAAATGATAAGTTATTACTACCTAGAAGTAAAACTTTCTAAGATTGATACTTGATCCTTTGAGTTGATTAAATTTAAGAGGAATTCCCAAGCATAGGAAGGGATATTTTTTTGTAAATTGGTTGATTACTGTAACGTCACAAATACCACCCGGGACGGCATTACATTCTAAAACTATTTACATCATGAGAGCACTAAATAAATCCATCAATAAGAAAATTTCATTCATCAACCATTGATATTTAATACATCATCATAAAAGAATATGCCAAGCTATGACCACAATATCAAAAGAATATGCCAAACTATGACATTTACATCCCAAAATAATTTAATTACACTTGCAGCGGAATCATAAAAATAATGTTAGTCTTTACATTGCCTCAAAATGAATTTCCTAACTTAGCACAAAAGAAAATAGAACACTAAACGTCCCCCTCGGGATCTATGTTCCCTTCTATGGGAGCTTCCCAATGCACTCGCTCATCAACTCCAAGCTCCTCCTCTAGGCAATAATCTAAAAATATTATTTGTAAGGGGTGAGCACTAAGCTCTATAGCAACATTCCTCCCAAACTCGAACAAGGTTTAAGAAAACATATAAAATCGGTCGATTGAAAGAAAACAGTGACATTTTAAATAGATCTCAAGTTTAAACAATAGCAGTAATTCAACCGAAATAATAAAATATATTTTTCAACCATACATCATATTCTCATGTATATTGGTTCATCTCCAGTGCCGTGTATGTTGATTGCTTCTCTTGAATCTACCCAACGATTATACCTAGTCCACCAATCATAATCACAACCACAAGCACTTTAGGAAAGGGCGTCTACCATCCCAACGGCAGTGATGAGTCCTTCCCCAGGAAAAGTATACCAACCCTTGTTCGAACTCCAGTGAACGATAGTGGTGGCATTACTGATGAGCACAAAATATTACATATTTTAAGCCCTCGTTACATGCATTATTAACTCAACTTTTGCATCTAAGTACTTGGAGTTAGCCGATTTTATGATAATGTTGAATTTTCGATGTTGCATGTATTTATAACTTAAATGATGGATGTTAGGACCTTGCAACTATGATGGATGTGTGGTGAAGGCATGAACACAATACATGAAGATTTGGAGGCTTAAAAGTGAAGAAATCAAGGAGGTTTTGGTGTTTGGGAACAAGGGCACTAGCTGCCACATCTTTTAGAAGTAGAAACTCGATTTTCCTCCATTTTGACCATGATTCACTTCGAATATGAAATAGTTAAAAGCCTGAAAGTTGTAGATCTAGAAGTCTTCTATATTTTGTCAAAATTTCAGCTCAATCCAACGGTTGGATCAAAAGTTATGATGATTCTAGAAAAAATGGTCCAGAGCATAAAAACAGTACCAGTTCAGCGTACTGGGACGCCCGACTCCAGTAGCTTCGAAGTATCGGTACGCAGTACCGGTATGCTTCTGAAGACATGCCCGAACCTCCTACAACTCAGCTCCACTTGCTTGGGGGTCCCACCTACACTTCTCTCACTTGCTCCCCGACATTTTCTTACACATTTTCATGCCTCTCTTACACATTTTGAAGACTTTGAAGACCATTGCATTAATGAAGATGGGAGAGAAAGTGGGTTGCCAGGGAGTTGCTAGGTAGGATGTCCTAGCCTATCAAAGTCCATCCATTCAACCTCCCATTGATGGGAAGCCTGCACACTTGCTTGGGGGACCACCATGCACGAAAATTGAAGGCTAACACTCCATTATATTCAGCATTAGACAACCATTTAAGTGGTGGCTACCTAAGCTTAGGAAATCCAAGGAAGAAGATGATGAATAGTGATTACAAAGTTTATGTTTTTGCATTTTCCTCTCCATTCAAGTTGTAGTAAGCTTTTAATCTCTTGTAATCTTTAACTCTTACACTTTAATCTCATTCATTTCAAGTATATTGCAAGTTTAGTTACATGTTTTAGATTTTACCATTGTTGTATGAGTTTTTTCACTTCAAGCTTTTCTTAAAATGGGTATTGATTGTTTTTCTTCATAGTTTAAGTTTTATTGCTTTAAGTTATGTTCTAAGCTTCCTTTCTTCATTATGTCCATTTAAATTATGCTTGCCTTTCCTTTAAACATGAATAGCTAGATTTCTAGTTGGCTAATTCAAGGGAGACTTCCTCTTGGATTTTCCATTTCAACTCATTCTCTTCTTCCCTTATGAGTCCAATGGTTCGGTTTGATGGGGTTGAGTGATTAACACTCAAAAATAGCATACTCTTATGCCATGTTTTAGACTAATTTAGCTTTGGTGGAGTTTAGATGATGATGTTTCAGGTCTTAAAGTGAACAAGGGTTCAAAGCCAACAAAAAGTGCTTTTAAAGATAACCACATCACATTAAGGAACAAATTGTAGAAGGTTGGAATAAAGGGATCACCGTTCGAACGGTCCTAAACTTTCGAATGGTTATGGAAAACCAGGCCAGCTATTATAATCTATGTTGCAGGCAAGACCCAAGGCCCTGGAGATTCAAATACTACGTTCGAACGGTCATTAACGTTCGAACGTCCACTGGAGCGAGGACAAGATCAGACTGACTGAAGACATGGGGTGTTACAGACTTGTAGAGTGGCAATCAGAAGGCCCAGACACTTGAGTGCCACGTTCGAACGGCAAACACTGTTCGAACGCCCCAGGAATTATCGCATTTTCATTAAGAACAAAACTCATCAAAACCAACTATAAGATTTTACATTTTTTCCTTTTGCAACAAAATCACCTTTACACAACTCAACCTTCCTTCCATGAGGAGACGACATTGGAATACTCTTCCAAGTAAAACACCGACATTCAAAAGACTCCTTGCCATTGAGGAGTACTTTTGTTCACACACTTACATATTTCATACATTTTGTTCATTTCATTTCCACCATTCTGTTGCCCTATCTCTTGCATGAATCTGAGTGAGAGTGACACTCACCCACACACATAAGCCATATACCTATTTGAGGGTTCATGTTAGAAGCTTATGGACATCAACGCTTCCAATCAATCAATTACCAAATGACAACCCATTACAAGTGTTAAGAAACCATCTCACCCCCACTAGGATAGACTAACCTCTAACACTCTACGACATCTCTCGATGCCAATCCAAGTCCATCACAACAACCATACAAATGAGGAAACCAAGAATATTCCCATTCACAAACCATTCCAAAGAATTATCAAAATCCACAATTTCTCATTTTACAAGCATATCTTAAAAATTTCCAAATTCATCATGTAACAATTTCAATAACCAATTGAGGAAAAATACAAGAGATCATAACAACATCATTTATTACTCAACACAAAGCACTAAATTTTTCAAAATCAAGAATGAAGGAAGAGTTCAAGAGGACAACCCATCACCCTTGAAACTAGGATTTTTTCAAACAAAAAGAGAGATTTCATGGGTATACAACCCTAATTTTAGGTAAAAACATGTAAATAATTGCAAGAGAACCAAGAAACAAAGAACCCATAGTAAATACATATTAATAATAGTCAAAACATGTATATATATTAGCCCTAGCCTCAATGAAAGAGAATAGGAAGAAACTCTTACCTTGTGTTCTTGAAAAGCTAGGTTTTGATTTACTCCAAGGTGCAAATCCCCTCAATTCTTGTATTTTTCTCTTCCTTTCTTCCACTCTTCTATTCCTTTCTTCCCCTCTTAGTGTTTCTAGGGTTAGAGGGACCGAAATGGGGTGAAAAGAGGCGTCCTAATGTATTTATAGGGCAAAAATCGGGTTAAGATAGCGACTTTCAGACCTCTTTCGGCCGTACCGATACGCTATACCAGTACAGTATAGTACCGGTACGTTGTATCGATACGTCTAACGCTCTAGACCAAATTGTTCCGGAACACAGTACTGGTATGGTTTTACCCAATTTTGCCTATTTACTTCGTTTTTCATTTCAATCCATTCCTAATCCTTCCAAAACCATCTCATACTTGTTTAACAAGGTTTTCACATAAATCTTGATACCTACAAGTTCTATTGAAAATTTTTTCAATTCTTTACAAGTCGAAACTAAATTTTAGCTAAACATTTACTATTATCAAGCTTAATACTTTCCAAATATTACATCACCTATACTATCATGTGAAAACCAATTAAAAAATAATTATATCACTATATGCATATAAACATGTGGGGGTTTACAATTACCGAGGTTCCCTCCACAAGGAAAATGAAAGGCTCAAGGGATTATGTTTAAATGAAAAAGAAAATCTGGAATTTTGAGAATTGGGTTGAAAAAGATATCACTTTAAGAAAATAACAATTAAAAGAAAGAACCAACCGATTGGTAGAGATCACCTCATTGCGAATAGGTATTTTGACTCAAACTCTATAACTCACTCAAGATTGCGGTCAAGCGCACTCAAGCGGTTGATATTCATTTAAAACCCAATTAATAAATACAAATGTATTTTCTAGTCAATTGATGGAATTTACTACGATTGTAGTGATTACAAGAATTACTCATGTTAAGTCTCAGTTGTCAGCAGGTAAACAAGAAGATATACAATACAATTGGAACTTTGAATTAACCCATTCAATTGACCCAAATAAGTCGACAGTAGACAAACCCTAATTTTGAGTCAAAATCCCTAACTCACGAATGAGACTACTTCATCTAATCAAATCAGTAGACGACTACTCACTCATGATAGGAATTAAATTGAAAGCATTTAAATTCAATTTTAAATTAAAGCAAGAAGACAAGAATTAAAATTGCTAGAATTAAAATCACTAGAATATTGAATACCTTGTATTGATATTATAATGAATGTAAATTCTTTGTAGGAAAGAACCCAAAGCAAATGCTTTGCAAGAATGTAAGGCTTGAATTTAAATAAAACTTGTAAAGTAAACAATGGAGAAAAACTAAAAATAAGAAGAAAGACTAAAAACCTAAGGAGAGAGAAGAAGAAGAATGGTGAACTAAATGATGGAATGGAAGCCCCTTTCTCTCTTGCTAGACTAGGGTATTTATAGAAGATTATGTGCTAAAATTTCTCTTTTCTCTCCACTAATCATAGCCCTTGAAACCTTCAGCAGATTGCCTTCCTTAGGAGTGTTAAAAAATGAATCTTCAGGAACCTATGGCAGGAAGCAGAAAATGACCTACCAGTAGATATGATCTATTTATCTCTTACTGGTTGTTGTGCTCTTCTACTAGTAGGATAGCCCTCTGCCTCCAACCTATAGATAGGACAATACTCATCTATCAGTAGGACAACTCTACGGATTGCACCTACCAATAGGTTGATGATCTACTAGTAGGACCAACTTCTAGCCTCTGTTGTACCAGTAGAAGGCCTACCGGTAGAAGTGATCTTTTCCTTTCCTCAATTTTAATTGCAATGGCCTTGGCTGCACTCCTGGACCTCTTATCCCCAGTTTTCCATGGCATTGAAACACAAGTCAATCCTCATTTTTAAACCAATTCAACTTAAAAAACATAAAATCACTATAAAATACAAAACTCAACTAAAATAAAGAAATTAAGTGACAAACATAACTAAGATGAACGTTTATAAGGCTTATAATATGCAATATTATGCTCTCATCACACCCCCCCAACTTAGATTTTGCTAGTCTCTTAGCAAAACAAAATAAACAAACATTAAACTACCTAACATCATACTATAAATTCCAAAGCATACTCAACCACATAATCAATATCATTAAATTGAACTGCATATGCTTAAATAATAAATGACACATAATTGGAATCAAAAGACTTAATTGTATATATCTGTTTTGTAATTTTGAGTACAAAAAAACAAAAGTGTAGTAGCCTTTACTGATTGACTCTTCTATTGGCTACTACCCAAAATAAAATCCCTAATGTAAAACCCAGAAAAATTTGAACTTTTTTTCGAAAAAGGGCAAAATGGTACTCTGTAACTATAATGTGAAAATTAAAATACATGTTCTCTAGACCTCGTATGATACAACGGACTTTTTTATTGGACTCGTATCACGGAATATAGTCACCCTGTCGAATTTCATGATAAGTCAAATTTTTTGCTCGTTGTTCGAGGCGACTGAGTGACGGATGACCTCACCAAGGCCCCTAAAAATGAGAGACTTAAAATTTAATTATAATTGATTAAAATTTCAATTAAGATTATTTGAACTTAACCTGTTATGTAATAAATCGTTTCAGAGTGATAACGAACCCGAAGAGGCGAGGGGTGTGTGGTGCGATTAGAGCCAAGTATTTAAAATTATAAATAGGAGCTAAAATCAGATTTTTAGCAAAATATCTTCATTATTCAACCCCTTGGCCATCCATAGAGAGAGAAGAGTGAAAAGAAAGAAAAAAAAAAATTCTTCAAGCCTTCTTCCGCCGATTTTCAAAGTTCCGTCGCTCGAATTAACTCGGACCAAGAGTTAAAGTCGATCACCGCGATGAGGGCTATGTCTATGTACCAAGAAAAGTGGATTTCACCAAATATCGAAAGAATTTTTTTTGGAGAAATCAAGTTCTTGGGCTTTAGTTGGTGTTTTTGGAAGTTCTATCACTTCCTACACGCTACAAGAGGTAGGGTTTTTTCTACTTGGTTTTATTCTTACCTTAAGTGGGCTTTTTAGACGCTAAAATGGACTGTTTTAGTGGCTGGTTTTTGGATGATTAGTGGCTGTTAAAGGGCCAAAATTGGGGGCTGCTAGGGGGCTGAAATTGGGACTGTTATGGACTGATTTCATGGACTGTTTAGGACTAATTTTATGGACTGTTTTGGGTTGAAGTATGGACTGTTATGTGGCTGTATTTTGGACTGAAATAAGGGCTGTTTTGTGTGCCGTTTACAGGCTGTTTTGTGTGCCGTTTACGGGCTGTTTTATGCACGGTTTAGGGGCTGTTTTTGGACTGGTAAATGACCTATTTAAGGGGCTGTTTTGGACTGTTTTATGGCCCATATAGGGGCTGGTTTTAGGGCCTATATAGGGGCTGTTTTGGTGGCTTATATAGGGGCTATTTTGTGTTTTATATAAGGGTTGTTATGTGGGCTATTACATGGGTTGTTCTGTGTTATCATGTGCCTTGTGCTTTAAGTGTGTTATTGGCATTGATGATGTAATAGCATGCTTGTCCATTGTGTTGAATATAAATGTTGATACATGCTAGTTGATGTTTTGACATTGTGATGAAATTATGAAGCTTATATGTATATGATATAATTATCCATGATACATGTTGATATGTTGTTTAAGTTGTCCATTTGACATTCATTGCATGTTGGGCTTGACTCTAACGTCACATCTATGGGCATAAGTCATGAGTTTGAGTGTGTGGTATGCATGGTTCATTCAAGCATCATTCTTGGTGATTGACATGTGGAATCGATAAAGTCGGATCAAAGATCCCATTAAGCCGCATGTTGCATAAAAAACTTGTGTCGGGTATAGCAAGAAGGGATAAATTCTCCCTCGGGTGCTAGACCCGGTGACTTGGTTATACACTCTCATTTGGTGAAATTTTAAAAAAGTGTAGTATGGTATACGGAACTGGCGGTATAAATTTCAAAATCTGTTGTCCAACAAGACACAAGATTTTGATTTATAAAAGTACTCATTCAATGAGTAACACCCATCAATGATTTGATTTTATAATAAAACAACTTTTATTTCAAGCGATCATTGGGTGGATTTTTCGTCGAATGACGACTACACTGCACGAGTGCATTGCATTGTGTTATGAGAGCCGGTGAGGACTCGGGTTATGATACATGAGTGAGTTTCATCTCATTTCATAGCATGGCATGGTAGAATTCCAACCTGGAATTACCTATTCTTACTTGGAATGTTGATGTGAATATGAATGTCGTATGTGAACATTGCATGTGCACTTAGGTGGAGAGTAGCCTCTGTAGGAAATTACTCTATTGGGCTTTTCTCACCCTATACGGGAAAACATTTCATGTGGGAGAAATACACCGGCAAATGGCTCCAATTTGAACCCTCATGTTTGAAGAAAGCTGAATGTGGCTTTATTTTGTGTTAATGTACAACACTTGTGAAAATTATATTTTGGGCATGTAATCCTTTGAAATGATTGTAATAGAACATATATGAACCATTGTTAAAGTAACCTTGGATGTTTTGTTATAAGTATGGATAATTGGACCCGGTGTGGCCAATATTTACTAATAAATGGACCCGGTGTGTTCAATGTTTTATATTGGGCCTTGGATGGGTCATGTAAAGATATATTGCACAGGTTGGGTTTTGCGTAGAGTTCCCCGTACAAAGGAGACTCTGTCCGAATTTCGTTAAATTATAGACCCCGGTAAATGGGGCATAACGGCGCGATATCGAGTTACTCGGTATCCACGAATATTCCGCGGGTTGATAGAAAATCAACAGAACCCCAGATTTTGGAGTGTCATAGCTTGGTATCAGAACATAGGTATATGATTAACCTAGGACTTGATGGGCATGGGTCTAGACCATTGCATTCCATGCATATTTCATGTTATGTTCTCTACTTGCTACATGATATGTGTTACTTGTTGTGCGAAATTTTATACATGATAGAATGCGTATGGAAAAGAGGAACACTAGGGTTAGAAAACATAACATTGGGATCGGAAAAGGGATGAATGGGGTAGTTCAATGGTTAAACGTCTACAAGTATGTGACTCATGTTCTACTACGGGGATAATGAGAGAATTCTCAATGTTTGTGTTTGATCCCTAACTTTGGGATACTAAATTATTAGCCTATTGCTATCTTATGTGTGTGTAGATGGCAACTAGAGGAAGGGGGCATCAGGGTGGTCAAAACAACAACCAACCATTACCGGCCTTTGACCAACAAGCCTTCGTGGAAGCTATTGGTGCTGCGGCTGTTACTATTGCACAAGCTAATCAACCGAGGCCATTTGCTTCACCGAGCAAGATTTGGTCAGGGTTAATCAGCCACACAATGATGCGTTAGTTGTGACATTTCAATTGAAAATTACGATGTAATGAGGGTTTTGATTGATCTAGGGAGTTCCTCTGAAATTATGTATATAGACCTCCTTGACAAGCTCGGACTCAAGCAAGAATATCTTAAGCCCTCCAATACTCCACTAATCGGCTTTAGTGCAAAAATAGTTCTTTCTAGTGGGAAGATCACACTACCTGTCAAGATTGGACTAGTTGGCATTATGACCGAGTTCCTGGTAGGTGATACAGTCTCAACTCATAATACAATAATAGGGTGGTCTTGACTGCATGAGATGAAGGCAGTAAAATCAACATACCACCAGATGCTAAGATTCCCATCGTCTGAAGGAATAGTAAACAACAGAGGAGACCATGTCAGTTCCAAAACTTGTCTACTGTCCTTGGTCAAAGCCAAAGACAGAGCAGAGGTTCGACATAGTTCAGTAGCCGAGGTGGCAAAATAGCAATCAACATCTGACAGCTCGGTTGATTCTACTAACTAGGCTATCATGAAAAGCCCTAAAGTACCTTCAGGCATAAAAAAAGATGTTACCGACTGGACAATCAAAGACTTGACTAAAGTACTTTTAGACAAGGATGGATACTAGGATAAGTACTTTTTGTTAGGAATGGCTCTTAGCCCCAAACAACAAAAAACGGGCTTGTCACCTTACTCGGAGAATTTGTCAATGTCTTCGCTTGGAGCACAAGTGAAATGCCCGGCGTACCCTCCGAAGTGGCATGTCACCAATTGAATGTTGATCCTAGCTTCAAGCCAGTTAAACAAAAGCTCAGGAGGTAGTGAAAGAGGAAGTGGCACGACTTCTAGAATCCCAAATCATAAGGGAAGTACAATACCTAACCTAACTATCAAATACCATGGTGGTGAAAAAGAAAAATGGGAAGTGGAAAGTCTATGTTGACTTCACCAACCTTAGGAAAGCCTATCCAAAAGACAATTTCCCTTACCTAAGATAGATCAATTGGTAGACGCAACTGCTAGTCATGAACAAATGAGCATATTGGGCGCCTACAGGGAATACCAACAGATCCCCCTTGCCGAGCAGGATCAAGAAAAGACTGTCTTTATAACGCTTGAAGGGACATACTGCTACAATGTAATGACCTTTGGGTTAAAGAATACAGGAGTGACATATCATAGGTTGGTAATGAAGATGTTTTCACACATGATAGGCAGCACCATAGAAGTATATATCGACGACATGGTGGATAAAAGTCGAAAGACCAACAATCATTGTTCCGACCTGAGAAACACCTTCGACGTCCTTCAGAGGTACAAGATGAAGTTAAATGCCTTGAAGTGTGCATTCAGAGTTGGTTCGGGGAAGTTCCTCAGTTTCCTGGTTACCCACCGAGGTATAGAGGTGAACCTCGACCAGGTAAAGACTAGTGCAGAACAGGAGTCACCTCGGACTATAAAGGAGGTACAAAGACTTACTGGAATGGTAGCTACACTAGAAAGTTTCATATCCCGAGCATCCGATAAATGTAGACCCTTTTTCCAATCAATCAAAGGAAATAGGGGAGCATTTTGGAGTTAGGAGTGCAAAGAAGCGTTTTTAAATCTGAAGGCATACTTAGCCTCCCCACCAATTCTCACAACACCATCGCCTGATGAAAGTTTATTCCCCTACCTAGCTGTATCTGAACACACTATGAGTGAGGCACTACTGAGGAATGGTCGTGAAAAATTAAGGCATGTTTATTATGTGAGCAATTTACTTTTTGATGCAGAATCAAGGTATACTCCATTGGAGAAGCTTGCGTTCGTACTGGTTAGCTCAGCTAGAAAGCTCAGACATTATTTTCAGGCTCACCAAATCACAGTACTTACTGACCAACCATTGAAATCCCTCTTTCAAAAGGCCAATCTATCAGGACGAGTTGCCAAGTGGGCAGTCAAGCTCGGGGAGTTCGTCATTTTGTTCGAGCAGAGAAAACCAATCAAGGGTCAGGTTGTAGGGGACTTCATTGCCAAATTCCAACCAAAGAATAGTTTAGAACATAGCAACCAGACCATCAACGACGAAAAATTAGAGCTCGGTGGCAAATAAACCCTATCTATGGATGGGTTATTTAACCAAAAGGGTGCTGGCATTAGTATCACACTTGTAAGTCCAAAGGAATGTATTCTAGAAAAAGCCATCAAGCTCAGCTTCTAGGCCTCAAATAATGAAGTTGAGTATGAGGCTCTGATAGCAGGAGTAAGGCTAGCAGCCGAATTGGGGGTGGCAAAGCTCCAGATATTCTCTGATTCACAATTGGTGGTAAATCATATAATCGGGGAGTATATGACAAAGGATAAAATAATGATGGCGTATCATGCCATTGCAAAAAAGGAGTTAGGCAGGGTTCCAGAGTACTCGATCCAACAGGTTGGAGGAGCAAAAAATTCGCATGCAAATGCTTTAGCTGCATTAGCTTTGGTCATTGACCAGAACAATGAAAGAACCTTTACCATCGAGTTCCTGCCCGGGCCGAGCATTTGGCCGTCCAAGCTTGGCAAAGTTTTGTGTAACGAAATTGAGCCAAGTTTAATGGTCCCAATCATTAGATTCTTGAAGAATGGTGACTTTCCTGAGGACAAAATGGAAGCTCATAAGCTACGTTTGAAAGCTGTCAGATTCTAGTTATCTCCGAAGGATGAGCTTTATTGACACTCATTTGGAAGCCTGTATTTTATGTGTGTACACCCCAAAATAGTCCCTGACTTTTTATTTGAAATTCACGAAGGAAGTTACGGTGCTCATACTGGTGGAAGATCTATGGCTCACCAAGCAATCTCCCAAGGATTTTGGCGGTCGTAGATGTAAAAGGATGCTCAGCAGCTTGTTAGGTGGTGTGAGAAGTGTTAGAAATTTTCATTGATACTGAGAAAACCATCCCAGGAACTGCTTCTATTGGCGAGCCTGCTGTCATTTGCACAATGGGGCCTAGACATATTGAGACCTTTACCTCAGGCCTCTAGCAATAAGAATTACCTTCTAGTAGCAATCGATTATTTTACGAAGTGGGTGGAAGCCAAACCCCTACCTAACATCAGAGATACTGATACAAGAAAGTTCATCTGGAGGAACATCATCACCAGATTCGAAATTCCACATGTACTTGTTTCTGATAACGGGACACAGTTCGATAGTGGTTCTTTTAAATTTTTTTGTTAATATTATGAAATTCAAAATCACTATTCTACCCCAGCTTACCCTCAAAGCAATGAACAAGTAGAGATTTTCAACAAAACAATCTTGGATGGAATCAAGAAAAGGTTAGAGGACACCAAAGGGAGATGGGTGGAGGAGTTGTCAAGTGTTCTGTGGACGTACCAAACCACACCTCGGTGCTCAACTTGAGAAATCCCCTTTGCCCTAGCTTATGGGATGGAGGCAGTAATTCCATTGGAGATCGGCCTACCAGCCCTGAGAACTGAGCTAGTTGAAAGCAACAATAATGATGACGTTATCAACCGAGATCTTGATCTGGTGAAAAAGTAAAGAGAACAAGCAGCAATAAGGATGGCATCTTATCGACAGCAAATGTTCCTAGATTATAACAAGAAATTTAGTTTGCGATCTTTTGTACTGGTAGACATGGTCCTTAGACGTATGTTGGGATCAGCTAAGAACCCAGCACATGGAAAGCTCGAAGCAAACTGGGAGGGTCCATACAAAATGACCCGAGTAAGGGACAATGGATATTATAAGCTCAAGACATTGGATCATAAAGCAATGCCACACCCTTGGAACTCAACTAACTTACGAAAGTTCTATTTCTAAAAGGTACATTTTTTAATAGAACTCCGAAGTACCTTCGGAAGCTTAAGGGTGCCCCTTAAGAATCAATAAAGGTTTAGCAAATGTACTGATAACTGGAGTTATCAATAAAGACCTTTTGAAGATTCATCTCCCTATTTTTGTTCTACTTTTCTTGTTATATACATCCTACTGCTAAGGCAGGGAGGCAAAAAATCCTGATAGAAGTACTAACTTAAATCAGGCGCAGTCACCCGATCTAATCCAAGCCCACAACTAGGCATAACGATGTAAGATGAATCACAACGGATTAGAATCCAATCAGATTGACGAGTCGATGCGGGGTAGAAACTATTTGAGATGCCCAAAGGGGTCTGAGAATAACTCTACCGAGTAATCGAGCTCTTCAAAGAAGGGTCGAGCTAAGGCCATAACTTCATGAGTGAATTGTTTCCAAGTGTTTTAAAGGTCTCTGTTTAGAGACTGAGCTCTTTGAAGAAGGGCCGAGCTAAGGCCATAACTTCAAGAGTGAACTGTTTCTAAGTATTTTAAAGGTCTCTATTAAGAGACCGAGATTTTTGAAGAAAGGCCTAGTTGAGGCCATAACTTTTATTACTAAGTATTCAAAAGTCTGTTCGAGAAATCGAGCTCTTTGGGGAAGGGCCAAGTAGGGGCTATAACTTCAAGAGCACGAATTTATGCAAAAGTGTTAGTCTATGTTAAGAGACCAAGCTCTCGGAAGAAAGGCCGAGCAAGGGCCATAACTTAAAGAAAATTTATTGTTTTAAGTATTCGAAGGTTGAGGGACCGATCCATTCAAGGTCAAACCAAGGCCTTAAATCTCAAAAAACATTTTTTTCCAAAACATAAATATAGAAACATAGATGAAAATAAGAGATGTGATTTTCATTCAAACTTCAAAAGATTACACAGATTTGTGAAACTTCAAAAGAGCACAAAGATTTGTGAACATGTACATTATAAGTTATAAAAATTCTTCTAAGTGTTTCAAGAAGTGGGAGGCTAGGAAGAGCTTGGAAGAGGATGCCTAGAAAAAAATTTGTAAGAGGGGGAACCTCAGCAGCAATTAGAGCGGCATGCCAGCCCTTGCTAAAGAATGCATCCCAAATTTGTGGGATCTGCAAAGCCATATCATTTTCTACCTTTTCAACCCCTTGGTCAAATGCAACATCTTCTCTCTCCTTTGCCTCGGCTTTATACTAATCAAACTTCTCTAAAAGACTAATGTAGTCCAGCTGAGATTGAGAAAGCTCCACATTGGCCTCATGTTCAGAATCTTTCAATTCCCCAATCTCCGCTTGAAGCTTTCTATTCTCCTCAGTCAAGCTTAGGTTTTGAGCCTGGAAAACCTTCACTTCCTCACAAATCTTGGAATATTCTTCATCCACAGACTCCTCTTTGGCCAAGGAGGAAGCTCGAGCGTGGTTAACATCCTTCATGGCCTTATCTTTTCTAGCTATCATCTCCCCGACCTCATGAACTTTTTATAAACCCTTAGTTGAAAAGAAAGACTTAGATAGAATTGGATAAAAGAACAGAAGGCATAACAAACAAAAACAAAAAAAAAAGGAAGGGAACAAGTCTTATCAAGACCATATGTTGAATTGCTTGACGATATACTTCGTCATCTATTAAAGCCTCGTTCATAGCTAAGTCCCGAGGCAGGATCATCCCCCGAGCAATCCCTACCGCAACATTGAAGTCTTCAATTGTGAAATCTTTTGCAGTGATCTCTCTCCTCTTCGCCCTAAGGGTAGGTCGAAAAGGAGGATTGATAGGTTTGGGAGAGAGGCTTGCCTCAAATTCAGCAATCTTTCACCTTTTATGGGTTGGGGTCTTCGGCAAGTTGAAAATTTGAATCATCTTAAGGAATGGGAGAATGAACAAAATTTGGAGGATCTAACTCAACAGGAATTGAAGTTTCAATTGTGCGAACTATATCTGCTTGGTCACTGATAGGCAGACCTGCATCATCTAGAGGAACAGTCTCGGCAGGAATCTCGGCAGTAGGCTCCTCAAAAATAGGAATTGAAGGCACTGAAATTGGTGAAATATGTTCAATGGATGGGGTCGGCTCGACAGTCAATAAAAAATCTAAAAAATTCTTCACTGTCCTACATCCAAAAGCTACAAGGGAAGACTTCTTTCGTACTCGGGGAGTCTGTTCCCGAGAATTCTGGATGGCCTCACGATCTGCAGCAAGGGTGGCGTTAGGCTGGTTCGACACAACAATGAAGGACGTATAAGTCGGAGTGTATCCTAGCAGTGTGTGAGCAGCTCGATGTTTAATCCTAATTAATGCATGATTTGATTAAGTTAATAGGCCAATTGTATTAGTTAAACAAATCAAAATTGACCTATTAAGGTTAGTGTGTGAATTAGGGATAATGCATTAATTGTTGTTCTTTTCAGGGTTTTATGCGTCAAAACTACAAACTACCGGGGAGCCAAGACTACAAATTCTAAGATGATAATTATTAAAGCTCTAAAAAAAAAAGAGATTAAAGTAATCCAAATGTCATCTTTTGGAGGTTTGTGAAGGACAACTTTTGGAAGCTTGTGAATGACAACTTTTGGAAGATTGTGAATGACAACATTTGGAAACTTGTAAATGTCATCCCTTGGGCTTGTGAATGGTATTTTTGGGGTTTGTAAATTTTATCCCTTGGGGTTTGTAAAAGCTTTGCCTATAAATACCACCCCTTTGTGGCTTGTAGAGATATAAGTTTTTGCTAGAGTTCTTGGTTGTGGACATCCCTCCAAGTTGTTATTGCTTTCTTTGTATGCTTACTAGCTTTTCTCTTGGTTGTGGAAAACCCTCCAAGTTTGTATTACTATCTTTGTATTTTTACTTTCTTTTTTGATATTATCATCTCTTGGTTGTGGAATACCCGCCAAGTAGTATTGCTTTCTTTTATTGTGTTATTATCTCTTGGTTGTGGAATGGCCGCCAATAAATTATTGCTTTCTTTTAATTTAAGTCTTGTTTTATTTTACTTCCATTGTTGGAGCTTCTTTCTTCCCTTAGAGAAGTGAAACTCTTCCATTTTTCTAGAGCTTCACCGAAGCCGTGAAGGGTGGAACGTGATTCACTCATTCTTTGTCGAAGATCGTTTATATTGATGCATTTCGTTTATGTTTAGTTCTAACCTTTATTTCTTCATAATGTCTTCCCATTTAATTTTTGTCTTTAATTTAACCATGAGTAGCTAAGCTTTTAGTTGGCTAATCCAAGGGAGACCTCCTCTTGGGTATGTCATTTCAACTCGTTGTCTTTCCTCCTCTCGGTGTACAATGGTTCGGTTTGACTAGGTTGAGAGTGGATCTGGTTGTGAGTCTTTGATATCCCGTAGGCTTGGTCACGTGTTATGCTTGGATCCTCATCATCTTGTCTCTAGTTTTCCACGAATCAATCGTTCATCTATGCACCATTGGATGAAGGTTTCGAGTTGAATTGGGATTCTCATTGGAATGACCTCTTTGGATTAGCCAACACTTATTTTCATTTCATTATCACAACTTAAACCACCACAAAATTCCAAAACAAAATGATTTTACCATTTTCTTTAATAAAAATCACCTTCATGATGGTTCATTTCCTTCCCTGATGAGACGACCTTGGAATACTTTTCAAGTTAAACACGACACTCAAAAGACTCCTTGCGATTGGGGAGCACTTTTGTTCACACGCATATCACATTTCCACCATTTCCATTTTCTCCTTGCCCTTTCTTTTGACATCACCACCAAGGGAGTGTGATAATCCCCTTCGCTCACATATCATACATACACATGTTAAAGAGTGATGTTTAGAGGTTAGGAACTACAAGAAAAATCAACAATTATTTTTGGCGCCGTTGCCGGGGAAGGCAAGTGTCAAACCAAGGTGATTTCTGGATGACGGAGGTAAGTCCCGTGATCTTTATCATGGGCTGAGGTACGTTTTCCTTGTATATATTCTTATTTTTGTATAATTTAAATTTTTGATCCTTTCTTGCATGTGGGGGCGGGATGAGCAAAATCGATTGGTTAGACAACTTATAAACCCCAACATGAACCTTGAACTAGACCTACCCGAGGATGCGGGTGACAATTTTGAAAAATGGGGGTGTCAACCCAAACATGCATGGGGGTGGGAATTTTGATAATGTTG
>CM042186.1:17500710-17523072 GCA_023539305.1 Ilex asprella
TGGAGGGTAGGTTGGGCTACAAGGTTGAATAGGCATGGTCGAGCTCCATTTTCTCCAACCTATAGGTCATAGTCTCCAAGGGCATCCCTCATCTTTCATTGACTTGTAAGAGCATTTAGTTCACCCCGAGACTTCCTGCTAAGCACATCGGCAACTACATTCACCTTCCCCGGTGGTAGTTGAGTGTGAAATCAGAGTCTTCTAGATACTCAATCCACCTTCTTTGTCGGAGATTCAAGTCTTTCTATGTGAACACATACTTGAGGCTCTTGTGGTCCGAGAACACTTAAAAAAATTTCCCATACAAGTAGCACCTCCATAACTTGAGAGCAAAGACCACCGCGGCAAGCTCCAAGTCATGAGTGGGGTAATTATGCTCATGAGTCTTGAGTTGCCTCGAGCCATAAGCAACTACCTTGCCTCCTTGCATTAACACGCATCCTAAACCTCTTAGTGAAGCATCGGTGTAAACATCGTACTCTTCCCCACCCTTCGGAATAATAAGGATAGGTGTCGTCGTTAACCTCTCCTTCAAGGTGCGAAAGGCACGTTCACATTCTGGAGTCCACAATAATTTTTCCCCATTCTTTGTAAGACGAGTCATTGGCATCGCAAGCTTGGAGAATCCCTCCACGAACCTCCGGTAGTAGCCTGCTAAGCCCAAAAAACTATGCACTTCGGTCACATTCTTCAGTGGTTATCATTTCATTACGGCTTCAATCTTAGCAGATTCAACCGCTACACTTTGTTCCGACACCACATGATTAAGGAACTTCATCTCCCTCATCCAAAACTCACATTTGCTCATTTTAGCGTAAAACTTATGGTCTCTCAATGTCTATAGTACAATAGAGAGATGACGTCCATGTTCCTCGTGAGTCCATGAATAAATTAGTATGTCATCAATGAATACGATGACAAACTGATCCAAATACGGTCGAAATACCCTACGCATCAAATCCATGAAGGCTGCGGGGTGCATTAGTCAATCCAAACAGCATCACCGTATACTCGAAATAACCATACCGGGTACAAAAAGCAGTCTTAGGAATATCCTCCTCCCGAATCCACAATTGATGGTACCCTGTACGAAGGTCAATCTTGGTGTAATACTTAGAACCCCTTAACTGATCAAATAAGTCATCGATCCGTGGTAACGGATATCTATTCTTCACTGTAACCTGATTCAACCTTTGGTAATCCGTGTATAACCGAAGCGTCACATCTATTTTTTTCACAAAGAGGACCGGGGCTCCCCAAGGTGAAGTACTCAAACGGATAAACCCAATCGCCAATAGATGGTCCAATTGCTTTTTTAGCTCCTTTAACTCCAAAGGTGCTATCCGATAGGGAGCAATCGATATAGGCTCGGTTCCCGGATAGAGATCAATCTTGAACTCAATTTCCGTTTGTGGAGGTAACCCGGGTAATTCGTCAGGGACAACATCCAGAAAATCCGATACTATCAACAACACATCCGCATAGAATTTATCTCGATCATCGCCCATTAAACTGGCTAAGAAACTCAACTGGCTCCCCGCCTTAGCCTTTAAAAACTTACTACCCGTAGTAGGAAATGGATGGGAAGAATTATGATCATTCATGAAACTGAAAACTACCCCTACTGGTAAGTAAAATATAATCCGCTTGCGAAAATAATTCATCACTGTCCGAAAAGTAGACAACAAGTTCATCCCGAATATAACGTCGTACCCTTTCATATTTAACGCAACCAAATCTACAATCAGTTCTTGATCCCCAATTCGAAGTACACACCCCCTACACACTCTGCTAGTATCCAACCTTTCTTCTGTAAGCAAGTCAACATTCAATGCATGGTCTAACTTCTCGAAACCCAATCCCAAAGTAAGAGCATAGGTGGTACGTATGAATGAATGTGTAGCATCGGGATCAAATAGAATTCGGGCCCATGAATTAAAAAGAAGAATGATACCTTCCACAACGGCATTGGAGGCATCTTTCTTTGGTTGGGTCAAAGAAAATACCCTTCCTTGATTGGAGCCACCGGGGGCTTGAGCTTGTAACAGTCTTTATTGTTGTAGTGACCTATTGGTTGTCACTTAGCCTGTTGCTTGGTTAGTCCTAGGTAGAAATGATGGACAGCTGTGTCTGAAGTGTCCTACCTCTCCACATGTGAAACATTGACGGGGGTCAGTGTTTGTTCTAGTCAGAATGACCCCCTCTCCTCGAACTGCTTGAGGTCTTAGTCCAACTGCATGATCGGGGCGACGATAAGGTACCGCCCTTTGCACTCTACTACTACTAGCACCGGTCCAAATCGGGCCTCCTCTCGTGAAGCTCTGTTGCCGCTGGCTATCCTCTATGTCTCTCTCCACTATGGCAGCTCGGTCGACAAGATCCCCATAATCCCGAATCTTGAGAGCCACCAACTTTTCTATGATGATCGGCCTCAATCCTTGCTCAAAGCGCTTAGTCCTGCCGGCCTCCGTAGCATATCGGGATAGCTCATCAAACCTCAACTCGTACTCGGCCACGGTCATGCTGCCCTGTCGTAGAGCCAGAAAGTCAGTCTAATCCGGTCTCTGACTTATTCCGAAAAGTATTTGTCTTTGAAGATTTGGTCGAACTCCTCCCAAGTGAGTACATCGGTGTTCCTTCTTCGTTTCACGGAGTCCCACCAATGGTCAGCCTCCCCCTCGAGCAAATAGATGGCCAAACCAACCCGCAAGTCCTCGGCGACTCCCATGCCGTCATAAATCTTCTTCACTCGGCAGATCTATTTATCCGCATCCAAGGGGTTAGAGCTTCATTGTGATTGTGGTTGTTTCCATTCTGGCTCTGTACCAGAGTGGTGAGTTCCCTCAAACACTGATAAATGCCATTCATGGCATCGGGAGGTGGTGGCGGAGGAGGGGTGTTTGGTCACCATCTCCTCTTCCACGGCCACGTCCATGTCCACGTCCTCTTCCTCCGTCCATCCTGCACATCAATTCACAATTTAGCTTCATTGAAGTACAAGATATCCTAAATATTACTTTATTCTAAAGCGTATGGTACCTATAGAACAAGACTAAACAAATTCTTTCGACCTAGTTCTATTTCTCTTGTGTGAATTCATAACCTACAGCTCCCATGTAAGACCTAAAGCTTAGGCTCTGATACCAAAACCTGTAGCGCCCCAAAACCACCCTGGACGGCATTACATACTAAATCCATTTACATCAGGAGAGCACTAAGATACACCATTAATAAATAAGATTTCATGAAGTTATCCACAAAATTTACATCATTATCCCAAAAGAATAGACTCATCTTGGCCTTTACATTCCAAAATTTTACTAATGTAGGACAGCGGAATATAACAAAAGTAGACTAGACTTTACATTGTTTTCAAAAGAATATACTAGTCTAGTACAAAATAATGTCTCGCTTTAAGTGTCCACCTCGGGATCCACATCTCCGTCTAGCTGAGTCTCTTAGTGTACGGGCTCCTCGACTCCCAACTCCTGGTTTAGTACCTAATCTGAAAATATATAATTTGTAGGGGATGAGCACGAAGCTCTGTAGCAAAATCTTCCCAAACTCCAACAAGGTTTAGAAAATGTAAAACAGGTCGGTCACATTTAACAAAATCACATATATAGCTTTTGAAATAAAACATGGACGTTTAAATAGATCTCAAGTGTATACAACAACGATAATTAAATGGAAATGCTAAAAAGCATTTCTCAAAAGAAACCATTTCCAAATGGTTAGGAAAGGCGTCTGCCGTTGCATTGTCCCATACCAATGCACCGGCTTTGACATAATTCAATCTATGTTCTTATATAGATATATAGATATATATTGGTTCATCTCATGCCATGTATGTTGATTGTTTCTCATGAATTTACCCAATGACTATACCTAGCTCACCATTCACAATCAAATCACAACCACTTTGTGAAAGGGTGTCTACCATAGCAATGGCAGTGACAAGTCCCTTCCCCGGATAGGTATACCAACCCTAGTTCGAACTCCAGTGAATGATAGTGGTCGCATTACCAAATGGCAACCCACTACAAGTGTTAGGAAATTATCTCACCCCCACCGATGTAGACTAACCTCTAACACTCTACGACATCTTTCGATGGAAATTCAAGTCCCTCACAACAACCATACAGTAAGAAAACTAACATATTCTCAATTAAATAACAATTTCCAAAGTATGAACAAAATTCTCAATTTCATCATGTGCAAATTCCAACAAACAATTATGAAAAATAAAAGTGATCACAATTCAATCATTTATTACTCCACACAAAGTTCTATGTTTCCAATTTCAATAATAAAGGAAGAATTTAAGAGAAAATTCATCACTCTCTAAAATCTGGGGTTTTTCAAACAAAAGAGGAATTTCATAGGTATTTAACCCTAACTTTGTTAAAACATGTAATCTTTACCCAAAAGACTAAGAGAAGATGATTTTATATCATATATATCACATTTGTAGCAAAACATACATATATACATAAATCCTAATCTCAATGAAAGAGAAAGAGAAGAAATCCCCTACCTTGACTCTTGAAATCTAGGTTTTGATGGACTCCAAAGTGTAAATCCCTTCAAAGCAAGTGAATCTCTCTTCCTTTCTTCCTCTCTTCTCTTCCTTTCTTTCTCTCTTAGGGTTTCTAAAGTTGGAGGGGCCGAAATGGAGCCAAAGGAGGCGACATAATTTATTTATAGGGCAAAAATCAAACCAAAATTGCGACATTAAACATTCAGAATTCTTTCGGCAGTACCAGTACGCTGTACCGGTACGTCAAACTCTCTGGACCAAATTGCTCCAGAACGCAATACAGGTACGGTTCAGTACCGGTACGATTTTTCCTAATTTTTGCCTTTTTGACCGTTTTTCATTTCCAATCCATTCCTAAGCCAACCAAATCCATCACAAACCTCTCCAACACATATTTCTACACCAAACCTATTTAATACAAGTTCTACGAACTAAAATTTCATATTTTCACTTATTAAAACTAAATTTCAACTATTATTTCCACTAACATTCTAAATCTCTACTTTTTCAATCTACCAAATTCAAACACACATCACTACACATATCCACATTTTTACAACAATTATTTACTATATATCTACATACATATATAAAAAAAAATGCGGGGTGTTACATGAAGAGATACCGGCACTAGACCCTACTAGAAATGAGGTACCGGTACCAACTTACTGAGCTTCTGATACATGGTCTTGGAACTAAACTGTCTAAAATGCTACTGGAAAGAAGCTACCGGTGCCTCCCTACCTAAGCTACCGATACCAAACCCTACTAGAAACGAGCTACAGATACCAGATTGATGAGCTACCGGTACCAGCCACCTGTCCTTTGCTGACTCAACAATGAGAAACATCAAGCTACCGGTACCACATGACGAGGTGTCGATACCAGCAACCCAGAAAGATTAGATCCTTCTCCAAATGACTCCACCAACTACAAGGGCCCACCTTTTAACATCTAATCCATGTCTTGACAATTCTAACACCCCATTATGATCTTCTAACCCCTACATTCAGATTGGAAGCATGAGTGAGTGGGAATGAAAGAGAAGAGAGGGAGTGGTTGGGAAAGCATGAGGGGTCCATGCTTTGACTGATTTTGCTTCTTTCGGTGGACAACCTCTCTCCAATCACTCCAAGTCAGCCACTCATGCTATGAGAGAGAGACATGGATGAAAATACAGATGTTCCTACACACATTTTTAGATTATAGATTTTTCGAGAGAGAAGGCTTAAGGTAGAAGATGAAGTTCTAGAGAGAGAAAGTTGAGTTTTTCATATTCCTTCACCATTTTCATTGTAGTATGCTCCATTTTACTTGTAATGTTTCCTCTTGCACTCTAATCTCTTTTATTCAAAGTTGTAATCAAGTTGTGCTAAGCTTCTTGTAGTTTATTTTCACATTTGGGTTATTTTCTCTTCAAGCTTTGCATTTTGGTAATGAATGTCTTTTTTCTTGTAGTTTAAACTCCTTATTTACATTAATACAAGTCTATGCTTGATTTCACTACCATGTTGCACTACTTCAAGTTTGTTATTTCTCTTACCATGCATAGCTAAACTTTTAGTTGGCTAATCCAAGACGGATTTTCTCTTGGGTATGTGAAATCGACTCTTTTTCATTCTTCATCATAGTGTAAAGTGTTTAGTTTGACTAGGTTAAGTGCGGACGTAGTTGTGGGCTTTTGATACACCGTAGACTTGTCATGGGGTATGTTTTTGCCCAACAGAACTACATTAGTCCCTCACTTCCTACGAATCAATCAAACATCGAGACACCATTGGTTAAATGAAATGAGTGGATTTGGCATTCCCATTAGAAGGACCTCTATGGATTAGTCAACCTTGTTTTCTTACATATTTCTCAAAATACAACTCACCAAACTTCAAATCACAAGATTTTTCAATTTTTACTTTTTCACAAATCACCCTTCAAAAATACTCAACCTTTCCTTGAGAAGACAACCTTAGAATATTCGTTCCAAGTAAAACACGACATCGTAAGACTCTCTCTACACTTGAGAAGCACTTTTGCACACACACACACATACTCATTATTGTTCATTCAAACATGATTTTCTCCACTTCTTGCACTAAACTCATGGGAGAGTGACACTCACCAATCTCTAGAAGTATTATACACACAATCGAGTTCGAGTTGGAAATTAGGGAAAACCATCAAGCATGGGGTCAAGTCTTACAAGTCTATTATGATGTGTGTCTCTTATCCACATACACAAAAAATAACAAAAAATAGATTATGCATTGGAAATAATAAGAAATAAGCAAATTGAAGGTAAAATAAAGTGAAGAATGCACTTGAGCTCGTGATGTTAATCACGAGACTTACGTTGGCGACCTTTCAATCACCCTTGAAACTAAAATTTTTTCTCTAGAAATGGTGCCAAAAATACTTGCTCCTCTGAGTTGATTAAATTTAAGAGGAATTCCCAAGCGTATGGAGGGGTATCATTTTGTAACTCGATCGATTACCGATGTCGTCTCCACAAGAAAAACAAAAGACTCAAGAGATGATGATTAAAAGAAAAAGAAAATCTGAATTTTGAGAATTGGGTTGAAAAGAAATCACTTTAAGAAAATAACAATAAAAAGAAAGAACCGGTCGATCGATAGAAATCACCTCTTTGTGAATAGGTATTTTGACTCAAACTCTATAACTCACTCAAGACTATGGTCAAGGGCACTCAAGATGTTAATATTCATTTAACACCCAATTAATAAATACAAATGTGCATTCAAGACAATTGAATCAATTAATGGAATTTACTACAATAGCAGTGATTACAAGAATTACACGTGTCAAGTCTCAGTTGTCGACGAGTAAGCAAGAAAATATACAATACAATAGGAACCCATTCAATTGACCTAAATAACTCGATAGTAGACAAGCCTTAGTTTTGAGTCAAAATCCTCAATTCACAAAATGAGACTACTTCATCCGATCAAGCTAGTAGACGACTACTCACTCATGACAGAAATTAAATTGAAAGCATTTTAATAAAACATTTTTTGAAATTAAATCAAGAAGAAAAAATTGAAATTGCAAGAATTGAAATAACAATAAAAGTAAATACATTGTATTGAGATTGCAATGTGAACGTAAATTTTTTGCAGAAAAGAAACCAAAGTAAATGCTTTAAAGGAATGTAAGACTTGAATTTAAATAAAACTTGTAAAGTAAACAATGGGGAAAAACTAAAAAAGAAGAAGAAATACTAAGAACCATAGGAGAGAGAAGAAGAATAATGGTGAATTAAACAATGGAATGGAAGCCCCTTTCTCTAGACTTGGATATTTATAGAAGATTATGTGCTAAAATTTCCTTTTTTTTCCACCAATCATAGCCCTTGAAATCTTCACTAGATTACCTTCCTTAGGAGTCTTAATTACCGAATCATAAAGAACTTGTCGGTAGGAACCAGAAAATGACCTACCAGTAGAACTTTTCACTGTTTTTCTACTACTGGTTGCTCTAATCTTCTACTGGTAGGACACCCCTCTGTATCCAACCTATCAGTAGGACAATACTTACCTACCAATAAAACCAACTTCTAACCTCCGTTGCACCGGTAGAAGACCTACTGGTAGAAGTGGTCTTTTCCTTAATTTTGATGACAATGGACTTGGCTACACTCCTGGACCTCTTGGCTCATGTCCCAAGTCTTCTATGACATTAAAACACGTGTCAATGCTAGAACTCCTATGACTGGAGTCACAGAACCCGAGGGAAAGCACTCATCAGCATGCAAGTCTTCTCATTTTTACACCACTTCAACTACAAAGACACAGAATCGCTATAAAATATAAAATTCAACTAAAATAAAGGAATTTAGTGACAATCATAACTAAGATGAATGTTTATGAGGCTTATAATATGCAATATTGTGCTCTCATCATTTTTTGCTATCTTCCTTCCTTAAAAGAACCCACTGATTCCGTTGTGCCCAACGAAGTTTACTTTTACGGGTTGGTTTTTAGAGTGGGCTTCGATCGCTTTGGCTTAATGTATCAGGGAATCCCTTGACTATATAAATCTTGACATTTCTTAGTTAACTCTAAACAACTAGGGGTTTCTGGTTGGTATTTGCTTTCTTTGGGCAAGAGCCAATGGTGTGGGTGCTCGCCTTACCATGGCATAACTTCTCTATTACTACATGCTTACACCCTACTTTGGTCAGAGCAAAGGGTGGTTCTACTTTTCAAAGAGAGAAAATCGAGCTTCTTATTACCGATTCCTTCGATATCAAGGAATGGAAGGATAAATTTTTCTACGTGTCCAGCCCTAGTTGGGAGTTCATCCCCCCTAAGGTACTCTCTAGCAGACCTTTTTTGATTCCTCGCCTGTGAGGATCTCCACCCCACTCTCTTCATGAGTTACTATTTTCTTCTCTTTGCTTCTTTCCTTAGTGGCTTTGTCCTAATGTGTTTATTTGGTACAAGCAAATTTGGTCCTCTTCCTAGTAAACTCAAACTCCGAGTTGAGAGAGCTTTGTCTTACCATACCAAGAGCTTGCCTGACCTGGTCGCTGATCAAGCCTTGTTCAAGTGCCAACTAAGTCTTGTATCATTGTTTTTATTGTACCTTTTAGACCTAGTCCTTCTCCCCAAGTGGTAAGCTTCTAATTTGTTCTTTGTTTTTTTTTAAATTTGAGCTCTAACTTTTTTATTCCTATAGGTATGGCTCCCAAAGTTATTGAAAAAAAAATTGTTAAAGGAAATTAAAGTAGCTAGATACCCAAGAAGTGGCTCCCTTTGCCATTAAAAGCCAAGGCTAGCTTTTTCTATGCTCAAGACACTAGATTCTAGCCATCTAACGCCCTGCTACTCTTCCAAGTTTTGGCATTCCATCTAATACTGCTTTAGTGCTTCCATCTATTTCTATGAGCTCCAAGGGTACTACATATGAAGGGGTTGGACCTCGTCAACATCTACAAGGAAAAGTCACCGATACCCAAGGTACCTCTGCTACTTGTTGACTCCTATCCTACTCCAAAGATAAGGGGAAGATGAAACTCTCAGAAACTAAGGTTGCAGTGGGCAAGCCCCTAAAGAGTCTAGGCCTTTAATATGGGAGAACTAAGAGGAAGCTAGCGTTCATCTCCTTAGATTTTTTGAAGTCAGTGATGTCTAGGCTGCTTATAGACTGGGGCCTAACTGGGTTATGGCTACTCTCTAGGAGACTATGGGGAAGGTGAAACTTCTTATAGTCTCTTCTTCTTTCTTTTTTTTTTTTTTTACACAGACTCCCCATATGAGTAGTATGGTTATCTTCCCTTTATTCATTCAAGTATACTTATCTTCCCCTTATTCATACAACTGCTTATCCTTTCCACTAGTGTTTCTTATGCAGCCTTGGCTGAGAGGAAACCTTGTGAAAAAGAATTCCTTTGCCTAGAGGAGAAGATATTGGAGCTATAAAACAACTTGGTGGATTTATAAGAAAAGGACCTTAAAATTTTGAAAGAGAAAGAAAACATAACACTTAGTTTAAACGAGGTGTTGTTGGTTGGAAAAAAAGTTGAAGAATTTGTTGGTTCTGGAGAACTAGTTCCTTCACTATTCTCTCTAGCTTTTTAACTCTTGTTGTTTCCTTTTTCGGATGTGTTGTGTTCCTTCAATACATTAGACGCAGTCTTGGGCGTTCATTATCATGGGTTTGATCCCTAACAGGATCCTTTGACCTTGTAATGGCCATAAGATCTGAAGTCTTAGGAATTGACTTTGGAATTGGAAAACTCTCATTTCCTACAAACAGCGCCAACTAATGATTTTTGAAAATGTTTGTAGAGCTCTAGACGTCTTGGTCAGTTAGATTTGTGCCTTGATTGCTCAATAGATACCTAAAAGGACAAGTCAAATATTGGAGGGGCTCTGGAGGTTAACCCTTCGATGGATAAGTTAGAGAGGGAGAATTGAAGAGGCCAAGAAAGCTTAGACTAGTGTCAAATTCAATTACCTTGCTCATCTTCATGGACTCCCCTCTTATAAGCCATTTAGTTAGGTCGTTAGCGGATCCTCCTCCACCTATTTCAACTAGGACAGTTGTACCTTACATGTTTGACATAGTCTTACTAGATAAGTGGAGGTAGTAGTTGAGTTGAACTAGTCAAAGTTCTTATAAGCTAGGATTCTGCTGAGCTCGAGGATTGGGGAGCTGGCAAGCTTGAGCTAGTCTAACCTGTGCAGCTCGGCATTTTCGAGGATGTTTTTAAAATTTTTATTTTTTATTATTGATCAAAATATTTTATAATCGATCATGACTCTCTGCATTATAACTTAGACCTCAAAAATTATAATTTGATCTTAAAATGTTATACTTGTGATATGGTACCTCATTCGGTGTCAAAGTTGTCCTTATCCTACAAAGAGCCATCCAGATCTCTTTCAATTTTTTCCTCCATTTTTCTTCTTGGTAGATCATCCATTAAGGCCCCATTTGGTAACATTAATGTTTTCGTTTTTCATTTTTGTATGAACTATGACTTTTGTTGTTGGTTGTACTAACTTTTATGTGTACATGTGTGTTGCACGTGGACCATTTGAATGTGAAATATATATGTTAAAGTCGTGTGTCATTTTTTCCAAAAAAAAATGTCTCCCTGGCATCTTTGTGTTTGAACACCTAAAAACCCATAATTTTGCTGAGTTTTTATAAAATTCATTTCATAAAACCTACCTTTGACCCAATTTTACTTGAATCATCACTTGATAACATACTTATGAAACGAATGCCTTTCATGTCTATATTCAGAAACCAACTTTCACCTTTCTTGTTATAGTTCATTGTTCTTTTCTTAGCCGTTTGTAATTTGATCTCATGGCACTTCAGCATGTTGTGGTGATCTACAAGTTTATTAATGAGACAAAACTATTTAAAGTAGTTTGTTGTCTGAAGTAAATAAAATCATCAACATTAGTTTTTCAACAACCATAGTCACACAATATAACTGATGCTAAGCAATGTTGTGGGGAGATTCGTTGTGTAATATCAACCAAATCACATCACTTCCAAATTATCAATTTTCAAAAAATCGATAATTTACAAGAACCTAAGACAAATAATTATAGGCCTACTTGCTTTTAGACACCATCAAAGACCAACCACATCCATTACCCAACTCAATGTAAATTCCTTGTCCAAATTTAATTGGAGTTTAAGGAGATCCTGCAATATTTTTTGAGAACATTATGCCTACTTTAAACCTAACTTCATCAAATTTGGAAGAAATATTGGACTAAAATACTATGAATCTCCATCAAGACAACATAAAATTAAGATCATGGGGAGTGTGGTGGTACCAAAGATGATAGGTGGAGGTGCAATGTTGTTAGGAATATTGTAGAGATCTGAAAAATGATGATAAATTTTTTTTTGTTTTGCTAGTAGAGCACTATTCATGCACCATTTGCCGTTAGGACACTATATGCATCATTTAAGCATAAGTCATGTTTAGGAACATAATTTAAGTATAGAAGAGAAACATGCTTAGAATATTAAAATACACCTACTGTGCAAATTTGAGCCTAAACGAAAACAGTTTTAAAAATTGGACAAAAAGGGCATTTCGGTTGGCCTAGGTGGGACCGGCCAAACCCGGCCACTAGCGAAAATATAAATTTTTGAAAATTTTCATTTAAAATAATTTTATGAACTTTGGTTAAAATAAAATGTCGAATTGAGGCATTTCGGGACGAGTTGTAGTGTAACGGGGTCCCGAATTCATCAAGTGGAAAAAGGTCATTTTTAACCTTTGCCCTCTACTATAAATACAGACCTTTTTGTGTAAAAATATCAATTTTTCAGCTGAGAAAGTTCAGTACAGGTTTTTGGAGGAAAAGGGAAGAAAAACCCCTAGGTTCTTGAAGCTTAAAGCCACCAAAACTTATTCTTAGGCCAAGATTTTTGTAAGACTTCCTTCTAAGAAGTTGTTCCTCTCAACAAGAACTATATACTCACCAATCGGTTCGTCTATAAAGCGAACAAAACTTCCTTGGTTTGAGAAAAACCATTCTACGTATGATATTTTACTAAGTTGGGAATAGATTTAAGTTTTCTTGCCTTTCTATGTATTGATTAAATTATTTAGGTGTTTACTTGATGTTAGAAAATTATTTAGTTGGTAGTTTATTTGAAAACCTAGAATTATAGGTTTAAGTACTTTTGTGTTCTTTGAGTTTCTTGATAATTTATTGTTATGGTAAAAGTATATATTGCTTATGTGTTAGATTATTATATTATACCTTATGTTCATGCAGAGAAACTTTTATGGTTTGAGAGTTATGATGAATTGGTTGTTTATGTATTTTTAGTTTCTTTGAGAAATTGTGAAAGTAATTAATGTGAAGCTTAATTGTATGTCCAATCTATTGAATGGTGTTTTACATTCATGTAGACAAGGTGTTTGATGAAATGCATAAACAATTCACATTGAGAAAAATTAAGACATCTTGGCATACATGAATCCTTGGAACATAGTATGTGTTAAGCACTTGGTGCTATGCATTATGAGGGTGTAGATCCTGTGGTGAAAAACCCAAAATTTGGCCAATGACAGTACTCGCGAGCTGATGGGGGCGGACCGTGAAGTGAGACATGGGTAGGATAAAGTTGCATGGGTGTGTCATGCATATTAACATTACATAGCATTGAGGGATTATGGGGTTGTAGCTTTTAAAATGTACACTTGCACATGTCACGCCTTAAATTTGTACCTAGTATTAGTATTTTTTCATACCAGCAGTTGAGCTGACCCATTCGTGGGATATCATATTACAGATGAGGCTCCCGGTACTTGAGACTTGAGGAAGTCTTAAAGGAAGGAGAGAAAATGGGCTTGAATGAATATTTGGCCCTTGAGACATATTTTGTATGTATGGGCATGGGCATAAACCCAAATGACTTGTAGTTTAATTTGGAAAAATAATGAATTATATATCTTGGACCATTTTAAAGTGTAAGGGTGTAAACCCAATTGACATTTGAGATGATTTTATTTAATGAACATCATATGTGTATATTGGGACAATTATATGTATATGTTGAGAATAAGGAGTGTATGTTTAATTTACATGGGTTGTGGCCACCGAGTGAGGGTGAATTGTGATAACTTGAAATATTATGAATATTAGGTGGGAAAAGGGCTTGGAAAACAAAGGAGGTTATGTCAAAATTTTATGAAAAATTAAAAGATGTGTTGAGTGTGAAAAACACCTTTCAAATATGTGGGAAAGATGTCCAAAGGGGGGTTTAGAAACCTTGAAGGAATAGGTTAAGAATGGAAAAAAAATGACTTGAAAAACTTTGGGAAAATGTGAGAAATGAATGAGAAACTAATTTATCCAACCTACTAAACTTTCATTTACTTTTCTTATTCTTTTTCCCTCACTCCCCGGGTTTGTGAAAATTCGGGGCGTGACAATTATGGTGGGCTAGGATAGGTTTCATGGAAGTGCTTCTAAGGAGTAGTGCTTAACATGAAGGCTAAATATTCCAACAGTAGAGGTTAGGGTCATCAAGAATCCGTCAAGAATCAAACATTTGTACTATAGAGTTTTCCCTCTTTCGAATATATGAATGCATGAGCAGGGCTTCACTGAAGCTTGATATGCCCACATTGGGTTGTCATCATTTTCTGGAGAATATTTAGCTAGCTTTAGAAAAAGTAAAAAACATACAACTTATTTGTTAAAACCTAAATTATCTGTATCCAAGATATCATCAAGGAAAAAATAGTCCATGGCATAAAACATCTTGAGGGCCAACCTAAAAGCATGATGAAACTGAAAGGAATCATGTAAAAAATGTAGCGGAATTTAAAATTTTGATTCCTCATTCCAAAAATATATTTATGTTTAATACAAATCGAGAAACTTCATATCTATAGTGAAGATCAAAGGTTACCTTTTGAATCATGCTTTGAACGAACTTCAAGCTTTCTCAAACAACTTCAAACCATCAAATCTGAATTTGATCTTTACCCCAAGCCTCGCAATTGTTTGGCCTCTATTGGTATCCACACAAATTGATAAACTAGAAGGATCTAACTAGTAGAGAGAGACAATGAGGTGTGGTTCTTCTTGTGCTAGCAAGAGAGTTGTTATTATAATATATCCACCTCCTTCATAAAGGATAAAGGTATTTATAGAGTCTTAAAAAAAACACTAATCCTGGTTTGGGTCAAATTGCAATTAACTTATAATTACATATAACCCCTTTATCAATCATTAATTGTAATAAAGTCCCTAATTAACTCTTAATTAGGTTTTCACCCCAATTAACTCTTAATTGGTTTTCTCTCCTTTATCCTTTAGTTTTCAATCAATTTTATTGTGTGTGACCCTATAGGTTCAAGCATACCCGATTGTAGGCATTTGATACTAAGTAAAAGTAAAATCTCAAATTAGAACTCTTTCTAATTTAGCTTGAATTAGAACTCTTCTAATTCTCCCTTTATGAAGAACAATTAATATATTTATATTAATTTCATTCTTCGGGCTTCTACTAATCATGAGTGACACCTAGCAGCATATCATGATCAACCTCCGAATAGCACAAAGTAGGTAAAGAACCCATTCAGTCTATAGTTGCCATGCAATTCAATCCTTCTATCATACAATGCCCCAATTGACTTACTAGGGTATGGAATTACTGTCAAACCCCTAATTCAATCTTATGTGTTCGATCTTAGGACTATGACTCATAATGATCAATTAGAAACTCTTTTCTAATTGTCATTCTGCCTTGGCCAAGGACTGAGTCATATCCCAGAAGATCACATAGGACATTCTCTTTTTATTACTAAGGATGATAGATTCTATTTTATACACTCATAAGTCTTCATGCATGCCTTACTATGTCCAACAATACATATCAAAGTTACATAGTTAGTATATGAATATGTTGTATAATTAAAGCATAGAACTCCATGCACAAGACAACCATGGTGTCTCAAGTCTAAGGATCAGTTGCATAGCTATAACTTTAGGATTTAACATTGACAGGTATGTAAAACTCCATATGAAAAATCCTACGCTAGTTAACGGTAACGTTCAGTGTACTTGTTCTCTATCAAGTACCCACATACCTGTTTCAGTGTCCCTACACTAGTGACTTGGACAAGTTACCTTATATCAAATATGAGTAAACATAGTGTGTGCTAGTCTATCCGGATTATATAGCGCCCAAATAATAATCATATGACTAGGAACATTTAAGAGTTAAGTACTAAGAAGTATAGGTCTCTTCTTCTCAACATATTGAGAAACAATCTTCTTAACTTATACTCTATGGACTATATCATGTATATCAAAATGAAATAAAGCATAAACATGATAAATCAACTTGCCCTTTTATTTAAGTAAGTAATGAATGTTGCTAGTACAACCCCAAAATATCATCTGTATGATTGGTCTTAGAGCATACTACTAACAATCTCCCACTTGCACTAATACCAATCAACCATATATCTAATACCCATCTTCTCAAGATGTCGATCTAGCTGTTGTGATGTTAGTGCTTTGAAAGTGGGTCAGCTACATTATCCAATGATGCAATCTTTTGGATACACACATCATCTCTTCCAATGATCTATCTAATCATGTGAAAACGCCGCTTTATGTGTTTGGACTTTTGATGAGACCTTGGTTCCTTGGCTTGAGCTATTGCCCCATTGTTGTCACAATATAATGGTATAGGTGACTCAATGGTAGGAACAACTCCAAGTTCGAAGATGAACTTTTTGATCCAAACAGCTTCTTTGGCAGCCTTTGAGGCAGCAACATACTCAGCCTCAGTAGTGGAATCTGTTGTAGTATCTTACTTACAGCTCCTCTACCTTATTGCTCCACCATTCAAGGTGAATACAAATCCAAAAGTGGATTTTTGATCATCTACATCAGATTGAAAATCTGAATCTATACAACCATCCACTTATAGCTCTCCTCCTCCATACACAAGAAATGCATCCTTAGTTCTTTGTAAGTACTTAAGAATGTTCTTGACTGCATTCCAATGTTCTAAACCTAGATTAGACTGATATCTGCTTATAACACTTACAGCATGACTAATATCAGGTCTAGTACATTGCATAGTATACATGAGGCTACCTATTGTCGAAGCAAAAGGGACATTGCTCACGTTATTTCTCTCTTTTGATGTCTTAGGACTCATGTCTGAAAGGTAAAAATCCTTTCTTGGAATTCTACATGTGAAATCTCATTAACACCTTGTGTATGTATAAAGATTGGGATAATCCAAGCAACCTTCTAGATCTATCTCTATAGACCTTTATACCTAGTATATAGAATGCTTCTCCCAAATCCTTCATAGAGAAATTCTTTGAAAGCCATAGTTTGACTAATGAGAGCACTCCAATATCATTCCCAATGAGTAGGATGTCATCTACATAAAGTACCAAAAATGTGATAGCATTCTCATTGACCTTTTTGTACACACATGGTTCATCCATATTTTAGAGAAAACCAAACGATTTGATTGTCTCATTAAAACGAATGTTCCAACTTTGGCATGCTTGTTTTAATCCATAAATAGATCTCTGTAACTTGCACACCTTATGGCCTTCGCCACTGGATATAAAACCTTCTAGCTGAACCATATAAATATCTTCCTCAATGTTTCCATTAAGGAAAGTGGTTTTAACATCCTTCTGCAATATCTCATAGTCATAGTGTGCAGCTATAGCAAGCATTATCCTGATGGATTTTAACATGGCTACTGGCAAAAAGGTTTCTTCATAGTCAACTCCTTGTCTTCGTTTAAAACCTTTAGCCACTAGCCTAGCTTTGTAGGTCTCCACCTTTCCATCTTAGCCTATCTTTCTTTTGAAAACCCATTTACAACCTATAGGTACAATACCTTGAGGTGGGTCCACCAAAGTCCAGACTTGGTTGGAGTACATAGAATCCATCTCAGATTTCATGGCCTCTTGCCATTTTCCCAAGTCGATGTCTGGCATCGCCTCTGTGTAATTACTAGGATCATCTTGATGATTACAGTTACCAATAAAGATTTCGTCATCACCTTGATGAAGATACCCATATCTTTGAGTTGGCATGGATATCCTAGTAGATTTACGCAAAGCTTGTGTAGTATGAGGTTCTACATTGATAAGGTGTTCAAACTGATCAGTGACTGTTTGTGGTTCTAAGTATATTTCCTCAAGTTCTATCCTTTTTCCTTTGCCTTCTTTTTGAATAAACTTTTTTTCAAGAAAAGTAGCAAACTTGCTAACAAACACTTTTTGTTCAGTAGGAAGATAAAAATAATATCCTAAAGATTTTTTAGGATATCCCACAAACCTACACTTTTCAGTCCTAGCTTCCAACCTGTCCACATCATGTTTCTTAACATGTGCAGGACAACCCTAAATCTTAACATGTTTAAGACTTGGCTTCTTTACATACCATATCTCATACGGTGTCTTAGGAATAGATTTAGAAGGTACCCTATTAAGTAGATATGTAGCAGTCTCTAGGGCATATCCCCAAAAGGAGATAGGTAAGTCTATGTAACTCATCATAGATCGAACCATATCTAATAATGTTCGATTTCTCCTTATCAAGACACCATTAAGTTGCAGTGTTGTAGGAGGAATCCACTGTGATAGAATGCCATTTTCCTTAAGATAATCCAAAAATTCAGTATTTAAGTATTCACCTCCTCGATCTGATCGAAGAGTTTTAATATTTTTGCTAGTTTGTTTTCTACTTCACATCTGAATTCCTTGAACTTTTCAAAAGCTTTAGATTGGTACTTCATTAAGTACACATAACCTAATCGTGAATGGTCATCAGTGAAGTTTGTGAAGTATGAATAACCACCTCTGGCTACTGAACTTATTGGACCACATACATCGCTATGTATTAATCCTAAAATATTTGTAGCTCTTTCATCATGTCCTACAAATGGTGTTTTGGTCATCTTACCCATGAGATAAGATTCACATGTTGGATAAGCTTCATAAGCCCATGGACTTAATTTTCCATCATTAACCAACTTGCGAATCCTATCTTCACTAATATGACCTAATCTGAGGCGCCACATATAGCTAGGATTCTGATCATCTCTAGGTCTTTTATGAGTAACGACATTCATATCAATATGATCAATATTATTTAGATTGCTATTCATATTTAAGAAATAAAGACCATTTAAAAATACGCCAGAACCAATCAAATTTGAATTTAAAGTAAAAGAACAAACGTTTTTCTTAAAAACGAATCTATAACCATCCTTACATAATGATGAAATAGAAATAGGCATAAATAAACAGCCCCTAAGCTCTAAAATAACTCTAGATGGCAATGGCAAGTAGCAAGTCCCCACAGCTAATGTAGCAACGTTTGCTCCATTTCCTACTCGGAGGGACACTTCTCCTCTATCTAATACCCAGTTTAAAGTAGAACTAACTGACAAATTAGTTTCAGTAAAGAGTATATCTGACATACCTTCTGAAGGTTTGTCCTTAATGGATGCAAGATACTCTCCACAATTTCACTTCCAATGCCCGTCTTTGCCACAATGGAAACACTTTCCCTTGGCCTTTTCTTTCTTGCCCTTCTTAACTCCGCCTTTAGCTTTCAAATGGGCCTTCTTCCCCTTCCCTTTGGTCCCTTTGCCCTTGGGCTTAGTTCTAGAAGTAGAGGGTCGATCAACAGCTAAGATAGATCTCTTGCTTTTCTTGAATGTCCCTTCAGTAATGGTTAACATGTTAACAAGCTCAAGCAGAGTGGGCTCTAATTTGTTCATGTTGAAATTTAGAACAAACTGCCCCAAAGAATCTGAGAGAGATTGCAAAACTATATCATTAGATAGATCTGCATCAAGGTTTACACCAAGCTTCTCTAATTGCTCAATGTAATTGATCATCTTGAGCTCATGCTCATGTACAGAGGATCCCTCAAACATACGAGACCAGAACAATTCCTTGACCACATCATACCTAGCGATATGACTTTGTTCATCGTACAACTCTTGCAGGTGAAGCATAATAGAGGATGAGCTATCCATTTCTTCATGTTGTCTCTGTAGCTCATTGGACATGGATGCTAGCATGTAACATTTACAAAGCGTGTTATCCTCTTTCCATTTGGTCCATGTCTTCTCTTCTTCCTCAGAGACATTCTCTAGAAGAGATCCCGGTAGTCAAGTATCAAGAACATATGCAATTTTTTCAGAAATGAGAATGATTTTCAAGTTCCGCTTCCAGTATAAGAAGTTAGGGCCAGACAAACGATTGGTGTCAATAATTCTAGATAAGGGTTGATGCTGACTATGGTGATCTAGAAAAATAAAACATCTATATTAGCAATTTCATTTTAAACCATTAGATTGGGTCTTTAAATCATAATGGTATCTCCCATTATTTCTCAAATCCATACACCCTCCCATAGAATTAGGGAATTTTTATTCCTATAGGGATTAGGTCCCACCTTAAATTAATATAACCTCACACAATAGAATATTTGTTATACTAATCTTTAATGAGTAGGTAACTCTTACCTAATGCATCGTATGCAAATTTCAATCATCCTTTTGTCTCTAGCATAAATGAACCTCACATAATAGTATCTTGGCTCATTTACCCTAGTTAAGTCACACCCACTATTTATACAAGTGTAGGTGTTTATGGCCAATATGCCCCTCACATAATAGTATCTTGGAACTTACTGACATCCTACCTCATAGCATCATATGCTTGAACAAGCTACCAAGGATTTTCAAAAATGAATAGTCTCCACATATCCGCAGCCGACTAGTCACACTCAAAAATTCTTAATAAACTTACAACGGCGGAAGACCACAATAAGACAATCATAATGTCTCTTTGTTACAACTTAATATCTTATGGAGGGGGTTTTAGAGGCCTTATTGTCTCATCATACAAGCATGCATCTCGTACATATCAAAAATTAACTCTTTCCATTTATCGTTATTAGTCCAATTAATATATCATACTCCCACAAACCCATTTTAAGAAAAATAATTTTAACATTTAAAATTACGGTTGTGAAAATATAAATATATTAAATTGAATCATCACAAATATGATTCAATGAATTAATTTAAAACGATTTTTAAATAAAATATGGACATATAACTACTGATGGCTTATTGGGACTTTTATCCTATGAATGATCATGGACTTTTAGTTTGATTCAATTCGAGTCATTGAATTGAATCTAGGTCTGCGTGGGTGATGATAAAATTTGAAAAATTGTATCATCTCATGATATTGATCTTCTAGGTGGGTTGTTCCAATGGACCTCCATGAACTCGCATCTGGGCTCCACCATGCTTTCATCTTGCTTCTTTATTTTTCTTCAATCCTATTGAACTATTTTTTTCTAATATATTACATTAATGAAAAGAAACCTTGATCAAAATCAAGGGGAGGTACAATAAGAGGTGAGAGAAGAAATTACATATAGAAAAGAGGGAGGAGGCATGCAAGCCCCATTTCAAAATTACATACCCATAAAACATAATGCAATCATATCACATCCAAACCAATCACATAGCTTAATTATTTGGTCTAAGTCCATGATCAATCTCACATCCATCCTACCACATTGCATGAATAAAAAGAACAAGTGATTATTCTAATTATAGCATAAATACAATGGGATTGCAACTTCCTTAACCATTAAGGAATATTTTAATTTTAATCAAATTAAAATTAATAATTCTTAAAATGAATTAAATAATTTTATAAGGTCCTAGTCAAACTATGAGTCTATTTCGAGTGGAACGTTGTTATGGATCAAATTTCCTATTTGACTCAAATTAAGAGTCCTAATCCTATTAGGATTCCTTCATTGAAGTCCTAGTCAAACTAGGGTTTTAGTTTGGGTGGAATTTCATTAAAGACCAAATTCTTAATTCTAGTTTAAATAGAAGTTCTAATCTCATTAGGATTATTAGGTCCAAATCCTAGTCAAAATAGGATACCAGTTTATGTGGTGATATTGTAACGCCCCAAAATACACCCTGTACGGCATTACATTCCATAACCATTCATACCATGAGAGCACTAAGATAAACCATCAATAAAGAAGACTTCATAACAATAATTCATAACATTTACATCAATATTTCAAAAGAATATGTCATCTTTGACCTTTACATTCCTAATGAAAATTTACTATTATAGCGCAGCAAAAATTACAAAAAAAATCTAGACTATATAGTGTTTCAACATAATATTCTAGTCTAGAACAAAAGAAGCTAAACCTCTACATATCCACCTCGGGATCTAGGTTCCCTCTAGTGAAGCCTCTCCAAGGTATGGCTCGTCGATGCCAAGATCCTCCTCTAGTACCAAATCTGAAAAATGTAATTTGTAGGGGGTGAGCACGAACCTTTGTAGCCACATTTCTCCCAAACTCAAACAAGGTTTTAAAACATAGAAACGGTCGGTCTCATTTCACAAGTAACATATATAACCTTTGAAATAAAACAGGGGCATTTTAAAAGAGATCTCAAGTTTAAACAGTAGCAATACTCAAATAAACGAATAAAAGGAGTTTAGCAACAATAACCAATATTTCAATTTAAGCTATTTAGAAAAAATGGCTTCTCCCCCATGCATGGTCCCATACCAATGCATCGGCAAGAACGACCCAACTCATAATTTCATGTATTTTCGGTTCATCTCCGTACCATGTATGATGATTGCTTCCCATGAATCTACCCCACGATTATACTTAGTCCACCAATCACAATCACAATCACAATCACAATCACAATCACAGCCACAAGCACTTTAGAAAGGGGCGTCTACCATC
>CM042186.1:17539431-17560653 GCA_023539305.1 Ilex asprella
AGCCAATGCTAAGCGGCTCATCTCTAATATTCCGACCTCTCATAAGCACTGGAAAGAATACTTCTTCTTTGCTAGGGGCACTAACTAGGAATATAACCCTGCTGATAAGATGGATACTCTTGGTATCCCTAGGACTTGGTCTTATCCAGGGAACTTGGGTGAGTCATTGTCTGAATTAACCGAGTTTTGCTCTAAGAATCATAGGTTTCTGAGTCTACTCTGCTTATGCTGCTTTCAGGTACCAAACTTGAACTCAGCACAGAGGACGAAGGGGTGAAGCTGAGGCTGATGAAGTGTACTCCGAGAAGGTACTCCGAGCTCGTCCAATTCCATGTCCTAGTTAAGAGGGGACTCAGTCTACCTGAGGTAACAATAGAAGCCCCGTCTCCCATCTCTATCGTCAGACCAGAAGAAGCAGTTGGTAATCTCTTTTCCCCCATGAGCTTTTGGTATCTTCCTTCCTCTTTTCCCTGATCTGCCTAATTGTTCTAGCTCAAACTTTCCAGGATCTTCCATAATGAAGCTGTCCTCTAAAAAGCTTGAGGCCAAAATTGCCAAGTTGTAGAAAGGTGGAAAGGGCAACAAGAGAAAGGCTGAGCTCGGTTCTGGCAACAGCCCCACCACCCAAGCTAAGGGTAAAAAATTAGGGGGGTCCTCTTCCTCTCCAGCTTTGATTACTGATACTCGAATCCCTCTCTTGAGCATTCAGCAAGGTGTAGGGGTTTCTACTTCCCGACAATCTCAGCCCACTCCCGGCAAATCTGATGGGCAAGGCCAAGCTTCTCCCACCTCGTCTGAGGTTGAGAGGGCCTTGGGGCTAGCTTCTCAGGTTCAATCTAGGACTGTTCTGTTCAGCACATCTGGCAAAATTATCGAGCCATCCCAGATGAGGCCTGGGGTTGATAAGGGAAAACATGTCAAGGGGGAGGAGCAGGAGGATTCCTTTTTTGAGAACGCTGAACTTGCTGCAGGGGCTATGGAATCTATCCTCTCTGATTTTGACATTAAGAGGGCTTCCTTTATGCCTCTTGAAGAATCCATTGCCTCATCTCTTCAAGGAGCTATTATCGTAAGTCCTTGCGCTTTCATGTTCCTCTTTATGCTGATCCTTTTTGCTTTTCTCCATCTTATTCATTTGTTTATTATTATTTTTTTTTTAGCTGGCTCTTCATGTAAAAGGTTTGCTGAGTAGGATCTAGTCCTCTGAGAGTTCTGTCGAAGCTTTGAAGGCCTACGAGATCAAGGTCAGCGAGCTTTCTTTTGAGAACGAGGATCTCAGAGCTTAGATGTAAGGTCTTCAAGACAAGATGGAGCAGCTAGCCTCTGATCTCCATCGCTCTAAAGCAGCTAAGTATAAGGCTGAAGAGAGAGAGAAGAAGGCTCAAGATGAGCTAAGAATTTTGGAGGATGAGCTGAAACATAAGACTGAGCTCTAGTCCAAGGCAAATCAAGATGCTTTCGATGTCCGTTGTTCTCTAGAGCTCATGAAGCAAGAGCATGAAACCATCTATGAGGTGAATGGGATCCTTCATGAGGATCTTAAGGAGAAGAACAGCTTGATTTCTGAGCTAGAGGATGATGCTACAACTCAATGGGCCTCTGGGTGGCTCGTTTTTCGACGCAGAGCTTCCAAGGCCTTCCCGGGCCTGAACTTCGATTTTCCTGTCCCTAACGAAGAGGAATTGGAGGAATCTGATTCCGATGACGAGGAGGAAACCTCAGCTCTACCCACCAAAGCATTAAACCAGGACGTGCCTGTTCTGCCAGTTATTCCCCGAACTGCTTCCTTCTCTGCTGACCTCGTGAAAGAGGCTCTTGCTCAAGATTCACAAACAGCCAGAGTGGAGGTTCCTGGGGTCAGCCTCCTTGAGAATCCAGCTTCTCCAATCTCTGGAACCGTGCCTTCTGAGCTGCCGGGTTCTAGTGAGGCTGCATCTGCTGAACTGCAGGATCTTCTGTCCACTCCTCCTCCAGATACTTAGGATCTTCAGTTGTAATTTTTGCTGTTGAAATCAGTTGTAATTTCTATTCTTGAAATGTATTTTGACTTTCGAACTCTTGAGCTGTCTATTGAAGGAATGATGCTAATGTCAGTAGATACACTTTCTTTGGATTTAGAATTATGTGTTTTCTCGCTCTGCTTCATATATTCCCCTTGACTGCTTTATATATTCCCCTTGCCCCTCTTGCTTTAAGGGGTGATGATCTCTCCTTGAAGCAAAAGTTACCAGTTTCAAAGAGTAGACCGTTTTACTACTTTACTGCTCTTTATGTTATTCAAGCAAATGTTGAACATACTTCACTGTTGAAAATACTTGAATGTTCTTGAAGATACTTGAGGATATTTATTATGACCTTGATGTAACTTTTTCCTCTGACCTTTAACGCGAATTTTCCTTCTTGCATGCTCCATGTGATTCCAGTGCGTGGTCTCTACGTAATTTTCTCCTCTGACCCGGGCTGTTTTTTTTTTTTTTTTTTTTTTTGAGCTTACTTCTTTGAGCTCTGTATGTGTTTAGGTGTTTCCCTTTACTTGGAGACCTTTAACTTTCTTGGAGGCAATCTTATTGAATTTGTGGCGAGGTCTGGGGGCAAATAGCCTTGGGAACTTTAGCTTAGAATTTCCCTATAGGGGTCATGCTGGAAGGTCTGAGCTGACCTCGTCCTAGAAAGGTCCGACATGTTTCTCCTGAAAGATTCGTTGAATTATATGAGGTGAGCTGGATATCAAGGGTTCACGCTACTACATCTGTGGCCTTCATCAAAGCTCAAAAGTCGGAGGCTTACTCCAAGTGTTTCCAAGTCGAATCCAGGAGAAGGAGGCAGGGTTAGGCAGGTTATTATGCCTGGAGCCGTGCTAGGATTCACTTGATCAATCAGAACAAGAACAAACACAACATACCCCAACATTGGCTTGCCATGTATTTTACTCAACAAGTAATGTTATTGTACAAATCACACCTGGTAGCATTGCTGGTGGTGTGATCCTTGCAGCCGTATATGCCTACTAGCCTCCTTATCATGGGCTTTTAGTTTACTCCTCAAAATGGAGTTGCAGCTTATTGTACTGGACTTTCCTTACTTTGTGAGTGTTGAACATGGTCGAGGTGGATAAGAAGTGTCAGGAACCTGTTCCTATCTGAAGGTAGGTGGTCTGTCCGAGCTCTTTAGTGCTGATAGTTGTGTTCATGGTATCCTCGAGGGAGCATTGACGAATCTGAGAGATACTAATCCCTTTTTGGCCAGTATATTCGAAGGGTTCTGAGGCTGGTGACCTTGGGGGTGTTTTCTAGAGGTCTGTATGTCCATTCAGGCCGACCTCAGCCCTGCTAACTGCGAAAGAGTCTCCTCAGGAGTGTGTCTTGAGGTCGGAAGCTCTTGACTCTCTTACTAGTCAAGGAGTCGAGGTAGATGATGATAAGCGAGCACTGCTGTTTGTCTTTCCTTCTGTTCTAGACTGCTTCCTCAGTCTCTGTGAGCTTTAATTATTTGAAGATTCTCCATGTGTTATCGACGGAGAAAATCCATAACATTCAGTTGTTTTCCTAAACCATACTTGTCCTCATAAATTTGGGAGCATAAAGAATAGCCCCCCTTTGGCGTGGTTCTTAGGCCTTCTAATACTGGCTAAGGCTTTAAATTTCGTGCCTTATCTTTCTTGTCTATAAATCTTGAAGATCTCCTTGAATCTCTCTCATTCCTTTGGTCCTTTGCTTGGGATTTCTAATGGCCGATTCTGTTTCATCTATCTTTGAAGACCGCTCCTCTTTCGGAATAGACTGGAAATTCTAGTCTCATTTCTGGACTCCTTCTTCCCTTGCTTCCTCGGATTTGGAAGGGATCAAGAAACGGTTTTTTCAAGAACTGAAATTGCCTCTCCAAATTCCTACTTCATATGAACCTCCTAACTATCTTTCTCGTGGTGAGGTCTATTTTTTTGAAAGTGCCTTCGAGATGGGCCTTCGTCTCCCTATTCATCCCTCTATCAGGTGTATCCTGGCGTATTATGGTCTGCCCCCTCCCGTTTATCTCTTTGACGGTGGGCTGTGCTCATCAGCTTCTTTTTGTTCTGACGCCTCTAGGATAATGACCAGTTTCCCACAAACACCGAGTTTCTGTACTTTCATTGTCTTGAAGACAACGATGTTCCTTGTTTCAGCTGTTTTAGATAGAGGCACTTCTCCGAACGCCGGCTGGTGCTTGACATTCCTTCTCCACCCTAAGGGTGGGTCAATCATTGTTTCTTTGCTTTTGGGGATTCTTGGAGGTCTGTTGAGGACTGTCGACGAGAGAATAGGGTCCCGCGTTCTTGGAAGAAATTTGATCACATAAGTAAGGGGCTTGACAGTTTTTTTTTTTATCATTCCCTTTCCTTAGTGTTCTGTTCTGACTTTTGCTTTATTGTGCAGTTGTGCCTGACCCAGATTTGCCAGAGGCCATAAGGATTGAGCAAGTGAAGCAATCCACCTCCATGTCCTTCTCGGAATTGATGACGCCTGGTAACCTTTTCATGTTCGGTGCAGTGGTAACCTCTCTCGATTTTCACTTTTATTGCAGCTCGCCACATCTTTCCCCCTCAGATTCTGAGGAGGACGAGGGGGCGGGACCGTCTTCCAAAAGATACAAGTTGTGCGAGTCTCCTTCATCTCCTGATTCCTCTCTTAGCGCAATTTTTCTTTCTTCTGCTGGAGCCAAACTTCTCAATGCACTTTCAAAGGCGGAGAAGGAGAGAGAAGAATTGAGGGAAGAGAATGTCCGTTTGAAGGAGGAGGTGGTTGAGTTGAAGGAACGCTTGGGAAATAACTAGCAGTTCTGCTTAGAAACTTCAGAGGCCTTCTTTATGCAATTTTGTTTCCACAGTTGCTTTAGCCCTTCGATGTAATCTGAATAACTTTTTCTTCTTTGTTGCTGACCTGTTGGTCACTTCATGGCATACCATTGAAACACTCTTGTGAATCTCATGATTTGGATAGCTAATCATATACCATTGAAACACTTCTGTGAATCTCATGAATTGGATAGCTAATCTTGATTCCCAAGGCCTGGTGGGTTCCTCTCACCTTGTAGGGCTCATTGAGGTATGCATAATCTACCTTCTTTTTATGGTCCATCTTGAATTGCTGAGCTCCTTCCACGAACAGTATAGTTCATGGTTAACTGCTGAGTTTTCCTCTATATTTCACGAAATGAACAGTTCATCGTGAGCCATGGAGCTCTTCGTTATTTTTGCAAAATGAATGGTCCATCATGAGCCATTGAGATCTTCTTAGATTTATAAACTGGAGAGTTTATCGTGAGCTACTGGGCTCATCTTTGATTTATAAACTGGAGTGTTTATCGTGAGCTGCTATGCTCTTCTTTTGATTTATAAACTAGAGAGTTTATCGTGAGCTACTTGGCTCTTCTTTATAAACTGGAGAGTTTTTACTGAGCTGCTTGGCTCTTCTTGCGAACTTATGAGTTCTTACTGAGCTGCTTGGCTTTTCTTGTGAACTTATGAGTCTTTACTGAGCTGCTTAGCTCTTTTTCTGAGCTGTAGAGCTCTTTTGCCGTGTTCATGAGCTGATGAACACATCTCGAGCTATAAAGCTCTTTGTTTATTTTATGAGCTGATGAGCTCATCTTCGACTTTTTAGCTACTTCAGGGAATCATACTTGAATCAAAAATTTGCCACTTATTGGAAATGATCCTATTACAAAAAATACTTACTAAAATTTTTTTTTGAGATGCTCTGCGTTCCAGGAATGAGGTAGAACTTTCCCTTCTTTGTTCTGCAGATTGAAATTTTCAGGTCTTATCACCCAGGACACAATGAAGGGACCCTCACAATTTGAGCCTAGCTTCCCATGGGAGGGGTCCTTCATGACAAGTAGGAGTTTTCTAAGCACCAAATCTCCCACCATAAATTTTCTATGCTTGACTTTTTTGTTGTAATACCTTGCGGTCTTCCTCTGGTACCCCTGGATGTGACGCAGAGCTCCGTCTCTCCTTTTATCCAAGAGATCAAGGTTCAGTAGGAGATATTCATTGTTATGCTCTGGATCTGCTAGCTCGAGCCTAGGAGATGGGATCCCGATTTCTACTGGGGATACTGCTTATGTTCCATAAGCCAAAGGGAATAGTGTTTCCTGGGTTGCTAACCTCGCAGTTGTTCCATAAGCTCCGTCTCGCAGTTGTTCTTAAACTTGGGGTTGTCGAATTATTTTCCATTGTCAGAAACTATTACCCTAGGGATTCCAAATCTACAAATTATTGACTTCCATGTGAAGTTCTGGATTTTTTGCTCCATGATCGTAACCAAAGGCTCTACCTCTGCCCATTTAGTGAAGTAGTCCACTCCAACGATGGCGAATTTGCACTATCCCACGCCGATTGGAAGGGACCCGAGTATGTCCAAACTCCACTGCTGAAAGAGCCAAGGACTAATCACCAAGGTCAGGAGCTCTGGTGGGCAATGGGGGAGGTTGGCGTTCATTTGACAGACTGTGCATTTCTTGACTTAATCCGTGGCATCCTTCAGCATTGTGGGCCAATAATATCCCTGCCTTAATATTTTTCTACCAAGGCTCGTGCTCCAATGTGGTTGCCGCAAACTCCCTCATGAATTTCTCTGAGTATGTAATTAGCGTCTTCATTCTCCACAAATTTAAGGAGAGGTGTTGAAAAATCTCGCTTGTAAAGGCTTTCCTGCAAAATAAAAAATCTGGCTGACCTGGTTCTTAACTTTGCTACTTATTTGGGGTCCTCTGGAAAGATTCCATTGCGAAGGTATCCTAGAATGGGGTCCATCCAGCTCGGAGAGGCTTGCACAAAGAGTATTTCTTCATTCTCAAGGTCAACGGATGATTTTGCTAGATGTTCCACTGGAATTAGCCTTTCCAAACTTTTTTGCGAGGTAGTTGCGAGCCTCGCCAAGGAATCTGCTCTTGAGTTTTCAGATCTGGAAACATGCTTGACCTTAACTTGCATAAATTTCTTGATCAATTCCTGCACCTTTCTAAGGTAGAGGATCATCTTCCCTCCTTTGGCTTCATAGGACTCCTTTATTTGCCTTACCACAAGTTGTGAATCGCTGCAGATCTCTAGTTGTCCTACCTCCATCGAGTAAGCCAGATTGAGCCCCGTAATAACAGCCTAATACTCTTCCTCGTTGTTTGAGGTTTTAAACCCAAACCTGAGGACGTATTCAACGTTTACTCCGTCTATTGAGGTCAAAATTAGACCCGCTCCGCTTCCTTGGGAATTGGCAGCACCATCTACCGAAAGTTTCTATATTGGAAGATCAGGTACTAGCTGGGTAGTCTCCATAGGTGTTCCTATTGTGAATTCTGCAATGAAATCTGTCAGAATCTGACCTTTTACAGCTGTTCCTGGTTTATACTTGTTGTCAAATTCGCTGAGCTCAATAGCCCACTTTACCAATCTCCCTGAGGATTCAGGTTTGTGTAACACCTGCTTCATCGGCTGGTCTGTCGGGGCCTCTATGGTATCGGCCTAAAAATATGATCTGAGTCTTCTGGCTGTGGTGACCAAAGCTAAGATAAGCTTCTCCATCTTCAGGTATCTCTCCTCTGCACCCCTCAGAGCTCTGCTACAGTAATACACTGGTTGCTAAGCTCTATCTCTTTCTCTTACGAGTGCTGCGTTGGTAGAGAAGTCTGAGACAGCCAAATATAGGGTGAGCACTTCTCCTTCTATAGGACTGACTAAAATGGGGGAGGAACTCAGACAAACCTTCAAAGACCTAAATGCCTCTTCACATTGGGCATTCCATTCAAAATCTTTCTTCAGTACTCGAAAGAAAGGCTGGCATTTATCACTTGGCCGAGATACAAAATAGTTCAGGGCAACTATTCTTCCTGTTAGTCCCTGAACTTCCCTTGTATTTGAGGGTGGTTGCATGTCTAGCATTGACTTTACTTTGTCAGGATTGGCTTCTATCCCCCTACTATTCTCTATGAAGCATAGAAACTTCCCTGCTGAAACCCCGAAGGCACATTTGGCAGGATTAAGCTTCATCTTGTATTCTTTGAGAACCTGAAAGGATTCCGCCAAATGTTAAATATGGAGCTCGGCCTTTAACGACTTTACCAGCATATCATCAATATAGACTTTCATAGTTGTTCCAATTTGCCTCTAGAACATTCTGTTCACCAAGCGCTGGTAGGTAGCTCCTGCATTTTTTAAGCCGAAAGGCATGACTTGGTAGCAATACGTTCCTTGTTTTGTCACAAATGAAGTCTTCTCTTGGTCGTTAGGTTCCATTCTTATCTGGTTATACTCCGAGAAAGCGTCCATGAAGCTAAGGAGCTCATGCCCAGCGGTAGCATCTACTATCAAGTCGATCCAAGGTAAAGGAAAACTATCCTTGGGGCAAGCTCGATTGAGATCAGTGATGTCTATGCATCACCGCCACTTGCCATTGGTTTTCTTGACAAGGACCACATTAGCCAACCAGATAGGGTAATCTACTTCCCTGATGGCCTTAGCTTGGAGAAGCTTGTCGACCTCCTGATTGATGGCTTTCTGGCGTTCCGAGATGAAATTTCTTCGCTTTTGTTTGACGGGTTTGCAGGCAAGATTTATGCTTAACTTGTGAGTGATAACTGAGGGATCAATGCCCTACATGTCCTCTTAGTTCCAAGTGAACACTTCAGTGTTTTCTTTCAAGAATTGGATCAGAAGGTCTTTAATCTCCTTGCTTAGCTTGGACCCGATGTAGACAAGATGTTCTGGTTCCTCATCTAGCTAAACGGGCTCTAGCTCTTCTGATGGCGTTGGTCTAGTTTTCAGCTCATCCTTCATGTCGAGCTCGTCCAATTGGATGCTCTCCACCTCTTTCTGCTTCATAGAGGCCATATAACATTCTCTAGCTACACGTTGGCCTCCTCTGACCATACCAATTCTATTTTCGGTCGGGAACTTCACGACAAGGTGATATGCAGAAGGGATGGTCTTCATTGCATTGAGCGAAGGTCTCCCCAATAATATATTGTATGTCGAGGGAGCATCAACCACTAGGAACCTTATAGCTGTAGTGGCCTAGCAGGGAGGGTCCCCTATGGTGAGTATGAGCTGAATTGACCCTAGGGGCAACACCCTCTGTCCCAAAAATTCCAACAAATGGGTACTCACTGGCTCAAGCTTTTCTCTTCCTATGCCCATTTTTTCAAAAGCAGACGCAAAGATGATGTCTGTCGAGCTCCCGTTGTCTACCAGGACTCGATGCACTGTTCTGTTGGCCACGACAGCCTTACTACCAACGGATCATCATGGGGATGGTAGCAACCCTTTAAATTCGAGTCTGAAAAGGTTATAGTTGTGTCTAACCGTGGTGCTTTAAATGTGGCGCACACCTCTGGCATCCCATCACCTCTGATTATGAGCAGATGAGCCTTTATGGCTACGCTGGATTCTCCTCCTCCTGCAAATCCTCCTAATATCACCCTGATCTTCCCCATGGGTTGTTGATGTTGAGTCGGAGCCTGTTGCTGAGGTGGGAGAGGTGGAAGAGCTCGATTTTGATTTTTCTGGGCCACAAGGCGACGTAATTGTCCTCACTAGATCATAAACTCAATTTCCTTCTTAAGCTGAATGCAGTCATCTGTGTGGTGGCCATGATCTCTATGGTAATCATAGTATTTCATGGGATATCTCTTCGCTGGATCTGCCTTCATCCAAGGTGGCCATCTTAGGAACTTCTCGTTCTGCACCTCATATAAGACTTGTGATATAGCCTCGGACGATCTCTAACATTACCTTTCCTCTTCGGGAAATGGTCTCTGTCTCTTCTAGGAGATCTGTCTCGCTCTTTTTCTTTCCTGAGACTCCTTTCCCTCTTCCTTCCCCCTCTCTTTTCGTGATGAAGAACTTTCCATCTTTGAGAGGAATGCTTTTTCACCATTTATATACTTCTCTGATTTAGCCAACACCTCGGCCATACTTGTCTGGGGGTTCTTTGATATGGAAAACATTAGATCCTTCGATTGTACCCCAAGCCCTGCAATGAAGGCGGTAATGGAGAACTTCTCATCGGGACGTCTACCTTTAAAGATTCTGAATTGAACCTCTAGACGTATGATCTGAGGTTCTTGTCTGGTCCCTGCTTTACATTTAAAAGATGGTAACTCGGCTTCCTGTATATCCGAGCTCCTATGAAGTGGGATACGAAGGAGATGGAGAGCTCTTTGAAAGAAGAGATTGAAACCGGGGAAAGTCCGTTAAACCACACTAAGGCTGATCCTTTAAGAGTGATGGCAAAGGCTCTACACCGCACGGGATCCTGATATCCATGCAGCTCCATTTTATTTTTGTAGGTGTTAAGGTGATCCATGGGGTCTTTAGTCCCGTCAAATGCCTCAACCTGAGACAATCTGAATTTTGGAGGGAGGGAAAAGTGTAGCACCCCCGTGGTGAATGGTGACTCTGTCTGCTGCACCAGGACATCCATCGTGACAGGAGCCTTGCCGCTAACAGCTTCCTTCATGTGGCTGAGCTCTTGCTTGATTTCCTTGAAGCGCTGTTCCCAGTACTGCTGTAACGCCCCAAGAACCACCCTGAACAGCATTACATTCTAAAATCATTTACATAATGAGAGCACTAAAATAATACATCAATACAGAAATTCCATTCATTATATATATATATAAATGTCTACTACATTGTCCCCAAAAGAGTAGGCACATCTAAGCCCTTACATTCCAACCAAAATCAACTAATGTAATATAGCGGAACATAACAAAAATAAACTAGGCTTTACATCATTTTCAAAAGCATATCCTAGTCTAGTGCACAAAAATGTGGTGCTATAAGCGTCCACATCGGGATCCACACTCCCATCTAGCGAAGTCTCGCAGTATATCGGCTCCTCTACTCCCAACTCCTCCTCTAGCACAAAATCTGAAAATATATAATTATAGGAGATGAGCACTAAGCTCTGTAGCTAAATCTTCCCAAACTCCAACAAGGTTTAGAAATATGTAAAACAGGTCGGTCTCATTTAATAAAATAACATATATAGCTTTTGAAATAAAACAAGGACATTTAAATAGATCTCAAGTTAATACCACAACAATAATTTAAATGGAAACAGTAAAAGCATTTCTCAAAAGAACCCATTCCCAAATAGTTCAGAAAAGTGTCTGTCGTTGTATTGTCCCATACCAATACACCGGCCCCGACTTAATCCAATACATATTCTCATCTAGATATATAGATATATATTGGTTCATCTCATACCATGTACGTTGATTACTTCCCATGAATCTACCCAACGACTATATCTAGTTCACTAATCATTATCAAATCACAAGCACTTTTGGGAAAGAGCGTCTACCATACCAATGGCAGTGACGAGTCCCTTCTCAGGAAAAGTATATCAACCCTAGTTCGAACTCCAGTGAACGATCGTGATCTCATTACCAAATGACAACCCACTACAAGTGTTAGCTAACCATCTCACCCCCACTAGGGTAGACTAACCTCTAACACTCTACGGCATCTTTTGATGGCAATTCAAGTCCCTCACAACAACTATACAATAAGGAAACTAACATATTCTCCATTACAAGCATATTTCTAAAAACCCTCAATTTCAACATGTGGCAATTCTAATAACCCATTATGAAAAATACAAGAGATCACAATGAAATCATTTATTACTCAACACAAAGTTCTGTGGTCCCAATGTCAATAATAAAATAAAACTTTAAGAAGAAAATTCATTCCTCTCCAAAAATCTTGGGTTTTTCAAACAAAAGAGAAATTTCATGAGTAATCAACCCTAACTTTGATAAAATATGTATTCATTGCCCAAAAGACTAAGATATGATGATTTTATATCATATATATCACATTTATAGCAAAACATACATATATACATAAACCTTAATCTCAATGCAAGAGAAAGAGAGAAAATCTCCTACCTTGACTCTTGAAATCTAGGTTTTGATCTTGAATAACTCCTTTAAACTCTTGTTTTTCTCTTCCTTTCTTTCTCTCTTAGGGTTTCTAAGGTTGGAGGGGCGAAAATGGAGCCAAAAGAGGCGACATAATGTATTTATAGGACGAAAATCAGACCAAGATCGCGACATTTAAGTTTCAAAATTCTTTTGGCCGTACCAGTATGCAGTACCGCTACATCAAACTCTCTAGACCAATTTGCACCGGTACGCAATACCAGTACGGTTCAGTACCGGTACACAGTACCGATACGGTTTTGTCCAGTTTTTGTCTTTTTCTTCGTTTTTCATTTCCAATTCCTCTTAACCCTTCCAAATCCATCACAAACCTCTCCAACACATATTTTTACCCAAACCTATTTAATACAAGTTCTAGGACCTAAAATTTTATATTTTCACTAACCTTCTAAATCTCTACTTTTTCAAATCTACCAAATTCAAATATACATCACTACACATATCCACCTTTTTACAACAATTATTTACTATATATCTATATACATATATAAAAAGAAAATGCAGGGTGCTACAACTACTCTCTTCTTTCCTGTTGGTAGGGGAAAAAATCACTTCTTCCTCCTCCATCGTTCTGGCTTTGCACCTCTACGTTGTGGTCATTCCTTGGAGGTAGCTATGGATCCCTCCCCATGGTCTGGCTGTTTTCTCCTCCTTTGTTGACCTCTCTGAGGGGGTCGAGGTGGCGCTGTTCTCCGCGAGGGAGATTACTCGGGCCTTCTTGGGCCGGTCGTGCCTCTTATGGGCATTTTAAGATTTTCAATAGCTCCTCATTTTGTTATAGCAGACGCTGATTGACAAGACGGAGGGCATCCAATTCGTTATTCAATGGGGGATCCCTTATGGGGGGATTAGTTTCTGGATCATTCTTGGCTTGTTTGCCATTTGTGGCTTCCTATTGGTCTTGCATGCGCGTTGGATTAGTTTGACTTCGGCTTATATTGCAGGTTGAGACCATCAGTCACTGAAAGATTAACGTATTTGTAAAATGAGAACAGTCATTCCCACAAACGGTGTCAAACTGATGTTGTAATTTTAGGTGGATTAGCAAAGTCAATGAATGTAATCTTAAGGTGAGATCAGAGCTGCATGGCTCATAAAATGGTTGATGGAGTTGAGGGCTTATATTTGTATGGAGATAACTGCACAGAAAAAATATAATGGTTCACCAGCTATAGAGCTTGGCTAGTCCACTCTTTAATAGAGGCTCTTGCTTCCTTTTCGTTATTGATAACTCGAATTACAAAATAGTGTCTAAGCCTCTAAGGTCTCTCCCTCTTTTCATTGTCGATGGAGGCCCTGTTCGGCATATATAGACTAATTCCTAGTTCTAAAGAGTCTACACCGAGATCATTGCCTTGCATCCATGGGATTTTCCTTGATTTTCGGGAGAAGATCTTAGTTGGTTGAGAGTTTTATGTGTTGACTCTAGTTTTTCGTTCTCATTCCCTTCATTTTGGGGATGCTTGTTGTCTATCCAACTGTCCCCACGTCATTCCTGCTATTACCCTTTGTGAATGGAGCTGAGCTCTGGTTCTTTGAGCTCTTTTGTCTTGGCTGACCTCCTGACCTGACCTAGAGGTCTGAGCTTATATTTAAAATTATTTTTGGTATCATCAGCAATGAACTCCTCCTTTGAATTTCTGGTGTAAGATTGATCACCACTGCGTAATCCGCTCAAACTTGCTGGAAAGCTAGAGCTTAGCTTGATGCTAAGGAGATGGACCAACCGAGCTCAACACTCAGAAGTCACCCCTGCAACATTAACAAAGAAAAAACAATTGTACTAAAGGAGCTTCATTTCTTGTTAGTCACAAAAGGCAAAAATCATTTTTTCCATTTGCGTGCTTGTGTTTACACGCATAGGTTCGTCAATTGATCAGGTGTAACTACTGTCAAGTGATGGGGCGCAACCATACCAACCCTTTGCCATTATTAAATATTGTCTTGAAAAGTTAATGTGATTCCTACAAGGGCCTAGATGCACAATGATCATAAGAACAGGACAGACCCAACAAGACCCTTGTTTCTTGGCTTGTTCAGATAGCTAGGTGGAGAGAGATCGGCTTACTCCTTGAACTAAAGTAGGATACAAGCAAAAATGATATCAAGCAGATGACTCTTATGCTTTATAAATTGTGTGTTGGAGTCATGTGATGACGTGCCAATTCATATACTTAAAAACAAGTAATATATAGTACTCATAGGCACAACACAATATTGGTGGCATACAAAGCATTATTCGAACTGGGTTGAGGTATGTGAGGAGAGGGATCACTTATCTTTGCATTGGTCGAACTCCGTGTGTGGAGATAAAATAGAGATAACCGACCTCCAGAACATATTTCGAAGACAACGTGATGAACCGAGATCCTCTTGAATAGACCAAGAGAGAGGTCGAGCACCACCACAGAGTTGTGGGCTCACGCAGATTTGATGGTGAGCTTTAAAAGAGATTTTCCACAGTTGCTCTTTTGGTACAAGGGACCAACCCCCAGTAGAAGAACCTCAACCTTGCATTTAATAAAAGAAAAGGTCGCATGCCAAAGATTCTTTGGCAGAATATAGGATGACAATAAAATACCAAGAGACTTTATAAATAAGAATTGTCAGAAGGTTCACCTGATGTTTGTGAGGCCTTCTCTTGAGATCCTACTTTTGATTATTTGTTACCAATGGTCTTGAACAAAGCTCCATAAACAGACCAGAGAGAAAAAGAGAGATCAAAGTCCATCTAACAAATATCAAACATCAAATGGTATGAAAAGTGACCAGATGTGAATAGACCGAGATCAAAGACTAGATGGAGGCTTGGGCAAGACTCATGAACTGGATGATATGCAGATCTAGGGGACACACATGCTTCATTTTCCACAGACAGTGCCAAATTATGTGGGCAAAAATATGCACAAGCACTGAAATGCTGAAGGTGCGCCCCTAATCTTCGAGTATCATCCATCCAAAAGCTGCCATGCAGAAAAAAGGTAGAGGGACCCTCGGCGCTGAGCCAGGGGAGGTCCCTCCGATGCCTAAGTCAGTATTGCGATCAATACATGAATAGGCTAGTGTATACAGCTGGAAAAATGAACAGAAATGTGTGTGTGGAGTATGGAGCCGAAGTGCTCATACTTGAGGTCTCACTACCTTTAGGTCTTCACCCATATTTATAGAGAAAGTGGAGAGTTACTTACTGTTGAGAGGTCATGTTCCTTGGGTTGATACATTCTTGTGATATGTATCTTTACTGGTATTAAAAATTGTATTTGACTCTAATTAGTCAATCAACAAGGCTGACAATTTTGTCTGGAGAAAATAAATTATGGGTCTTATTATGATACACTCATGTGATGTGGGTCCTCTCCATTGATGCAAGATATGGTCCATCACATGGATACAAAAACGAAGTTAAACAAGGCAGAATTAAGAAGAGAGAAAAGACAAAAAGCAAGGAAATTTTGCGAGGTGTGGTAGTAAGCTTAAGAAGATGACTAAATTGGTTATTCCTGGTGATAGAATTGAGAGAGAGAGGAGGGAGTAGAGGGGGGGGAGTAGGAAAGAAATAAAATGGAAAGACAGAGAGTAACTCTTGAGTGATCATGATTGGTTGCAAACATGCACCTTTTCGTTTCTCAAACCGACAATTTAGTGGGATAGTGAAAGCAATGGGAAGTAATTAGTGGTGATGATTAGCATTAATTTTAAAGGATAAGGATGACATAGTTATAGTATTAGAGGGCAAAGGTGAAAATTTTTATTTTTTCATGCATGCTAGTATTTTAAAGTAGTACAGATATAACTATGAAGTATAAGATATTTATATGGAACGTTTGGAAACTATGGGATGATCAGTTATTTATTGTTGTTCTAACTTTTTAATAGCATGAAATTATATTAATGTATACAAGTTAATCACAAAAAAAAAATTATAAGTGTTACAACCAAACAAATTTTCTGTTTTTGTTTTCAAAATTTTTTATAACTTAAAAAAAAACCACACTTTTGTTTTTTACTAATGAAAATTCAAAACTGATTCTGCTTTTCGTTTTTTTTAAAAACAAAAAACATTTCCAAATGAAACCTAAATAACACATTTATTTTTCTATGGAATGCACTTGAATTGAGAGACGACTTATGAAGAAGAAAATTTGAAATAAATATTAGAAAAAGTCACACCAACAAGAATGTTCAAATATTTCACAGATTAGAAGATGAAGAAGATGGACATGTCATCTTGAACTGGGGGAGTGGTGTTTGGGGCCATATTGACATACGATTGCAATAAACTGCCCCCTTTGAGGCAGCATTATTTGAGTTACAAGAACCCACCTGCTGGATCATTCATCCTATAAACTATGCAACATTATTTGAGAAGCAAACTATAAATAACTGCATAAAAAGAACGAGAGAAAATTTCATCAAAACAAGCCCAGATTATTCCACTAAGAAGGAATGTCTTAACCCAGGACTATTTAATAGGAACAATTAATCATCATTTGGGTCTCAGAAATTGGTTTATCTCAGCACATTCTTCGTCCTCTTTCTTACCTTCCCTTACTAATAGAAAAGGGTGGGGTTGAGATAATGATAGGTGAAGGTTTAGGGTTATGGATAGTGATGGTGGCAGGTATGTGGTTCTGAGGGTTTTGTGGAGGCGTGATAATGAGAATAGGTGTTGGGGTAAGTTGAAGAAGGATGGTAATGAGTTATGGCTCAGGCTCATTTTTAGGGTGGGGTGGGGGTGGACAATTACATTACATCAAAGACAAAAAAACAAAGGGAAAAGAAAGTCCGAGTCGCGAATATAAATATTGACCTTCCATAGAACATGGTAGAGAAACACGACATTAATTGGACAGTAAATAAGACAGAAAAGGCTATTATTAATTGAACGATGAAGTCCTTCTAACAAAATAAATTTTTTTTTTTATCATTCTACAATAATAGTTGAAAAGATTATAACTACAGATACTCTAATGGCAAGAACTTCATAAAACAACTATTTCATCATTTCCACAACCCACAATGAAAGCAAAAACTTGTGAGGCAAAAAAAATATATATCTGCTCAATTTGGACATAAAAAAGATCAAGCAGACTAAAGGAGCTTCCACCGAAACTCAAACAGCTCAATGATCCAGAGTCTTCCTCCTTTTCTCCAGATGAAGGGTGAAAGTGAGTCAAGCACATGAACAGAAAAAAAATTCCTCATGTCAGCAATTACTCCACTGGTGAATAAAATTGCAAAAATGAGAATACAGCCCCCCTTTGGGCCATGAGAAAATCCAAAAAGAAGTACAGTTACAAAGGAGAAATACAGTTACAAAGAAGGAACTCCTCTAATCAACAAAACTTCATTTTATTCTCAAAAATAGAAGTATAAAAATTAGGGAGGTTAAAACAAACCTCAGAAAATCAACAAACCCTTAACAATCCAGATGTATATATAAATGTTGCTATACTTTAAAATGATGTTTCAAAAATCTCTGTAATTGATCTAGTTTACACAAAGAATTTTCCGAAATATATCAACCGATTTTCTCTGGAGGGATCAAAACTATTGCAAAAGAAACAGTCCAATCATCTCCACTGATCAATCAAAACGACTGCAGCCAGCATCATATGAAGGATACTCAGCAAGATATGTGATTAGAACCATAGCTAATTGCTCTTAGGCTTGAATCATTCAAATTTGTCATCCATCGATGAGGGCCTTTAGAGTCTCCCAATATATTATAGGCATAGGAAGGCAACCTTACATCCATGCCACATGAACTTGAAACACCTGTTCTGATCATCTTCTGTGTTCTCTCAAGCACTACGAGGCTCGAAAATGTAGAATAGCTGTTCCCCACAAACACATTGGATCTTAAGCAAACTTCATAGTCAATGGCTGACTGAATGAGATATGGGTACTTGTTGTAAATCTCCACAACACCCAATTTCTTCTTCTCATAAGGAAGCAACCCTGCCTTCCAACCATTCAAGATAGACTTATCTTCAAGAAGAGTATCTGCCACAGCAAGGTAAGCAACAATTGGGGTTTCCAGGCCCTTAATGTTGCTCACTCTTTCCATGATCTCCTCCTTGTTACTACAAATTTCACTTGTGTTTGATCTTTGCTCCATTTTCTTACAATGAATCATCCAGTCTTTTTCTATTCTCATGTGGACAGCTACATAGGGTACTGGCTGTAATATGGAGCTTTCTGAATCAATACGATTTTCCAAAAACCCTACTTTGCTTCTTGCCTCTCTTCCTATCTTTCGAATCTTGGAGACAACTTTATCTGCTTCTATCAAAAATTCATCCACTAAAACTAAGCACTCAAAAACCTTGGCATAGTCTTTAACCGGCCAGTGATCATGCCACAGAAACGGGTTCTTCCCTACAATTCGCATTATCTCATGCCCATCATATGGATACTTGCTGAACTCTCTCAATTGATCCAAATCTCTGTCAACTGTCCACCTCCTTCCACTTCCCTTTTGCATCTCAAAAACATCACTTCGATTCAAAATATCAGAATATTGACCCAATTGAACAAACCCATTGCAAAGCGAGTTGAACCTCTCGAATTGGAAGACCTTATCAAAGGAAATGGGTTCCAAGAGATCAATCTCTTTATAAAAGAGTGAAGCACTTAGGCTAGGCATTAAAAGAGTTCGATTCAGCATTCTGGCAGTAAGACAAGCTCTCACAAAAGCAATCTTCTGATTGTTTAAACCCCAGACAATCTGAGGCACCTCCAAGAACTTATATTTCCTAATTCCAGATTTTGAATTTGACGACAAGGAACGATTGTTGATCACTAACGAGTTGTTTTGTTCAATCCCACTAAAGCCAGAAAATGCAGGGAGTAAAAGAGCTCTCAGAACCAGAGCTATGACAACTAAAGCTAGACATTTGCATGCTACAGAATTCAAATGGGGACCGAAGAATCTCATGTGCTTGCAATTCGACAAGTCCATTTGAGCCGATCTTCAATACCCAGTGATCCATCTTTTCTTACCATCCAAAATTATAGGATTTCTCAACCAAAATTGTAGTTCAACAAATGAAAACTGACCCATTTCGATTTTTTTAAAAGTCAATTTATCGTATTCTCCGCCAGTAACCTAGTCCTTGCAACACGTCCAAGTCAAGACCTATCACAGAGAAAACAAACAATCCAATTCATTCCAGAGCTTTCTTTTTAGCATTCAAGAACTGCATTACCAAAAACGAAAAAAAAACTATAAGAATAAGAATATATCCTGTTTTCACACCTTAATACAGTTGAAAATAATGGAAAAGCTTCAACACCCAATTAAACCCAAACGCCAATCTCAATTCAGAAAGAGCCAGAGAAGCCTACGAGAGAGAATTAATCGGCATATATAAGTGCGAGAAATCAGAACGCCATCAAATCTTATATCCTTTTCACCAGAAATTCGGAAGGAACGCCAGATACTCCGTAACTTGATGCATGCAACCCCTAAACACCGAGGAATAGAGAGAGCGAGACAGAGAGACAGAGAGAAGTACAGAGTTTAAAGTAAGAGATTGAAGGAATCTGACCTTTCAATTCCGCTCTCTGAAACTAAGCAAACACAGCGATTCCACGACAAAACGCATGATTCCAAAGCGGTTTCAGAGATAAAGAAATCTGAATTGCGAAGAAAGCCAGATGATGATCATGAGAAGAATCCGGAAAAGGTCACTTCTAAGGCCAAAGCCAAGCGACAAGTCATAGTCATGCCAATTGCCAATTAAGAACAATACAGGTAAATTATAATATATGCCCTTAAATGTAGAAAGATGATGATCATGCGTGGAAAAGAGTCCAGAAAAGGTTACCCCTAAGCCGAAAGCGAAGCGACAAGTCATAGTAATTGCCAATTAAGAACAATAAAGGGTAAATTATACTATATGCCCTTAAAATATATTTAATTTTATTTGAGTAATACTATATATCCTAAAATTTAATTTATCCTTAAAATTAAAATAATTGATCATTTTATTTATTCCTTAAAATTTAATTACAATAATTGAATACTTAAAATTTTAATAAAAAATAAGATAGTAAACAAAAAATAATACATAGTGAGAATTTGAGAGATATTGTAATACTGAGACAAAAATACCAATATATTTGAAATATATATTTTTTTATTAGATAAATAGCCACTTATGGACAATTTTTTTCTCAGTACAAATTAATAGATCTTGATGGAATGATTGAATTAAAATTTTAATTATGTAATTGTTAAAATTAAAATTTTAAAGACCAAATAAACCTTAAATTCTTAATACTTTAAGAATATATATTATAAATTACCCAATAATAAAACTCTAGAAGCAGCAAATTCTAAAATGGAAATAACAATTCTATATTCAAAGAAGGTTGGGTGACCGTCAATTTGCACCCTAACGATTCTTAAATTCTTAATATCTATAAAGATTAATATTCTCACCTTACACTCTTAATCAAAAAACAAAAAATTAAAAACAAAATAGTTCAAAAGTAAATATTCTCTGATTTTTTTACAATATTTGTTGTTATATTGGTCATATTATAATATTTTTATATACAATTGTTTATATCATATTCAATTTTAAATATTTTCAATAGAATTTTGGCATTTTATTTTTTTAAAATGAAACACATTACTACATTTTTTTTGAAGGGGTTAGCCCCCATTTTTACACTTGTGGGGGCATTAATTATGCTAACGTGATGTTGACAAAACTAGGCACATGAATAAGAATCTGAAGAGTCATCTATTAAGTTTTTTATCCGAACCGAGCTAATTAAGGGTTCGGTAAACAAGGAAGTAGGTCGATTCCCTTTATGATTAAACTCATCAATTTGATCAGCTAACCAAAGAAATAGCTCGGCTTGTACCAAGTCGAGTTCATAAAAGTGTTTGGCAAGACAAGAGATCGGTTTGTACAACCAAGTTCTTTATCCAGTTCGGCAAACGTTGGATGTGCTTGACTCTAGATAAGCCCGAGCTATTTCAAAAAGATTGACACAGGGATAAAGATTCGCCTGAAACTTAGGCAATCAGATAAACGAAATCAATGAAAATAAAAATATTTTGAGAGATTGTTGAAGAGGTATCAGTAACTTCTCAAACTCAAACACTAAAAGAAAGGAAGGTATGTCATCTTGCATCTAAATTAGCGGAAACCCTAGAGGGACAAAAATCTATAAAAAAGAACAAGAAGCCATGTAGCAGGTAGACTGAACTCTCCTTGACTTTGG
>CM042186.1:17575653-17614107 GCA_023539305.1 Ilex asprella
CATATAATTTTTATAATTCTCAATGTCAATAAACAAGTATGCATTTATCAATATTATATCCAAAACTCATATACAAGCATGTTATCTCATATTAGGCAAATAACACACTTCAAAATCAAGACATTATGTAAACACATTACATGCTCATAATTCGCATATTTTTGAGAAATTACTTTAAGCAATTTCTACTTACCCATTTCAAGGTAGAATATACTCTACCTATTTTCAATACCCATTTCGTCAATTCATTACCATAGGTAAGACATATATACATATATATCTATATTAACCTACCCATTTTCACACTACATTTAAAGTTGTGAATAAAACTCAAGTTGGAAAGTTCCCTACCTCTTGAAGCGTAAACCGAGTTGTAGAAGCTCCAAGAAATCAACCCAACTCTAATCCAAGCTCTCCCAAGAAATTTCGTTTTTCAATGTTTGGTGAAAACCTTCGTTCTTGGTACGTAGACGTAGCTCTCGTCGAGGAGAATGATTTTTCCTCTTCGCCTGAACGGATCCGAGCTCTCTAGCTTTGTAGATCGTAGAGAGAAGTTGGAGTTTCCCTATATTTTCCCTCTCTTCTCTATCGACTGAGAATCGACTGAGTAATGGGGAAAAAATCTGATTTTTTGCCTATTTATAATTTTAGAACACTTGGCCCACAACGCGTCACACTTCCTTCTTTTCTTATACTTCAATGGGCAAGTGGTAATAATTTGCTCATACATATCATAATACAAATAAACATTTTATAGTATTAGTTGGTGCACACGTGGGTTGTACGTGGATTATTTTGAGTTATTAATTTTTTTTATTACTTTTATAATAAAATATTGCTTAGTCAAATTATAGTTAAATGATACTGAAATTTTAAAGAATGCAATGCTCATGTGTGTTGCATATGAACTTTTTTAAATTAGTATAATAATTTGTAGTTTTTTTAGGCATCTTACAAATATTAAAACCTATATTTTATTATAGATCCGTAAATTGATGACTCAGTTGCCTAGTGGAGGTTAGACTAAATATAAGCAATTAATTATCACAATACAAATTAAAACAATCAAGGATAATAATTCACATGTATGACAAATAAATAATGATGCATAGATATAAAATTCTTGCAAATTTTGGATGGGCCTAGACCAATAGTTCAACATACAATTTGGCAGATAAAGAGTGAAATCTCATTCTTCAAATTAAAAAGTAGCACACATACGTAACTTCTATGAAACTGTTTAAGTCTCATTTTTCAGATTATGTACCACAACCATACTGGTGAAAGTCAACCAAAGCTAATTAAAATGTCCAAAAAACATCTCCACTAAAATGTTTTATTGTAATTCATATTCGTGATAATTATAACACCATTTTTTATTGTTATTACTTTAAACAAGAAATTTATAAGACTTTTAAACAGTAATCAAATTCTAATTATTCTTTTGGATGCTAATACACAGGGCGTGTTTGTGTTTGTGTTTGTGTTTGATTTCTTCGTGAAAGGTCAATTTTGTTGGTATCATAAAATCTAGGATGAATTTGCAAAAAAAAATTATAATAAATATTAGTGAAAGAACAATACCACAAAAAGTAGAGATACACCAAACGTTGAGATGCAGAGAGAATTTAAAACATGGAGTAACACATGCTGAGAGTAGTAGAGAAAGATAAGAAGAAAGAGGGGAACAACGAGGGTTTCTGGAAGAGGTATAGAAGAGAGAGAAATAGGTTTATTTTGAGTGGGGGAAGATGAAGATGAAGTGATAGGGGAAGAGAGATGATTGGGTGGAGTAGGTTTTTTTTTGGAACATGATGAGGTTTAGGTTTATTTTGGCTTTAATGTTGAGGGATAGGAATGATATAGTTATGATTTTGGAGGATAAAAGTAAAAAAAAATATTTTTTAAAATATGCTAACTTTTTAAAGTAGTACTAGTTATTACACACATGCGTCGCACATGAACTATTATAAGTATAAAATATTATAGATAAAATTGTGAATCACTTTTCTCAAAATTCACAATTTTGGTAAACATTGATAATTAATCAATTTGAAACACATTTAAGACACTGTAATATGATAGACTTAACTTGTACCACCTGTCAATCATAATATTTTGAAATAGGTATTATTCAATAATGATAATAAACACGAGCAACGTGGCAATGAAATTTACATGACAATATAATAAGCTGAATAAACAATGTGCAACATTTTACAACCTAAAATTTTTTTGAGAACAAATTCTAACTTCATTGTAAGCTAACGATTTTTTACTGTTAATACTTCAATCTTAAAGTGCAAAAATTAGGATTTGAGATGAAAACTAAGAAAATATTAGAAAGACATCAAATATGCATAAACCTTTTTTCATAAGTCAATTCATAGGCTTTTGTATGTAATGTTTTCACATGGGTCTTCACTTGGGGAATGTCTTTTGATTACCTACTTAGCACAAACCTAACTTTACTTTCATAGGTGAAGGATACATACCAAAAAAAAAAAAAAAACTTCCCGATGTGAAGGATAAATTTATTAATTACCTCATACTTTGATCCTTCAATATTTTCAAAAAATAGTCAATTTATTTTTCTACAAAACCTGTTTTCACACAATGTTTGCTTAAGGGTATGCTGTGCTTCACTTTCAATAATATTTATCTTTGATTTGTGTTTTTGGTTTTGATTCTTTGTGATTTGAAGTTAAGCTAACAGAGTTTACAAAGTTACAAAGTTAGATTTAAGCTTTCAAACTATGAATACAAACAATTAGTAAGCAAATCAATGATGAGTAATAAGTCGGGGCATGAAGGTTAAATGAACATGTGGAAATCTACATACACACATTACCAAATAGGCAAAAAATGATTTTGAGAGGGGAGCTTATGCAATCATTTCTTTTTTTTTTTGCTTTTGTGATACCTATATCAACCTCTTCTGACAATACCCTTTTCCCTAAGCAAATATGCGACTATTCCTTGCTCACGTTTTTCATTGAAGAATGAACCAAAAAATGTGAGTGAATAAAAAATTGAAGGAAATTGCCTATATCCAATTAGTCAACTTGGAATTAGGTAGCTTTCAATGGCCAAAAATCTAACACTTGGTCTAACCATCTTTATCCTATAATTGTCTCAAATACATTCAAAGTAATAATACTAAAATGTATAAATGTTATGTTACACCCCTCTAACAACTTCAATTTTCAATATAGTTAGTGATTGAACATGATATCACATAGATCCTATATTAAAATGCAACATCACCTTGCGTTTGCTTGGTCTAAAATCTAGCACGTATGTGAGTGGACAACTTAGCACCGTCTCTGCCTGCCATTGCATGATGTCATTCATGGCCTTTGTAGCAGACTGACACTTGACACCAACAAAGTAGAGCCATGAACAGAAGAATGCACAAATAATATAAGCTTCCTATTGGTGTGGTGTCTATTAGCATGGAAATCTTCCATTCCTCAGTTTGACTGAACCAAGATGACATGGAAACATAGGATAACATTTCATTTGAATCTCCTCCTATTTTTATTTTCTTTGCTATGTTAACACTTAGAAACAAGGTGCATATATGCATTTAGAGATCACAATACAAGAATTCTTACAACCTCATTTATGAACCTCAACATATTCAAGTACTACATTCTTTGCAAATATGTATAAACATTCATTAATGTAACTGCATATCAGGGACTTAATTTATCTCGCTTCCAATTTTGCAATAGAATCCATTCATAGTACAAACACAAAACAACATTTTGATTAGTTAGTTTTTCAACATTTTCAACTTTCCAATCGATCTATTCGCATACACAATGCCCCTGAAAGTGAGGGGGAGGGAAAGAGATTCATATACATACAAGGCCTAAATACGTTGAACTCTAAGAAAAATAATAAAAATGATCTAAATGAACTGTTTAGGGAATCACCTAATTTTTTTGGGGGTAAGTAATATCAGTAATAAAAAAACATGTAAACCGTATATTCTATGGATACTTACAAAAAACATCCAACAAAAGAACAAAATCTGTGAAGAGGGTGGGATGGTGGGCCATCTATTGTAATAGTAGATGACCTGTCATCCACAAAAACATAAACCATTGGCTAATATGGACATTCCACAAGCAGAACAAAAAGGAAAATTTTCCGTAGTAGTGCTAAATCAACAAGAAACCTCCAACCACCAATCATCAAGCACCAACAACACCCACATGCACAACCAGCAAACATCAGTAGCCAGAACAGGAAAAAAAAAACAAAGAACAAAACAGAGCAGCAAACACCAAGTTGATTTTAAGTGTCAACCACTATTTTAACTACTTACTTAAGTTTCAAGAATCACACCTCAGTCAAAATGTAAAATTTGTTTCACTTTGTCCCCATTAAAGTAGTATTCTGTTTTCACAAGGCAAACATAAATGGGGTGTGTGAGTGCGCGTGCTTGAGAGAGAGAATGAGATAGAGAGCAGATGTGTATGACAAGAAAGTATATGGAAGACCTCAAATTCTTCATTCTTCATTCTTCAAATTCCAATTGCCAATGGACATATTCATTGCAGTTTCAAAAAATAATTTATAGAGAGAAGGAAAGAAATTAACAAGAGAAGTGGAAAGATATGCATGAAAAATCTAATAGAACTCTTAAAAGTTGAAAATGCTTGCTTGTGTGTTCATGTATATGTGGGATCAGAAGAACCCATTCCTTTAAATTGATCTTACCTATAACACCTGACCAACAAAGTGATATATCTAATGCTAATCAGAAAGAGGATCATACATTGGAATGCTCATGTAAGAGTAGAAGCTTTCCAACTTGCAACAATAGACGCCGTTGAAGTAGGACATAGAATTTTAAGCTATAAACAAACAAATAAATTGAGAATAATGTTGAGGATAGAGGGTCCAATTTTATTCACTTTCCTCTTTCTTTTTTTGCACATAATATATATGAGGCTTGCTATCTCTGTACCTGGTATGCCTTTTCTCCCCAAATTTGTGAAGCTTAATAACATGAGAATTTACATAAAATGAAATGACTGTGGCTACCATCAAACCAATCACACCTTCAATCCAAACAGTGAGAGGAACCATAACAACATCAAAACATACACGTTGTTCATTCCGATGGTCAGAACAAAGCCCACTTGAACTCATGAATCTACCGTTTTCAAAACAAGTAAAATAAACTCCAATTAAAACTATAAAGTATCACATTATTGAGTTTAATTGGCATTTATTTTACTAATGTCAAACCCACCACCGTACAAAAGCTTTCGGCAACCACTTGTATTCACTCTGTGTTCAAAGAACCTAAAGTGAGGAAATTAAATAAACAAAGCAACACATGAAATTGCTCATTTACCACAAACATGCATACTCTAGAAAAATAATCAAATCCAACTGTTGGTTTTGAAAATTAGAAAGAATTCGATATTTCCATAGTTAAACAAAGGAAATCAATAGGTAAACTGAACAAATTAATGAATGATATGAGATTTACATACCTAAATAAAGATGATATCCAAGAGATCTGGGTCGCTTTCCCCATGGAGGATGAGCTTGGCAACGCGCAGACAACCCTTGGGTCGTTTGTCGAGAGGGGTAGCGAGGCCTAATTCCAATATCGATGATTTTTGCTACATCTTTTGGCTCCATTTGATTCTAACTATTATTTTAGAGGAAGAGCAAGTCCCATTAAAAGGAAGTTGTTTATATGTTACAGGTAGATCGAGAATGATTGGTGGGTGAAGGGTATGAGAAAAGAAGAGCTGAAGAGGTGTGGGAAGTACACAGCTTAAACTCACAGGTTTTGTAGGAAGTTGGGCTTAGGAAGGAGATGATGCGACGACTATAATTTATCAACAAGAGAGCATTAAAGAGAGAGTAAGGGAGACGGGGAAGGTGAATAGAGAGGGTGTGTCAGGTTGAATGTGTAGGAGGGAGGGGGAAAGCCAAAAATGTGAAAATCAGTGATTTATTTTGCCTCAATATTGAATGTGTGTGTGTGTGTGTGAGAGAGAGAGAGAGAGAGGTGAAGAGACGACAAAGGAAACAACACCATTAGGCTAACACAGGGGTGATCAATTATTAGGAGGTTTAATATGCAATTATTTTTTGATGGATAAGAATGTCATACTTGCATTACTAAAGGACAAATGTGAGAAAAAATGTTTTTCAAGTATCTAGACTTTTTAAAGTAGTATAGATAAATATAAATATAGATTAACTTTTTAGAAAGTTTAAATAACATGCTCCACTAATTATTTATTTCTCTTTTTTTCACATTAAAATATGTAATCTTCCACATTAGAGATAATAATAAATTTAGGATAAGTGAAACAAAATTTTCACCCACATTATAGGAATACCTAACTAGCTCAATGGTCATATCTCATATCAGATAAATTTAGTTTAAGAAGTGCTTTTGAATGAGTGAACCTCAAGGTTTGGATATAATTTTCAGTTTTTCAAATCACAATTTTCTGTTTTAAAATAATAAACAAATGGTACTTAAAACAATTTTATCATAACTAATTATTTCATATATAGGCTCAATTAATTTCTTACTGTACGACGAACGTTGGTCATAACACAAACATGAAATGTGGATAGTAATTAATTAGCGGAATAGAGTAATTCATGGTATCAAATAAGTAAAACTTTCTTTTTTTTTTCCTAAAATGGGAAGTTCAACTAGTTCAATTCCAGTTATATGACACAAAGTTTAAGGATTAACTATGTCCAAACATAAATTATAGCACATAAATCCGTTAGTATAGAAATAGAAGAAAGTTGCTAACAGAAACTTTGTTAGCGCCAAGGTTGCGGTGAGCGCCATGGTATCAAATAAATTAAACTTTATTTTATTCATTAATAAGGACTGTTTTATATAAATTCTCAGCTACTTTAGATTGTTAGAAAAATTAGCATAATTACATATAATTTTAATTAACAAATTATATCCGGATAATAAACTAACAAGAATATGCAAATAAATATAAAATAATAATTAATTTATATAAAATAAATACTATAAATTAGAAAGAGTTGGCATGCAAATCCGAAAGTCGTGTAAACACTGTCTTAAAGTAGTTGAGCCTCCTCTCGTGAGGAAACTAACGAACATCAATGACTCCAAGATTAAACTTAGACTCTCGTAGCAGAATCTCCACAATGGTTACTTTCACCGGAAGGAAGATATAAACCTGACTTGAAGTAAAATTACCCGGAAATACAAGGTAATATGCAAGTAGGTATAGAGGATAAAATATGATGGAAGGAAAGGGTCTTTTTGGAGTAAAGTTGGGAGTAAGGATATATTCGTCTTCACACTACATAGCTTTCTTATAAGCACTTTAGAAAGCTTAAGATTAATGGGTTTTAAATCTCTACTTGTTAGTAAAAGTCCATTTCACGAAAAACATTGTAATAACTCATTGAATAAACATAAAAACCATTAAAAACATAGTCTAATCTCAACTTGCACCCCGAAAGATTACTCAAATATCAATTTGCACCCTCAAAGTTTAAAAATACCAATTTACATCCTAAAAGACATAGATTCGTATCAATGTACACCGGGAGCTAACTCCGTTCATTTTGCTGTCAAAAAAGATTGGGCTAATTATAAATTGTACAACTCAAATTTTAAATATTTCATATTTATGATTCAAAAAGAATTTTATCCATTAAAAATTGTTAAATAACTCTCAATTATATCATGTCATAACATCTTTATGTAATACTCGAGTCAATAACAAAATATTTTTAAAATTTTATAAAAAATTATATATACTTATTTTTTGCCTACAATACTAGTTAAATAGCTATTTTATGTCTACAATTAGATACAAATCTTTTAATTGTATGGTCAAATTAAAATTAGATACGAATAACACAACTGTAGATAAAAAATAGTTATTTAACGAATTTTATTGGCAAAAAATAGGTGTTTTGAAAATTTTAAAAGAAATTAAATATTATTATATGAATTGTCGTATATGTAAAATATATGACACAACATGATTAACTCGATAAGAAAAATTTTTTTGTGCTAAAAATATTTTTTTATTTACTTGAACAACACATGAAAATGTTATGACCATATACAATTTAGAACTATTTAACGAACATTAATGAATGAAATTCTTTTTAAATGATAAATGTGAAATATTTAAAATTTAAGGGGTATAATTTATAATTAATTCTAAATTTTTTAACAGCAAAATAAACGACAGTTAGTCTCAGGTACACATTAATACGTATTTATATCTTACAAGGCGTAAATTATTATTTTTAAACTTTGACATTGCAAATTGAGATTTGAGTGATCTATCAAGGTGCAAGTAAAAATTAACCCTAAAAACATTACCAATCATCCTATTAAAACACAAAATATAAGCTAAAAATAAAATAAAATAAATGTGGGATAGAGGTTAGACCTCCACTAAAGCAGCAACAAGGCGTCACCCACCACATCTCCAACATATGCTCTCTCTCTATTTAACTACATTAAAAAATGAGGCCTAGTGCTAGGAAGGTGGGACCATCACAACCAACGCCCAAGGCACCCATTAGCCTCTTCACGGCGTCGCCCAAGCTACCTAACCAACTCCCCAACAGCCTTGAGGCGTTGCCCAATCACAACTACAGCTTCCAAGCGGCACTCCAACGATGCCCACAGCTAGTCGACCCAGTCCTTGGCACCGCCCAACTGGCACAACGTCGCCCAATCGGTCCTCCACGACGTCACCCATTTACCCCGCCTCCGACGTCACTTGCACTTGGCGCCACCATGCTCCTCATCATGGCATCGCCTCTTCCCGGTGCCCAGATTGATGCGGGAACTAGAGTCCCATAAAAACTCAACTCTGAGTGTCAAAAGACTATTGATAAACAAAGCCTCCCAACGAGCATATTTTCCTTCCAACATGTCAGGACTTAACGTCCTAGTATGATTCTACCTCGAACATCTGGGGGGTTGGTGATGGAGTCTATCTTGTCTTAACCTAGAGTTCGATTTTACTTAGAACACCTCTTCCTATGTCACTATAAATAAAGGTTATGGTATAAGGTATGGGAAAAATCTTAGCCTATTCACCATACACTTTTTCTTCGATTAGCTTACTGACTTTAGCATTGAAGTCCCTTTGGTCGCCTCCGGCCATCGATTCACTTAGGTGTTCTCTTGTCTTGCATGTTCACCAAGCCTTCTCCACCACATTCTCTGTCTATACGAGGTGGTGTAGATTTATTCATGTACAATTGGCACCGTCTGTGGGAAACAATTAAGTTTTCTACTAACCAAGAAGCCTTGAAACCATGACCCGCAAGAGAGCCCTTGATCCCAGAACCATCCGTTCAGTACTTCCATTACCCCCAATCCACGAGGATCCTGCTAACTATGACCTCTAGTTATCAGATGAGGTGCTGCCCCGTGTTGGGTAGGAACACTCAAGATAAAATATTCCTTCGCACCATGACCTACCTCTTGATGCAAAAGGAGGGTTAGCTAATGAAATTGATTAACATGAGGCAATCAGGAAGAAGACAAAGGAGCTAGAAGCTTTCAGGCAAGGCCTCCTACGTAAGAGCGACAAGCTACTCGCTAGTGAGGTCAGGCAGCCAACTTGTAACCATGATCATCGAAATCACATTGAGGAAGTTTATTCCTCCCAATGTACGAGCCATTCTCGAGTAAGGAGTTACTCAATCTATAATCAAAGTTGAGGTAGGTACTCACCCAGGAGAAGCGTTACTAATCGCACCATCATAGACCCTTCTCTGAGGCTTGATCACCCTCATCATAGGGGAGGGCACGAAACACATAGACAAATCTATCCTAGGGAGCAAAAGGGATGGCATGAGAGCCTTTCCCATTATGAAAAGGAAGACCGTTGGGATGACTATACAGGAGAAAAATGAAGGCGCTCTGAGCCAGCTCGTGATATGGCCACCTATCCACAACATGACTATGATCATGATGACCTTATTTATTCAGTGAAGGAGAGGGTGAGGCAGACCCTCGCAAGGATGAATACCACACCTTTCGTTTGGTCCATATGAGAATCTGAACCCCCACGGAAGTTCAGTCCTCCGACTTCAGAGTTATATAATGGCAAGTCTGACCCCGTGCTTCACATAGGAGCTTACACCAACAAGATGGCCCTCTGACAAGCTACGAGGCATTAATGTCTAAGATGTTGCCCTCCAGTTTGGGGAAGTCAACGCTTAAGTGGTTTCATGCGATGGCCGTGAACTCAATCTACTCTTGGGAACAACTCGTTAGGGAGTTCGTCTCTCAATTCATAGGTAACACCAGAGAGCCCATGACGATTGATACACTTTTGGCACCAAAAAGAGAGGAGAGAATCTCTGAGAGTACTCCACGAGGTACCTGGAGACTTATGTCGATATCGAAGAATGTGACGAGAAGACCGCTACTATCTTTTTTCGCTTAGGCCTGCCAAGGGAGAGTGAGTTACCAAAACATCTCACTATGTGGCTACCCAGGATTATGTCCCACTTGTAGGAGTACATCAGAAGCTATGTAACGGTGGAGGATGACAAAGAGCCAATTGATCGGCTACCATCTCCACTGAGGAAGAATCAAAGGAAGTAAGGTAGCCCTACATACCCATCAAAGAGGGAAAAAATGTCAAAAGGGTCGAAGGGCTCATCCCAAAAGATTCAATACTATTTTTAGAGAGCCAATCTATCGAATTTTAAATCAGATTAAGGATAAGGATTAATTTAGGTGGCCATCGAAGATGACAGGGGACCCCTCCAAGAGAGACCAAAACCTTAATTTCTCTTACCACAAAGATAAGGGCCATCGAACAAAGAATTTTTGCACTCTCATGCGCCACTTTGAGGAATTGGTCAGACAAGGTCACCTATCCGAGTATTTAGACAAGGAGAAGATTGCCAGGGAGTAGAAGGAACAGCGAACTCAACTAGATGGTCAGCCTCGGCCTAGGGATGACCAACCTCATAAGGTAATAAACATCATCTTCATTACCATTCCTTCAATGCAAGTTGACTCGGTCCACTCTTGGATCGAGTATTGAAAAGCCCACCATCTTTAACATGTTATGCAAGCAGATCACTAAAGTGGTCATACTTCCAAGCGCCGAAGGGTAAAATCAAAGAGTGTTCTTATCACATTCTCAAATTTAGACTTGGAAGTAGTGATCCACCTGCATAATGACCCTCTTGTTCTCACTCTCAACATGAGCGACTTCGAAGTAAGGTGTGTGCTCATTGACCTTGGAAGTTCAACAGAGACCATGTACTATGATTTGTTCAAGAAATTTGGAAAAACTCAAGCCGACCTCCTCCTGACAACGACCTCACTTGTTGGTTTCAATGGCATGCAAGTCTAGCCTCTTGGTAGGTTGCGACTTCCTGTGAAGGCTGGTACACAAATGGTCGAGGTAGATTTTCTAGTGGTGGACGTTCTGTCACCGTACAATGCCATAATGGGGGGACCATGGATCCACTAGATGCAAGTGATAATTTCCACCTACTATCAGATGTTACGTTTCCCTACAAATGAAGGGATATTCAAGATTCGTGGAGACCAAACTACTTCTAAGCAGTGCCTTAATGTAGAGGTTAAATTGATGGCCAAGCCACAACAGGTGTTTATAATTGATGAAGAGCTCCCTCTTCTTGAGGACGTAGGTGTTAAGCCCAATGACAAGTCAATCGAAGAGCTGTAGGTCATACCAGTATACCAATCACATCCAGATTCTTGATCGGGTCACAACTACTTGCACCCGAGAAAGAGTCTCTTGTTAGGCTACTAAGTAGGAACAACGAGATCTTTGCCTAGACACCTTATGAGATGTTAGGTATTGATCCCTCATTAGCTAGCCATCATTTTAATGTTGACCCTACTCACAAGTTTGTCGTTCAGAAGAGTAGAAGGTCCACTCTCTAGCACGTCAAAGCCGTCGATGAAGAGTGGGCAAGCTCTTAGAGGCTAGTGCTATAAGGGAGGTCCAATACCTGGAGTGGCTGTCAAACACCATTGTGGTCAAGAAGAAGAATGGAAAGTGGCAAGTATGCATCGATTTCACAGACCTCAACAAGGCCTGCCCAAATGACCCTTTTCCACTCCCGAAGATTGATCAGCTTGTGGATGCCACATCTAACCATGCAAGAATGAGCTTCTTAGATGCATATAGAGGCTAGCATCAAATTCTCATGTTTGGGCCTAATGAGAAGAAGACAAAATTTATTACACCAAAAGGGATCTACTACTACAAGGTCATGCTTTTCGGCTTGAATAATGTTGGAGCTACATACCAGATAATGGTGACAAAGCTCTTTGGCTCTATGATCAGCCAAACGATGGAGATGTAAATAGATGATATGGTGGTTAAGAGCAAGGAGTGAGAGAACCACCTCTCTAACCTTCAAGAAGTATTTGATATCTTGAAGCGTCACAAGCTCAGGCTTAATACCTCAAAGTGTGCATTCGGAGTGAGCTCCAGGAAGTTCTTAGGACACTTGGTGACACGAAGAGGGATAGAAGCTGATCCAGATCAGATTAAGGATTTATAGGAAATTAAGAAGCCTTCCTCAATCAAGGAAGTCTAGAGGTTAACAGGCATGACTGTGGCCTTTAACTAATTTATTAGTCGATCTTCAAACCGATATAGACCTTTCTTTCGGTTGCTTAGGCTAGGTCGAGCTTTCTACTGGGATGATGAGTGTGATAAGGCTCTCTATGACTTGAAAGGCTACCTCCAAAAACTTCCTTTACTCTCCACTCATTCGCAAGGGGAAGAACTTCATCTCTATTTAGCCGTGTTCGAACACGCTATAGGTGGAGTGTTGTTACCGAAAGAAGGGAGGGAATAAAAGTGATGATACCAAAAATAATCTCAGAAATAAGTTCAGACCTCTAGGTCAGGTCAGGTGGTAAGCCAAGACGAGAAAACTCAAAGTGCCTGAGCTCAGCCCCGTCCAAGCGGGACCATAACAGGAGTAATTTAAGGACAGTTGGATAGAAAATGTGTATCTCCCAAAATAGAATGGATGAGCATAGAAAGCTAGAGTCAAGGCTTAAAATCCTCAACCAACCAAGATCCTCTCCCGCAAATCAAGGAAGATCCCATAAATGCAAGGCCAAGATCTCGGTGCAGATCCCCTAGACCTAGGGATCAGTCTATATAAGAGAATCAGTTTTGACACCATAAGGGGGATCCCCCAGGAAATGCGAAAAACTCTGTAATTCAAATGATCAATGAAGAAAAGGGAGCAGGAGCCTCCATTAAAGAGTGGACTAACCATGCTCTGTAGCTGGTGAACCACTATATTTCTCCTATCTCATTATCCTCGCACAAAAGATCGACTCTCACACCATTACCCATTCCACGAGTCATGCAATTCTGATCTCATCCTAATGTTACATTCCTTGACTTTGCTCATCCACTATAAATTACACCATCAGTTTGGCGCCGTATGTGGGAACGATTGTTCTCGTTTTACAAGAAAGCTGATTTATCAGTGACTGATGGTCTCAACCCGTAATATGAGCAGAGGTCAAACCAATCCCTTGCGTCTGCAAGATCAACAAGAAACCACCAATGCACAAGCCGAAAATAATCCAAAAACCAATCCCTTCACAGGGGAACCACCAGTGAATAACGAGTTGGACGCCCTCCGTCTTGTCAATCAACGTCTATTACAGCAAAACGAGGAGCTGCTAAAGCTCTTGAAATGCCCACAGAAGGCACTACCGGCCCAAGCAGGCCCGAATAATCTTCCTCGCAGGAAACAGTACCACCTCGACCCCCTCAGAGAGGTCATTGAGGGAGGAGAGAATAGCCAAAACATGGGAAGAGATCCACAGCCGCCTCCCGCGAATGGTCACAACAAAGAGGCACAAAGCCGAAATGATGAAGGGGAAAGAAGTGATTTCATCCCCTACCAGTAGGAAAGAAGATAACAGTACTGGGAGCAACACTTCGAGGACATCAAGCAGGAGCTCAGCCACATGAAGGAGGCTGTAAGAAGCAAGACTCCTATCACTATGGATGCCCTGGTATAGTAGACAGAGTCACCATTTACCACAGGGGTGCTGCATTTTCCTCTCCCCCCAAAATTTAGGTTACCTCAGATTGAGGCCTTCGACGGAACGAAAGACCCTATGGACCATCTCAACACATACAAAAACCAAATGGAGCTGCATGGATATCAGGACCTCGTGCGATGCAGGGCCTTTGCTATCACCCTTAAAGGGTCAGCCTTAGCATGGTTCAATAGACTCCCCCCAGCCTCGATCTCTTCCTTCAAAGAGCTCTTAATCTCCTTCGTATCCCACTTCATGGGAGCTTGGATCTACAGGAAGCCGAGCTACCATCTCTTGAATGTAAAGCAAGGGCCAGACGAGAACCTCAGATCATACGTTCAGAGGTTCAACTCAAAATCTCTGAAGGTGGACGTCTCCAATGAAAAGTTCGCCATAATCGCCTTCATAGCGGGGCTCGGGGTACAATCAAAAGACCTGATTTTTTCCATATCAAAGAACCCTCAAGCGAGTATGGTCGAGGTGTTGGCTAAAGTAGAGAAGTACATAAATGGAGAAGAAGCACTCCTCTCGAAGATAGGGAGTTCCTCATCACGAAAAGAGAAGGGAAAGGAAGAAAAGAAGAGAGAGAGAAGTCCCTGAAAAGATAAGGAGAGAGGCAGGTCTCCAAGAAGGGATAGAGATCGTTTCCCAAAGAGGAGAGGCAATGTGAGAGATCGTCTGGGGCCCCCACAGCCAGAACTGCAACCAAGGTACCTACTACGACAGTTAACGCCCCTTACTGCCTCTATATCGCAAGTCTTGCATGAGGTACAAAACGAGAAGTTCCTAAGATGGCCACTCCGGATGAAGGCAGATTCGACGAAGAGGGATCCCACCAAGTACTGCGATTACCATAGAGATCATGGCCATCACACAGATGATTGCATTCAACTTAAGAGGGAAATAGAATTTTTGATCCAGCGAGGATAATTACGTCGCTTTGTGGCCCAAGAATACCCAAATCGAGCTCTCCCGCCTCCACCACCTCAGCAACAGACTCTTGCACAACACCAGCAACCCATGGGGAAAATCAGGGTGGTATCAGGAGGATTTACAGGGGAGGAGAATCCAGTGCTGCCAGGAAAGCACATTTGCACAGAATCCGAAGTGATGAGATGCTTGAGGTATGCACTGCAACCAAGGTACCTCGGCTAGACACAACCATAACTTTTTTAGACTTAGATTTGGAAGGCTGTCACCATCCCTATGATGATCCGTTGGTAGTGAGAGCCGTCGTGGCTAACAGGACAGTACATCATGTCCTGGTAGATAATGGGAGCTCGGCAGACATCATCTTCGCGTCTGCCTTTGACAAGATGGGCATAGGAAGAGAAAAATTGGAGCCAGTGAGTGCCCATCTGTTGGAATTTTTGGGAGAAAGGGTATTGCCCCTGGGATCAATTCAGCTCGTACTCACCATAGGAGACTCTCCCTGCCAGGCCACTACAACCGTAAGGTTCCTGGTGGTTGACGCTCCCTCAGCGTACAACATGCTGTTAAGGAAACCTTCCTTAAACGCAATGAGAGCTATCCCCTCGGCATACCTCGTCATAAAATTTCCCACGAAAAATGGAATCCGAATGGTCAGAGGAGATCAGCGCGTAGCTAGAGAATGTTACATGGCCTCTATGAAGCAGAAAGAGGTGGAGAGCATCCAACTGGATGAGCTTTACATGAGGGATGATCTAAAAACTAGACCAACGCCATCGGAAGAGCTGGAACCTGTTAAGCTTGATGACGAACCGGAACACCTCGTTTACGTCGGGTCCAAGTTAAGCAGAGAAATTAAAGACCTACTCATCTAATTCCTGAAAGAAAACGCTGAGGTATTCGCTTGGAAGCAAGAGGACATGGAGGGCATTGACCCCTCAGTCATCACTCACAAGCTAAGCATAAACCCTGCCAACAAGCCCGTCAAGCAAAAACGAAGAAGCTTAGCCCCAGAACGCCAGAAAGCCATTAATCAGGAGGTCGGCAAGCTTCTCTAAGCCAAGGCCATCAGAAAAGTAGATTATCCTATTTGGTTAGCCAATGTGGTCCTTGTTAAGAAAACCAATGGCAAGTGACGGTTGTGCATAGACTTCACTGATCTCAATCGAGCCTGCCCCAGGGACAGCTTCCCTTTACCCAGGATCGACTTGATAGTAGACGCTACCGTAGGGCATGAGCTCCTCAGCTTCATGGACACATTCTCAGGGTATAACCAGATTAGAATTGACTCCAATGACCAAGAAAAGACCTCATTCGTGGCAGAACAAGGAACTTATTGCTACTAGGTTATGCCTTTTGGTCTAAAGAATGTAGGAGCCACGTACCAACGCCTGGTGAACAGAATGTTCCAGAAGCAAATTGTAGTAACAATGGAAGTCTATATTGATGATATGCTGGTAAAGTCACTAAAGGCCGATCTCCATATCCAACATTTGACAGAGTCCTTCAGGGTTCTCAAGAAGTATAAGATGAAGCTCAACCCTGCTAAATGTGCCTTCGGGGTTTCAGCAGGAAAGTTTCTAGGCTTCATAGTAAATAGCAGGGGGATAGAAGCCAACCCTACCAAGGTAAAGGCAGTACTAGATATGCAACCGCCCTCAAATACGAGGGAGATTCAACGACTGACAGGGAGAATAACTGCCTTAAGCCGTTTCGTATCTCGATCAAGTGACAAATGCCAGCCTTTCTTTCGAATATTGAAGAAAGCTTTCCAATGGGATGCCCAATGTGAAGAGGCATTTAAGTCCTTAAAGGTTTACTTGAGTTCCCCACCAATTTTGGTTAGCCCCATCGAAGGGGAGGTGCTCACCCTATACTTGGCTGTCTCAGATTTCTCTACCAGCACAGCTCTCATTAGAGAAGAATACAGAGCTCAGCAGCCAGTGTATTACTGCAGCAGAGCTCTCAGGGGTGCGGAGGAGAGGTACCCTAAGATGGGAAAACTTATCCTGGCCTTAATCACTGCTGCCAGAAGACTCAAACCTTACTTTCAGGCCCATACCATAGAAATCCCGACAGACCAGCCAGTGAAACAGGTGTTGCATAAGCCTGAATCCTTTGGGAGATTGGTAAAATAGGCCATCGAGATTAGCGAGTTCGACATCAGATATAAACCAAGAACTGCTGTGAAAGGTTAGGTCCTGGCAGATTTCATCGCTGAATTTACAACAAGGACACCCATGGGGACCACGCAGCTAGTACCAGATCTTCCAGTATGGAAACTCTCGATTGATGGTGCGGCCAATGCCCAAGGAAGCGAAGCGGGCCTAATTTTGACCTCACCAGATGGATTGGATGTCGAATATGCCCTGAGGTTTGGGTTTAAAGCTTCAAACAATGAGACTGAGTATGAGGCTATTATTGTAGGGCTTAATCTGGCTCACTCGATGGAGGCCGAACAGTTGGAAGTATGTAGTGATTCCCAGCTCGTGGTAAGACAGATAGAGGAGTCTTATGAAGCCAAAGGTGAGAAGATGATCCTTTACCTCAGAAAGGTACAAGAATTAATCAAGAAGTTTGTGCAAGTTAAAGTCAGACACGTTCCCAGATCTGAAAACTCAAGAGCGGACTCATTAGCAAGACTTACAACCGCCTCACAGGAAAGCTTGGAAAGGTTGATTCCAGTGGAGCACCTGGCAAAACCCTCCGTTGACCTAGAAAACAAAGAAATATTCCCTGTGCAAGCCTCATCGAGCTGGATGGACCCAATTATGGGATACCTTCGGGATGGAATTTTGCCAGATGACCCCAAGGAAGCAGCAAAGCTAAGAACCAGGTCAGCCAGATTCTCTATTTTACAGGGAAACCTTTACAAATGAGATTTTTCAACAACTCTCCTTAAATGTATGGAGAATGAAGACGCCAATTACATTCTCAGAGAAATTCATGAGCGAGTATACGGTAATCACATCGGAGCATGAACGTTGGCGGGAAAGGCATTAGGACAGGGATATTATTGGCCCACAATGCTCAAGGATGCTGTAGAATTGGTCAAGAAATGTGCAATCTGCCAAATAAATGCCAATCTCCTCCGTTGCCCACTAGAGCTCCTGACCTCGGTGGTCAGTCCTTGGCACTTTTAGCAGTGGAGTTAGGACATACTTGGGCCCCTCCCGATCGGCAAGGGGCAGTGCAAATTCGCGATTGTGGGAGTGGACTACTTCACTAAGTGGGAAGAGGTGGAACCTTTGGCTACGATCACGGAGCAGAAAGTCCAGAACTTCACATGGAAGTCCATAATCTGTAGATTTGGAATCCCCAGGGCGATAGTCTCGGACAATGAAAAGCAATTTGACAATCTTAAGTTCAGAAGATTCTATGCTGAGCTGGGAATAAAGAACTACTTGTCAGCCCCAGCTCATCCGCAGTCCAATGGACAAGCAGAGGTAACTATCAGGACCATCAAAGCTGCGCTAAAAACCAAACTTGAAGGCCTGAAGGGAAAATGGATGGAGCATATTCTAGAAGTGTTATGGGCCTACAGAACAACTGTGAGGTCAGCAACTCAGGAAACACCATTCGCTTTGGCTTATGGAACAGAGGCAGTATCCCTTGTAGAGATCGGGGTCCCATCCCCAAGGGCCGAGCTTTCCGATTCGGAGCACAACGATGAGTCACTCCTATTGAATCTCGACCTCTTGGATGTAAGAAGAAACAGAGCTCTGCAGCGCATCCAAGGTTACCAAAGGAAAACCGCAAGATACTACAATAGAAGAGTCAAGCACAGAAGCTTTATGGTGGGGGATTTGGTGCTTAGAAAACTTCTACCTGCAAGAAAGGACCCCTCTCATGGAAAATTAGGTTCAAACTGGGAGGGGCCCTTCATTATCTCTAGGGTGATAAGACCTAGAAATTACGAGCTACAGACCGAAGAGGGAAAAATCCTACCTCATTCCTAGAACGCAGAGCACCTCAAAAAGTTCTTTCAGTAAGTACTTCCTGTAATAGAATTGTTTCTAATAAAATGGCAAATTTTTTATTCAACTAGATATGAGACAAGTTTGATCCTGCCGATAGCTGAAGAGCCTAGTAGCTCATGATAAACTCATGTTTATAAATCAAAGAAGAGCCTAGGAGCTCATGATAAACTCATATTTATAAATCAAAGAAAAGCCTAGTAGCTCATGATAAACTCACGTTTATAAATCAAAGAAGAGCTTAGTAGTTCATGATAAACTCACGTTTATAAATCAAAAAAGAGCCCAGTAGCTCATGATAAACTCATGTTTATAAATCAAAGAAGAGCCCAGTAGCTCGTGATAAACTCATGTTTATAAATCAAGGAGGAGCCTAGTAGCTCACGATAAACCCACGATTATAAATAAGAGAGTTCTGCAGCTCAAAAAGAGCCCTGAAGCTCACGATAAGCTCTTCAGCTTAAAAATTAAGGAAAGAGTTCCGCAGCTCGGAAAGGTCTCTACAGCTCAGAAGGAGCGAAGATATTCGCGAAGGAACGAAGGGTACTACACAGTGAAGACCCAAGGAGAGCTCGAGAGGTAACTGCGAATTAGCTAGTTCTAAGAAAGAGCTCAGCCACTCAAAGCGGGCCATGAAAAGTACGAGGGTAATCAACATGTAACATCCAACTGAAGGAAAACTTGTTCAAATTACATCATAAAAGAAATAACTATCGGAAACGAAGTTGCTTTGAAAAAGTCGTCTGAAGCTCCCAAGACAAAACTGCTAGTCATCCCCCAAGCGTCTCTTCAATTCAGCCATTTCCTCTTTCAGAAGAGCATTCTCTTCCCTCAAGTCCTGCCTCTCCTTCTCTGCCTTCGAGAGTGCGTTGAGAAGCTTGGCTCCGACGGAAGAAAGAAAAATCGCACTAAGAGAGGAGTCAGGGGATGAAGGAGAGTCACACAGCTTGCACTTTTTGAAAGACGGTCCCACCTCCTCAACCTCTTCAGATTCTGAGGGAGAAAGGTCTGGCGAGCTGCAGTCGAAGTGGAAATCGACGGAAGCTGCCACTGCACTAAAAAGGAAAAGGTTGCCAAAAGTCATCAATTCTGAGAAGGACATGGGTACAGATTGCTTCACTTGCTCAATCCTCATCGCCTCCGACAAATCTGGCTCAGGCGCAACTACACAGTAAAACAAAGATCAGAACAAGAATGCTGGAAAAGGGAGAACAATCAGGAAAACTGCTAAGCCCCTTACTTATGTGATCAAACTTCCTCCAAGAGCGCGGGATCCTGTTCCCTCATCGACGGTCCACAACAGACCTCCAAAAATCCCCAGAGGTAAAGAAAAAATGGCTAAGCCACCCAGGGGACGAAGAAGGAATGTCAAGAACAAACTGGCGTTCAGAGAAATACCTCCACCTAAAACAACTAAAACAGGGAACATCGTCTTCTTCAAGACAATGGAAGTACAGGAACTCAGCAGCCGTGGGAAACTGGTCATAACCCTGGAGACGCCAGAACAAAAAGAAGCTGATGAGCACAGCCCGCCCTTGAGGAGACAAACGGGAAGGGGGGCAGACCATAATATGCCAGGATGCACCCAATAGAGGGATGGATGGAAAGACGAAGGCCCATGTCAAAGGCATCCTCAAAGAAGCAGACCTCACCCCGAGGAAGATAGTTAGGAGGTTCGTTTGGTGTAGGAATTCGGAGAGGCAATTCCAGTTCTTGAAAGAATCGTTTCTTGATCCCCTCCAAATCCAAGGAGGTTAGAGAAGAAGGAACCAAGAAACGGGACTGAGATTCCCATTCAACTCCGAAAGTGGAGCGATCCACAAACAAAGACGAAGCAGGAGTAGCCATTAGAAGCCAGAAGCGAGGACATTGAAAGGATAAGAAAGAGTCAAGAGGGCCTCCGAGATTTGTGGACCAAGAAGAGGAAACACGGAGGCTATAACGAACCAAGAACCATGCCAAGGGTTTCCAAACCCATTAGGACACGTATGGTTTAGGAAATCAGGGGAGCAGGTCATTCCATCTAAAACACGTGGAGAATCTCCTAAACAATCAGAGTCCGCGGAGACTAAAATAAAAAGGAAAGCACAAAGAGCAATGCTCACACATCATCACCTTTCTCGACATCATCTTTGAGAACGGTAGAGAAATCAAGAACATTCAACTTGGAGGGCCTAACCTGCCAGCACTAAAGGGCTCGGGCCAACTTCCAGACCATCAGACAGAACACAAAGAAAAGAGGTCCAGTACAGTAAGCTGCAACTCCCATTAGAAGGGTGAACCAAAACCTGCAATAAGGAGGCTCATCAGACCTCTGACAGTGCTAACAGACGTGATTTATGCAATTACATACTTGTTAACCCACTATGATGAGCTGATAAGAAGGTACTCGGTGTTTGTTCTTATCTTGATCCATCAAGCGAGTCCTAGTATAAATCTCCAACTTTGAGCCTTGATGAACCTCTCTTGAAGCACTCTCTAGGCCCACGCGATTTGGGAAAACAGGTCGGACCTCTTCAGGTCGAGGTCACACCAGACCTTTCAACATGGCCCCTACAGGGAATCCTGAGCTAAAAGCTCCCAAAGCCCTACAAACTAAGTAAGTTTGTTTCCAAGAAACTTATAGACCCCCTCCAAGCTGAGGGAAAGAGCTAAGCACATACAAATGAGCTCAGCGAAAAAGGCTGTCAGGATCGCAAGAGAAAATTACGTAAGGGTCAGGCAGGCGAAAAAGACGCATCAAGGCCATGCTAATTATCTTCAAGAGCATTCAAGCATGACCAAATAAGCAAAGTATGTCCAACAATCGCCTGAAAAGGTAAACAACTGTTTGGACCCTATAAAGTTTTGCTTCAAGGGGAACTCAGCACCCCTCAAAGCAAGGGGGCAAGGGGGCAAGGGGAATATATAAAGGAGTTGAGAGGAGTATGTCAAGTAGAACAAGAAGATACACAAATCCAGATTCGAAAGAATATTGACATAGTGTCACGGCTTCAGTGAATAGCTCGATGTTCGACTGATAAAATATATTTCAAGTATAAAAATTACAACTGATTTCAACAGAAATTACAAAATCCTAAGCTTCTGGAGGAGGGCTAGATAGAAGATCCTGCGATAAAGCAGGTGCAACCTCGGTAAAAGGACCAGAGGTTGGAGTGGTTGGGTTTTCTGGGGTACTTGCTCCAGAACCTCTGCCCTATCTGTCAAAGGGTCTTGAGCAAGAGCCTCGTTCACAAGGTCAGCAGAGAAGGATGCAACTCTGGATATGGCAGGAGGAATAGGCACCTCCTGGTTTGATGCTTCGGTAGGAAGAGTCGAGGGATCTTCCTCGACATCAGAGTCAGACTCCTCCAACTCCTTCTCAATTGGGACAGAAAAATTGAAGTCCAAATCCTTGAAGGTCTTGGAGGCTTTCCGCTGAAAAGCGAGCCACCCAGAAGCCCATTGAGTGGTGACGCCATTCTCCAACTCGGCAATCAGGTCATTTTTCTCCTTGAGCTCCTCATAAAGGGCCTCGTTTGCCTCGCAGATGGCCTCATGCTCTTGCTTCAAGGTATCAAGAGAGCAGCGGGCATCAAAGGCATCCTAATTGGCCTTGGACCAGAGCTCAGTCATGTGTTTCAGCTCATCCACCGAAATCCTTAGCTCATCTCGAGCCTTCTTTTCATCCTCCTCAGCCTTGGACTTAGCCCTTCGAAATATAAAGACTTACGATGGTAGCACCCTAAAGAGCTGAGGCGATTGCCTCTTCTAGAGGCATGGAGCAAGCCCTCGCAATATCAGGTTCAAGGAGGATGGATGCCATGGCCCCAGCAGCGAGCTCAGCGTTCTCAAAAAAGGAATCTCCTCGACCCTCCCCCGTGACCTTTTTGCCCTTGTCAGCCTCAGACTTCGTCAGGGATGGTTCGATGATCTTGCCAGAAGGGCTGAACACAATTGTCTCAGACTGGACCCGAAAAATGAACTCCCAAGCCCTCTCGACCTCAGATGGAGTGGGAGAGGCTTTGCCTGGCTCATCGGGCCTAAGAGAGTCGAGCTGAGGCTGCAAAGAAGAGGAAACCGCTACGCCCGGAGGAATGACTGAGGGTAAAACTTGGCTATCCACAACCAAAACTGGAGAAGAAGAAGTCCCTCCCAGCTTTTGAGCCTTAGCTCGGGTAGAAGGGCTGCCACCAGACATGGCTTCGGCCTTCCTTTTACTGCCTTTTCCACCTTTTTGCAGCTTGGCAATCTTGGCTTCACGCTTCTTTGAAGATAGCTTTATTGTGGAAGATCCTGGAAGGTCTAAACCACAATAATTAATCAGATCAAGGAAAAAAGAAGGGAAGATACTGAAAACCCAAAAAAGTGGGGAGTTCACCTAGCACTTCCTCAGGTCTGACGACTGCGATCGGAGACGGAGCTTCAATCGTCACCTCGGGAAGGCTAAGTCTCCTTGTAATTAGGACCTGAAACTGGATAAGCTCAGAATATCTCCTCGGAGCACACTCAGACAGTTTCAGCTTCGCCTCCTCATCCTATTTTCTGAGCTCAAGCTTGGTACCTGAAGAGTGACAACAACAAGATTCAGAAACCTGTCATTCCCAGAACAAAATCCGATTGATTCAAGCAATGACTCACCCAAATTCTCGGGATAGGACCAAGCCCTAGGGATACCAAGGGTATCCGACCTATCAGTAGGATCATACTCCCAGACTGTGCCCCCAATAAAGAAGAAATATTCCTTCCAGTGATTGTGGGAGGTAGGAATGTTAGAAATAAGTTGCTTGGCGTTGGCTCGCTTCAAAGCATACAGGAAGCCTTCCGCTGAGGTCAGCTTGACATTAAAATAGTCCAGGAATAGAGGGAGAGAAGGAACCCTAAGTTTTAAATCCTTAAAGAGGACCAAAAGGCCCACTAAGACACCCTAAAAATTAGGAAAAAGTTGAGAGGGACACACGTTAAAGTACTGAAGAACAACTTTCAGGAAAGGGTGCAGAGGAAAACGAAGACCATTTTCGAAGGCAGCTTCAAAGAAGCAGACCTTTTTGTGGACTTCGGCGACGTAAGGAGTAGAACTTTTAGGACACGAGGGCTAGACACCGAGAGGAAAACCGTAGCGGGCATTGAAAATCCTAAGGAGTGAGGGGTCAACCTTACTGGGTCCTACGAGCTCAGCTTGCTTAAGAACAGCTCCTAAATACAACGAGCCACTAGAGAGCCCAGCCCCACTGACCTTCCCCTTGTCTTTGCTAGGCTTGGGGGGTATAGAGGCAGATGATGAGGGAAGCTCTCCTGCTTCAACCTCAGGGTTAAAGGGCATTGATACCTAAGAAATTGTCAATCTCCTCACCCACTTCTCCTAATTCGACATCCTCATCGGCAGACCTACCACCTAGAGGAGTTGCAGAGGATCGAGCAGCTCTGGAAGAAGTAGACATGAGAGGGCAAGAAAAAGGGAGATTATAGAGGAGATAGGGAAGAGCGACACTAACCAGGCACTCCTTAATAATTAAGGGGCTAGCACAGTAACTGCCGATGCTAAAGATCCTCACAATGGAACCCCAGGTCACGAAGTAAGGTTGAGGGGACAAACAGAGATCACGGTTCCAAAAATAAAAAAATTGATAAGCCGAGAAATGCAACAACCACCTCGAATTTGAGGGATCCAAAACGAGTAAAGACGAAAAGAGGGGGGAAGATGTACCTAGCTATGAGGAAGCAACGAACGAGAACCCAGAAGCAAAATTGAGGGAAGAAAGCACTACGAACGATTGAATCGAGCATAGAAAGTACAGTCTCGCGAAGAGAATCAGAGAGTATACAGTCACAGAGGGATCTGAGATCACGAAGAGGGGAAGAAATCAGAGAACGAAGGAAGAAGACAAATAGTAGGAGAACAGTTCTATTAGCCGTTTGAACATTTAAAGTTTGGGGGACACGAATTGAAACGTATATCGGAATCGAGGAACTCATGATTACCCGAAACCGCCAGAGGACATCAAACACGTGCGAGCTGTGGTCAGCCGCATGCTAATCTAGCCCGGTTAATGACAACTCAGCCCTTATCAAAGCCAGCTTACGCCAAGGGCTGGGGGGCAGCTGATGATACCAAAAATAATCTCAGAAATAAGTTCAGACCTCTAGGTTAGGTCAGGTGGTCAGCCAAGACGAGAGAACTCAGAGTGCCTGAGCTCAGCCCCATCCAAGCGGGACCATAACAGGAGTAATTTAAGGACAACTGGATAGACAACGTGTATCCCCCAAAATAGAATGGATGAGCATGGAAAGCTAGAGTCAAGGCTTAAAACCCTCAACCAACCAAGATCCTCTCCTGCAAATCAAGGGAGATCCCACAAATGTAAGGCCAAGATCTCGGTGCAGATCCCCTAGACCTAGGGATCAGTCTATATAAGCGAATCAATTTTGACACCATAAGGGGGATCCCCCAGGAAATGCAAAAAACTCTGTAATTAAAATGATCAATGAAGAAAAGGGAGCAGGAGCCTCCATTAAAGAGTGGACTAACCATACTCTGTAGTTGGTGAACCACTGTATTTCTCCTATCTCATTATCCTCGCACAAAAGATCGACTCTCACACCATCACCCATTCCACGAGCCATGCAATTCTGATCTCATCCTAATGTTACATTCCTTGACTTTGCTCATCCACCACAAATTACACCATCAAAAAGCTTATCTACTTTGTAAGCAAGACTTTATTAGGAGTAGAGAACAGGTATCCCCCTTTGAAAAATTCCTTTTTTTCTTGGTTATAACTTCTCACAAGTTGAACCTCTATTTCCAAGCACACACCATTGGGATAATCACTAGGCACCCCTTGAGGAGTGTATTGGGTAAGGTGGATCTCTTTGGTTGCATTGCAAAGTGGTCACTTGAGCTGGGACAGTACGACCTCAAATTCATTCCAAGAACGGTGATTAAAGCACAAGTCTTAGCTGAATTTATAGCAGAGTTTACATATGAACTACCAAAAGAACAGGTAGTAGCATGGAGCTTGGCTCTTATGTCCCAACCCTGGCAGTTACAAGTTAATGGATCCTCGAATCGGAAGGGATTAGGAGCCAGTATTGTCCAGTTCTCCCCTCATGGGGAAGTCTTAGAGTAGTCCCTTTGGTTGGGGTTTGCTGCCACCAACAACGAGGCTGAATACGAGGCATTAATCTTTGGTGTACGATTGGCATTGAGACTGGGGGCAGAGAAGTTGACTATATAGTCCGATTCTCAATTGGTGGTTAACCAACTATTCGGGGAGTACAACACCCATTCAAACACAATGACCTCGTACCTTGAGAAGGAAAAAGACTTGCTTGGACGGTTGAAGTCCTACAAGGTAATCCAGATCCCAAGAGCCCAGAATGAACACGCAAATGCTCTTACAACTCTAGCTTTCACTAATAAACAAGGTTTAAAGCCAACGATTGAAGTGGAGTATCTCGAGAAACCAAGTATACATGAAGACCTAGTAGAAGTCAATTGCACGGAGCAAGCAACGAGTTGGATGGACCCTCTTGTCCAATATCTCAAGAATGGGACTCCCCCAGAGGATAAGAAGTAGGCAAGACTCGTCGTCTCAAAGTCAGCCCATTATTGGTTGTCACCCGATCATAAGCTCTATAGGAGGTCTTTCTCAGGGCCATACTTACTATGTGTCCACTCTAGCAAAGTGGAGGATCTACTTTATGAGATCCAGGAAGAAGTGTGCGGTGCCTATACTGGAGGAAGAATCCTTGCCTTAAGGGCCATCTCCCAGGGATATTGGTGGCCGTATATGCAGAAGGATGTACAAGTAAACGTCAGGAAGTGCGACAAGTGTCAAAGGTTTGCTACTATACCTCGTTAGCTAGTAGGTGACCTACACCTACTCACGAGCCCTTGGCCATTCGCTTAATGGGGCCTCGACATAGTAGGTCCCTTTCCTTGGGCTCCATCCAACAAAAAGTATCTCATCACTGCAACTGATTACTTTACAAAGTGGATTGAGGCCAAGCCCTGTCCAACATCTACGACACTAATACCAAGAAGTTTGTATAGGAAACTATAATCACAAGGTACGGAATTTCTTACGCCCTTTTATCTGACAATGACACTCAATTTGATAAATCAGCATTCAAAGAATTCTATTCGAGATATGAGGTCCACCATTATTATTCCTCTCCCTGCTTACCCTCAATCAAATGGGCAAGCTGAAGCTTCAAATAAGGTCATCCTTGACGGTATCAAAAAGAAGTTGGAAGTAGCCAAAGGAAGGTGGGTGGAGAAGCTTCCAATGGTGTTTTGGGCTTACTGAACAATCCCAAGGCGTTCTAAAGTAGAGACACCTTTCTCCCTTTCATACGGTACTGAGGCCATTATTCCTCCTGAAGTAGGTCTACCAACTATAAGAATCGAGGTCAATGAGTAAGGTAACAATGATCAAACCCTCAAACATAACTTGGATCTTATCGAAAAAAAGAAGGGACCAAGCAATGGTTTGGATGACAGCATATCAACAGGAATTAGCTAGATTCTACAACAAGAAAGGTCAAAGAAAGGAGCTTCATAAGGTTCTCACTCAGACTAAGGACCCTACGAATGACAAGATGGTCCCTAACTGGGAAGGGTCTTATAGGGCCACTGCACGAGTAGGGACAAGAGCCTATAGATTGGAGGAGCTTAATTGCAAACCAATTCCCCGACCTTGGAATATCATCATTCTTAGAAAGTTTTACTTCTAGGTTGTAATACCTTGTCATTACAATAAGTCTACAACGACATTTGTTCTGGATCATTAATAAAGAGAGAAGCTTGTTCTTTACAACTCAGAGCCCTCTTAAAGGCAACCTCCACAGTTGCACTATTAAAGACAACCTCCACGATTGCAGTCTTAAAACCAACTTCCATGGTTGCACCTCTTAAAGTTAACCTCTACAGTTGCACTCTTAAACCCAACCTCTACGGTTGCACCTCTAAAATCCTACCTCTACAGTTTCACTCTTAAAAGTAACCTCTACGGTTGTATCCCTTACGCCAACCTCCATGGTTGCAATTTAATGACATAAAGATAAAAAAAAAAAAAACTTACCTGCAGGGACCACAGATACACAAAACCTTCCAAGGGGGTGTATAAGGACTTAACAACCTCACTGTTACTATGCCTTCTTATTTTACGGATGTCAAGTGTAGCTGAGCAGACACACAAAAAAGTAACTTTAAGAAAGCCCGATTTATACCTCATTTAATTTACTCCATTAAAAGAGGTATGACTGCAACTACAGGACAGAGGTCAAACCTCCACTAAAGCAGAAACAAAGCGCCACCCACCACATCTCCAACATAAGATCTATCTCTATTTAAGTACATTAAAAAATGAGGCCTAGTGCTAGGAAGGTGGAACCATCAAACCAACACCCAAGGCACCCACTAGCCTCCTCAAGGCGTTGCCCAAGCTGCCAGCCTCCTCAAGGCGTCACCCAAGTTGCCAAACCAACTCCCCAGCAGCCTTGAGGAGTCGCCCAAGGCACCCACTAGCTGCTCAAGGCGTCAACCAAGCTGCCCAGCCAATTTCCAGGCAGCCTTGAGGCGTCGCCCAAGGTACCCACTAGCTCCTTAAGGCGTCGCCCAAGCTGCCCAACCAAGTACCAAGCAGCCTTGAGACGTCGCCCAAGCACCACAACGGCTTCCAAGCGGCACTCTAGCGATGCCCACAGCAAGTCGACCCAACGCTTGGCGCTGCCCAACTGGCACGACGTCGCCCAGCCGGTCCTCCACAGCGTCACCCATTTACCCCGCCTTCGACGTCACTTGCACCTGACACCACCTCATCCCTCGTTTTGGCATCGCCTCTGCCCGACGCCTAGATTGACCAGGGACCTAAAGTCCTTGCAAAACTCAACTTTGAGTATCAAATGACTATTGATAAACAAAGCGTCCAAACGAGCATATTCCTTCCTACAAGATAGGACTCAACGTTCTAGTATGATTCTACCTCTAACATCTAGGGAATTGGTGATGGGGTCTATCCTGTCACAACCTTGAGTTCGATTTTACTTGGAACACCGTTCCCCATGTCACTATAAATAATGGTTACGGTACCAAGTATGGGGAAAATCTTAGCCTATTCACCATACACTTTTTCTTTGACTAGCTTACTGACTTAATCAACGGAGTCCATTTGGCCGCCTATGGCCATCGGTTCACCTAGGGGTTCTCTTGTCTTGCAGGTTCATCAAGACTTTTCTGCTACCTTCTCCGTCTATACGATATGGTTATTCTTTGTATGAATTTATTCCCATACAATAAAATTAAAAAATTAATAATAAAATCAATCACAAGCTTTAAAACTTTTCATTTTATTGTAACAATATCTTCGCCTCATATCTATCTGATAGAGTGTGCGTGTGTGTGTGTGGGGTGGGGGTGTTGCGGGTGGATGTAAAATGTTCTGGGTATGTTATATCAAAGAAGTTTGGGTATGGAAGAAAGTAATGAAAATACTTTGAATTATCAAGTAGGAAAAGTAAAAAATGGTGGCTAGTGAAGAAGACGGCGACTTCACTTACGAAGACGGATAATTTAAAATTATTTGTAAATTGTTGGGTAAATCCTATTTTTGTGGTTTGAAAGATATAAAAATTTTCAGATTATCATTCTGAATAATTAATATTTTCACATTGTCTTTTTTAAAAAATAAAATCGTTGTAATGTGGTTCATTTCTTATTTTAGTTTGTTTATTTATTTATTTTGTGATTTTTGATTGGTTAATTTGACACAAAATAAATGGACGATCAAATAGAAATAAGATAGTAGATCACTTTGTAATATTTTTATTTTTTTAAGGGTACAACGTGAGAACATTAACCATTCAGAGGATAAACTGAATATTTTTATATCTTTTAGGAAATAAATGAGATTTTTCCCAAGTTGTAATGGATGGATATAAAAGAAGTCTCAGACTTGGTGTGAGTGGTTGTAGTTTGATCTAAAAAGAAGTCTAAGGCTTCACTTTTAAAGCACTGTGGAAGATCCTAGCACTCAAAGAACCAGTATTATTGGTTGTGATGGTGTACAAAATTGGTGAAGCCTGAGCTTGGAGAGCTGAAGACTTCCGTGTACCAAAAGTTGTGGTATGTACTTTCTGATATGTAGACCGCCTAATGTTAAAAATTATGAATGCTAATGACTGCCTTAATTCGTTATGTAATTGATGTAGAATGGTAATGAGTATGGGTTATTTATAGACATATTGATGACTGAAACGAATAGCTACCATGCAAATACACACAATCCAGAAACACATATAGCCCAGAAGAAATTGATTAACTGTTTATTCATAAACATACACAGACTAAAAAATTTAGAACTGGAGAGAAACAAAAATTTGAACCAGTATGAATATTAAATCCAACGGATAGCAAAAATTAAATTCCGCATTATGATATTCAAGTCTAATTCGTTAAACGAATTTTCTCTAAAAATGTAAAGATAAGTGTAAACCATACCAGCACCAGGCCAAGTTGTGGTTGTGGCGTGGTGGGCGGGTAGTGCGTGCATGTGGTCAAACCAAAGACATGCAGATGCTTGTTTTTGCTCATAAAAGTGTGGTACCTCTTAGGGCCCGTAGAACAAATTTGACATATACATGCACAAGTAAAATTTCTTCCTCAACCAACGTGAAATTGGTGTCAAATCCCATATTACACAACCTCTATTTTGACATTTCAAGAGGGTCATTTTGAAATTTATTTTCTCATTAATTTCTTACTTGATTTGAGCAAATTAATATATTACGTTATTCTCCTTAGGAATATGACACGAACCCACGAAAGTTTATTTGAAACAAGCGGGTCCAATTTAATTTAACTCAAAGTCGACCAAAAATTAAATCTTAACTACCAAAATCTGTTTTAGTCCAACAAGGATTGCATTGTAATGTGACTATAGGATATATTAATATGTCAATATGTAAGCCAATAACTATAGGAGTAAATGCCTTGCCAGCTAATACAAAATCTCAGAGCCCATAATCCTCACGTAACTGGCACCTTCAACAGCTGAATATCCTTGCTATATCTCTAGGGGTCAAAACTGTTGTAACTTATCTCATTATCAGAATATCAGTTATCCAGTGGGATTCTCCTTACGTATTTGGTGCTTTATTATAATTGGTGATATCAAGTGATAATGTTGACATGATATTACCGTTGCATTAAATATGTACTTATCTTTGACGGGATCTATGTAAAAACATTTGAAATGTCACTCCAACGAGTTGTAAGCACTGAGTCACTAGTTCAACAGATTGATTCTTCAGATCGGACCAGTTTAATAACGCTGAAAGTAATGGCCGTAGACGTTGGACAAACTTAAGAGATGTAAAGTTTTAATTTAACACCCTAATTTTACTGATTTCATGTTTTCTATCATAGCTTAGACATGGAGACTACAAGAAAATTAGAAGACAGCCTTAAGACTATTCTACACGACCAAACTTTTAAGAGCATCTGCTGAGTCAAGGAAAGCAGAATTTCAATAACCAGAAGACATCAAATATAAGGATAAGATATGACTTGACGTTACCAAAATTAATTTATAGCCACAAGTTTTGATTTAATTGATTTATAGTCATTAATAGTAAAAATAATAAAATAATACTAAGAATATAACAATAATATTGTAGATACTGAATATTTTTTAGAGACAAAAAGTGATTTATCCGTCCTATAGTTGGCCTCTGAACATAACTCATTCGAAATTCTAAAAGCTATCATACCGAGGGATTATTTTTGTCCCAAAAAACAGATCTTCCTCGGTCCAAAATAGAGTATAGGAGCTGAACAGTGCACATGGATAGGGTTTAGATTGACAAAGGCTGGCATATGAATTTTGTGCCACTCCATTACGCAGTACCGTGCAGGGTATTTCAGGTCACATCTGACAAAAACAAACCTTCTGTTTTGCCTTCTCGGATCCCATTAGGATACCGTATTTCTAGTTTTTTGGAGTGGTTAAAATATTTTACGTTTATAATTTTTATTTTTTATTATATTTTAATAAATAGTAATAAATTATTCAATTCAAAATTAATTTTTTTTATAGAAAGTAATATATATTAAGCATCATGTATTTTAAGGGAATAATAGTGACTCCCTTAGATGTAGGTAACATTGTAACAATTCAATGAAATCAAGTGAATTTTTGTTTTTTTTGTTTGATTGTTTTTCTTTATAGATAATTGTTCTCTGATGATACCAAAAATAAATCCAAAATTCAGCTCGGACGCCCAGATCAAGTCGGGAGGTCAGCCTAGGCAATAGAGCTCGGAGAACCAGAGCTCAGCTCGATCCAAGTTGGATAATATCGGGAATAATGCAGGCACAGCTGGATAGACATCGTGCGTCCCCAAAATAGAAGGAATGAAAGGGAAAAGCTAGAATCAAGGCTTAAAACTCTCAACCAGCCAAGATCTTCTCTAAAAAATCGGGGAGAATCCCATGGGTGAAGGGCAAAGATCTCGCTGGGTATTCCCTAGAGATAGGAATTGAACAATAAATATTGCATGGTGCCTCCATCGAGAGGCAGAGAACTCTATTTGTATCGAAAGTATCTTGTAAAACATTCTTGAGAGGAATATGAATCATGAGAGCAAGAGCCTCCATTGAAGAGTGGACTAGCCGAGCACCCCAGCCGGTGAACCACTATATTTTCGTTGTATCACATACATCACATCTCAGACAACTAACAAATTCATCAATCATTCTTACAAGCCTTATAGCTCAACCCCATATGAAATAGCACCATCCGCGTCTTTTGCTCGCCTACGAAAAATTATACCATCAGTTTGGCGCCGTCTGTAAGAACGACCGTTCTCATTTTACAAATACGCTGATCCTTCAGTGACTGATGATCTCCACCCGCAACATGAGCCGAAGTCAAACCAATCCACCATGCATGCAAGATCACGAGGAGGCCATCAATGACAGACAAGCCGAGGACAATCCACAAACTAATCCCCTCACAGGGGATCTCCCAGCGAATAACGAGTTGGATGCCCTCTGCCTTGTTAACCAGCGCCTGCTACAACAAAACGAGGAGCTACTGAAACTCTTGAAATGCCCACATGAGGCACGACCGGCCCAAGAAGACCCAAGTAATCCTCCTCATAGGGAATAATGCCATCTCGACCCCCTAGAGGTCAACGAAGGAGGAAAAAAATAGCCAGACCATGGGGAGAGATCCACAACTACCCCCAGGAATGGCCACAATGAAGAAGTATAGAGCCAGAACGATGGAGGGAAAAGGAGTGATTTCATCCCTTACCAGCAGGAAAGAAGAGAACAGTACTGGGAACAACACTTTGAGGATATCAAACATGAGCTCAGCCACACGAAAGAGGCTGTTAGAAGCATGACACTAGTTACAATGGACGCCCTGGTACAACAGATAGAATCTCCATTCACTACCGGGGTACTGCACTTTCCTCTACTCCCAAAATTCAGAATGCCATAAATAGACCCCTTCGATGGAACAAAAGACCCCATAGATCATCTTAATACCTACAAGAATCAAATGGAGCTGCATGGGTATCAGGACCCTGTGCGCTGCAGAGCCTTTGCAATCACGCTAAAAAGTTCTACGCTCGCGTGGTTTAATAGACTCCCACCAGCCTCCATCTCATCCTTTAAAGAACTCTCAGTGGCCTTCGTGTTCCATTTTATAGGGGCCCGGATCTACAGGAAGCCAAGGTACCATCTTTTGAGTGTGAAACAAGGACCCGAAGAGAACCCGAGGTCCTATGTCCAGAGGTTCAACTCGGAGTCAATGAAGGTGGATGTCCCAGATGAAAAAATTTTCATCACTGCTTTTATAACCGGGCTAGGAGTGCAATCCAAAGATTTGATATTTTTCGTCTCCAAGAACCCTTAAGCAAGCATGGCGGAGGTGCTTGCTAAAGTAGAGAAATACATAAATGGTGAGGAAGCCCTCCTCTCTAAGGCGAGGAGTTCCTCCACCCAGAGGGATAAAAGAAAAGAAGAAAAGAAGGATCGGAGTCCCAAAAGGGAGAAGGAAAGAGGATGGGAAAGGTCTCCAAGGAGAGATAGAGACCCCTCCCCCAATAGGAGGGGGACATCAGAGATCACCTAGGACCTCTGCATCTAGGGTTACAGCCTAGGTACGCACCTCAGGAGCTTCCACCCCTCACCGCAGCCATATCGCAGATCCTTTATGAGATGCAGCATGAGAAGTTCTTAAGGTGGCCATCTCGGATGAAGGCGAATCCAGCAAAGAGAGACCCCATAAAATACTGTGATTACCACCGGGATCATGGTCATCACACTGATGACTGCATTCAGTTGAAAAAGGAGATTGAGTTTTTAATCCAGCGAGGGTAGCTACGTCGCTTTGTAGCCTGTGATAACCCAAATCGAGCTCTCCCGCCTCAGCAACAAGCCCCAGTACAACATTAACATCCTTTGGGGGAGATCAGGGTCATATCAGGAGGGTTTGCAGGAGGAGGGGAATCCAGCACTGCAAAGAAAGCCCACCTTAGAAGAATAAGGTCCGGAGAAGCCTTGGAGGTCAGAACTGTTTCCAAGACCCCGTGCCTCAACACAATTATCACCTTTTCGGATTTTGATCTAGAAGGTTGCCAATATCCCCATGATGATCCTCTAGTGATTAGGGCTGTAGTGGCAAACAAAACGGTCCATCGAGTTCTGGTTGATTATGGAAGTTCGACCGACATTGTATTCGCACTGGCATTCGATAAGATGGACATAGGGAGGGAGAAACTGGAGCAAGTGAGTGCCCACTTGCTAGGGTTTGCAGGGGAAAGAGTACTACCCCTTAGGGAAATCCAGCTCGTACTCACCTTAGGTGACCCACCTTATCAGGCCACAACAACTGTCAAGTTCCTAGTAGTTGAAGCACCCTCCGCCTATAACATGCTACTAGGCAGACCCTCACTCAATTCTATAAGGGCCATCCCTTCTGCTTATCACCTTGTAGTAAAGTTCCCAACGGAGAACGGCATTGGAGTGGTCCGTGGAGACCAACGTATAGCACGAGAATGTTATATGGCGTCAGTGAAAAAGAAAGAGGTGAAAAATATCTAATTAGATGAGCTCGATATGAGGGATGATCTGGACACCAGACTACCGCCGTCAGAGGAGCTGGAGCCCGTGCAGCTCGACGAAGAACTGAAGCACCTCGTTTACGTGGGATCCAAGCTAAGTGGAGAAATCAAAGATCTCCTCATCCAGTTCCTTAGGAAAAACGCCTAGCTCTTCGCTTGGAAGCAAGAAGACATGGCAGACATTGATCCTGCAGTTATCACGCACAAGCTTAGCGTAAATCCCACTTGTAAGCCGGTTAAGCAGAAGAGGAGAAGCTTCGCCCCGGAGAGAAAAAAGGCTATCAATGAGGAGGTCAGAAAACTCCTTTGTGTGAAAGCCATCAGGGAGGTAGATTATCCTATCTGGTTAGCCAATGTGGTACTCGTCAAAAAGACCAATGACAAATGGTGGCTTTGCATTGACTTCAGTAACCTTAATTGAGCATGCTCCAAGGACAGCTTTCCCCTACCTCGGATCGACCTCATTGTGGACGCCACAGCAGGACATGAGCTCCTCAGCTTCATGGATGCCTTCTCAGGCTACAACCAGATCAGGATGGACCAAAATGATCAGGAGAAGACCTCTTTTGTGACTGAACATGGGACATATTGCTACCAGGTCATGCCTTTTGGGTTGAAAAACACGGGAACCACTTATAAGTGGTTGGTGAACAAAATGTTCCAAAGGCAGATTGGGACCTCCATGGAAGTTTACATTGATGACATGTAAGTCAAGTCGCTCAAAGCGGAGCTTCATGTAGAGCACTTTGCTGAATCGTTCCAGATTCTAAAAAAATACAAATGAAGCTCAACCCCGCTAAATGTGCCTTTGGAGTCTCTGCAGGGAAATTTTTGGGCTTTATAGTTAATAGCAGAGGAATAGAGGCTAATCCCGAGAAGGTAAGAGCGGTACTAGATATGCAACTCCCCTAAAATACAAGGGAAATCAAACGTTTAACCAGAAGAATAGCCGCATTGAGTCACTTTGTATCCAGATCGATTGATAAATGCGTGTTCCAGTGGGATGCTAAGTGTGAAGAAGCATTCGCAGCTTTAAAGGTGTACCTGAGCTCCCCTCCCATATTGGTAAGCCCCTTGGAAGGGGAGGTGCTTACCCTTTACCTAGTAGTCTCGGACTTCTCAACTAGTGCGGCACTGGTTAGGGAACGAGATAGAGCTCAGCACCAAGTTTACTACTGCAGCAGAGCTCTGAAAGGGGCAGAGGAGAGATATCAGCCAGGAGGCTCAGACCGTACTTCCAAGCTCATACTATAGAAGTCCTGACAGAACAACCAACGAAGCAGGTGCTGCACAAACCAGAGTCTTCAGGGAGACTTGTCAAGTTGGCCATCGAACTCAGCGAATTCGATATAAGATACAAGCCAAGAATAGCCATCAAGGGGCAGATTTTGGCAGATTTCATTGTAGAGTTCACGACAGCTACGCCCAAAGAAGCAACACAGCTAGTACCTAACCTCCCTATTTGAAAACTTTCAGCAGACGGAGCTGCTAATGCGCAAGGGAGTGGTGCAGGTTTAATTCTGACCTCTCCAAATGGGATAGATGTTGAATACGCACTTAGATTTGGGTTTAAAGCTTCAAACAATGAGGCCTAGTATGAAGCTATTATTGCTGGGCTCAATCTCGCTCACTTTATAGAGGTAGAATAGTTAGAGGTTTGCAGTGACTCTTAACTGGTGGTGAAACATATAGAGGAGTCTTATGAAGCTAGTGGCGAGAAGATGGTCATATACCTCAGAAAAGTACAAGAATTAATCAAGAAGTTTGTGCAAGTTAAGATAGGACACGTCCCCAAGTCAGAAAATTCGAGAGCAGATGCTTTGGCAAGGTTGGCCACTGCCTCGCAGAAGAACTTAGATAGACTGATACCGGTAGAGTACTTAGCAGAACCTACGGTCAGAACGGAAGGAGGAGAAGTGTTCCCGATCTTAGCTTAGCCAATCTAGATGGATCCCATCATAGAATACCTATAAAACGGAGCCTTGCCAGAAGATCCCAAAGAAGCTGCTAAACTAAGAACCAGGTCAGCTAGGTTTTCTATCTTACAGGAAAAATTGTACAAACGTGGTTTTTCAACACCTCTCCTTAAATGCGTGGGGGATGAAGATGCTAACTACATACTAAGAGAAGTTCATGAGGGCATCTACGGTAATCACATTGGAGCTTGGACCTTGGCTGGAAAGGCACTAAGGCAGGGATACTATTGGCCCACCATGCTCAAGGATGCCACAGACGTGGTTAAAAAATATAAGAGCTGCCAAGAGCATGCTAATATCTCTCACAGATCGCCTGAGTTACTGACCTCGGTGGTGAGCCCTTAGCCATTCCAGCAATGGAATTTGGATATACTCGGGCCCCTACCCATGGGTGTGGGGCAGTCCAAATTTGTCATACTTGGGATAGATTATTTCACTAAGTGGGCGGAGGTCAAACCATTGGCAACAATGACCAAACAAAAGGTGTAGAACTTCGTTTGAAAGTCAATAGTTTACAGGTTTGGTGTTCCAAGAGCCATTGTATCCGATAACGAAAAATAGTTCCACAACCCAAAGTTTAAAAATTTTTGTGTCGAGCTCGAGATAAAGAACTATTTCTCTACTTCTGCTCATCTTCAGTCCAACGGACAAGCGGAAGTCACCATCAGAACCATAAAAACAGCTCTGAAGACCAAGTTGACAGACTTGAAGGGCAAATAGGTGGAATACCTCCCTGAGGTCCTATGGGCCTATAGGACCACAACTAGATCGGTAACCCAGGAAACCCCGTTTGCTCTGGCCTTCTGTACAGAAGCAGTAGCATCAATCGAGGTAGGGCTCTTGTCACCTAGAACAGAGTTGGCAGATATAGAACTCAATGATGAATCACTTCTAGTGAACCTGGACCTGTTGGACAAAAAAAGGGACGAGGCCCTACGCTACATCCGGGATTACCAGAGAAAAACAACAAGGTATCATGACAAGAGGGTCAAACACAGAAACATTAAAACTGGGGACCTGTGCTCAAGAAACTCCTTCTTGCGAGAAAGAACCCAACTCATGGGAAGTTAGGACCTAAGTGGGAAGGACCCTATATTATATCAAGGGTGGTCAGGCCTGGGAACTACGAGTTGCAAATGGAGGATGGAAAAATCCTGCCTCACTCGTGGAATGCAGAACACCTTAAAACATTTTTTCAGTAAGTCTCTTTTGTAGCAAATTAATTTGTCAAATAAAATATTCGATTTTTATTTGACCATCAGTTTAGCCCTGAACAAAAAGAGCTCCTTAGGTCACGACGAACTATTCAGTTTGTAAAAATGAAGAGCTCCGTAGCTCACGACGAACTATTCAGTTTGTA
>CM042186.1:17614117-17636428 GCA_023539305.1 Ilex asprella
CACGACGAACTATTCAGTTCGTAAAAATGAAGAGCTCCGTAGCTCACAACGAACTATTCAATTCGTAAAAATGAAGAACTCCTTAGCTCACGACGAACTATTCAGTTCGTAAAAATGAAGAACTCCGTAGCTCACAACGAACTATTCAGTTCGTAAAAATGAAGCGCTTTGTAGCTCAAGACAAACTGTTCAGTTCGTAAAAAGCAAGAGCTCCGTAGCTCACGACGAACTATTCAGTTCATAAAAGTAAAAGAGCTCCGTAAGCTCATGATGAACTACGCAATTCATAAAAACAAAGATGAGCTCCGCAGCTCGCGACGAACTATCCAGTTCATAAAAATAAAGGAAAGCTCTGCAAATAACCATGATTAACACATCAGAAAGACTCAGCAATTCGAGAAGGGCTACACAGCTCTTGAAAAGAAGGTAAATTATGCAGATCCCAATGAAGGCCCCAGGCCTTGGGAAACAAGGTTAACTATTCAGACCATAAGAGTTAAAGAAACGGTTCAAAGTAAGTATGCCATGGAGTATCCAGAATATATCAGAAAAATAACGAAAAGAAAAGTTGTTCGGGTTACATCAAAAGACAAAAACCACTGTCAAAATGAAGTTGCACAAAGAAGACCTTTGAAGTTTCTAGTTCTCCCCCAAACGCTTCTTCAACACATCCAACTCCTCCTTTAGACGGACGTTCTCTTCCCTCTCCTTCTCGGCCTTCGAAAGTGAGTTGAGAATTTTGGCCCCAGCAGAAGAAAGCAAAACTATGCCAAGAGAGGAATCAGAGAATGAGGGAGATTCGCACAGCTTGCACCTTTTTGTGGACGGTTCAACTACTTCATCCTCCTTCGACTCAGAGGGAGACAAATCGGGCGAACTGCAATCGAAGTGAAAGTCAATAGAAGCTGTCACAGCACTGAATAGGAAAAGGTTGCCATACGTCATCAATTCTGAGCAGGACATAGGGGTGGACCACTTCACTTGCTCAATCCTTATACCCTCCGGCAAATTTGGGATAGAGGCGACTACATAATAAAGCGAAGGTCAGAACATAGTGTTAGAAAAAGGGAATAATCAAGAAGATTATCAATACCCTTACTTATGTGATCAAATTTTCTCCAAGAGCGCGAGACTGTGTTTCCTCGTCGACGATCCTCAATAGACCTCCAAGACTCTCCAGAAACAAAGAAAAAATGACTGAGCCACCCTTGAGATGGGGAGGGAACTTCAAACACGAACCAGGGCTCAAAAAAACGTCTCCAACGGAAGCAGCTGAAGTAGGGGACGTCGTCTTCTTCTAGATCATGAAAATACAGAAACTCGACAGTGGTGGGGAATTGGTCATTGCCCTAGAGGCGCCAAAACAAAAAGAAGCTAATCAACACAACCCATCCTCGAGGAGATAAACGGGAAGGAGGCAGACCGTAGTACGCCAGAATACACCCGACAGAAGGATGAATAGGGAGACGAATGCCCATATCAAAGGCACCTTCGAAAAAGCAAACTTTACCACAGGGAAGATAGTTAGGGGGTTCATCTGGAGTTGGAACTCGGAGAGGCAGTTCCAGCTCTCGAAAGAACTATTTCTTGATCCCTTCCAGATCAAAAGAGGAAAGAGAAGAAGAAACCAAGAAACGAGACGGGAATTGCCAGTCTAACCCGAAAGAAGAATGGTCTTCAAAGAGAGATGAAGTAGGAACAACCATTAGAATTTGTAAAAGAACGGAAAGATAACCGAAAAAGAAGAGCGAAAAAGGAACTCAAAGATAAGAATCTTCAAGAGTGATGGTAAGGAGAACAAAGCCTAAGAAAGTCAAAGAACACAAAGAGACAACCGCAGATTCAAAGAACCAAAAGTGGAGGGAAATACAGAGTCGACTACTCTTTGGGTTCCCTAATTAATAATGACAAACATGGTTTTGGAAAGCCCTTGATTAAATGCAGTGCAACTGTTCGCATTCTACCAAGCAGACAGATTTCAACAATTTTGCTCTAAGAATGACTAAGATGCTCCTCAAAGCAAGGGGGACAGTAGGGAAAGACCATACAACATACGTTAACTTGAGAGTTACACCTCAATATCATGAAATCAAGAGTACAAAAAGTACGAGTCTAGAGAATATATATATATATATAATAAAATATCCTAACTCTTTGAAGAAAGATCTTGAGGCTGGACGGACGGAATGTCAGCAGCAGAGGAGAAACTCGGCAGCTCAGTAGGTAATGATCCAGAACCCAGAGGAATAGAACCTTCGGGAACACTAACACTGGGAGCCTCTACCCTATCCTGTGGCGAATCTTGGGTAAGGGCTTTAGTCACGAGATCAACAGAGAAAGCAATTGAAGTCGGAATAGCTAGGGGCAGGAACCTCAAGGTTTAAGCATCCAGTCGAAAGGGCCAAGGTGTCTCCCTCGCTGCCAGACTCAGATTCCTCCAGTTCCTCCTCAGTGGGGATAGCAAAGTTAAAATCCAAATTTGGGAAGGCCTTTGAAGCTTTGCGCTGAAAGGCTAGCCATCCAGAGGCCCACAAGGTGGTGGCTTCGTCCTTCAGCTCGGCGATCTCGCGGTCCCTCTGCTAGATCAAAGTCTTCTGACCCTCTAAGTCTTCACAAAGCTTACCATTCTCCTCATTGAGGGTGAGATAGTCCTCCCTTGCCTGCTCTAGGGAGCTCTTGGTGTTAGAGGCTTCCTGACTGACCTTGATCTAGGCCTCAGTCTTGAGCTCCAATTCTTCCCTAGCTAACCTTAGCTCATCACGCGCTTTCTTCTCTTCATCATCAGCTCTGCCTTTGGCTGCTAGAGAATCTTTGAGGTTAGAGGTTTGCTTCTCCACTTGCTCATTAAGACCCTGTAGTTGCTTGTTAAGGCCTTGCACTTGAGCCTTAAGATCCTAGTTTTCGAGGGACAATTCTGCAACCTTGATCTCATAAGCTTTTAGAGCTTTAGGGGAAAGTTCAGAAGATCGAATCCTCATCAGCAAGCCCTTCACATAGATAGCCATCTAAAAGCACAAAGGGAATTAAGTGAGTCGCACGGAGCTTTGCCGTAATGTTAAAAAGGCGTACTAAGGAGCTAATATTAAAAAGGCCGAGTCTCTGGGGGAGGGAAGGTTGTTATAACTTGAGGACTGCTGGATGGAGGAACATGCTCTCGAGTCGTTGCATAGGAAGAAGGCCACTCCGACTTAGGAATTTTAGCCTGGGTAACGAGACCGCTTCCAAAGCCGACCTGAGCCTTCCGTTTGATGCCTTTCCCACTCCTCCTTAACATGTCAACCTTAGCTTGGAGCTCCTAAGGGGTGGACCTCATAGTAGAAGACCCTGTATAACCTAAGCGGGGTTAGCTCAGTTAATAGAAGGACAGAGAAGAGGGGCGTAGGAATCAATTGAAAAAGGGGATTACTTGCTATGTCATCAGGACCGACAACGGTAAGAGGAGGAGGGGCTTCTACTTGATCTCCAGGAAGACTAAATCCTTTCTCTACCAGAGCCCAGGGCTGAATAAGCTCAAGATATCTTCTCGGGCCACACTTCGACAGTTTTAACTTCACCACCTCATCCTCAGCACTAAGATCAAGTCGAACGCCTACAAACAAAGCGAGCAGAGCAGAATTAGGAATTCATGGTTACCAAAGCAAGACCTAACCCACTCAAGCGAGAACTAACCCAAATTCTCTGGACGAGTCCAAGACCTAGGGACACCAAGAGTATCCGTCGTATAAGCACGGTTGTAATCCCAATCGATGCGCCCCGACAAAGAAGAAATGCTCTTTCCAGTGTTTATGGGAAGATGGAATAGTAGAAATGATTTTCTTAGCATTGGCTTGCTTGAAAATATACAAGAAGCCCTCAGAGGAGGTCAGCTTGACTTTGAAAAGATCCAAAAGCAAGGGGATGCTGGGAACCCCGGGACCTTGATCCTTAAAAAAGACCAGAAGACCGACCAAAACACCCTAGAAGTTGGGAGAGAGCTGAGAGGGGCAGACATTAGAATGCTATAAGACACTCTTAATGAAGGGATGTAGAGGGAAGCGCAGGCCATTCTCAAAAACGACCTCAAAGAAGCAGACCCTCTTTTGAACTTGAGCAACATAAGGGGTAGACATGCCTGGGCACCAGGGTTGGACGCCGGCAGGAAACCCGTAACGAGCACTAAAAACTTTGATAAAGGAAGGTTGGACTTTGCTAGGGCCCACAAGCTCAGCATGTCTAAATGCAGCTTCTAGGTATGATGTATCATCGGAGACTCCAACCCCACTGGCTTTACCTTTGCCTTTATTAGGTTTAGGGGGCATAACAGAGGACGATGAAGGGAGCCCCCCAGTGCCCACCTCTGCGTCTACGGCATCGACACCAGGGAAATTATCAATTTCATCACCCACTTCACCTAAGTCAGTCTCCTCCTCTGCAGAACTACTCCCTAAAAGAGAGACGGAGGAGCGCATGGCTCTAGGAGAGGAAGACATGGCTGGGCAAGAAAGAGGAAGATCAAAAGAGCGATAAAGAAGAGGGACACTGGTTAAGCACTCCTTAATAACTGTGGGGTTAGCACAGAAACTACCAACACCAAGGACTTTCACAATCGAGCCTCAGTCTACGAAGTGGGAAAGAGGAGATAAACAGAGGTCACAGTTCCAAAAGTAAAAGAATCGATAAGCCCAGAAACACAACAACCACATCGAATGCGAGGGATCCAGAACGTGAAGAGACGAAAAGGAGCAAGAGGGCGTACCTAGCTAGGAGAGAACAATGAACAAAAGCCCAGAGCCAAATTGAAGGAGGTGAGAACTGCGAACTCTTGGACCAAGCGCAGAAGGTTTAACTTCAGGAGGGAAATCAGAAATTACACAGTCACAAGGGAATTTGAAATCGCAAAGGAGAGGAGAAATCGCAGGACGAAGGAAGAAGGCGAACAAAAGGGAGGCGGTTCTGATAGCTATTTGAGCATTTAAAGCTTGAGGGACAGGAGTTGAAACGTGCGCGGGAATCGAGGAAGTCATGATTGCTAGGAACCGTCAGAAGACATGATACACGTGCAAGCTAAGATCAACCATGTGCTTATCTAGCTCGATCTAAAACAACTCAGCCCTTGCCTATGCTCGCCTGAGCCAAGGGCTGGGGGGCAACTGATGATACCAAAAATAAATCCTAAAATCTGCTCGGACCCTAGATCAGGTCGGGAGGTTAGCCTAAGCAATAGAGCTCAGAGAACAAGAGCTCAGCTCCATCCAAGCTGGATAATATTGAAAATAATGCGAGGATAGCTGGATAGACAACGTGTATCCCCAAAATAGAAGGAATGAAAGGGAAAAGCTAGAATCAAGGCTTAAAACTCTCAACCAACCAAGATCTTCTCCCAAAAATCGGGGAGAATTCCATGGGTGAAGGGCAAAGATCTCGCTAGGTATTCCCTAGAGATAGGAATTGCACTATAAATATTGCATGGTGCCTCCATCGAGAGGCAGAGAACTCTATTTGTATCTAAAGCATCTTGTAAAACATTCTTGAGAGGAATATGAATCATGAGAGCAAGAGCCTCCATTGAAGAGTGGACTAGCTGAGCTCTCTAGCCGGTGAACCACTATATTTTCGTTGTGTCACATACTTCACACCTCAGATAACTAAAAAATTCATCAATCATTCTCACGAGCCTTATAGCTCAGCCCCATATGAAATAGAACCATCCGCGTCTTTCGTTCGCCTACGAAAAATTACACCATCATTCTCAAAGTTACACATTCCCAAAGAAAGGTTTGACAAAAGAACTAGGAAATTGCCCACCAAGGTTATTCTGTCTGAACACACCTCTTGTTATGGCACAATTAATTAACAGCTGTGTAGATAGCGAAAGGTGATTATTGTTGCAATTTTTGAGGTAGTTAACAGTTGTATCATGGAGGTAGGGTTTTTTTTTTTGGTATAGACACTGATAATGCCCAAAAAATGGTACTAGTTATTAATGGAAATCTAGTCAAGTAAATAAACTGTTAAAAGGTCAGATGACCAGGCCAATCTCCTGACCATGAAGTCAGGCGTTAGTCTATGAAAAGCGACCCAGGCCGTTGTAAGATGACCTCAGGAGGAAATGTCTAGGTTGTCCCATGGGAGTCTAATGAGGAATCAATATCACTAGCTTAGGACAGTCGACTAAACTGCACTCCTCGAATGCATGAGCTGACCATAAAATGAGAGCTCGTTCTAGAGCACAATCAAAGGATAACAGACTCTTCCAGTGATGCGCGAGATCACCACATGTCTAGGCTAGAATATATGTCATACAACCAGCTCAACATGTTTTAGAAGATCACATCACACCTAGATATTATAACCTCTAATGGCCTAGGGAATATAATCTTTAATGGCCTAATATTCCCTCAACAAAATCCTAACAAAAAAGGGACCACCGGATGACAACACAACACTTGTACATATAAATAAGGCCCTTCCTCATTGAAAGGCAAGGAAAATTATTGTAACTAATTATTTTTCTCCAAGTAATAGACAGTTCCTCAAGGAGTAAGAGACTCCATTAGAGTGGATTATCCAAGCTCCATAACTAGTGAACCACTATAACCCTTTTGTTCTTGTTCATGTTCATGTTCTAACTCCGTCTTCCTCTCTAATTTCACTGTAGCATCAAGTAAAGCCACTAGGCTTCATCTTGGGAATTGTCTTGCCCGTCATGCACCCACGAAACTAGTACACATAAGCCTTTAACTTTTCGGTTCAAGCACCTCTCTGATATCTTGAGTTCGAAAACCATTACTTGGTGCCATCTATGGGAACGATTTATTCGTTTCCCTTAGAATAATTTACTTTGTTACTTGATAGTTAGGACTCGAAGTATGAGCTAAGTCCTAGAAAATACCTAAAGGATTCTCCCGCCTCTGCCAATGAATCCCCATAATATGAACCTGCACGAGGTTCCTCCCTCTCCTCCATTAAACCCTCCAGTGGCGGACTTGCCACTTACAGAAGAACTAGAGACCTACCTAAAATCTCTTCTTCGCCTCCTCAAGTAGAATGAGGAGCTAGTCACTCTCATTCAAGCCCAAAACTTGCAACCAATCCAAAAAAACCATCAACCTCCTCTAGTTTATAACCCCTTGAATTTCCAAAATTAGCCATTTGAAACTCCCTTAATCCTAAAAGTCTCCTTGATCCGCAAAACCCGATACAAGACAAAATATAGGACAATTGAAGCTAATCTAGAGAAAACCTATCGTCCCCATTTTACGGAGGATGAGGATGAAGTGCAAAGTAGAACACCTCTCCTAGACCAGAGAGTAGTCGACCAGTTTTGGGAGTGAAGGTTTATAGAAATTCAGTGCGAGCTAGTCAATGTAAAGGAGGTGGTGAAGAATAGGGTGTCGATCACCATGGAGGCACTAATCCAGCAGATTGGGTCTCTACTTACTACTGAGGTCCTGCATTTTCCTTTACCCCCAAAATTCAAGGCACCCTAGATCGAGGTTTTCGATGGGACAAAGGACCCCATTGACCATCTAAACTCATACAAGAATTAGATGAAACTCCATGGGTATACGGACCCTATTTGTTGTCATGCATCTTCCATCACTCTGAAAGGATTAGCTTTAGCCTAGTTCAATCAATTGGCCCCATCATCAATCTCATCTTTTAGAGAGTTATCAATTCAGTTCATCTCGCATTTTTAAGGATCAGGGACCTATATGAAGTCCACTTACAACTTATTAAGCGTTAAATAAGACCCGAGAGAATCGCAGGGAAGTTATGTGAGGAGATTCAATCAGGAATCTCTCAAAGTGGATGGTTTGGATGAGAAGGTCGCTCTGACAGCCTTCATGGTTGGTCTAGGTCTCTAGTTCAAGGACCTCCTTTTCTCTATTTCTAAAAATCTTATGGCCTCAATGGTTGAAGTCCTGCCCAAATCTAAAAATTACATCAACAGAGAAGAGGCTCTCTTTTCAAAGGGATCCTTGTCTTCTGCACCAGAGTAGTGCTCAGAAAAGAAGAGAAAGGAATGCAGCAGCCGAGAGAGAGACTATAGAGAACGCACCTATGAAAGAGATCGGTCCATCTCCTAAGAGAAAGGGGAATGTGAGAGATCGTTTGGAACCCACAACCTCATTTGCAACCTCGATAAGCACCTGAGCATTTTACACTAGTTAAAACATTAGTGGTTCATGTGCTAAATTAGGTTCAAAATGAAGGTATGTCAAATAGCTTACAAATATGAAGACGGACACCTAGAAAGATCCTACCAAGGACTGTGACTTCCATCATGACCACAGGGCACGACAAGGATGACTGTTTTTGTAACGCCCCAAAAATTCCTGTGGACAACATTACATTCTAAACACCATTCGCTGCATGAGAGCACTAAATAACTCCATAATTAAGAAAGCTTCATTCATCAACCATTGATATTTTAAAAAAATTTGGACAGAGTCTCCTTTGCACGAGGAGCACTACCCAAAACACAACCTGTACAATATTACAATAATTGACCGCACAGGGTTCACATATGCATAGCTATTGACCACACCGGGCCTATTTATCGGTCATAAAGTAAACTTTTATTCACCATATATCATACCCACACTATCATCCCAAAAGAATAGACCCATCTTGGCCTTTATATTCCCAAAAGTTAACTAATGTAGCGCAGCGGAATGTAACAAAATATAAACTAGACTTTACATTGTTTCAAAAGAATATCCTAGTCTAGTACAAAAGAATGTGTCGCTCTAAGCGTCCACCTCAGGATCCACCTCCCCATCTAGCTGAGTCTCTTAGTGTACGGGCTCCTCGACTCCCAACTCTTTATCTAGTACATGATCTGAAAATATGTAATTTGTAGGGGATGAGCACGAAGCTCTGTAGCAAAATCTTTTAAAACTCAAACAAAGTTTAGAAAAATGTAAAACAAGTTGGTCTCATTTAGCAAAATAACATATATAACTTTTGAGAGAAAACCGTGACATATAAACAGATCTCAAGTTTATACAATGGTGATAATCAAATGAAAATAGTAAAATACATTCTTCAATAATAAACCATTGCCAAATGGTTTGGACCGGCGCCTGACGTTGCATTGTCTCATACCAATGCACCGGCTCCGACATAATCCAATCCATGTTCTCATACAGATATATAGATATATATTGGTTCATCCCATGCCGTGTACATTGATTGTTTCTCAAGAATCTACCCAACGACTATACCTAGTTCACCAATCACAATCACATCACAAGACTTTGGGAAAGGGCGTCTATCATCCCAATGGCAGCGATGAATCCCTCCCTAGGAAAGGTATACCACCCCTAGTTCGAACTCTAGTGAACAATAGTGGTCGCATTACCAAATGACAATCCACTACAAGTGTTAGAAAACCATCTCACCTCCATCGGGGTAGACTAACCTCTAAAACTCTACGGCATCTTTCGATGGCAATTCAAGTCCCTCACAACAATCATACAATAAGGAAACCAACATATTCTCCATGACTAGCATATTTATAAAAATCTCCAATTTCATCATGTGACAATTTCAATAACCAAGCATGAAAAATATAAGAGATCATCATAAATACCATTTTGTTGTTCAATATGAAACACTAAGGTTTTGAAATCAAGAATAAAGAAAAATTTAGAGAAAAGTTCATCTCTCTTGAAAAACTAGGGTTTTTAGCCAAGAACAAGGATTTAATGGTTCATCAACGATTAATATTGTTTAAAGCATGGTAACATTCATAAGGATATCAACAATGAATGATTCTATAGCATAAATCTAAGGTTTAGAATGTAAAAAGTACATATATATAAACCCTAGCCTCAATGTAAGAGGAAGAGAAGAAATCTCCTACCTTTTGTTCTTGAAATCTAGGGCTTGAATCTTGAATCACCCTTAAATCTTGTGTTTTTCCCCTTTGATCTTGAGTTTTTCTCTTCCTTTCTTTCTCTCTAAGTGTTTCTAAGGTTAGGAGTGGAGTAATGAGACTAAAGAGGTGTTTGGGGGTGTTTATAGTGCTAAGTTTTGAGCCAAAACCCAACATTTACTGTTCATAATATCGGCTTTTTTTTCGGGCATACCGGTACGCTTTGGCTACTGGTTCAGGCGTACCGGTACAGTTTGGCAGACAGATTTTTATTTCAACTTCCAGGGCAGTTTTGACCCATTTAGAGGTCGAATTGGAAAATTTTTAGGAGACACACTTTTGTAGCCCTGTATGTCTACTGTCCAAATTTTAGATTAATTGGATCTAAGAATAAAAAGTTATGGCCAAAATACTAAGCAGTGTCTAAGATCTTTTTTTATCCAAATTCTCTCTAAGTGTGTTTTCTCTCCGGAATACCTCCTAGCTTCCAATACACCCCATGTTACCTCTACCAATGTTTTTCGACATCCGGATTCAATAAAAGCATTATTTTTACCTCCAAAAATTTAGAAACTTTTCTAATCACCCTTTCCAAGTTTACACACCTTCGACACTTAAACTTCGCAATCAATTTACATATCTAGTTTTTATTCCTACCGTCACAATCTATATAGTTTATTCTTACATCATTACATATATAAGAATTAATAAACAATTATATTACCATATTAATATAACATGTGGGGGTTTACAGTTTTCAGCTTAAGAAGGAGATTGAGTTCTTGATACAAAAGGGGTAGCTTAGGCGCTTCGTAGCTCAGGATTGTGTGGAGCGAGCCCATCAATAGTAGGAGTTGCCCCAGTCGGGACAAAAATAACACCAGCAAGCCCTAGGAGATATCAGAGTAATCTTTGGCAACTTTGTGGGTGGTGGTAAGTCGATTTCTACAAGCAAGGTCCATGTGAGGAAAGTCTAGACTTCTAAAAGTGCAAGTTGTGCAAAAGGCCCCATGTTGTGAGCTCGAGATCACATTCTCAGATTTCAATCTGGAGGGATGTTCACTTTCCCATGATGACCCTTTGGTCATAAAAGTCATCATTACAAATAAAACTATGTATCTGTAACGCTTCAAAAATCACCCTGGACGACATTACATTCTAAAACCATTTACATCATGAGAACACTAAAATAATCCATCAATAAATGAAACTTCATTCATCATCCATAAAATACTTACAACATTATCAAAAAGAAAATGTCAAACAATGACATTTACATCCCAAAAGAATTAAATTGCACTTGGCAGCGGAAAGATAAAAATAATGTTAGACTTTACATTGCCTCAAAAGGAATTTTCTAGTTTATCACAGAAGGAAATAGAACACTAAGCGTCTCCCTAGGGATCTACGTTCCCTTCTATGGGAGCTTCTCAATACATTCGCTCAACTCACAACTCTTCCTCGAGGGGATAATCTGAAAATGTTGTTAAGTAGGGGGTGAGCACTAAGCTCTATAGCAACATTCCTCTCAAACTCATACAAGATTTTTGAAACATATAAAAGAGGTCGGTCTCCTTTCGCAAATATCATATATCATTTTTGAAATAAAATAAGGACATTTAAACAGATCTTAAGTTTAAACAATAACAATAATTAAATGAAAACGATAAACTACATTCCTCAACCATAAATCATATTCTCATATATATTGGTTCATCCCCGTTGCCATGTAAGTTGATTGTTTCTCAGGAATCTACCCAACGATTATACCTAGTCCACCTATCACATCCAACAAATCACAATCACTTCGGGAAAGGGCGTCTACCATCCTAATGGTAGTGACAAAGCCTTCCCCAGGAAAGGTATACTACCCCTAGTTCGAACTCCAGTGAATGATAGTGGTCGCATTACCAAATGACAATTCACTACAAGTGTTAGAAAACTATCTCACCCCTACTGGGATAGACTAACCTCTAACACTCTACGCCATCTCTCGATGACAATTCAAGTCCATCACAATAACCATACAAATGAAAAAACCAAAATATTCTCCATTCACCAATAATTCCAAATAAATACAAAATCCACAATTTCTCATTTTACAAGCATAACTCAAAAATCTCCAATTTTATCATGTAGATGTACAATGAGCAATATAAGAAAATGTACAAGAGACCATCATAAATATCATTTTGTTGTTCAATATGAAACACTAAGATTTTGAAATCAAGAATAAAAGAAAAATTTAGAGAAAAGTTCATCTCTCTTGGAAACTAGGGTTTTGAGTGAAGAAACGGATTTAATGGTTAACCAACCTTAGTATTGTTCAAAACATGATAATATTCACAAGGATATCAAGAATCAATGATTCTACATCATACATATAAGCTTTAGAGTGAAAAGAGAACATATATATGAGCACTAGCCTCAATGTAAGAGAACAGGAAGAAAACCCCCACCTTTGATCAAAGATTTCAAAGTTCTACTCAAAAGTCTAAGCTCTAGGGACCTCATTTCTCCTCTTTCTTCTTTCCTTTTTCTTCTCTTAGGTTTCTAAAGTATTTAGAGTGAGAGTGAAATGTAAGAATGTGGTAAAATGTAGTGAAAATGGGTGTTTTAAATGGCCCAAATACTGACTTTTGCTGTGCAGAATTCGAATTTTTTTCTGGTCTACGGGTAGGCTATTCCGGAAGAGTTCCTTTCTGGAAGGCTGTTCCGGTAGGGTTTATCTATTGGTGTCGGGCTGTTCCGGAAGGGTTTGCCTAGTTTTTCCTATATTCTCTATTTTTTCTTTCCAATCTATTCCAAACCCTTCCAAAACCTACCTAAACCTATACAATATACATTTACACCTTACACATATTTGATATAAGTTCTATTACAAATTATTTCTTATCTTTAGGAGCTGAAACCATGTTTTGACTAATATTTATAATATTAACATTTCCTATGGTTATAACCCATGGGGTTCCTTTCTACACCATTAAATATATTAAATTACTAAACAATCTATCATTATATTACTTTTAAACATGTGGGGTTTACATTATCGAATGCTCGTAGATAATAGAAGCTCAGCCGACATCATCTTCTTGGGAGTCATTGAGAAGCTCCAAATTGGTAAAGAAAAGGTTGAGCTAGTTAAGATGCATTTGCTTGGGTTTTCTGGTGAGAAGGTCTACCCTTTAGGTTTAATCCATCTCGTGCTCAAGGAGACTCCCTGTGCCAAACCACCATAACAGTGAAATTCCTTATTGTAGATGCACCTTTTGTATAAAATGTCATAATGGAAAGGCCTTCTTTTAATTCAATCAAGGTCATCCCCTTTGTGAAAAGGAGCACGATTGTGTTCATCCAGAAGCAAGAGGACATTGTGGGTATTGATCCAATGGTGATCTCCCATAAGCTCAGCGAAGATCCGAGCTCTAAGCCAATTAAGTAGAAGAGGAGAAGCTTCACTCTGGAAAGGCAAAGGGCGATCAATGAAGAGGTATCTAAACTTCTTCATGCTAGAGTTGTGACACCCTTAAAACCAGAGGTCCTTTGTCAACCCATTAATCACCCATCAAATCACGAAAATACCTGTGAATGCCACAAAACCCGACACTACGACACAATAATAAAAAGTCTCCCTTGTACCGGAAACTCTTAAACGCATAACTTGTGTACATTTAAACCACATGAACCATTTGAGGTCCAATATACCAATATTTATACTCCATTATTGTTCATTTGCATCATTTTTATAAAAGGACTCAAAGCCTAGAAGCATAGGAAAATATTCTCAAAATTTTAGATTTTTGGAAAACTCACAGAAAGGTTTTGTCAGACCTTTCTGAAGGATTTGCCCACTGGAGAATTTCTTCTGGAAGGTTTTTCCTATTGGAAATTTTCTTCCGGAATGTTTGGTTCAACCTTCCAGAAGGTTTTGTCTGTTCTCCTACGATTCCTTCCTTTTTCAATTACAATCCATTCCATAGCATTCCAACACATGTATAATGAAGTTTTTCATATAAAACATGGTCTATACAAGTTCTATTACAATCATTTCCATATATTCACATGCCAAAAAAAAAAAACTAGATGACATCTTAGTTTTACAAAATATGATTTAAAAGCCACAAGTCATTTTTTCTTCATCCTTGAGACCCTGAAAGTGAGTCGTCCACTGGTGTATAACTCGCACCTGAAATATTTTCCCATAAAGGGTCAATAGGATATCTCCTAAAGAGGCTACTCCTCAACCTATGTATATATGAAATGTTCACATGCAACATTCAACAAGCAACAACCATCCCAAACAAGAATATGCAATTCAATGTTGGAATTCTACCATGCCATGCCATGCCATGAAATGAAATGAGACTCACTCATGCAGTTTAAGCCGAGCCCTCACTGGCTCCCACAACACAATGCAATGTCAATGTATAATAGATCCACCATTAATGTTATATACCCAATGAAATTTTTGTATAAAACAAAATCATGTGTCTTTGTTGGGCAGAGGAGTTTTGGTGTCGCACCGCCGATTCCACACACCGATACACTTTTTTGGACTTGCAATGATGGAAATGTACAAACCAGTATCAGAGTCTTGCACCCGAGGGAGTATCTAGCCCTTCTTGCTATACTCGACACAAGTTTTTCATGCAAATTGTGCGACTCTGTTGAACCTTGGTCCAACTATACTAAGTCCACTTGTCAACCACCAAGGATGGTGTTTGACCCAACAACATGCACACACACCTACACTCATGTCAATGCCCACGAATGCGATGTTTCCCATGCAATATGCAAGATAATGAACAATTATAATATCAATATCATATCCACATGTAATGAAGTCATATGGGATATTTCTACCACATTTCAACCCATTTATGGCTAATTATATCCAAAACATATAATTGTCAATATATCATCACAATGTCAATATATCATAAGCACATATCAATATTTGCATTTCCAATTTTAAATCTCATCATAAGCATATGATTTCAATTTACCACATCATACACGCATGTTATTTTAATTTCATCAAGACAACAACTTCAATCATTCAAGACATTTTATCAAACACATATACAAGACGCAACTCATGTAACTCATAATATGCCCAAAATTCCATATTTCTCAAGAAATTACATTAAGCAATTTCTACATACCAATTTCAAGATAGAATTTATTCCGCCAAATTTTTCAAAATAATCACAATAGGTAAGTGTCATATACCTCTAACAACCTACCCATTCCATATAAATACCCTTAGTTGGAAATAAACCGAATTAGGGAGAAAATCATACCTCTTGAAGCGTAAAATCAACCTAGAAAGCCTTCAAGAACACCACCCAAGCCTTAGCCTTGATTTCCTCAAATTTGGTATTTGGAATCCTCAGTGAAATTCGCTCTTTTTGTTATAGTCGCATAGCCCTCGTCGAGGAGATCGACTTTAATACTTGACCCGATTTGATTTGACGAACAAAACTCCGAAGATTATAGAGAGAAGTTTGAAATCTTGATTTTTTCCCTCTCTTCCCTCTCTTAACTTCCAACGTGTTCAGCTGAGTGTGAATGGGGAGAAAATCTGATTTTCTCTCTTATTTATAATCTTTAATTATTTGGTCCACAACGTGTCACACGTCCCCCTTTCTCGAGTTCGTTTTTGCCCTGAAACAATTAAATTTCACTCTAGTTCAAATTTAAAATATTTTTATATGAAATTTATTTAAATTATTTTTCAAATTTTAAAATTTTACTTTTTTGGGTCACCTGATACCCAACTGTCTCGTAAAACGTAAAAAATTTGACTATCTCGAAATTTAATAAAAATTAACTAGGCAACTAGATTTCGCAAGACGAATCCAACAATATTATATGAGCTCTAAAAAAATTCAAGTTTTCAATCCGTACCAAAATAGTAAATTACCATTTTACCATTTTTCGTAAAATTTCAAATTTACATGGGTTTTATAAGAGCCATAAGGAAAGTGGATTACCCTATTTGGCTTGCTAATGTAATACTTGTAAATAAGACTAATGGAAAATGAAGTCTATGCTTCAATTTTACTGACCTTAATCGGGCTTGTCCTAATGATAGTTTTCCTTTGCCCTTAATCCACTTCATAGTTGGCTCTATAGTAGCCCATGAGCTCTTTAGCTTCATGGATGCATTCTTGGGATACAACTAGATCAAGATGTATCTTGATGACCAGGACAAAAAACTTCATTCATAACTGAGCAAGGTACCTATTGTTATCAAGTCAAGCAATTAGGCTAAAAAATGTTGGAGCCACGTATCAACATTTGGTAAGTAGAGTGTTCATGGAAAAGCTCGACTCAAGAATGGAGATTTATATTGATGATATGCTTTTCAAATCCCTAAAGGTAGAGCTCTACATCCAATACCTCTAGGAATCATTCCAGATCCTTAGGAGGTATGGGATGAAGCCCAACCTTGCTAAATGTGCCTTTGGAGTTTTAGCAAGAACTTTCTTTGGATTCATCATGAATATGAGAGGAATCGAGTTGAACCTGGAGAAAGTAAAGGTAGTAATGGAAATGAAATCACTGACCAACAAAAAAAGGGTGCAATGCCTCACAGGGAGGATAGTTGCCCTTAACCGTTTCATTTCCCAATCTAGTGACAACTATCAACCTTTCTTCAAAGTCCTCAAAGCAACTTTTCAATGGAAAAAATAGTGCAAGGAAGCTTTCCAGAGCTTGAAAGTTTACCTGAGAACACCTTCAATATAGGTCAGTCCAAATTTGTGTAAGACTTCTTAGTTAGCGTAGATCTGGTAAGGGAGGAAGACAATAGGTAGCAACCATTATACTTTTGTAGCTAATCTCTACAAGGGCGAAGGAGAGATATCCCAAAAATGGACAAACTAGTCTTAGCACTGGTGATAACAGCAAGGAGGCCAAGGCCTTATTTCTAGGCTCAATCCTTCGAATTACCGACTAACCAGTGAATAAAGCAAGTCATGCGTAGACTTGAGTCTTCCGGTCTGCTAGTCAAGTAGGCTATCAAGCTAGGGAAAATTGACATCAAATTCAACTCGAGAACAACCATCAAGGGGAAAATATTGGTAGATATCATTGCCAATTTTAGCTCATTAACCCCAAAATTAGATACTACACCAAACGAGCAGGGCTGCATGCTTGACCTCCTGATATAGAAACTTTTCATTGATAGAGCCTCCAATGTGTAAAGAAGTGGGGCCAGTCTTATCCTGACTTTCCCTAAGGGCATCGATCTGAAATACGTTCTTAGGTTCGACTTCAAGGCCTCGAATAATGAGGCTGAGTATGAATCCTTGATAGCAAGGCTCAGATTGACAATCTCCATGGAAGCACATCAACTCATAATTCATAGTGATCCCTAGTCTTGGCAAGGCAAGTCAATCAGAATACGAAGCACGAGAAAATAGGATAGCCTCTTGCCTGAAGGTGGTTCAAGGTTTTCTAAAGAAATTTGTCCATATTGAGGTTGTGTAGGTACCACGGGCTGAGAATGCTAGAGTAGATCCCTGGCTAAACTAGCTTCGGCAAACTAAGGAAATCTCAATAGGGTCATTCTCGTGGAACACCACAACAAGCCCAACATTTATTCTAACCCAAACAATGAGGAGTTCCTCCTAATGGAAATTATGTCGAGCTGGACGGATCCATTCATCGGTTATCTCAAAGAAGGAACTCTCCCTCAAGACCCTAAAGAAGCTTCTACGTTAAGGAGCAAAGCATTAAGATTCACAATAATTTAGGGCAGACTTTACAGGAGGGGATTCTCCACACCCCTTATGAGGTGTGTTGTTGTAAAGGAGGCTAACTATGTATTGAGAGAAATCCCTGAGGACATCTATGAAAATCATATAAGAGCACGTGCCTTGGCATATAAGGCATAATGCATGGTTATTTTTGGCCTACCATGGTGAAGGATGCGAAGGACTTGATCAAGAAGTGCACAACCTATCAAATGCATGTGAATATTTCCCACTGCCTGCATGAGCTACTTATGCCAATAGTAACCTTACAGCTTTTCCAACAATGGGGGATGGATATCGTAGGACCTATGCCAATCGGTCTAATGCCCTAGTCTCCTGAGGGCGTTATTTGATATAAATACACCTAAACAAAAATAACAAAGTTGCTCGAGGTTCTTTAACTGTCGAGAACTGTAACGCCCGAAATACCACCTTGGACGGCATTACCTTCTAACATCCATTTACATCATGAGAGCACTAAATAATCCATCCATAAGTAAATTTCATTTATCAAAAATATAAAATGTTCACAATATTGTCCCAAAAGAATAGACCCATCTTGGCCTTTACATTCCCAAAAATTAAGAAATGTAGCGCAACAGAATATAAAAAAATATAAACTAGACTTTACATGGTTTCAAAAGAATATCCTAGTCTAGGACAAAAGAATGTGTCGCTCTAAGCGTCCACCTCGGGATCCACCTCCCTGTCTAGCTGAGTCTCCCAGTGTACGGGCTCCTTGACTCCCAACTCCTCATTTAGTACATGATCTGAAAATATGTAATTTGTAGGGGATGAGCACGAAGCTCTGTAGCAAAATCTTCCCAAACTCAAACAAGGTTTAAAAAAATGTAAAACAGGTCGGTCTCATTTAGCAAAATAACATATATAATTTTTGAAATAAAACAAGGACATTTACATCGATCTCAAGTTTATACAACAACGATAAATACATGTAAACATTAAAAAGTATGTCTCAAAGGAAACCATTCCCAAATGGTTAGGAAAGGTGCCTGCTGTTGTATTGTCCCATATCAATGCACCGGCTTCGACGTAATCCAATTCATGTTCTCATCTAGATATATTGATATATATTGGTTCATCTCATACCATGTACGTTGATTGTTTCTCAAGAATCTACCCAACGACTATACCTAGTTCACCAATCATAATCAAAATCACATGCACTTTGGGAAAGGGCGTCTACCATACCAATGGCAGTGACGAGTCCCTTCCCAGGAAAGGTATACCAACCCTAGTTCGAACTCCAGTGAACGATAGTGGTGCCATTACCAAATGACCACCAACTACAAGTGTTAGGAAACCATCTCACCCCCACTGGGGTAGACTAACCTCTAACACTCTACGGCATCTTTTGATGGCAATTCAAGTCCCTCACAACAACCATACAACAAGAAAATCAACATATCCTCAATTACAAATATATTTCTAAAAACCCCCAATTTCATCATGTCATAATTTCAATAATCAACTATGAAAAATACAAGAGATCACAATGAAATCATTTATTACTCAACACAAAGTTCTATGGTCCCAATGTCAATAATAAAAGAAAACTTTAAGAAGAAAATTCATCCCTCTCCAAAAATCTAGGGTTTTTCAAACAAAAGAGGAATTTCATGGGTAATCAACCCTAACTTTGATAAAACATGTATTCATTGCCCAAAAGACTAAGAGCGGATGATTTTATATCATATATATCACATTTATAGCAAAACATACATATATACATAAATCCTAATCTCAATGAAAGAGAAAGAGAAGAAATTCCCTACATTATTCTTGGAAGCTAGGTTTAATCTTGACTAACTCCTTTAAACTCTTGTTTTTCTCTTCCTTTCTTCCTCTCTTCTCTTCCTTTCTTTCTCTCTTAGGGTTTCTAAGGTTGTAGGGCTGAAATGGAGTCAAAATAGACGACCTTAGGTATTTATAAGGCTAAAATCGGACCAAGATCGCGACTTTTAATAGTCAGATCACTTTCAGCCGTACCAGTATGCTGTACCGGCACGTCGAACTCTCTAGACCAGTTTGCTCCGGTACGCAGTACCAGTACGATTCAGTACCGGTACGATTTTTGCCCAATTTTTCCTATTTCCTCCATTTTTCATTTTCAATCCATCTTAAACCCTTCCAAAGTCATCTTATGCATCTCCAACACCTATTTTTACACCAAACCTATTTAGTACAAGTTCTAAGACCTTAAGTTTCATATTTTTACCTATTAAAACAAAAATTTAACTATTATTTCCACTAACCTCTTTAAATCTCTACTTTTCAAATCTACCAAGATTTAAAGACACATCACTACACATATCCACCATTTTACAACACTCATTTACTATATATATTTATATGCATATATAAAAGAAAATGTGGGGTGTTACAAGAACTATAAGCCACCACCCTCCCAGACTGCATCAAAACACAACCAAACCTTTCCTTGGAGGCATCACAATACACTGTGTATCTCTATCCCCTCTCTGGAACTATCAGAATAGGAGCTGAAGTAAGTCTCCTCTTCAACTCTTGGAATGCCCTCTCACACTAGTCATCCCGCTGAAACTTGACCTCCTTTCGGGTCAATATCATCATAGGTGCAGCTAGTCGGGAGAAGTCCTCTATGAACCTCCTGTAATACCCCACCAATCTCAAGAAACTGCGTATTTCAAAGACTGACTTTTGTCTCTCCCAACTTATAATTGCCTCAATCTTCTCTGGATCATCTGACACACCCAAAGTTAACACCATATGTCCCAAAAATTTCACCTCTGTAAGCCAAAATTCACACTTGCTGAACTTGACATACAACTTATGGTCTCTTAAGGTCTGGAGAACAACCCTCAAGTGACTCTCATACTCCTCCTCAGATTTGGAGTAGATCAGAATGTCATCAACAAAGATCACGACAAACTTATCTAGGTAGGGTTGGAATACGCTATGTATGAGATCCATGAATGCCGCCGAAGCATTTGTCAATCCAAAAGGCATGACGGTAAACTCAAAATGCATGTACCACGTCCTAAATGCTATTTTAGGGATATCTATCACCCTAATCCTCAACTAATGGTATCCCGTGTGTAGATCTATCTTAAAGTAGACTCACGCACCTCTCAGTTGGTCAAACAAGTCGTCAATCCTTGACAAAGGGTATATATTCTTGATAGTAATCCTATTTAACTGTCGATAGTCCACGCATAGCCGAAGGGTCTTGTCCTTTTTCTTGGAAAATAACACCGAAGTGTCCCAAGGTGAAGTGCTCGGTCTAATAAAACCCTTGTCCAATAATTCTTGCAATTGGACCCTGAGTTCTTGCAAATCAGTTGGCATCATTCTATGCGGAGTAGTAGAAATAGGCGATGTACCGAGATGCAACTCAATAGTGAAGCACACATCTCTATGTGGAGGTAATCTCTGTAGTTCATCCAAAAAAATGTCCTTATACTCACACACCACCCGAGGTAGACCAAACTCTTGTCCTACCTTGTCCTCCAAAGTAAGGCTCACAAGCCAACCCATCAACTGCCTGTGCAAATAGGAATCATACATTTCTTGGGGTAAAGCAACATGCTTTTCTTCCTAGAGCTTGAAACGAACACCCTACAGTGTGTAGGCAGTGACCCTTTTACGATCACAATCAATGACGACTCGGTGTGCCATCAATCAATCCATCCCATTGATGACATCAAACTCCGACATCTCTATGACCCTAAGGTCCATGATGAGTAGGATCCTTGAGATCTCTAACTTACAACCCCAACATATCTAATCAATACTCACCCTAGCTCGTAGGGGAAAACTCACATGTAATGGCTCTTCCAAGGTTCCAACCTCTAAGCCCAAATTCCTCACACAAGTCAAATAATAATAGAGCACTGATTTAGTTTTCCAAAGTAGGGATCAAAGTTGAACATTTGAGATTTATCTCATTGTCTCACTAATAGAGCATGTGCCACCACTAGTAGATATTTACACCCTGAACCATCCCATTCATTCTCTTTCCTACCCCCAATGTTATGTTTTCTAACCCTAGTGTCTTTTTTTCATATACATTTAACCATTGACAATCTTCACGTAACACATAACACAAAATATGTAGCATATTAAAGCACATAACATGAAATACACAATGAATGCAATGATTTAGACCCATGTCCATCAAGTCCTAGGTAAATCATGTACCTAATCTCTGATACCAAGTTGTGACACCCCAAAAATCGGGGGTACTTTGTCAACCTGTTGATCACCCATCAACCTGCAGAATACCTGTGGATACCGTATAACTCGATATCATGCTATTATGTCCCATTTACCGGGATCCATAATTTAACAAAATTTGAGCATAGTCTCTTTGGTACGGGGAGCTCTACCCAAAACACAACCTGTCCAGTCATACAATCACATGACCCATCCGAGGTCTAATATACAACATTGACCACATCAGGTTTGTTTATCCATATTCATATAACAACATTTATTCACATGACCCATCCAAGGTCCAATATACATCAAACATATTTAATACAAGTTCAAATTATAATTCTTTTATATACATTAAATGCCCAAAAACTAACTTTGCAAATGTTTTACAATAATGGATTAGAAGCCACAAGTCAGATTTTCTTCATCCTTGAGGCCCCAAATACGAGCCGTCCACCGGTGTATAAC
>CM042186.1:17656428-17718969 GCA_023539305.1 Ilex asprella
TAGAATTACAAGGATCGTCATTGCTATAAGACATCTGCCTACCAGCAAATGAAGGAGGGTAGAGACGTGGAATTTTCCACTACGAACAAACAAAAGAAGGAGTCATTATGAATTGTAGTACAAGAATTTTTCATTGCAAAAGTTGTCCAGTAAAAGTCTACACATGTAGATTTCAAAGAGAGAGACAGAGAGAATGATAGAGAGAAGAGTAACAAGTTCCAAATATAGGAAAAACAATTTAGAATGGCCCAATGAACTATTAACTCTGCCCTTGAGATTCTTGCTTATTCCCTTAAGGCATGAGCTTTTGACGCATCCCACGTGGTTTAAAAAAATTCTCTACTAATAGTTGGCTTCAAAGTATTTCCCAAACCCAGGTCTTTTTAAACACGTTAGTTTTTCTGATGTTTTTAGGCCAAAAGACGTCAGTTGGTTTGACGTTTTTAGCCTAAAAACGTCAGTCCAACTGACTTTTTTATCCCAAAATTGTAGACAATTCAACCACCCGAAACTAACACCGAACTTGTTGTAGTTGTATGCTGAGTCTGCAACATTTGAGTATTTTGTTGCACTACATTTGTCCCAACCAGCTTCTCTCAGAAAATTTTTAACATGATTATTGGTTGGAGAAACCATTGATAATTTTGAACCAATCTTTATGTCCTTGTTCAGGAAGTTAGAAGACTTTTGCCCAGGAAAAATAAATTAAGAGAAACCCAAAAAAAAAAAGCAATTGTTAAATGAAATTATCTGTCAATTATCAACCACCACAGTGCCTCAATATCAATTTGTTTTGGAAAGCATGGACCATTTGGAGTAAGCCATACTCAACCAGATGAAGCAATGGCTACATAAAAAATTCACACTTTTCTCTACTTGGGAAAATGGAAAAGGGAACAAAATACCTAGCCTGGAGTGAAGAGTCTCGCTGAAGTTGGGAATGACACTATGAAAAATCTGGTATAAAATTCTCAGTAATTCAACCATAGAAGTTCGCCTAAAGGTGTAGCTGAGTTTCGAGGGGTGGTGGGTTTTGGTGGTTCACCTAAAGGAGCTTGGGTGCTCGTTGGTTCCAATTTGGTGGTGGTGGTAGCTGGCGCTTTGCCTGAAGAAGGTTAGGGCTGATGGAGATGTCGGTGGTAGTGGTCCCTGTTCGGTCGCCTAAAGGAGCTTGGGTGCTCGTTGGTTCTAATTTGCTGGTGGTGTTCGTTGGTGAAGGAGGTTATGGCTAGTGGAGATGTTAGTGGTGAATTTGGCAGCTAGGTCGCTAAAGGATTTTAGGGCTTAAACAATTTTGGGGAAAGAAGAAAATAAAGGAGAGAAGAGGGAAATGTGTGAATGAGATAAAAACGTCAGTCCATTTGGCGTGGTTAGTAAAAAAAGTCAAATGGACTGATGGTTTTAGGTGGTTGAATTGTCTACAGTTTTGGGATAAAAACGTCAGACCAACTGACGTCTTTTGACTTAAAAATATCAGAAAAAGTGACGTGTTTAAAAAGACCTGGGCTTGGGAAATGCTTTGAAACCAACCATTAGTTGGGACTTTTTTTTTATAACCACGTGGGATGGATCAAAAGCTCCTTTTGGCATAGTAGGAACATTTGAAGTGTCAGAAAGTAGCTCAACAGGTAGTTCACTTCCTAAGGTCAGCTCCTCAGGATCACCTTCAACTAGCACTTTCTCCACCTTAGCGGTAGGCTTTGAGGGCAAAGGAGGAACGAAGCACTCAAAGTCCAGCTCAGGATATTTTTCAGTAGCTTGTTCCCTGAGATCTTCATAATCGTTAACGCAATTGTCAGCGCACTTAACCCGAAGATCTTTTATGTTCTCTCCCTTGGCTTTCAGGGCAATAGTTTTCTGCTCAACTTTCTCTTTCTTAGCCATGGCAAAATCCCTTTACTTCAATTTATCCTCCATAGATCTTTCAGATGAGTTTAGCAAGTCAATCAGGGAGGCCTGATCCACCAACTTCTTCTTTGAATTGGCTAGCCTAGCCTTGCACTCTTCAATAATCTTTTATAACTTTGAGCTCGACCCAGAAGAGCACGAACATGAACGAAAGCTTACAAAGTGAAAGATCACCTGATGATACCAAGAATATATTCCAGGTATGAGCTCAGATAGAGAGGTCAGCCCAGGAGGTCGGATATGGTATCCTGAGCTAAGGGGTGCAGACCTAGATCTCACCCCAGTTGAGGTGATAGAGAAAACACGGAGGGGACATCTAGCTAATAACAAGCACCCCCAAAGCAGTAGGAAGCTACAATCAAGGCATGAAATCTCAACTAACCAAGATCCTCCCCTAAAATCAAGGAGAATCCCATGGATGAAGTGCAAAGATCTCGCTGGATATCCCCTAGAGATAGGAATTGCACTATAAATATTGTATTGTGTCTCTACCGAGAGGCTGGGAACCCTACTTGTATCAAAAGCATCTTGTAAAAATATTCTTAAGAGAAATATAGATCCTAGGAGTAAGAGTCTCCATTGAAGAGTGGACTAGCCGAGCTCTCCAGTCGGTAAACCACTATATTTTCGTTGTCTCACATACACTACTCCTCGGATAACTAACATAATCACCTTTCAAATCATGAGCCCTGTAGCTCAGATCTATTCTAGCTTCTACATCCGTACCATCCGCTCATCCATGTGAAATTGTACCATCAGTTTGGCGCCGTCTGTGGGAACGAGTGTTCCTGTAACAAATACATTGATCTTTCAGTGACTGATGGTCTCGACTTGCAATATGAGTAGAAGCCAAACAAATCCACCACGAATGCCGGATCAACCAGAGACTGCCGACGGTAGACAACCAGAAAATATCCCCGGTATCTGCCCCACCGCAAAGGTTAATCCCTCTATGGGGAATCCCCTTGCGAATAATGAGTTAGAGTCTCTTCGTCTAGTTAAACAACGCTTGATGCAGTAGAATGAAGAGCTTATGAAGCTTTTGCAATGCCTATAGGAGGCATGAGCGGCCCACAAAGGCCAGAGTAACCCACGTTATAGAGGTCAACCTCACTTTGACCCCCTCAAGGAAGTTAATGAAAGGGGGGAAAATAGTCATACCATGAGGGAAGCTTCCCCTCTAACTCCTAGGAACAGATACGACGAAGAAGTTCAAAGTCAGAATGAGGAGATAGAAAGGAATGATTTCTTACCTTATCAACAAGGAAGGAGAGAACAACACTGGGAGCAGCGCTTCAATGATATTCAGCAAGAACTCGGCCACATGAAGGAGGCGGTGAAGGGCAGAGCTCCAATGACGATGGAGGCCCTGGTGCAGCAAACTGACTCTCCTTTCACCGCCGGAGTGCTATACTTCCCCCTCCCTCTGAAGTTCAGAATGCCACAAATTGAGACATTTGATGGGACGAAGAACCCAGTAGATCACCTCAACACCTATAAAAACTAGATGGGGCTGCATGGATACCAGGATTCCATGCGCTATAGAGCCTTTTCCATCACGTTGAAGGGCTCTACCTTGGCATGGTTTAATAGGCTCCCATCGACGACAATCTCCTCCTTTAAAGAGCTCTCCATATCTTTTGTGTCTCACTTCATAGGAGCCCGAATTTATAGAAAACCAAGTTACTACCTGTTAAACATAAAGCGAGGGTCCAAGGAGAACCTAAGATCCTACGTTCAAAGGTTCAATTCGGAATCATTAAAAGTGGACATCCCAGACGAAAAGTTTGCTATTACTGCCTTCATAGCTGGTTTAGGTGTACAATCCAAAGACCTGATGTTTTCCGTCTCAAAGAATCCTCAGGCAAGCATGGCTAAAGTGTTGGCCAAGGCGGAGAAATATATCAATGGCGAGGAAGCTCTCCTCTCAAAAGTAGGGAGCTCTTCCTTGCATAAGGAGAAAGGAAGAGCTCCCTACCCACCCATTGTCACCCATTATCGCCATCAGCCACTATCACCCATCCCCAACCATACCTACCACCTATCACACTGTCGCCCAGAAGCACTTGTCATCACCCACCACCACCATCGTCACTGTCCACCACCACTGTCAATCACCATCACCATCACTCACCACCACACATACCCACCATCTCCATCATCGTCACCCATGATTGCCACTACCACCATTATCACTCAAAACTCACCGTCACTATTACCATTGTCACCCACAATTGTCACCATTACCACGGTCATCACCATCCACCACAACCACTACCGTCCACCACCACTACCACCGCTCATCTCCACTACAACCTGTGTTTAAATTTCTTTCTTCTCTTCTCTATGTTTGTGATTTGATTTTGGGTGTAAATACAAATATATTTATTATTAAGCATTTTTTTTATTACTCTATGCCTTTAAGCATAGGCAATATCTAGTGTATATATATATATATGAAAGATGCACCCTACTGGAAAAGGAGGAGGAAAGAGGAGAGGGGGCACCGTTTGTAATGGAGAGAAGAAAAATAGACCCAAAGACAAAGGAAGTGCAAACTGCAAGGCAATTATTCAACTGAGAGTTTAACGGTGGCCTATGCTATGATTTTTCAAGCAGTATGTATATTGGTCTTCATGCGATAGTGGTTATATTAGTCAACTGAGAATTGATTGGAGCCTTGATCAGAGTTTTACATTTTGGTATTAGAGCCATTTCGGTTTTGTACACTTATACACTACTCCAAGCTACAACCTGGGAGAGCAACATGTGGACGTGAAAGGTATCAGTGAGAGAGACTTCTAAGTTTAGTTTTTCTGAAGATATTTTGAGTAATGAGACGGAACTATAAGGATTGAATTGTGTTGTGTGCTAGTTTCACATGTGGGTCCATCTAGTATGGTAATCTATAAGAAATCACATTTTAATAGCATAAGGTATGCATCCACGGAATCTAAACAGAATATGGCATACTAGGTAGGGGTGAAGACATCGATAGACTCTGATTATAAAAAAAAAAAAAAAGACATTGGTAGACATTAGTATCTGCACTCATGCATATATATCTACTCAAATATATTAGAATAGGCTTATATTTGACTTTATAGTTTCAAGACAGAAACTATACATGGGTTATAGTTGTTGGGTAAGAATATTTGTCTAGATTGTGAAATGGATTTGCAATTAAGTGTTGAAACATGCGGAGTCTTTATGAGTGCTTTACTTTAGTTGCTAAAATATTTTTCATAAGTGAGCTTCATTTTATTGTTGCTTATTGGGTGTATCATTTTAATTTTTATTTCTGAAAAAAATATGAAGGAGAAGAAACAAGCAATAGTTTTGTGAGGCTAAACAGATTGTTTAGACACTAAACTCGGGGGTTAAATATTGACACACAACCTATAATAATTTATGTGTAAATGCTTAACCTTACACTTCGTTATATCATTTACTTGTTATTGATTTAATTAATGGCTGAAATTTGGATTGAGCATGCACGTCGTAACTTGCCTTTGTGGTGGTGATTTGCCTATGTGGCATAATTTGCCTAGGTGGCGAACATGAATAGCCTGGGTTTTGTGAGAAGTTATTGTTGTGGTAACACTTATTTTTATGTAAAGTTGTTAAATTTTAAATAATAGTCTTCCTTAAATCTTTTTATTAGTAGTATAGATGTACCTATACAACAAGTTTTACCATTACTATGATATTTACAAGTAAAATTAATCTAAATTATTAGCTTCATGTGAAAATGTTCTAAACCTTAGGGATTGAGATTTACAAGAAAAGTAATTCGTAAATAATTTATGTGACGCCCGAAAATTTGGGGTTCCTTTCTCAATCCGTTGATCATCCATCAACGCGTGAAAATACCTGCGTATGCAACATAACCCAACACCATGTCATCACACGGTCATTCCAAGGTACAATATACATCAATTTATCCTTAGTATTTTACCAATTACATTCTTTAAACAAGACGACTAAAGGCCCGAAAACTTAACAAAGTTATACTTAAATTTTAAAAATTTTGAAAGAGATACTGGTACTTACATCACGTGGTACCAGTACTTGAGCCTTCTATTTGTCAAGTACCGGTACCTGTAAACGTAGTACCAGCAAGGCCCTCGATAGCATGGTACTGATACCAGTGAACCTAGGTACCAATACTTGAGTCCACTGCTAGTAGGGTATCGATACCTAAGCTCTCTACATGCAAGGTATCTATAAGATATCGGTGCCTAAAACCCAAATTTTCCCCAAACTTCCGGAAATCAATTTTTTAGCCATCCAATACATATCACACCCACTCCATTCATTCCTTTTACCAAAACGTAATGTTCCATTGCGTGTCTTTGCTACAATACAAGGTTTTATACATGATTTATATTTGGGCAAAACAAAGTAAAAAATAGATTTATGAGCCACGACGTGGCTCGGTCATCAACACGTGCCCAAGTGAGGGTTATCCGCCAGAGAGTTTGTAATACCTGAAATACATATCCCCATTAAGGGTGAGCCACACTCAATAGGGTATCTCCTAAAAAGGCTACTCCTTAACCCATATGCATATGAAATATTCACATGCAATTCAACAATCAACAAACATTCATTCAAGAATATGCAATTCATAATGAAATTCACAATGTCATGTGATGTTATGAGATAAGACTCACATATGCAATGTAACCTGAGTCTTCATGGTTCCCATAACACATGAAATGTCATGTGTATGTATTTGGGCATTTCAAGCCCCAACCATTAATATTACACATCCAATGACTATTTTATGAAATCATGTGTCTTTTGTGGGGTAGGTGATTTCCTGGACTTGCACCAATGGTCCACCACACCGACACGAATTTTGGTATCCCACCTTCTCTTCCGCGTACACTAATACATTTTTTTGGACTTTCACCATCGAAAATGTATAAACCATTGATCAGACCTTGCACCCGATGGAGAATCTAGCCCTTCTTGTCATATCTGACACATAGTTTCCATGCAATATCCCGTGCGACTCAAATAGACCTTGATCCATAATTCCCAAGTTCACCCATCAATTCACCACTTAGCGATTGACCACCCCATGCACCCACCCCCACACCCACACCAATTTCCCAAAATATGATACTACATGTGCATATGCAATGCAAATGTACTATTGCAAATTTTAATGTCATGTTCAACATATCATAAGCATATTATAAACATGTCCCAATTCCACAAAAAATTTCAATTCCTCAATGTCAATATATTATAAGACATATACCAACATTTTCCAACATCAGTCCCAAGCATTTTATAACATATTTAATGCAAATAACACACTTAATCAAAATAGGTATTTTATCAAACACCTTCAAGGCATAAATGTAAACACATAGCATGCCCAATCAACACATTTATCTTGAAATTTCAATGAGCAATTTCATCAAAACCTAATTCATACAAGAATTTATTTTAACTAGTCTTATACCCATTTTTCACATTTCAACTACAATAGGTATATGTCATACATGGGATTAGATTTCTAACACCCTACTCATTTCATAATTCAACCCTAGGTTGAAAATAAACCTAGTTAGGAAATTACTTGATAATATATATTATAGAGTAGTATATTAAATCTTATCCCAATTGACCTAACTAATTCCTAATTACAGTAGACTTCCAATGTGATTAGTATATTGATAATTATTTTTATTTTATTTAATGAATTATAAGTAGATTTTTAATCAAATGAATTTCAAGAAATTTAATTTCTCAAGCATCATTAAAAAAATCAATCTGAATCACAAAAATCTAAAAAAAAAATAGAACTTTAACTATTTTTTAATATTATTTTTATAGTAAGAACGAAGAACTAATTTTGGGAACATAAACAATTTTCATAATCTTATAATAGAATATGAGAAATAAAAAATTAAGTTTGATAAATTTAACAATTTTCATAATCTTATAATAGAATATGAGAAATAAAAAATTAAGTTTGATAAATTTAAGATGATATTTAATTCAATACACATATACCTAAAATGTTTTATTATTTTGTGTCTGGAAAATATTCACGTGTAACGAACGTAATGCATTGCTATTTTGATGCTTCATAATCGGGGGGGTCTTTTGTCAACTCATTGATCACTCATCAACATGCGGAAGGACCCATGCATGCCGAATAACCTGACACCACGTCATCATACGACCATTCCTAGGTTCCATATTCATCAATTTGCCATCAAAATTTCTCAAATTACATCCTTTAAACTAAAGGACTCAAGACCCGAAGCCATGGCAAAGTGATTTCAAATTTCTGAAAATTTTGGAGGAGCTACTGGTAGCTGAGCCCTCTGTCAGCGAGCTCCCGGTAGTTGCCCACTACCAACGAGCTACTAGTACCCCAATCTTCTACCTATACCTGAGTCCACTAGAATCGTGGTATCAGTAGCTAATCAATTTGCTATTGGTACCAGGGCCCAGCTTTTCCCCAATTCAATCCTTTTTCAATTTCAACTCACCTAATCTCATATAACATTCACACAAACTCATATAACATCAAACTATACTCAAAATATAGTTCGTAAAGGTTCATTACACAACATTTTTTTATAAATGCAAGCTTAAAGCCACATTTCAGCTTCTTCTCAACAAGTTTCCATGTGAGGGCCATCTACCAACGCTTATCCTGCACATGAAATGTTGTCCCCATAAAGGGTGAGTCATGTTCAATATGGTATCTCCTGAAGAGACTACCTCCCAACCCAGATGCATATGAAATGTTCACATGTAATTCAACAATTAAATAACCATTTATCCAAGAACATACAACTTCAAGAAATGAATGTCACAATGTTATGTCATGTTATGAGGTGAGACTCACACATGCAATGTAATCTGAGCCCTCCACCGACTCCTATACCACATGCAATGTCATGCATATGTCTCCGAGCATTCCAAGCCTCTACCATTGATGTTGCACATTCAATAACAATTTATAAATTTTAGGTCTTTCTTGGGGTGGGTATTTATGGACTTCCACCGACAGGCACCCAACCGACGCGGAATCTATGGACTTAGAGCAACGACTCCGCATACGCAGACACACTTTATGGATTCAATAGCAACAGAGAACGTATCCAATTCTTTGAGTCTTGCATCCGAGGGATAATCTATCCTGTCTTGCTAATCCCAACCCTATTTTCAATGCAACCCGTGCGAATCAGAAGAACCTTGGCCCAATTGGCTCGAGCCCACCTATCAACCCACCAAGGATGATGTTTGATCAAAATCATGCACACACCCACACCCATGTCACATGCCTACGAATGTACTGTCTCTCGTGCATATGCAATGTAATGTACAATTGTATTTTATATCATTATGCAACCAATTTTTTATTATAATTACAATATCATGTTCAACATGCCATGAGCACAAGAAGAAGATGGGAGAACTCTTGAATTTCTCTCTCTCTCTCTATCAAAAATCTGATGGGTAAGATTTTCTCCCCAATTCATACTCCTTGGATACTTGGCCCACAACGCGCCACCGTTTTGTCTCGATTTTATCTCGAATCAATTAAATCTCATTTTGTATTATGTTCAAAATATTTTATTTGAACTAACTTTAAATTATTTTTTATGTTTCGCAATTAATTCTCAATCGCGTTTATTTTAATCGCATGACACCCGATCACACTATAAAACATGAATAATCCGGTTGTCTCCAAATTCAACAAAAATTGACTGGATAATTAGATTTCATAAAACGAATCTAACAGTAAGGTTTGTTTCATCATCTGAGTTCTGAAAAAATTTAGGCTTTCAACCCGTACCGCAATGGCTAATTACCATTTTGTTATTTTTGAAGAGAAACTCTTATAAGTTATGATGATCAACTAGCTATAAACAATGGGTTGAGAAAATTTAAGAAGTTAAGTTGCGATAAATAAATTAATGTAATGTTGGACATTAATAGCATTGGTAGCCAATACAAATAAAATGGCTTGTAGTATAGCCAATAAACACAACTAAAGAGGATGCATTAAAACTAAAACATGAAAGAAAAGAAAATGAAAAGTTAGGGTAGATCTTTATATTTTATTTTAGGGATAAAATAGTCCCATTAATATGAGTTAATGGGACTTTTAGGGTAGTACCACCTAAAAGTTTAACATCAATCAAGTCCCATTAATATGAATTCTACATTAAATAAGGCTAGTACTATCTTTATATTTTATTTTAGGGATAAAATAGTCAATTAAAATTTTTTCTTAATAGTGTGTAGTACTAGCAAAGCACCACATGCGTTGCACATTGTAAACCCCACATTTCCTATTGTTATATAGTGACTTAATTATGTTTTTGAAGTGCTAATATATGTAATGATGTATGTATGAACTATGTAGATTGTAAGAGTAGAAATAAAAATGTTAGTTGAGTTAATAGAGTATGTTGTAGAAGTTGGAAGTATTCCAGAGTGAAAGCACACTTTAGAGAGAATTTGGGTAAAAAGGATTTTTGGATACTTTTCTAGTGTTTTGATCATAATTTTTTACCATCATGTCAATTTAAGCTGAAACTTTGTCAGTAGATAGTAGACTTTCAGGGCTACAAAAAAGTATTTCACAAAAAATTTTCCCAATCGACATCTAAATGGGTCAAAACTTTACTGGAAGTTTCAGCAAAAACTGGGATGATGTTCGAACGTGAATCAACGTTCGAACGACAGTGAGTCTCAATACTTTGGTGTTTGATGAACTCTGATGAAAATGCAAAAGTACTGGGAACAACCAATGTTTGAAATTCAAAGGACATTTGAACGTAAATCAATAAATTACACTAGTAACGTTCGAACGTGACTTATAGATCTCTGATGGAAATGCAAAAGTACTAGGAACAACCAATGTTCGAAAGCCAAAAGACATTCGAACGTAAATCAATAAATTACACTAGCAACGTTCAAACGCCAAATGACGTTCGAACGTGACTTAATGATCTGGGTTTCAAAATCGCGCACAGGAGGTCATTTCTCCCACTATAAATACTTAAGCACGCCTTCATAAGCTCAATTTCAACATTTCTAACCCTAGGTAAGCTTAGAGAGGAAGGAAAAAAGGTAAAAACAAGAGATTCAAGTTGTGAAAGATCAATCTTCATCTTCTTCACACAAAACTAAGGAAGCAAGGTAGGGAATTCTTCTCAAGTTCTTTCATGAGACTTAGGGTATAATTATTTATGTTTTTCATCTTCTTGATCATTATATGATAGATATATATAATTCCTTGATTTCTTTATCATTGGAACATAGTCTTGAATAAAATATATATTTGGGTTCAAGGAATATTTGTTCTTGAATTTCTAAAACCCTTATTTTTTCAAAATACACACTCTATTGTGAAAAATACATGGATTCTTGATGTCTAAATTCATACTTTTGATTAAATCATGTTTTCATCTAATGCTTGTTCTTATTCCAAGAAATCTTGAGTTTTGACAAAACCCTAGAATTTTGATATCAAATTGTGAATGATTTCTTGATATGATCTCTTGCATATTTTAATTCATTTATTACTGTAATATATTGAGAATAGTATAACTGTGATACTTCAATTGTTAATGAAAATTATAATTGGTTAAGATTGTGGTTGTTGAGAATATTTTGGTTTCATCTCTTGTATGGTTTGTTGTGACGGACTTGAATTGCCTTCAAGAGCTATCGTAGAGTGTTAGAGGTTAGCCTATCCTAGTGGGGGTGAGATGGTTTCCTAACACTTGTAGTGGATTGTTGTTTGTGAGACTAACCACGATTGTTCACATACGTTCGAGGCTAAGGGATGGTACACATTTCCTGGGAAGGATTCGTTTGTGCCGTAAGAGACGGTACACGTCCTTCCTAAAGTGTTTGTGATTGATGGGTGAACTATGTAGAATTGTTGTATAAATTCCTAAGAATCAACTTACATACATGAAAATATGGGATGATGCTACTGAACTATTTATTGAATTCTTTACTTCCTTACATGTTTATTCATTTCATTGATTTACTGTATTTCGTACCTTTGAGATCATTACAACTATCATGATTTTATTCTCAAAATCTATATATGCTATTTTTCAAAAGAGACTTGCCATCTTTTATTGTTTTAAACTTTGTTGGGATTTGAGAGGAATTTCCTACGGGCTTTTGCTCACCCCCTACAAACAATATCTTTTTCACCCCTAGCTCGTAGTTGATGAGCCGATACATTGGGTAGCTCCAATAGATGGGAATGTGAATCCCGACGTGGATATTTATAGCTACATTTTCTTATGTTCTAGACTAGAAAATTTATTCTATGACAATGTAAAGTCTAATATTTTTGTTATTCCACTACAAGACAATAGTTAGTTTTTGGGGATATAATTATCATAGTTAGGCATATTCTTTTAGATGGTGTTGTATATATTGTGGGTGATGAATGAATTACCTTTGGTTATGAAGTTCATATAGTTGCTCTCATTATGTGATTGGTTTTAGATAGTAAAGCCGTCCAAAGTGAATTTTGGGGCGTTACACACATTAATTTTTTTTTGTTGAAACATTTGATAAAACACATAAAAAATCTATTAATGTAACAAAATAGATATTATCCCATGTTTATCTTACTTAAATTTTTTGTATTCTCTTCATAACTATAAACACCCAATAGACTCATTTTCTATGATTTTTTCTGTGAGATCCTAAATTTTTAGAACTTGGGGAGTCATCTTGATAAGTGTCAAGACACAAGGTGGGGGTCATTTTTTAAAAATCCAATGCATGTGTGTGTGCATGCCGGGTGTGTATGTGTATGCTTTAAAATGTAAAATATGTGTGTCTGTAATTTTAAGGTGTAGTAAAGTATGTGTGTTTAAAACACAAACCAGTCTCTGTGTGTGTGTTCTAGTTTGTTGAAACCATGAGTGATGGAGAATAAAAGATAGGGAAGAAAAATATGTGTTTGTGGGTGTTAAGCCGAGAGCAAAGGAGGAAGAGAGGGAGAGAGAAAACAAATATTGATGGGTGTTTTTAGTTCAAATCGAAAGGAAGAAGAATGAAACAAAATCAGAGTTATCGAATTCAAATAATGATTTTGAGGTACAGGATGGTATGGAATATGCTCTCTTTAAATCTCTTTGCAAAAAGTATTTCTTTGATTATCCTCTAATTTGTATTCCAACTTGTGCTATCATTATTTTGGAATTTCGATTGAATATCGTTGAATATTTTAATCTCATTGATCGTGTTCTGCAGATATTGAGATGAGATCGTGGCAGCCAATAATTGATGCATCACTAGCCAAGAGACCCGTGAGATCTGATTGAGGTGGGATGATTGGTGAAGTTTTAGATCTGTGTTAAGATTCTGTATGACGTGTGATATGCAAATATGATATTTATTTCTGTTGATTGAGATACTTGTGATGCTCGATTATTTGTTATTCAATATCCTTAAGCATATTTTTTCTTGTTATATTGTATATCTCATCGCTTTATTTAATATTTTCAGGTTGATTTTAGAGAAAATATCGAAACAAGAAAATCAAAGTATTAAATACGAGCAGATGTCGATGTAATTGATATTTTAATCATATTGAGAGATTTATTTATATTGACAGATTTATTTGTATTGGGAGATGATTGTCATAAGTGAAATTTTATTGGGATAATTAGTGCTCTGTTATTTTTATTTGAGTGTTTTTATATCAATTAACATCTCCGAAAAGAAGGAAAAAATCGGGCCGTTACATTTTCATTCGAGATAACAAGTAGTAAGGGTTATACATTTTTATTTTTTGTCTTTTTTATTTTTACTTTGTGTCTCAATAGTTTTTCACTAAATTGTTTTGATTGTGAATGAAGAGAAATATTATATATATCCATTTTTTTGGCATTGGAGATGATATTGTATCAATAGAGTTATCAACGTGTATTAAAATTGGAGTTTTAAAAAAAAAGAATAATTTTTTTTATATATATCATGTGAAGCATGATGTACCCATTCAAAAGTTTTGCAAATATAGAGAGATTTACATGATTTGTTAGAGATTAGTTTATTATTTAAATATATAGGGATATAATGGTAATTTGAATGTTTAAATACAAAAAGACATTTTAGCCTTTATAGTTTTTATAAGGAAAAAATAGTGAATCAAAAGTTTTTCATATTAAGGTATTTTTTTTAGTAGTATAAACTAGTAGATACACGCGTGCGTTGCACGTGGACTATTTGCAATGAGCACATGAATTGCATTTGAAATTTTTGCAAAATTAATATTAGAAATTGATATATTACTTGCGATGGATAGACCACCGCACCACATTGAAGAGAATGTGTTGCTTTAACTTTTTTTGTATTGTTTTCTTCAATATTAATCAAATTGTGTGGTGTAGGAGAAGATTGCATTATTTACTAATTTAGTCAAACTAAAATATGTAGGACCAATAAAGTTATATTTTGCAAGGTGCACTTTTTTAGTGAGGAAGATGTAATTTGACAATTTCTCACCAATAGCATATACTGCTAGAGTCAACATAATTATAAGTAGTAATCATTATTTTCACAATTCCCCTCACATTTGACCTATAATATCTACAGAAACTTAGATATATGTGGGAGAGAATAAGTTACCAACAAAAGACTTGTCAGTTCTTAGTCCACATAAACTATCAAGTGCATTTCATAATTGCATTGCTAATTTTGAAAAGACAGTACATTAGTAATGTTCCACAACCACATAAAAGTCCTGATGTAAGTTGTAATAGCCATAGTCATGTATGACTAAGATGCATGCATTTACTTGTACTAATTTGATAAATGATCTAAGGAAATTGAAAGGTGGAGTAATGGTTTTAAATATGCATCAATTAAATTTCATTTATTTTTACCTTGGCCTCATATAACTATAAAATAATTAGATAGATCTAAGACTGGTTCGGGATAATTTGGAGCCTAAAGAAACAAATACAAATGAGGCCTATATACCTTCTCATATAATAAAAAGGCATTTAAAATGTTTTCTTTTTGCTTTTTGAGTTGTAAAAGTACTACTTAGATTTTTATAATGAGGTTTTGTTAATAAAGTCTACAATCTATTTAATTTTTTTTATGTCATAATCAATCTTAAATAGAATTTTATTAATTTTATTTTAAATAAATTTCTTTTTCATAAATAGTTGTTATAAAAATTGTCAATAATATTCGGCAAATAATGAATGCATTTGAAAAAAAAAAATAACTTTTGTATATAATTTAGTATCCCAATTAGAGTATTTTTTCTTTATGTAAATTTTTGGAAAAAAAAATAAAATTAAAAGCAAATCTAAACCATCAAAATTAAAATTGGTAGTTTTGTGCTTATAAAAGTAAGAGGGCTTTTTCGGTGGTTTTAGATCTATAAAACTTAGTGTTTAATGCAATGACTGTGTTATAGAAGAGAGAGAGAGAGAAGGAGGGAGGGAGGGAGAATATCTAGTTAAGAATTGGGATGTTAACCTTTCGTTAGATTTTTTAAGGATATTTAACATATTTAATACATGACCCAAACTACTCATTGTGGACTTAACTTTTAGAACTTTTGTGGGTCTTATGTTCTTAAAATTTGGACTTTTTATTTGGGCAAACTACACACCTAAATATTTTGGGGTCTTCCATTAGGACGAGGCCTTAAGCAAAGGCTTTGTTGGCCTTGTTATTGGGCCTACCCTATAGATCTTTTATTTTTTTTCTTGGAATGGAATCGGGTGTATGAATAGAAGTCTCAATAATTTTCAATTTATAACATATGGTTGAATGTTAATTTTCTACATGTTTTTGTAACTAAGTTAATTGTATTTTCTAGGGAAATATAGAATTTTGATTGGAGAACAATGAGGAAATGAAGACCAATATAGCTAAGAGAAGCAACTCAACTTAAAGGATGACGGAGGTGTTCTGCACAACATAATGGGGAAGAAAACTATTGTTTAGGGTCATGGAATCCATACAGTTGAGATTTGGAACAACAATGAATGTATCTTTGCATGACATTATATTTGTGGTTCAATCTACTTAGTAATCAACCTACAAAATAATCAAACACCAACATAACCTCATAGACAAAATTTAAGCATAATTAACCTTCAATTTTCACCAATTCATAAATAATCACAATCCACCTCACAACATATGAACAAATAACAGAATTCCATAGCAAGTGCAAGAAAAATATATTCAACAAAGAAAGCATATAAAGCAAGTTAAAAAAACTAAGTGAAGATTACAACAAATTTGTGCACTCGAATAGAACATAGGCAACTACATAAATACTAAAATATTAACGCCTGATATTGTACTAAAACGAAAAAAAGTATATAAAGGTACAAAACTTGGAAGCAACTATTTTTCCAATTTTTCCATCTTCAGTATCTCGAGAAGGATTCACATTGGAAACAAAATCTCAAAATGATCAGTTAAACCAACCAAATATTTGCTATAACAGTATGATCAAACTTTTCAATCACCCATAGATTTCTCGATAGTGGGATCCTCAAAAACCAATCTTTCATGCAATTCTTCAAGTTCAACTGGTAATACCCCTTTCAACTAACTAAAACAACTGATGTGGCATTGTGTTTTCAGTGTATATGTGATGCCCAAAATTTCGGGGATCCTCACTACCTGTTAAGTCTTATTAACTAAAGGCCTTAGTCCTAGTGGACCAATTCCAATGAAATTCCGACAGTCTCATTTGTACGAAGAGCTCTATGCAAAATACAGTCTATCTCAAAGCAATTACAATGACCTTCCAAAGTCCAATGTAAACATTTATACAATTCTCATGCCATAAACATCAACCAACAACTCCAAATGTACAAATCTTTCATTTGTCAAAAGAATAGATACAAAATGCCCCCAAATTATATGTCTTCACTAAAGAATACACATGTGTTGTATATTTCAAAAATACAAGGCTACCTAAGTAATTACAATTAGGACTAAAGGTATCTATGACATCAAAATAGAAGGGAGAATCTAGTTCTTCTTGCTATACCCTGACAAATTATCATGCATATTCTCTTGAGACTTAACCGGAATTAGTCCAATTTTGAAGCCCCACCCACTCACCTATGTGTTAAGTGATCAACCAATGCACAAACACATTACCATGCCGATACATCATGGATGTTGTGTTAAACCCATGTTGAATGTCGTCGGGGCATTCGTCAATCCGAAGGGCATAACTGTAAACTCAAAATGTTCATAACTTATCCAAAAAGTCGTTTTCAGAATGTCGGCCGCCCTAATCCTCAACTGATGGTAACACATGCGCAAATCTATCTTGGAGTAGACACGTGCCCCTCTCAGTTGGTCAAAAAGATTGTCAATTCTTGGCAAAGGGTACTTGTTCTTGATAGTGACCTTGTTCCATTGCTAGTAGTTAAAGTGGAGCCTAAACATCTTGTCCTTCTTCTTGACAAATAGCACCAGAGCACCCCAAGGGGTGCTACTTGGGCTAATAAATCCTTTATCCAATAGCTCTTGCAATTGGACTTTAAGCTCCTATAACTTTTCTGGTGCTATCCTATGTAGTGTCATAGAAATAGGGGATCCACCGGGCTGTAATTCTATGGTGTAGTCTACATCTTGATGCTATGGCAACCCAATAACTCATCTGGGAAGATATTCGTATAGTCGCACACAACTCAAGGAAGACCCAACTCTTGTCTTGCCTCGTCTTTTGGTGTAAGACTAGAAAACTAACCCATCAATTGTCCATGCCATCAGGAGTCGTATACGGCCCAGGGTAAAGCATTGTGCTTCTCCCCTTAAAACTAGAAACAAACCCCGTCTAAAGTGTAGGTCATAACCCTCTGGCGCTCGCAATTAATGAAGACCTTATGTGTCACCAACCAGTCCAGCCTGAGCATGACATTGAACTCTGTCATCTCGATGTCCCAAAGGTCAATGGTGAGCTGAGTCCCTCTGATCTCCAACTCACAACTCCGACATATCTTGTCAATACAAACTCTGTCTCCTAGGGGTGAACTCACATACATGGGCTCCTCTAAGCCCAAGTCCCGTATGCATGACATAGCAATAAAATAGTGTAATGCAGCAAAATCAAATAATACTCTAATCCATAATCTAGAGAGAATAAATGTACCTTGAATCACTGACTGATTTTTCAATAAAGTCTGTGGTGTGATAGAGAAGACTCACCCTTGGGTCCTTGACTGAAAGCCCTACCCCAGTCTCGGTTTGCTTCCTGACCTGTCTGACCCTACTGGGGTGTCCCCAAATGTGAAATTGTGGAGGTCTGTCATGCAGTCTGACACTGGAACTGGTTCCCTTGACCCATGGAGGGGAAATGAGGAACATAGAAGATCTGGGGTGGTTCCACTGGTAAATGGGACTAAGATGCCCCATAGTTATGTGCTACTTGTTTCTGCGAACACTTTTTCTTCAATTGCCCTAGATGGTGGCAATAGAAACATATCTATGGGTCTCCCTATGGTGTACCCCTAGAGTTCTTCCCGCCTTGGGAAGACTAGCCCTGACCTTGACCCTGATAACCTCGTCCCTGTTGCTGTGATCCTGATGGGGTAGAAGTCCTTTGTCTTTTCCCTAAGCAAGTAGTAGAGGACTGCCCCTCCTTTTTCTTGTCATTTGATTCGGCCTCTCGGATACTCTTGGTATCTTCAACCTATCTCTTGATGGCCATGGCGGTTTCAACCATCTCATCAAGGTCGTGTAACTTGTGGCCAACAATCTTCCCGAAGACGAATAGCTTTAAGCCATCCTCAAACCTCCTCCCCTCTGCCATTGCCTTGTAGTCATTCTCAAAACGTGCCAACTTTGTGAACTTAGCCATGTACTACATGACATTCATCCTTCCTTGTTTCAAGTCTAGGAATTGTCGTGGTTTGACTTATCGAAGAGCCGATGGGAAATACTTGTTCATGAAAATGTCATCATATCGATGTTTCTTGGGGTTTTTGTCCATGTCCATGATTGCTTTTGGACCTTGCATCCGTTAACCCCTAATTACTATCCCTTAGACTATACAATGTATGAACGAAAGGAAAGATTTCTCTCCCTTGGGATAGTGTCAAAAGAAAGGGTATGGAGGAAGGGAAATGGGATGATGTAAATATGAGATGTATATGCACAAAAATGCTCCCCAATCGCAAGGAGACTTTCGTGGGTCGTGTTTTACTTGGTGGTATTTCAAGGATGATTCCACGGGGAAGGAAGTAAACCAATGTGAAAGTGATTTGGTGAAAATGAAAGTGTAAAATCTTTGTGGTTGAAAGTTGTTTGGTGAAGTGTGTATTAGTGAGAATGTAATGAGAGAACAAATGTTGGCAAACCCAAGAGGTCACTCTAATGGGGATACCATCTCAACTCCAAACCCTCCTTCGATAGAGCATGTATGAACGATTGATTCGCAGGAAGCTAAGGATAAAATTGGTGAGGATCTAAGCATAATTTGTGACTATGTCTACGGAATATCAAAGACTCACTAACTCATGCACTCTCAACCCGGTCAAACCGAACCATAGAACTCATAAAAGGGGGAGGAGAATGAGTTGGAATGGTATACCCAAGTGGAGTTTTCCCTTAGATTTACCAACTTAATGATTTAGCTACTCATGCTTGAAATGAAGCCAACAATGTAATGAGAGTGCATGAGAAACTATGAAGATTTAGAGTAACTAAGTGCAAGAAATTAAAGGCTAAAAGTGAAAGCATTTCAAACTCATTTTACTGCTAAGAAAAATGAAAGACTTGGAGCATTAATGGTGAATCTTTAAGTAAGCATTAAACCAACAAGAAACATGAAGGAAATTAACATTAATGACATTCAATGAAGTTCTAAAGATCCTTACAAGAAATTACAAGGCAATGTAATGAAGAAAATGCAGAAAAACCAATTTATCTCTCTAAAAGCATTGTTCATCGTCTTCTACCTACGGAACTCTCTTCTATCTCTATCTCCTCTCCTCCATAATGCTGAAATCCTCCCCCCTTTCCCTCCAAAACATGCCTCTAGAGGTCTAGGGTAGCATAGGAAGTCCCTTCCATCCATAGGTAGCAGGTGGCATGGGCTGGACAGGGGTGTGCAGAGCTTGTCTGCACACCCAGCTTCTTCCTCACTCTCTCTCTTCATTAATCACCCAAGCTTCAAAACATCCTATCCATGGTGTGAAAGAGATTAATAGTATTGTGGGCGTGTCAGGGGAGCAGGGGGGAGGTAATGGTGGTGTTCGCAAAATGACAGAGCTTTAACTCAGAGATTTGGGGAAAAATTCGACAGACAATACCGGTACCTCAAACTTCAGTAGCCTTTGCGTACCGGTACGGTGTCTACTATTTCTACTGCCTTAGCAACCTTTGAGCATTCCAATATTCATTCTTTCATGCCCTTTTTTCTCCATCCTTGTTGAAGTGCTGTAGGGAGTCTTGTTTAACACCTTTTAACTGCAAATTCAAAATGTCATCATTAATAACTCGACATGTATAACTTCCATCATTAGCATCATAAAAAACCATTAACTAACGGATGGTTAGCACGCATAATTATGCAATAATTTGTGCTAATCACACCCCCCCAACTTAAGTTTTGCTAGTCCCTGGCAAACAAGTTATTTGTAGCATGGAACAAAATATCATCATGCATACTTAATCCATTCAAACACCCATTCATCCAAACAATTTAAAAGTAAAAATCATAACGCAATTTACAACATAAACATGAACACAAATTATCAAACCATGGTTTTTCATAAATATGTCATTGAGTTGGAGTACATAGAGTAGGACATCAAAAACAAACAAAATAGCCTACAACTTTTTTCTAACTATATCCTTCCCAATCCAACAAGACACAAAAATAAAACCCCAAACACAATCCTATTCTTCATCACCATCATCCTCATCATTAGCATCATAAAAACCATTAACTAACGGATGGTTAGCATACATAATTATGCAATAATTTATGCTAATCATTCCATCATCGATAGGCCTCTCCCTTAAGCTGGAAAGTGGCCAATCGTATCTTGGTGGCGTCAGATGTAATCTCCATTGACTCTAGAATCTTGTCCATCTTGAAACAAATGGTCAGCTACCATTGGATCCCCTCCTCCCACAAAAGTTGGTGGTTTGTGGGACTTAAACTTTTGGAGGTTACTTGAGCATCCTTATCCCATGTTGGCACTTACTTGACATAGGTTTGTAGCCATAATGCCCATAGCCTTCATAAAGGCTTGCTGATAAAAAATCAGTGGTGGTGGTTGGTTGTTCCGTCCACCCCCGCCATCCCCTTCCTCTAGTTGTCATCTTATACATAGTAATAAACTAATAACTTAATATCCCAAAGCTAGGGATCAAAAGTTAAAACCATAGAAAAATTTTGAAAATTTTCTTCTTGTCTTTACTGGTAGGAGATACACTACCTACCGGCAGGTGCCAGAACAGTAGACTTTTCTACCCTTTCCTTTCTCAACTCTAACGTTATGTTTTCTAACCATAGTGTCTCATTTTAATATACATTTAATCATGCATATAATTTCATAACACATAACACATAACATTTAATACATTTAACATACAATCCACTATGGATGCAATGGCCTAGACTCATACTAAGTTGTGATGTCCCAAATTTCACTAGTCCTCATTACCGGCTAGGCCTTATTAATTAACTTGAGGCCCCAGCCCCAGTGGACTAATTCCAATGGAATTTCAGAAGAGTCTCCTTTGTACACAAAGCTCCACGCAAAACACAACTTGTCTCAAGGTAATTACAATGACCTTCCAAGGTCCAATGTAAATATTTAAACAATTCTCATGCCTTAAACAACAACCAACAAGTCCAGATGTACAAATCTTTCTTTTGTCAAAAGAATAGATACAAATGCCCCCAAATTACATGTCTTTATTAAGGTTATTTTAGTCGATTAAAAATATTCCACTTTTGTTGACATTTTATAGTAGTATAAATTATGTATTTATTTTATTAAAATTAAAATTGAAATTAAAATTAAAATTTTATTAAAATTGAAAATATGGCAATTAGTCATTACAATGCAGCTTGAAACCCTGAATTTTTTTAGAACTCGGATGACGAAACAGGCCTCACCGTTGGATTTGTATCGTGAAATCTAGCTATCCAGTCAAATCATTGAATTTCAAGGCAATCAAATTTTCACATTTTACTATGGTGAACGAGTGTCGCGCGACTAAAATAAACGCAATAAGGTTTTATTCGCAAAATCCGAAAAATAATTTAAAGCTAGTTCAATAAAAACATACTGAATCTAACCCAGGATGAAATTTAATTGATTCAGAATAAAATCAGATTTGGAAAAGTCAGGATATGTGGCGCATTTTAAGCTAAGCAAATAGGGAGTATAAAAATGGGAGAAAATCATATTTTCTTCCCCATTTATGTTAACATTTTTGGAAAAAGAGAAAATCTAAAGGTTCTCCCACCTTTTACCTCCGATTTACGGAGATCCAACCGTCAGATTTCTTTAAGCCAAGAACGAATATTATTCTACGCAATGAAAGCTACATATACATAGGGGTGTCAATCGTGTCGGATTAAACGAGTGATGTGTGAAAAATATACAAACTCATAGATAACACGTTTAATAAACGGATATTTTTAACACGAACACAAATCGTTTAATAAACGGGTAACACCACACGACTCGTTTAACCCATTAAAAAAAATTTTATTTTAACAATTTTTTACACTCCATTTTTTTTGCTTTCAACTGTACTTCCCTCAATTGGAGGAGTTCCAGCCAAAGCCAACAACCAACAGTCATAAGCCACACGAAAATAATCAACTAAAAGCAGCAGACCCACTGCCTCTTTTAGAGTAATACTATTTGGATCTAAAATACTGACCTAATTTGCTGACATAATGATGTGATTGCAATAGAACCATTGAATCAACACCAAGTTTCAATGTTTGATAGCCCCCACAATCAATCTAAAGGTCATAGTGAATTAGGTCAGCAAATTAAGTTAGTAAATCAAGTCTCAATAGCATTGCTCCCTTTTTTATAGATAACTAAAACTCCTTCTCTCCACTCTTCCTGTCGATGTGGGATTCAAATAAAAGGCAACTCAAAGGTTCAAAACTTTTGTTTCCTACTTTTTTGAACTGATTTCCTTACTTTTATTTTTTTTGAAATGTTAGTTATACTATTTTCCTTTACTCATTTATTATTTTATATGTATATAAAATAATTATTAATTTATTATTATATTAAATTTATTTAAACAGGTAAATGGGTGATAAATAAGTTGACAGGTCTCACCCAAATACGACCCGTTTATTAAACGTGTTTGGCGGGTCAATCCGTTTACCACCTAAACTCATTTAATTCGTGTCAGTTAATCATGTCGAGTCGAATTTTGACAGACCTACATGTACATACAAAAAATCGTGAGTTTTGCCAAAGTCTCAAGAATGGGAATTTTGGGACAAGACTTTGAAAGCTTGATTACGAGTTTTTGGAACTTCTTCTACATGGTTTCACGCTTCAAGAAGTAGAGTTTCTTTCTTAGCTAGGTTTATTTCCAACGTAGGGTTGAAATATAAAATGGGTAAGGTGTTAGAAATAAAATCTCATGTGTAACACATACCTAGGGTTGTTAGAATATGAAATGGGTATAAGAATATGTTTAAACCAAATCTTGCATGATTGGGTTTGGGTGAAATTGCTTGGTTATGAATTTAATGAGGAATGTGATGTTTTGGGTATGCTATGTGTTTACATAATCTTTGTGTCTTATAGGTATTTGATAAAATGCATATGAATGATCAAGTGTGTTATTTGAAATTAAATTGACATTACACGCTTAATGGAGAATATAGAATGTAATTATATACTTTATTATATAACTGACATTTTAAAAATTGGGTATGTTCATAATATGATGAACATAACATTGTAAATTGCAATTGTTCATTACAGTTGCATATGCACGAGTAACATCGCATTCGTAGAAATTTTGATATAAGTGTGGGTGTGTTTGTCTGTTTTGATCAAACACCATCCTTGGTGGGTTAATACGTGGTCTCGGAAAGGTTTGATCTAGGTTCGACTAAGTCGTACGAGTTTGCATTGAAAATATGTATCGGGGTAAGCAAGAAGGGCTAGATTCTCCCTCGGGTGCGAGACCCTATAATTTTGCATATCCACTCCCGTTGATATTGAGTCCATAAATTTTGTCGACGTACACGAAACTGTTGGTGGAAGTTTATAGATGTCGTTTTGGTTGGATACTCGATGGTGGAAGTTCATAAATACTCACCCCAAGAAAGACACAGGATTTTATAAAACAGTCATTAGATGTCTAACATCAATGGTGGGGGCTTTGAATGTCTGGATACATACGTATGACATGACATGTGTTATGGGAGCTGATGGAGGGCTCGAGTTTGCATTGCATGCATGAGTTTCATCTCAAGGCATGACTTGAATTTGTAGCATTAATTTGTGAAATGAATTTATTTGAATGGATGCTTGATTGGTTGAATTACATGTGATATTTCATATGCATTTAGGTTAGGGAGTAGCTTCCTTAGGAGATACCCTATTGAGCATAACTCACCTTTTATGGGAACATATTTCAAGCGTTGGATAAATGTCGGTGGACGACCCTCATTAGGGTTCTTGACAAAGTCGAAATGTGGTTTTTCAATTGCATTTTATAAATCAAATATGTAAATTTGTTTTGAACTTGTATATTTGTAATAGAGCGTGTAATGGGACTCCAATGGACAATGTTTTCATGTAAATGAATGATTGTATTGGGTATGGTATAAGTTGGGTGGTTAAGTCTTGACAATGGTAAAATTTAGAGAAAATCTGGGCTCAGACACTAGAACCCAACAGACAGTGAGCCTAGGTACTAGTACCAAATGTTTATAGGTATCAATATCTGACAAACAGAAGGCTCGCGTACCGGTACCACGTACACAAGGTACTAGAATCTCTTCCCAAAATTTAAAATTTTAAAATGTAACACACTTGGGCCTTCACTTCTTGAGCAATCCACTTGGGATGATGTTAATGAGAATACTGAGTCCTAATCACAGGGTTTGGACCTTGAAATGGTCTTATAATTATTGTATGCACATGTTACAGATTGGGTAGGGCTCCCGTACAAAAGAGATTCTGCCCAATGTTTGTGTAGTTATGATCTAGATGAATGGAGTATAACAACGTGGTATTGGGTAATGAGGTATTCACTAGTATATTCTGGGGGTTGATGGGTGATCAATAGATAAAGTAAGGACCCTTGAATTTTGAGGCGTCACAGATTATATATATATATATATATATATATATATGTGTGTATAAGAGAGAATTAGTCATAATCTATGTATGTATATCTATACAATAAAGTATAAGATAATTCAAATCTCAAAAGGCAAACAAAATGACTTTTGATTTTCGCTATTGAGATCGTTTTAAATTTTACTTTAAAATTAATCTAACGATTAATATTAAATCCTCAAATTTAATAGAAAAATAAACCCCCTAAGGGTGTGTTTGGGGTGACTTTTCAATATAGGACTTATGACTTCTCATAAACAATTCAAAAAAAAAAGGTACTTATTTGAACAATTTATTTTAATTACTTTTAACTAAGCCAAAAGTAGTTTTACCATTTAAATAAGTGAGTAAAAGTAAAAAAAATAAATTTACTTCTTTAAAACCATTTCTCTACAAAATTCTTTACCACCACCACAACCGCCACAACCACGACCACTTTTACCACAATAACCACCACCACCACTGCCATCGCCATCGCCACCCCACCATTACCTCTGTTATAACCACCACAATTAACACCACCCGTCACCACCCACCACTACTGTCGCCCCACAAGCACCTGTCGTCGACTCACGACCACTAACACCCACCACTGTCGTCGCCCCCACCACCACCAATACCAACAACCCATCACCATTGCTCACCACCACCTACACCCGCTACTACCACTGTTATCACCCATGGTTGCCACTACCACCATTGTCGTTGTTGTCACCTCACGACAGTCACCACCACGATCATCGCCGTTCACCACAACCATCAACGTCTCCCACCATTACCGCTGCCGCCTACCACCACTTACTTCCACTATAATCGATGCTTAAATTATTTTCTCTCGCTTCTACGTTTGCAATTTTATTTTGAGTGTGAATATAAATATCTTTATAATTAACAATTTTTTAATTAAGGCACATACAATAACTAGTATATAGACGTGAGAGAAATAATTTTTTGCGGTAAGTAAGAGAGAAATTTTTAATGTTAGTAAAACTCTAAAAATTTTGAACTTTTTAATTTTCAAATTTGTTTTAATTAAATATAACTATTGTGAATATTTTGAACTATAGATATCGAAATGAATTTATTCTCAAACAAATTTTTTGAATAGACTTATTACCAAATAAATCTTAAAAAGTAAACCGACCCAAAATTTCTCTTCTTTGTTATGAAGTTAGATGTGTGATTTGGACTTATACTACATAACTACATTATGGGCCTTGCTCAAAGATATGGCCTAAAGCCCAGGATTGTTGGGCTTACACTTGGGCCGGCCCTGCACATTGTCCAATGCTGCATTTGAATATTTACTCCTGTTGGATGTGAAAAAGGTTGGGAATGAGCCTTGTTGTCACATTCCGCTTGTTTACGGACCGACCTCGCGCTTTCCTCAGGAATCACGTGCTTGTTTAGTTATTTCTTGGTCGACGAAGACTTCTTCTCCTCTCATCTACGCAATACGCATAGGGGGCGTGACGCCATGGATGGCGTATTCAATACCAAACAAGGAAGCGTGACAACATCGCAATCGTCACGCAAACGACTTCAGCTGCTAACGAACAGGTTACAATAAACAAAACCGACAACCACCTTTCCCCTCTTTCTCTCTCCTCTTCTCATTTTCTCTGTAGATGCTCTGATAGCTATGAACGAAACTTCTCTTTGACACCTGTGGGACAGCCCCATGGACTCTCTTCAAACAGTGTATATTCTTGGAATTTGAGCCTGTGATTTTGATGATTTATTTGGATCTAGCTGAAGATATGGTAGCTTGCTATGATACTGTGAAATCTTGATTGGTTTTGCTTCAAAGTCGACTTAGTCTTGATGGTTTTTCTTATAATAAGCTAAGCATTTTGGCAATTCAAGTCACAGGTTTGTGATCTGTTCTTTTTGCCGTTAGTTGTTTGGACTTTGAATTATTTTTTAGTACGTGATTTTTTTTTAAAAATTTTTTTCTTACGCTGATCAGATGGATGTTTCTGGACTAATATTAGCAAGAGGGCTCATGTTTGATTCATTTCTTTGTGGAAACTTCCCATCGTGGTTCTTATTATATGAATTGAATAAATCAGCTTTTTATTATTGGCCTGAGACCCGGATAAATTTTTCCTTTTAGCTTTCCATGGTTATGATTCTCTTCATTTTGGTCAAAATTTGTGCGTGAATTTTTACCCATGAATTATGGCCAGTACCGGTACTTCATCTTCAAGCTTCCCTCACTGGGTATGTATTAATGTATATTCCATAAAAATACTCCTGTATTTTTTTTTTCCAGCTCTGTTTTGACTGGAATTAGCTCTCTTGAATTGATTGATCTTAACGGATATCAGGACAGACCTCAAGGTAGGACTTGAGTTGTGAAGTTCGCTAATGGAAAATTCGACTGAACCATCATCATCCATAAGCTTTACTTCATCTTCCCATATTTCCAATGGCTCTACTAGCTACAACAAAAACCCTTCTTGTGGCTCTGTCTCTGAGGCAGGGTTGAGTCTTGAAGTATATAGTTTAAGTAAGCTCAGCAGTAATTTGGAGCAGCTCTTACTTGATTCCAGCAGTGATTACAGCGATGCAGATATTATAGTTGAGGGTATAGCGGTAGGTGTTCATCGTTGTGTACTGGCAGCTAGGAGTAAATTTTTCCATGAGCTTTTTAAGAAAGGAAAGGGGTCTGTTGAGAAAGAAAGTAAATCAAAGTATTGCATGAGTGATTTGTTGCCATATGGGAGCGTTGGGTACGAGGCTTTTCTTGTTTTCTTGAGCTATTTGTATACAGCAAAGCTGAAGCCTTCTCCACCAGAAGTGTCAACATGTGTTGATCATGTATGCGCACACGATGCATGCAGGCCTGCTATAAATTTTTCTGTGGAATTGATGTATGCATCTTCCATTTTCCAGGTTCTGGAGCTGGTTTCACTTTTTCAGGTGAGCTGATTAATGTTTATTTCTTCAACTTGATTGATATGTTGTAATATAGGTACACAGGTATAGGTTTGATTGGTATTAATAAATTTAGGGATTGCCTTTTTATTATGTTGGAACTGTTTTGTAGCTTCTGCATCAAATTGCATAGATATTCTTTCACAAAAGCAAGTCACTACTTTTGACGATGCTCAGCATATAGTGTAACTTAGTTGTTTGTGCTCTGATTGTGTACTTCTGGTGGGGACAAAACTTGCCCATTATTTATCAGGTCTTTGCTAGTTACTATGTTTTAGTATTTTGCCTTTTAAACTGATGTGAAGAAACTTTTGGGCACACCAAATTTGAACTTTAACTTCCAATGACTGAAATGAATAATTGGCATTAAAAGGTACTAGAGTTTTCTAATCATATACGTGGAAAAACTATTCAATTGGAAACCTGGAAATGTTGTGGTAATGATTAATTTATTTTGGTTGCAGATTCTAAGCCGGGTGGTTGTAGTTCTCTTTATGGTGTTGGACCTTTTCATTGATAGGGGAGTCAAAACAGTTATATATTTTCCAAATATCGATTTAATAATTTGAATGTGCAGTAATGATGCTCAAGCAACTCACACATAAGATGGAATTGTTGTCCATTGGCACAATTAACGCCACACACACACACAAGCACACAAATATACTTCCATTATTTGTCGTTCTTGTTTTTGGTGCTTTGGAGGCAACCTCAGTCACCTGGATTCCCGAAGAAAACTAACACTACAGAGATTAGCATTCATAAAAGACACAATACAAGGTGACAGAGTAACTAATTCCACCAACTCTTCAGCCTGGCTAACTCCGAGGTTAGCAAGGTGGTCCGCACACTGATTCCCTTCCCTCAGAGTGTGCATAATCCTGGTTTTAGTGCATCCATTACGTGTTGACAGTTCTCCACCAGGACTTTGGAGGGATGGGTGGCTGGTACATTCTCGGCTATGAGGAGGCTATAGGTTTCTAGGGAATCCGTCTACAGGATGCCATTCACTCCCTTGTCTTTAATCATCTGGAGCCCTCTATACGCTGCCCAGAGTTCTGCTTTAAAATTGGTTGTGCAGTTGATTCTGCCGAACTGCTGAACCAAAATCCCCTTTCATCTAGCAATATTCTTCCAATTCCTGGTGATCCAGGATTGCCCTTGGAGCTGCCATCTGTGTTCATTTTGAAGTAACCTGCAGCTGGAAATTTCCAACCAATCAGTCTGGGTATTTTGCTTGTAGCTTGGGCTCTCAAACTCTCAAAAGCATCAAAGTACTTTTTGGCTTGGGATCTAGCCAATCTCGCAACAATATGTGCCTCAATCTTACTATATGTCACTTTTTTTTTTATCAATACTATATGTCACTTGGGAAAGAAAAACTATGTAGTAGAATTATAGAGCTAATGTCTTTTGAGTATTGAAAAGAATATAGGTATCAATCTGAAGTAACTACAGGTTTCGTTAAATATTGTGCTGTGAGTTTGAATTTGTTTTGGCTAATAGACCACACAATATGGTTGCAGCGGCGTCTTCTTAACTTTGTTGGCAAGGCTCTTATAGAAGATGTCCTCCCAATCCTTTTGGTTGCCTTCCATTGTAAATCAAATGACCTTCTCACTCAATGTGTTCATAGAGTGGCACGTTCAGATCTGAACGGCATCTCTCTTGAGAAAGAGCTCCCATATGAAGCTGCAGAGAACATTAAATTGCTCCGCCGAAAGTCACAGGCAGATGAAGGAAATAATGAGGCACCTATGGATCACTTACTTGAGAAGAGAATTAGAAGAATTCACAAGGCACTGGACTCGGATGATGTCGAGCTTGTGAAACTTCTCCTGACAGAGTCTGATATAACCTTAGACAAAGCCAATGCTCTCCATTATGCTGCAGCATACTGTGATCCAAAAGTTGTCTCTGAGGTTCTTGGTCTAGGTCTGGCTGATGTTAACCTTCGGAATGCTCAGGGTTACACAGTGCTGCACATTGCTGCTATGCGGAAGAATCCATCAGTTATAGTATCTCTTTTGACCAAAGGAGCTTGTGCATCAGAAGTGACATCCGATGGGCAGAGTGCTGTTAGTATCTGCAGGAGATTGACAAGGCCAAAGGATTATAATGCAAAAACAGAACAGGGACAGAAAGCAAACAAAGACCGGATATGCATTGACGTTTTGGAGAGGGAGACCCATAGGAATCCAATGGCCGGAGATGCGTCATTCTCTTCCCCGACAATGGCAGATGATCTTCACATGAAGCTGATTTACCTAGAAAACAGAGGTAAGTTTCTGCAGAGGGTAGGTTTGCATACTTCATCGCTCTTTAATTGTTAGTAAAGGTTATGACCACTGGTTTTATTCGTGACATTTGTTATCAAAGCTTTTCTTCAAAAGTTGGTTAAACAGATGGGATATAATTCTTTCTCTGGATTTTTCTCCAGAGAATTTGAACATGATATATGTTGGACGAAAATGAGAAAAAAGAAAAGTCCAGGACTCAATTGTTTTCCCAGTAAGAGTTTTGTAGTAATCTCATGATATTTCTTATAAGGTTTGTTGTAATCAAGCCAAGCCTTGAGCATATTTTTTTTGCTGTCCTTTTTTTTTTCTGACTTTTGTCATCCATTTTCATCTTTTCATTTCATAATTTGCAAGTGAATGGTCTTAAACCGTTCTTTCTGTTCTTTTTCTTTTTCTTTTTCTAAAATCCCCCACCTTTTGCCGAATATTGTAATGACATTTAAATTAGCTTGACCCTCTGATAACTTCCACTGAAGATGAATATCATTAGACAAAATTTAGACGCAGCTTCTGTGGCTAAGTAAGAAATCTACTCTAAAGCCCTTAAATAGCCCATTTACCTGACAAGTACTTGTCCTAGCTGTAATCCATCTAGGCACTGTGTACGTGTGGAGAGAGATAATGTTTGATAATGTGAAAGTAATAATTGCATCACTGATTTGATTATGTTTCTTCCACTTTCTCTCGATCAAGAAACTTCATTAATCATCAGCCAACGGCATATTTCTATAGTTAGCTATGTTCCATAATGATTAGACTTGATGATCTGTTTTGAATTCCAACAAAAATTCAAATTGCATGAGTTAAATAAAAAGAGAGAAACTGAATATACAATTTGGTGTAGTAATAGTCATATTAGCAATCTACTATAATCTTTAGATGTTTCTCAAAATTCTTGAATTCCTCTTGTCAAATGTTATATGTTATGGGGTGCTGTTCTTTACGTGGCTGATGGCTCACTTGTTTGTTTTGTGTGGCTTACTTGTTTCCTTTACGTGCTAATGCCACGTCAATTTAGGTATGTTTTCTTGCTAACACATTTGTTCGTTAAGCACTTGTCAACATCTGATGACAACTGTATATGGTCTTCAAAATATAAACAATCCTTTTGTTCAGTATATATATATATATATACACATATTTACTTATATATAATATTTGCTTTGTAAGCATGTACATTCAATCTGAAGAGTGGGGGAATCTTAGTCATTGATCTGAAGTAAACCATGCGTTTAATATATATATACTCTTCAGTTTGAGCCAGGGATTGACTAGCAGGCGAACTAGAAACTTCAGATGGAGGGCCCAATAGAAAATGATTATTCTTTTAAGCGTCAAATGAAAAACTACATAAAATGCGATGTAGACATAAAATGAGATAATGGAAAATGAAATTTTGAAGATCAGGAGGGAATGTGATGGGGCATGGCCCCCAGGCCTTAACATGTTGCTGCCACTAGAATTGACGTAGTGAAGCAATATGTTGGAATCTACATTTTGTGTCTGCTGGTTGTAAGAATATGAGCTGCTGAATCCTTTCTGTTTTAGGGTTTAGGTTTAACTGGTAAGGCTTATAGAAAAAGGGTGCAATTTCGTTCATATTTTGTGCTCCTATGTGCTATGATATCCCATTTACCACGTTTGCTTGTACTAATATTTCTGCGGTACTTCTAAAACTAATTCTATTCTTGTAAATTCTCTGTTTTACAAATTCTTGCGCTTATCTATCTGTGCTTAATACTATCATCGTGCATTTCTCTGCCACAGTGGCATTTGCACGATTATTGTTCCCTATCGAAGCTCAGCTAGCCATGGACACTGCAAATGCTGAAACAACATCTGAGTTTGCTGGTCTTCTGGCATCAAAAGGTAACAATGGAAACTTGAGGGAAGTTGATTTGAATGAGACACCTGTTATGCAGAAGAAAAGACTCCACTCAAGGATGGAAGCCCTATCGAAAACAGGTATTTGTGTGCACTTTATTTTTCTTCCCTCTTTCTTCCCTCTTGTTGTTCTGGGTTGATTCAGTTGAAAAATGCTGCTCATCCCCATTGCTTGCCAGGGACTGCCTAATTTTTTTCAAGCATCTTCATGCCTTCATAAATAGGTTTGAAGATTATGGTGCAGTCCTGTATTTTTTATATGCATATTTCGTAATTTACATCCTGCAATCAACTGGCATGTTCCTACTAATTTGGCAACAGCGTCATACTACGTATACTAATTTATAGTTCATATTTATCAAAAGGAGTTTGTTCTGATTATTAGGGAGTCATCAGTTAATATAGACAGATGTCGGCTGGGAAGGAGGAGTGGGTTTAATAATACAAATTACCTACGAAACTGGGTTGTGGTAAAATGTCTGAGAAAAAGTACATAAAATGAAGTAATATTCGAGGTAAGCTGGTTGTCCTGTATCTCTTACTCGTGACATACATACAACTACAATCCTTTATTGACTGCTGTTGTAAGTCTGGCAACTCTATGTGACTCTTCTATGATCAATTTGGCATTGTTTCCAGCTGTGTAGTGAATTTTGAAATGCCTTCACCTTTAGTTTATAGAACTTCCGTAATGAAATGTCCATGTTTTGTGTTTAAGTATTTCTTGGGCATGTATCGTGAACAACAGTTATAGAAACAAGGATGCATTAATCAAGTGCAAGGTTGTCAAAATGTGTATCGGAAGGTGTATTGTTTTTCAAAACAATGTATCGTGTATCATAAGATATGTGCAATTTTATAAAAGATATTAAAAAATACATATACTTATGACAAAATGTTGTAATAACATTTTATTCTACCACAAATTTATCACATAAAACAATTTAAAGAGATTATAAGGACCAAAACAAACAAATTAACAATCTAAGCATTGAAGTTTCTAATATAATTCATTAATATCAAAATTTAGAGAGTTCTAGTTCTAACATTTAAAATAGCAAAAGGAGGACACTTTTAACAATCAAACTATTTGCTCCTGCGAGGAAACAAATAAAAAAGAAGACCTTTATTTCTTAAAAACTGTAGATGGTGAAACGACCTCGTTTTATTACTAGGTGTTTGAAAAAATTACTTACAAATGAAAAGACGTCGTTCTCCGGTTAAAATTCCTTGTCCCGTATCGGTTGACTTGTACATATCGTCTGGAATATCAAATGTATTGTATTGTGTATCAGATGATACAATACAAACCGATACACTTAAGCGATAAGTATCGTATCACGTATCGTACAATACTAACAACTATGATCAAGTGATTGATGACATGTACATTAATCAAGTGCAAAGCCAGCCAAGGTGGTCATTGCTTATGTTGAAGTATTTGAATAAATACTGAATTTACTAGATGGGGTAAATATGACTCTTATACAATTTTTTGTTTTAGCTCTAATTTCAGGCCTTTTGTAACTTTTAAACTTATTCTAAAGCCAAGAGTAATTTGATCGTTTCACTTAATGCTCTAGCTTTTGAGTGGTGGGAGACATTTTAAATGTGCGAGTAATCTTAGATTTAATGCTCAGGATTCATTTTTTTATAGCTAGAAGCCAAATAGCAAATCTGTTGTGACCTGTCCGATTCGGGACATTCTGCTTGACTAGGTGATGATCAACTTGATTCAAGCCAATAGATTGACTCCTTCTGCAGATTCCTCCCGACACTGTTTTATCAACTTCAACATTAAAATCAACACCTATTGTGTGCAGAAGTTGTTATGAATGATTCTCAAGTTTGATTAACAATTTAAACTATTAACTTGCACTTGATAATTACAGTTCATAAAATGCAAGTAGTCATAAGATCGACACATTCTTGAGAGGCGAAACATTACTCATATCCTTCAGATATCGAATAGAAATTCAACAACGCAAACAAACAAAAAATCTATTTGGGTTCAGTTAGCCTCTAAGCCTGTATCCACTTTTCTAATCATCAGGTTGTGCCTCAATTCATTATAATAACATTATGTTTTACAAAATGGGAAAACTACTATCCAACCTAAGAACCTACTGGACCATTCACAAGGCCTTCATGAGGACTTGGTGAACTTTTATGGCAAATCAACAAATACTCCACAATGACATTGCATTAAGTCGTCAACACTCTTAAATTGATTTAGTAGCGACTTACAGACTCATCTTTGAGCCAAGTCTTTCTAGGTTTTTTGAGGTCATTTGTGTATTAAGAGATATGTACCTAGCAATACCCAAATAAAATATTTTTTTTCCTCAAATGCAAATAAGCTTTAGTAATTGTGATGGCAAGTGTAGGGTACAATTCACTTGAGCTCGTTAAAACCACCCTAGAGATGTTCACTTGTTTGTGTAGGTATTTTTAGAACTTTCTTTTCATCTTTGATCTGATATAGGGTAAAATACACATTTAGTTAAAAGGTGTAAAAGTGGGGGCTGTTGAAAGATCCAAGTAGGTTAAGCTCGGCTTTGTCTAGTTCAAATTACAAAATGAACCTAATTTGGTTTATATTTTAAGCTTGTTTTTTAATCGAGCCGAATTTGAGCAACATATGGCTAAGCTTGGCTCGAATAGGTACTTGTTTATAAATAAATTCTAATTTTACTATCAAATACTATGCAAAAGATGAACAACCCCATATTTATCCTTAATTACTCTAGGTCATGTGCAATTCCCTTCACTTTATTCTCTAATAGGTTATGTTTAAAATTAAACTTCTATAATTTGATTTTATGGTTGATTATACGTATTTTGAGATATTTTTTGTTAAGACATCAATTATTAAGATTTTGTGTTAAATTTTGTAAAGTTTTTGCTGAGAAGTTGAGCTCGATTTTGGATCAAGTTTGGCTCGAATGCAATGATCTAAGCTCGACAATGAAAGCTCGGGTCGAGCTCACGAGTTTAAGCATTCTCAAGGTTGACAAGCTCAGTCACGTTAATACCACTAGTAACAGTCATAAACACCTTGTTTTTTGACTTTCTGACATTTGCATTCGATTGGCCTTCCTAGCTAGTCAACTAGACCCTAGTCAAGTAACTTTGGGGCCAATCCACTAAGTCAACTTGGCTCCTTCCTTCAACTGACAAGAATTCGATGTTCACCCATATTCACCCGACTGTGACCACTTCCGAAACTTGGCCAGCCTATAAAAAGGGGGCATGTGCATAACTTAAATTAGACTCTGTACTATCCTTCATTCCATTTTCCCTTGGCTCAGTTTTCATTGTGTTTATTGCCACCGTGAAGTTATCAACTCTCTTGAGGCTTCTACTGGCTCTCCAAAATAATATTTTCGGATGAACTGTATATCCAAGTTAGATTACTAGTCAAGAAATTGTTAACGTAATATCCTAGACTTAACGCTTAGATGCTTCAAAAATTTCAGAGTTGGAAGCCTGCAATACCAGAATAGCGTTATATGCAATAAATAATTTGAATCTGACTGATCTGTTGTTATGACCAACTTAGGCCAAGTTATTTTAGAAAAAAGTGTGAAAAGGCTGGAGCTTGCAAGGTGAAATTCTACTTGTAGTTTTGAGACTGTTATGAGATGGATGTGAAACTATGAAGTAGTCATTTACAGCTCACTTTCAGTTGCTCTTCCTAAGATTTGTGGTTTTCATGGTGGCAGTTGAGATGGGTCGGCGCTATTTCCCTCACTGCTCAGAAGTGCTGGATAAGTTCATGGAAGACGACCTGCCTGATTTGTTCTACCTTGAGAAGGGCACTCTGAATGAGCAGAGAATCAAGAGGACACGCTTCATTGAGCTTAAGGAGGATGTCCAAAGGGCATTTAGCAAGGACAAGGCTGAACATCAGCGGTCTGCCTTGTCTTCTTCATCGTCCTCCTCTTCTTTAAAAGGTGGTATAAATTATAAAGCAAGAAAACTGTGAGGATGTGTTCAGTGTATTTCTAATAAGCTTCAGATGATACACAGTTTTGCAGAACATTGAGCTCGAGTCTTTCAGTGTTAGTTGTGATTGTGTAAAATATTCTTGAGAACAAACTTGCTTTGTGAGTACGTTGTGGAAATTAAGCTCACATTATTGTTACTACTCTGTAATATGTTGTGCAAATTGAGCTCGCAGTATTGTTACAAGTTTTAAAGGGAAAATTTCTGCTAAATGGTTGGTTGTAGAAACATAGACTAATGAATTCATACCAGTGATTCTTCTTACATTTCTTTTCTTTCTCGTTGTTTTCCTTACTTTTTCCCTTCTTTTTCCTTGAGCCTTCTTTTCCTTTTGCATTATGCTGTATAGTGCATGATTGGTGTATCAAAGACTTTGATATCGCTACCAGAAACAAAGAACAAAGGATAGCAATTGGTAATAAAAACATAGAGCCCCAAAAATGAAAAAGAATCAAGGTGAGAAGATATATGACGATTTTAGGGCTTGTGAGCGCACAGAGAATTTTCGGTGACTAGGACAGGCCTTGCTCAGATCAGGTCCAGATCGCAAATAATTGGTCCAACCCAGAGTAAGCCCATATCACAGATCGAGGCCAACAAAGGTCAAGCCCACAGTCTTGGGAGGTCCAGTCTACTAGTAACGCACGTGAGATCTTCACCATAGTAAGGGAATCATAGAACCCAATCATCAGGCGCACATCGCCAACTTTACGAAATTATCTCGCTTGTTACGGGAATGTTGCAGGCCTCATGGAATTACCCTGCTCTCCCGTAATGACGCCTCAATCAAGGCTTCCTCAGAGCCCTTGCATAATTCTACTTACCTATAATTGTAAGCCCCGCCCACAAATGGGGACAACCACATATCTCAGCACACTACACCTTGAGTAATAAAAATTTTCGGCCATCATCGTCATTCCCAGTGGAGTAGGCCACCCAGACCGAACTATCTAATTTGTGTCTGTATTAAACATCTTCATCACTTACGTTATCACATACACCACCACATCTTGATTGATTTTGCATAAACTTATTTTGTACATCATCAGTTTGGCGTCATTTGTGTGAAACCAATCAGTTTTCACGCTACTGTATTCTCGTTTTTTTAAGGCCATTACAATGAGTCATTAGTCAACAAAATGATGATCAACCACATCAAGACGAGGACCCGCTCCCGTTGGCAAACCTCGTTGCTGAAAGCAACTACTGGAGACTATGCAGTTGTTGGTAAATCAAAACCAACAAAACCTCCAATTGATGCTCGTTGGGCACGCTAGAGCCGTGCCCCGGCAGCCAGGAGGGGCAGCACCCTAGCCGCTTCTACCAGTGCGCCAAGGTGCCCCACCTCAATGTGCTTCGGCTTGCCTTCCTCGTGCACCCACTCAATCATCTCATGCTGGCAACCTTCCGTTCCAAGAAGATGAGGGAGGGAAACACCTAGCATATGGACCATACAAGTCATTACAATAACCCAGAGGGCATCCCCAACTATAACGCCTCAAAATTCACTTTGGACGACATTACTATATAAAATCATTCACATCAAGAGAGCAAGTAATATAATCTATAAATACAGAAAGTTTTCTTCATCATATATTATATCTACAACATCCCCCAAAAGAATATGCCAAATCATGACCATTACATTTCAAAAATCAAGTATTCTCTAGTAGCGAAATACATAATATCATTCATACACTGTTTAAAAATGCATCTCCTAATCTAGGACATAAAGAGAGCAACTCTAAACATTCTCCTCGTGATTCACACTTCCATTGAATTGAACTTCCCAAGCTACCTGCTCATCGACTCCAAACTCATCCTCTAAACGGAAATATGAGAATAGATATTGTTTGTAAGGGGTGAGCACTAAGCTTTGTAGGAAGATCCTCCCAAACTCAAACAAGTTTTGAAAACATATAAAACAAGTCAATCTTATTTCACAAATATCATATATAACTTTTGAAAGAAAATAGTAACAGTTAAACAGATCTCAAGTTTAAACAATAACAATAAGTTAAATGAAGAAGTAAAACCAATTTTCAACAATAAGCCATATCCAACCATAGACCATTTCCAACAAGTTCCTGTAATAACTCATTTTCACAACAATAAACAATAATACACAATTTGTACCATTACCCATAATATGTATCCGCATCCCCAATTGTATTTGTATCTCAGGTATGTTGGTCGTTTCTCAGACATCTACACCGTGATTCTACCTTGTTCACCCATCACAAACCACTTTAGGAAGGGCGTATACCGTCTCCCACGGCATTGACGAATCCTTCCAAGGAAAAGTATACCATCCCTCAATCTCGAACGTACGTGAACAATAATGATTGCTCTAACAACAACAATCTACTACAAGTGTTAGGAAATCATCTCACCCCCACTAGGATAGACTAACCTCTAACACTCTATGGCAACTCTCGAAGGCAGTTCAAGTCCATCATGACAAACCATACAAGAGATGCAACACCAACTAATTTTCTCAAATTACAAGTAAATCCAAAAGCTCCCAATTTCATAGGTATTTTTTCAACATAACAATTCAAGAAAAACATCCAAAAGATCCTCAAAAGATATAATTTCATTTTTTTAAAACAAAACATTAGAGTGTTTTTTTGAATCAAGACAAAGGAATATCAAGAAAAAATCCACAATTCTTAAAGAACTAGGGTTTTGAATCAAGAATAAATAAATATCAAGTTTTGATATCAAGAACCAATGAATATCAAGTTTTGATATCAAGAACAAATGAATATCAAGTTTTGATATCAAGAACAAATAAATATCAAGTTTGAAATCAAGAACAAATAAATATCAAGTTGAAATCAATAACAAATGAATATCAAGTTTTGAAATCAAGAACGAATGAATATCAAGTTTTGAAATCAAGAACAAATAAATATCAAGTCTTTAAATCAAAAACAAATGAATATCAAGTTTGAATTCAAGAATAAATGAATATCAAGAAGATAAATCAAGAACAATTAAATATCAATTTTTGAATTCAAGAATAAATGAATATCAAGAAGAGAAATCCATACTTCTTGAAAAACTAGAGTTTGGATGTCTAGAACAAAGGTTTTATGGCTATCAAGCTATACTTCCATCAAAACATGGTAAGATTTTTAAGAACAATCAAGAAACAAGAATTCCAATACATATATATAAGATTTAGAGTCAAAACATGTATATATATAAGCCCTAGTATCAATGAACATGAGTGGAAGAAAGCTCCTACCTTCTTATTCCTTAGTGTTCTTGAAAACTTGAAGTTTTGATCTTTTTCAAGGTACAAATCCTCCCTTGATCTTTTGTTTCTACCCTTCTTTCTTGTTTATTAAGGCTTTCTTGGGTTGTAAATTGTGTATGAAGGCTAAGCGAGGCGGCCTAATGTATTTATTGGGGAAGAAAAGAGTTCTACCGACATAAATTTGATGTTCTAATTCGTTACTCACGTTCGAACGTCAGTAGTGCAAATTGTTACTTCACGTTCAAACGTCATTTGACGTTCGAATGTCACTTGATCCCAGTACTTTTATTTTTCCATCAAACAAGAGTAGAACGTTATCCCAGTTTTTGCTTTAATTTCCAGTGAAGTTTTCGCCTATTTGGAGGTCGATTTAAAAAATTTTCATGAAACACACTTTTGTAGCCCTGGAAGTCTAGTAGCTATTATAAAAATTTCAGCTCAAAAAGACATCAGGATAAAAAGTTACGATTGAATTACTAAGTCAGTATCCAATTTTTTTTTACCCAAATTCTCTATAAAGTGTACTTTCACTCTGGAATACTTTCAAACTTCTACAACCTACCCTATTTCCTCGACTAACATTTTTATTTCTACTCTTACCATCTACATAGTTCATGCAAAAATCATTACATATATTATCATTTTCAAGAACATAATTACGTTATTATATAACAATTAGAATGTGAGGGTTTACACCAACCATTAGGACAAGAAAGATCAAGGAAGTACAGAACCCACTGGACGTCTTCAACACCATGAAGGCGAGCGAGCCGGAAACATTCGAGTACCTTGTGAGGCGTACTGATACCCCATTTGTAGCTGATGTGGCCAACTACCCCCTCCCAGCAAAGTTCAAAATGCTAACTATGGAAGTTTTTTATGGCTCAAATTATCCACTGGACCACCTTGACACTTAAAAATCTATTATGCAACTGCATAACATACCAAATGAGATTATGTGCAAGGCCTTCCCTCCCACCCTTAAGGGGTTTGCACGCTAGTGGTTTACGAAGCTCAGACTAGCATCCATAAATTCTTTTGTTGAATTGAGCAAATTCTTTGTCTCCTAGTTTATAGGGGGTGCCAACACCCAAAACCTTTTACCCACTTGCTCAGCATTAAGCACGACCGGAATGAAAGTCTAAGGAGCTACCTTACTCATTTTAACGAGGAGGTCCTCCAGATTGAAAAGCTAGATGACAAAGTCACCATGACTACTTTCATAAGTGGCTTATGCTCATCTAGTTTTTTGTTTTATGTTTTGAAACGTCTACCAAAGAGCATACTAGAATTACTATCAAAAGCCAAAAAATACATAAACATCGAGGACGTCACCAAAGCCAAGCGAGGTGAGTCATCAAAGACTAAGAACAAAAGGGGCAGGATAGAGAGGGTGTCAGCGAAAGACTGCCTCGACCCTATGCCTTAGAGGGAGCGACACAGCTTCACGCTGCTCTATGCCTCAGTTGAGCATATTCTGCTACAAATTCAGCACAACCCTTTGATGCGTTGGCTAGGAAAACTAAAATCTACCCCAAATCATAAGAACCCAAACAAGTACTGTTGTTACCACCGCGACCATGACCACAACACTAACAACTGCTTTGAACTAAAAAGCAGATTAAAGACCTTATACAGTGTGGACAATTGCGATAATATATGGCAGACGGAGGCCACACCCCACCACCTGAGCACAACCAAGGAGAGCAACAACTTCCTTTAGGAGAAATCCATACTACCTCTAGAAGGCTTGAGGGAGGAGGTGACTCCAACCTAGCCTAAAATGCGCATGACAAAAAAATTAGACACTCGAAGCCAGATGACTTACACCCGTTGAAGTCCCACAGGTAAGGGGATGATGACAACACGTCCTTCTCAGTCAAAGACCTGGAGGGAATCCAACATTCCCATGACGACCAGTTGGTATTGACCATGATGGTAGCCAACTATCAAGTAAGAAGGATCCCTGTGGACAACTACAACTGCGTTGATTTCCTCTTCGCAGAGGCGTACAATAACCTCCATCTAGGTAGGGAGAGACTCCAACCCATCGGGACACCTCTCATTGGATTTTCTATAGAAAAGGTGTACCCTTGGGCTCCATCACCTTACTAGTTACAGTAGACACGACTCCTAGAAGCTTCACCATAATAGTAAAATTCTTAGTGCTAGATTGCTGGTCCGCCTGTCTACCTATAATATCATCTTTGGGCACCCTTGCACTTAACATATTGAGGGGATGTCATCCACTTACCACCTCATTCTCCATTTTCCAACCTTATTTGAAAATTGGAGAAATTCGAGGAGACCAAGTTGTGGCGAGGGAGTGCTATGTAGCTTCCTTGAGGGCCATAAAGCCTCAAGAGGCCTTACAAGTGGAAGTACTAGATCCTAGGGACTACAACATGCTGGATAGAGGACAGCCAGTAGAGAAGCTGACACCAATAGTCTTGGACAAAAACCTCCTAGAGAGAAAAGTCTATATTGGCTCCTCACTCCCTGAAGATCAATCCTGCCAACTTGTTGATTTTCTAAAGCAGAATATGGATGTATTTACCTAATCTCATGAAGACCTTGAAGGCATTGACCCTAAATTTTCCACCCACTAACTCAATATAGATCTCAAGTACAAGCCCGTTTGCCAAAAGTTGAGGAGCTTCGCTACAAAAAGGGTGTAGGCCATGTAAAAGGAGGTAGGGAAACTATTAGCGAATGGGCCAGTAAGAGAGGTGGTCTACCCAGTTTGGTTGTCCAATGTGGTAATGATGACCAAGCTAGCGGGAAGTGGTGCCTCTGTGTGGATGTTACCGAGCTCTATAAAGAGTGTCCCAAGAACAGCTACCCCTTGCCATGTATAGACATCCTCATCGACACCACAACTAGACATGAGCTCCTTAGTTTCTGGGATGCCTACTTTGGATATATCCAAATTAGCATGTACCCACTAGGCTAGGAGAAGACATATTTCATCACTCCCAAGGGGACCTACTGCTATAGGGTCAGACCCTTCGGACTTAAAAATGCGGCAGCTAGGTACCAATGGCTGGTAAATAAGATATTTGAGTCATAGATAGGAAACACTATGGAAATGTACGTCGACAACATGTTGGTAAAGTGCCTAGCAGAGGAAGACCATGTAACACACTTGAGAGAGACCTTTGACATCCTGAAGTCTTACTAGATGAAGTTGAATCATGAGAAGTGCACCTTTGGCGTGGGATTAGAAAAATTGTTGGGCTTCATGGTCACCAAACGGGGTATTGAAGCGAACCTAGACAAGATCAAAGTTATCTTGGACATGATGTCCCCCGCCACTGCGAAAGAGGTCTAGTGCCTCAATGGAAGGGTTATAGCTATCAACAGGTTTGTCTCAAAATCGGCTGACAAATGTCTGCCTTTCTTCAAAATCCTCCAAAAGACTTTTGAGTGGGAACCAAACACAAAACAGGTTTTTCAAAAATTGAAAGCCTACCTTGATGCGTTCTTTTACTTTCCTAAGCCATACCCAGAGAGGCCTTGTTCATATACCATTTTGTCTCGCCATCTGTAGTAAGCTCTGTCCTTGTTAAAGAAAGTAAAGTAATACAAAAGCCCATCTATTATGTGAGTAAGGATTATTGAGGAGCAGAGATAAGGTACACATGATTGGAGAAACTAGCACTCGCACTAGTCACGTCAGTCAAACGTCTTCGATAACACACTATTGTGGTCATCACATATCAACCATTGAAGAGGATATTGGGAAAACCAAATGTATCAGAGAGACTACTCAAATGGGCCAGCGAATTGGGTGAGTTTGACTACAGTACCAACCAATAGTAGCTATTAAGGCACAAGCGATAGAAGATTTTATGGTGGAGCTCATGCCACTTGAGGAGAAGGCAACACCTTTGCCAACATTAGGGCTTGCCCCTGCCTCGCCCACCGCTAGGCACCCAACCCTTACCTCGTACATATCTAATGCCTCACCATAACGCCCAAATCCTCCCTTGAGCGAGGCCAACATCTCACCAGGGTGCCCAATCTCTAGCACCTTATGCCCAACGGTGCCTGGTGCACTGCCTCGCCCCGTGCTCTGCCTCCAGCCCTTGGCGTCATCTACATCTCGCCTGTGCATCTCCTGCACCCCTTGGTGCAATGCTATCTCTCTTCAAGGATGCGTCCCCACCTTACTAGAGAATCTATATGGACGGTTCCTCAACCAATGAAGGAAGTGGAGTAGGCGTAGTACTCATTAGCCCCGATGGCTCTCCCCTCAAATATGTCGTAGCTTTTCATTTTGTAGCCTCCAACAACAAGGCGGAATATGAGGCCCTCAACTCAGGCTTGAAGTTAGTAATTGAAATGGAGGCCCGCCACCTCATTATTTACAATGACTCCCAACTAGTAGTCAGCTAGGTGAAAGAAGATTTTGAGGTAAAGGAGGAAAGGATGTAGGAGTACCTAACAAGGGTATAGATCTTGTTGAAGAAGTTCCACAATATCCTAATTCAACATGTTCCGAGAGAAAATAACGTGATAGAAGATGCACTACCCAAGTTCTCCTCATCCTCAGACATCTCACCAGATCATTCCTTTACATGTCACCAATTTAAGCCAAGCAGGCTAGAAATGAATATGAGAAGCATCAACTGCACATCAACTGACGTGAACTGGATGACAACCATCCAAACATACCTAGAAGAGAGCACACTCCTAGACGACCCAAGGAAAGCCAAGAAGCTAAGACTAAGGGCCTCAGAATATGTCATCTTGAAAGATGTCCATTACAAGAGGGGTTACTCACTGTCATTGCTCTGCTACTCTCTCTAGAAGAATTTGACAATGCCATGAGGGAGATTCATGAGGGAGTATGTAGAAATAACTCTGGAGGGTGCTCTCTAGCCCATAAGGCGGTTAGACAAGGCTATTACTGGCCTAACATGATCAAGGAAACCCACGACTTTGTGAAAAAATGCAACAAGTTTCAACGCTTTGCCATTGTGCTGAGACAACCACTAGAGGAATTGATCACCATCGTCAGTCCTTGATCATTTTCCAAGTGGTCCATTAACACCCTAGGCCTGCTGCCCATAAGTCGCAGCCAGTGTAAATTTGTCGTGGTAGCCATCGACTGCTACACAAAGTGGGCAAAAACTAAGTCACTAGCTAAGATAAAAGATAAGAAGGTAAATGACTTTATTTGGAAAAACATGGTGTGCCATTTTGGAGTGCCGTATGAAACCGTAAGCGACAAGGCCAAGAAATTCGATAAGAAACTCCTCAATGATTTTTGTATTGACCTCTAAATTAGATAGCTACATTCTAGTTTGGCCCACCCCCAGGTAAATGGACAAGCTGAAGTCATTGTCAAAACCATACTGCATAATCTGAAGGCTAGATTGGAGAGCCCCAAAGGACTTTGGGTAGATGAGTTCCTAAGAGTAGTGTAGGCATACCGAATGATGCCTAGGAGCCCCATTGGTGAGTCCTTTCTCCCTCGCCTTTGGCACGAAGGCTATCATACCTATCAAAATTGGGGTACACTTATTAAGGGTCCAACACCATGACCTAAACATCAATGAAGAAAGCCTTTGCTTCAACCTCGACTTGATAGAGGAGGGCAGAAAGATGAGCACAGTTAGGAATGCTGAATACAAGCATCACATGACTAAGTACTAAATCTCGAGGGTGTAGCCTCGCTCTTTCTTATCTTGAGATTTAGTCCTCAAAAAGGTAATAATAGCCACTAAGGACTCACGAGAAGGGAAGTCAGGACTAAAATGGGAAGGACCTTACACTGTGACAAAGATTGTGAGGCTAAGCACTTACAAAAATCCAGAATTCTGAAGGAAAACTCTTACCCCGTCAATGAAATGCTGAACACTTGAACAAGTACTACCAATAGTGGAATAGGGAAAGGGTAGCAAAATAAAGTAGTATGAGTTTGTTTGGGTCAACCATATTCGTCTTTCTCGGGTCATTCAAATTTATACTTTTTTGGGATCATTTGCCCACCACTGTTTATTACAAGCAGTTATCAAATAAAAATTTGTTGATTTATTACTAAAATTGCCTTGTGTCAGAGATGCTACCTAAAAAAACATAAAAGAAAAAGAAAAAGTGAAAAACATAAAGGCAAATCTATCAAGGATCCTTAGCACTCTGGCTGCCTTTACTGTCATCGTCCTCCTCAATGCTGGTTGACCCACTCTCATCAGAATCCTCACCATCAACATCACCATATGCGCTCGGCTCATCATATGGGACAAATGTCGAAAAGTTTATGCTGGGAAAAGTCGCTAAAGCTTTCCCCATGAACTCTTCATAACCATCAATAAAAGTGTTCACTGCGCTATCTTGTAGATCATAAACAACCTTCTTTGCACCCTCCCTCTTCTTCTCCATCTTCTGGGAATGAGCCTCTGCTGTGGTAGCCCTCTCATGAGTTACCTAAAGCTCTTCCTCGGCTGCACTAGTCCTTTTATGAGGTACCCATAGCTCTGCCTTAACTTTAGCAGCCCTCTCATAAGCTGACCGTAACTCTGCCTCTGCCTTTGCGCCAGCAGCCTTAGTCTCAGCCTTCGGCTTAGCCATTCTCTCGTGGGTCGCTAAAATCTTGACCTCAAGAGGTGCAACTCTCTTGTAAGCCACCCTCAACTGCTACTTAATAGCCCGTAGTGTTTGTCTCTTCCTCATCCAAGTCCTCAATACCTGTTCATGCTAGTTGGCCCTCATAAAATGACAAGTAACAGCCGTGGGTACCTATAAAAATACAAAAAGAGGAAAATGTTAATTTCGTTAAAGGATACAAGGAATAAAATTCCACAGAAAAGATCTACATATGATTACCCTGGCTAAGCCCTTTATCATGGTATCAATAATACCCTATGTACCTTGATAATTGAATTCCCTAACTTCCCTAATCTCCAAGGGCAGCATGAACCTTGAGATTCGATCCTTAGCAATATTTACATCCTGAAGCATGGACATTAGGCCACTGCTAGACATTAGAGAAGCTGGTGGCGTCTCGGTCTATACAAAGGAAGGGTCCCCACCTCTAAAGATGCTCTAATTGGAGGAGTAGCCAAGGAGGTGCCTGAATAATTGGAACATGCAGAGGAGGAACCTTTGTGGAAGCTATGGGAACATCCTCTAACCTTACCCTCTAAGGTGAAGGAGTTGTCTGTGCAGCCCTAGTAAAGTAAAGAGTCTCCACTCTCGACCTATTCACTACGGAGCCTGAATGAAGGGAAGTGTTTTTAGAAATTAAAAATATCATCCTATTCATCATAAAAATAACATAATTCTATTCTTGGAAGAAGAGCCACAAGCTTGTGAAAAAGAAAATGGAGTGGAAGCACCTTCTGAGGGGAAACCTCTAGCCTGACCCTCTCTAGCCATAAAAACTAGGGGTGCAACTCGAGCGGGTTGGGCGGTTTGAGAGGTAAACCCTAGTCCAATTCTAGGTATATAATCTTTAACCTTAACCCTACCTCAACTCGAGTACTACATGAGTTTAATTCGAATAAGCTCAGGTTGAATTCATATTACTTAATTTGGGCAAATTTGGGGTGAAAAATAGAGATGGGACCAGGTTAGTTAATTTGGGTTGATAAAAGATGGAAGAGTGACAAGTGAGAGAAGTCGGCTGAGAGTCTGAGATGACTCAGAAGAGTGATGATTAAGAGAGAGAAGAGTGACAAGTGAGAGGGGGATCTGAGAATAATGGAGGCATAAGGGTAAAGACTTGAAGTCAAGTGAAAGTATGGACTCTGAAGAGTAAGATAAATACTCACCCTAGTGAAATATATTTATATATTTATGTATATTTGGGTTCAACCCGACAACTCGATGCCTCAACCCTAGGCTTGCCTGAATTCAATTCGAATTTGGATTTTTAGCCAAGACCCAACCCAAGTATTAAAAATTCTAACCTAAGCCTCATTTTTTTCGGGTTGAATCCGGGTTGGTTCGCCTAAGTTGCACCCCTAATCAAAACCGTATAATAGGTGGGACCTTATAGTCCGAAGCCTCCTCTCTTAATTTGTTGACAACTCTAGCAAACTTGAAAAAGATCTAAATGCATGGTGAAAACATAAAGGACACATCAACACAACAAAAAGAAGGAAAGGAAGATTAATACCAATCCTTGTAGGTGCACCCCATCTCACTAGAACCAGAGCGTGATTCTCCTTAGTAGCCCACTCTCATTCTAGGAATAAAATTTGAGCCTTCCAACTATAACAGTTGGAGCATAGTCTAGTAATCAATTTTCCCGCCCTCTGAGAAAAATGATACCAACCTCGATTGAGGGTTCTCTTGTAACATATAGATGGAAAAAATTCTTCACAAGTAGGAGAGGCACCTATGCCATGCACTCATTACCAATCATTTGGAGTCAGTTGCCCTAGCACGAGGGACAAGTGCCCCCAAAAAGGCCGACTTGCCCATCTCAGCCTAACAACATAATACAATAGGGGGGAATACGAAAAGTAGAGATAATCCTAGTAATCTTAGTATCAGTATTGATAGTACTAGAAATAGTGCTCACCTTGGAACGATCATCATCAACAACTACTGCAATACCTAGAAAAATCTGAATTTTTATGAAAAAAGGAAAAACGATAATTAACCGCTATGGTATAGGTTGAAAACCCGAATATTTCTAGGACTTGGATGAAGAAATAAATGCGATCGGGTTTCAATTTTGAAATACAAAAATTAATTTAAATTTAGTTTAGATAAAATATATTGAACTTAAAACGGGATGAGATTTAATTGATTTGGGACTAAATCAAATTAGTAAAAGGCGGAACGTGTGGTGCACTGTGAGCCAAGTACATGGGGAGTATAAAAAAGGGGAAATCAAAATTTTCCCCATTTCTTAGCCTTGCAACCTGATAGAGAGAGAGAGAGAAGAAAAAGAAGAAGAAGAAGAAGAGAGAAAACTCAATAAATCTCCATCGTCTTCTTGCGATCTAGGGTGATTTGTTAGCCAGAATCTTTCGGACCAAGAACAAAAGTTGTTCTACGCGATGAGACCTACGCCTATGTACCAAAAAACGCAAATTTTGACGAAGTCTCAGGAATGGGATTTTTCAAAATCAAATTCTAAAGCTTGAGTTGAGTTTTCTTGGAGCTTTTACCATTCGTATTACGCTTCGAGAGATAAGTTCTTCACCTAACAAGGTTTATTTTTAACCTAGGGTTTCATAAGAAATGGGTAGCATCACTTGGAATGAAATCTCTTGTCTAAATATATTTCTAGTATAACAAGAGTATGAGAAATGGTATGAGAATGAATAAAATCAATTTTGTATGAATTGGGTTTGTTGAGAATTTCTCATTGGGTTATTTCATGAGAATGTAATAAATTGGGAATGATTATGTGTTTATATGATTTTGTACCTTTTGGGTGTTTGATAAAATGCGTAGGTTGATTTAACATGGTTGTTTCGTTGAAGATGTTATAACATGCTTGGTGAGAACATGAATTATAATTATATACTTATGATATAATTGATAATTGGGAATGTTGTTTAAGATGGAATGTTGTTCATATTATGCTCATGACATGTTGAACATGATGTTGTAATTGCAATTAAAATCTTAATTGCACAATGATATGAAATACAATTGTACATTACATTGCATATGCACGAGAAACATCACATTCATGGGCATGTGACATGGTTGTGGGTGTGTGTATGGTTTTGATCAAACATCCTTCTTGGTGGATGATTCGTAGGCTTGGGAAAGTTGGACCAAGGTTCGACTGAGTCGCACGGGTTGCATTAAAAATAGGATCGGGGTTAGCAAGAAGCGCTACATTGTCCCTCTGGTGCAAGACCCGGTGATTTGGATATGCACTCCATTGGTATTGCATCCATAAAGTGTGTCAGCTTATGCGAAGTCGCTGATGGAAGTCCATAAATGTTGTGTCCGTTGGGTGCCCGTTGTTGGTAGTCCTTAAATACCCAACCCAAGAAAGACCCAAGATTTATAAATAGTAATTGGATGTGTAATATCAATGGTGGAGACTTGGAATGCTCGAATTCATATGCATGATATTGCATGTGTTATGGGAGCTAGTGAAGGCTCGAGTTACGCTACATGTGTGAGTCTCACCTCATAAAATAGCATGACATTATGACATTCATTCTTAAAGTTGTATGTTTTTGGATGAATGCTTGTTTGATTGTTGAATTGTATGTGAGCATTTCATACGTATCTAGGTTGCGGGGTAGCTTCTTTAGAAAATACCATATTGAACGTGACTCACCCTTTGTAGGGATAACATTTTAGGTGCGGGACAAGCGCCAGTGGACGACTCTTACTTGAGCCCTCGTTGATGAAGAAAGTTGAGTTGTGACTTTAGATTATATTTTTGTAAAACGATCGTGTAATTGATTTTGGATATGTAACGATGTATAAAAGATTGTAAAACGAACTCATATGAACAATATTTTGCGTAAAATTAGGTGTTATATGAGTTTGGTTGAATCTTGTGTAAGACCTGGTGAGTCGAAATTGAAAAAGAAATGAAATGGGGGAAAATTGGGATCATCTACCACTAGTAAGTCTTGAACTACCTGTAGCACAATTCTAGAGGACTCAACTACCGGTAGCACGTACACAAGCTACATGTAGCTCCTCCAAAAATTTTCACTAGTAGCTTGTTGGCAAAGTGCTCAGCTTCCAGTAGCACGTACATGAGCTAATAGTAGCTCCAAAATTTTTAAAAATTTAAAATAACTTTGTCAAGCTTTCGGGCATTGAGTCCTTTTGTTCAAAGGAAATGGAGTAATTTTAAGGACAATTTGATGTGTATTGAACCTTGGAATGATCAAGTGATTTAAATGTATACATGTTATGTGTTTGGGAGTATTTGGTACAAGGGAGACTTTGCCCAAACTCTGTGTTGTTTGTGATTCTGATGAAGGGGATGTTATGACGTGGTGTTGGGTTATTCCGCATTCATGGGTATTTTTGCGAGTTGATGGGGGATCAACAAGTTGACAAAAAACTCCCAGTTTGTCACAACTTAGAATTAGAGCCTAGGTTCTCGATTTAACTAGGGTTTGTGGGGCATAGGTCTAGGTCATTGCATCCCTTGTGCATTTCATGTTATGTGGTCTAAATGTTACATGTTATGTTTTATGTGAATAATATGCATGATTGAATGTACATGGAAATGAGACACTAGGCTTAGAGAACATAATCTTGGGGGTCGAAAAAAGAAGGAACGAGACAATTCATGGTGTAAATGTCTACTAGTGATGGCACACACTCTACTAGTAAGACAAGGAGAGAAATTTCAATGTTTTGACTTTGATACCTACCTTGGGATACTAAGTTAGAGCTCTATTGCCATTTGACATGTGTGTAGATGGCGAATAGAGGAAGCAAACACCTAAATGGTCGAGGAGGTGGATTGAACAACAATAAACCACCACCGACCGTTGACCAACAAGCCTTCATGGAGGATGTAGGCACAATGGTTGCTACCTTTGCTCAAGCTTGTGCCAATGTGAGCCAAGGGGGCTCGAGTAACCTCCAAAATTTTGAGGCACACAATCCACCTGTTTTCATGGGAGGGGCAAATTTGATGATGGCTGACCATTGATTCCAACAAGTTGATAAGATCTTAGAGGCTATTGAGATCATATCTGATGTAACTTAGATAAGTTTAGTTGCGTTCTATCTTGAAGAAGAGGCCCATCTATGGTGGGATTGGGCAAAGGCCTAAAAAAGGCTAAAGGCAATGACATGGAGAGAGTTCCGGGGTATCTTTATAGGCAACTACTTCCCTTCGGGTGTTCAGCAAGCGAACGCTCAAGAGTTCTTGGATTTGAAGCAATGGACTATGACAGTGATGGGATACGTGACTAAGTTCACCGAGTCAGCTCAATTTGCCAATGATTATGTGGCCATAGACTTGGCCAAAGTGAGGAGTTTGAGGATGGTTTGAAGTTGTCTATTCGGGGGAAGATCGTGGGCTACCACCTACAAGATCTAAACTCAATGGTCCAGACGGTCATGGCCATTGAGATAGAGGTGGAAGATGCAAGGGGCATGTGGGAGGTAGGTGCTAAGGACAAGAAGAAGGAGGATCAATCCTCTTCTTCTAGTGCGAGAAAGAAGCAAAAGACTTCTACCCCACAAGGGTAGGGTCACGACTATCAAAGCAAAGGCCAAGGTCAATCCTCCCAAGGCGGGAGAACCTTCAGGACTTCCTACTAGACAGGCCAGGCTTGTTTTAATTGTCACCAGCCGGGCTATATGAAACAGGATTGTCCTCAGAAGTAGGGATCCCAGAGCTATGGGGAATCTCAGTCCCAATCCTTGGTGGAGCATCCACAAACTTTCTTCATACCTCCCTACCCCACTATGGGCCAAGGAAGTTCATTCCAGTTCCAGGGTGCTACTAGGCCCCTACTACTTCAAAAGCAGGGACTCTATAATCAGACCAAATGGACTAAGGCATGGCCGAGGTCGAGGATAGGTCTTATAGGCTGGGGATTCAAGGACCTAGGGGCGAGTCTACACCATCACTACTCAGACTAAGCAGGTGGACAAGTCAGAGATTTAGGGTACATTCTTACTTTCTCGCTTATAGGCAAGGGTATTATTTGACTCTAGTGCATCATATTTATTTTTTTCTGCATCATGTGTAAGAGTTTTAGGCTTCAAGTTTGAGACCTTCGAGGAGCTATTGCATGTGAGTTCTCCCCTAGGAGCTAGGTTATGCATTGATCAGATATCTTAGGGATTCTACTTACTGTAGACCTTAGAGTCATGGACATGTTGGAGTTTGACGTCATCCTTGGGATGGATTGGTTGACGATACACCGAGTCATCATCAATTGTGATCGAAAGAGGGTCACTACCTATACAACAAATCGTGTTTGTTTCAAGTTTTAGGGGAAAAAATATGATACTCTACCCTAAGTAATATATGATTCCCGTTGACACGAATAATTGATGGGTTGACTTACGAGCTTTACATTTGAGGACAAGGTGAGACAAGAGATGGGCCTACCTCGGGTAGTTTGTGAGTATGCGGATGTTTTTCCAATCAAATTATTCAGATTACTTCTATATTAGGATGTAGACTTCACCATTGAGTTACAACCCCGTACATCCCCTATTTCTATGACTCCGCATAAAATGGGACCTGCAAAGTTGCAAGAACTCGAAGTCTAGTTACAAGAATTATTGGACAAGGGCTTCATTAGAATGAGTACCTCACCTTGGGGGTGCTTCGGTGTTATTTGCCAAGAAGAAGGATAAGACCCTTCAACTATGTATAGATTATCGACAGTTGAATCGGGCTACTATCAAGAATAGCTACCTTTTGCCCCGAATTGATGACTTGTATATCAACTACGAGGGACATGGGTTTACTCCAAGATAGATCTAAATACAACATACTATCAGTTGAGGATTAAGGAGGTAGATATCCCTAAGATGACTTTTAGGACATGATATGGGAATTTTGAGTTTATAGTGATGCCATTTGGATTAATGAATGCCCCGATTTTATGAACGTTATGAATAGGGTGTTGCAATTTTACCTAGATTAGTTTGTCATGGTCTTTGTTGATGACATCCCGATTTACTCCAATTCGGTGGAGGAGCATGAGGTTCACTTGAGAGTTATTCTCCTGACCTTGAGAGACTACCAGTTATACGCCAAGTTCAGTAAGTGTGAATGTTGGCTGACAGAGGTAAAATTCCTAGGACACGTGGTGTTAGTTTTGGGTGTATCCATGTACCTAGAGAAGGTTGAGGAAGTCATGAGTTGGGGGAGGCTGAAGTCAGCCTTCAAGATACGTAACTTCTTAGGATTGAAAAGTTATTACTAGAGGTTCATTGAGGAATTCTCCTGATTATCTGAACCTATGACTAGATTGACCAAGAAGAAGGACAAGTTTTAGTGGGATGACTCGAGTGAGAGGGCATTCTAAAAGTTAAAGAAGAGGCTTACTTCAGCTCTAATTTTGATAGTTCCAAAGAGGGGACAGAGATATATAGTGTATTGTGATGCCTAGCAGGATGGACTTGAGTGTGTATTGATGCAGTCTGAGAGGGTGGTGGCTTATGGTTATCAACGGTTAAAGAGCCATGAGTAGAACTACCCCACGTCTGACATGGAGTTGTCAGCCATTGTCTTTGCCTCGAAGGCATGACCCCACTATCTATATGAAGAGCAGTTTGAGGTATTTTTGGATCATAAGAGTCAGAAGTACATCTTCACTTAGCGGGACCTCAACATAAGGCAACACAGGTGGATAGAGTATTTAAAGGACTATGACTTCACTTTGCATTACCATCCCAGTAACGCAAATGTGGTGGCTCATCCACTTAGCCGAAAGTTATGGTGAGTATTGACTCGTATAGCTTCTCGAGAGTGGCAGATGCTCGAGACTGTAAGACAGTTAGGGCAACACTACATGGGTCAAACTTAGGGCACTTTGGGGAGTTTTGTGGCTATACTTTCATCGAGTTCCGAGGGTAGGACATGTAGATATTGTCCATTAGGGATCAGGTACAGTCTAGTACATGTGACAAGGGTTGGGCCTTTCATGCTGATGGTAGTCTTCGATTCAGGAGAAATGTTATGTTCCTAGGGTGCGGATTGGAGAGAGGAGATCCTTAGGGAGTTTCATTGCTCCCTTTTTGTTGTGCATCCAGATGGCATGGAGATTTATCATGATCTTCGCTACTAGTACTATTAGAGCGGGATGAAGAGACACATTGAGAACTTTGTTAGTAGATGTCTCATGTGTTAGCACGTCAAGGCTGAGCACTAGAAACCAGCAGGGTTACTCTAGCATTTTGAGGTGGCCGAGTGAAAATGGGAGCACATCACTATGGATTTTGTAACTTACTTTCCACGAAAATTTTGTGGGCATGACGCAGTGTGGGTGATAATGGACCGACTTACAAAGTCGACACACTTTTTGGCTGTGTGGATAACCTTCACACACTGGAGGAATTCTATAGATTGTACACACGGGAGATAGTCTGGTTGCATGGGGTACCCGTATTTATAGTATCGAATCAGGATCCCAGGTATATGACCCATTTTTGGGACATCTTCGAACGGGCCATGGGAACACAATTGATGATGAGCACAAATTTTCATCCCCAGATAGACAGTTAGTTAGAGAGGACCATACAAACCTTAGAGGATATGCTACAAGCATGCATCCTTAATCTCAAGGGTATCCAGGAAGAGCACTTACCCTTAGTGGAGTTCACCTATAACAACAGTTATCAGACGATCTTACAGATGTCACCTTATGAGGCACTCTATGGGAGGTCATGCCATTCTACGGTTTGTTGAATGGAGGTTGGGGAGAGACCCTATACGGGTCCAGATTTGATTAGAGATACCTCATAGAAGGTAGACTTGATGCAGAAACGTCTTCTTACGGCACAAAGCTGACAATAGAGCTACACCGATAGATAGTGATGACCTTAAAAATTCAGGGTCAGAGATCACATCTTCTTAAAGGTAATGCCCAAGAGAGGAGTGGCCATGTTTGGGAAGCGCTAAAAGCTATCGTCGAGATATATTAGGCCCTTCGAGGTACTCGAGAGGGTTGGTACAGTCGCTCACCGGTTGGCATTACTGCCAAATCTATTAGTGTTCACACTGTATTCCATGTCTTCATGCTCTGAAAATACATTCCAGATCCTACGCATGTGGTGGAATGGATTGAGGTGATTGTTGATGTAGACGGTACTCCGAGGAGGGACTAGTGTGTATCATAGATAGCCGAGAGCAGGTTTTGCGAGACAAGACTGTGAGGCATTGTGACAGCATCGTGGTGTAGAGGAGGCGACATGGGAGCTTGATGACACTATTCATACCACTTATCCGTTCTTGTTCGAGGATGGAGGTACCTTCTTATAGTTATAAAGTACTATATGACTGTTGCATATGCATGTGGTTGAATGTGGATGTGTGTATAACTTTCGGGGATGAAATTTCTTTTAAGGGGGGGAAGAATGTAAAAACCCGAAAAATTTAAATTTTTATGAAAAAGGGCAAAACAGTAATTAACTACTATGGTATGGGTTAAAAACTCAATTTTTTATAGAACTCGTATGACGAAACGAAACTCACCATTAGATTTGTCTCTCAAAATTTAGTTACCTAGCCAATTTTTTGTGGAATTCTGAGATAGTCAATTTTTTTGCATTTTACGATACAATTGGGGGTCACATGACTAAAATAAATGCGATTGAATTTTAATTTCGAAATATGAAAAATATTTTAAATTTAGTTCAGATAAAATATATTAAACTTAAAGCAGGACGAGATTTAATTGATTCGATATGAAATCGGATCAATAAAAGGCCAAACGTGCGGCGCTTTGTGAGCCAAATATATGGGGAGTTTAAAAAAGGGGTACATCAGATTTTCCCCCATTTCTCAGCCTTGCAACCCGATAGAGAGAGACAAACTGAGAATAAGAAGAAGAGAGAGAAAATTCAAGAAATCTCCACTGTCTTCTTGTAATCTAGGTGATTTGTTCGTCGGAATCCTTCGGGCCAAGAATAAAAATTGTTTTACGTGATGAGAGCTACTACTATGTACCAAAAAGCATGGATTTTGATGAAGTCTCAAGAACGAAATTTTTAGAAATCAAATTCTAAAGCTTGAGTTGGGTTTTCTTGGAGCATCTACCATTCGTATTACGCTTGGAGTGGTAGGGTACTTCTCCTAGCTAGGTTTATTTTCAACCTAGGGCTTCGTCAAAAATGGGTAGCATGACTTGGGATGAAATCTCTTATCTAAATGTATTTCTAGTGTAACTAGAGTATGAGCAATGGTATGGGAATGAATAAAACAAATTTTTCATGATTTGTGTTTGTAGAGAATTGCTCATTGGGTGATTTCATGAGAATGTGATAAATTGGGAATAATTATGTGTTTATATGATTTTGTGCCTTTTGGGTTTTTGATAAAATGCTTAGGTTGATTTATAATGGTTGATTCATTGAAGATGTTATAACATGTTGGGTGAGAACGTGGATTGTAAGAATATGCTTATGATATAATTGATAATTGTGAATGTTCTTTAAGATGGAATGTGGCTAATGTTGTGATCATGACATGTTGAACATGATGTTGTAATCGCAATTGAAATCTTGGTTGCTTAATGATGTGAAATTCAATTTGTAACTTATATTGCATATGCACGGGAAGCGTCACACTGGTGGGCATGTGAGATGGGTGTGAGTGTGTGCATTATTTTGATCAAACGCCATTCTTGGTGGATGATGAGTGAGCATGGAAAAGTTTGACCAAGCTTCGACTGAGTCGCACATGTTGTTTTGAAAATAAGGTTGGGGTTAGAAAGAAGGGCGAGATTGTCCCTTGAGTACAAGACTTGGTGATTTGGATATCCACTCAGTTAGTATTGAGTACATAAAGTGTGGCGGCTTATGCGAAGCCATTGGTGAAAGTCCATAAATACCTACCCCAGAAAGTCTTAGGATTTATAAATGGTCATTGGATGTGTAACTTCAATGGCAGGGGTATGGAATGCTCAAATTCATGCGCATGACATTGCATGTGTTATGGGAGCCGGTGAAGGCTCGGGTTATGTTGCATGTGTGAGTCTCACCTCATAACATGGCATGACATTGTGACTTTCATTCTTGAAGTTGTATGTTCTTGGATGAATGCTTGTTTGATTGTAGAATTATATTTGAGCATTTCATATGTATCTAGGTTAGGGAGTAGCCTCTTTAGGGTATACCCTGTAACGCCCCAAGAACCACCCTGGATGACATTACATTTTAAAACCGTTTACATAATGAGAGCACTAAAATAATACACCCATAAAGAAATTTACATTCATTATATATATACATATATATATATATATATATATATATATATAAATGTCTACTACATTGTCCCCAAAAGAATAGGCACATCTAAGCCCTTACATTCCAACCAAAATCAACTAATGAAACGCAGCGGAACATAACAAAAATAAACTAGGCTTTACATCATTTTCAAAGAATATCCTAGTCTAGTGCACAAGAAGGTGGTGCTCTAAGCTTCCACCTCGGGATCCACATTCCCATCTAGCGGAGTCTCGCAGTATACCGACTCTTCTACTCCCAACTCCTCCTCTAACACAAAATCTAAAATATGTAACTGTAGGGGATGAGCACGAAGCTCTATAGCAAAATCTTCCCAAACTCCAACAAGGTTTAGAAATATGTAAAACAGGTCGGTCTCGTTTAATAAAATAATATATATAGCTTTTGAAATAAAACAAGGACATTTAAATAGATATCAAGTTTACACCAAAACAATAATTTAAATGGAAACAGTAAATATATTTCTCAAAAGAACCCATCCCCAAATGGTTCAAAAAAGTGTATGTCGTTGCGTTGTCCCATACCAATGCACCGGCCCCGATTTAATCCAATCCATGTTCTCATCTAGATATATAGATATATATTGGTTCATCCCATGTCATGTACGTTGATTGTTTCTCAAGAATCTACCCAACGACTATACCTAGTTCACCAATCATAATCAAATCACAAGCACTTTGTCCTCATAGCTCTTTGAAGACTTTGCCAAAACTGCGCCACGAAACGAGAATCACAATCCGATACGATAGATAGTGGAACTCCATGCAACCTGATGATCTCGCGAATGTACAACTTGCTCAAGGTTTCTAAGTTATCTGTGGTCTTCATACCCAAAAAGTGAGCGGACTTGGTGAGTCTATCTACGATGACCCATACAGCATTATGTCCTCGTGAAGTCTGTGGTAAACCCGACACGAAATCCATGGTGATGTGATCCCACTTCCACTCAGGAATAGGCAAGGGCTGCAATAATCCTCCGAGCTTTTGATGCTCAATCTTCACTTGCTGATACAACACACATTTGGAAACGTATCTAGCCACATCCTTATTCATTCCCTTCCACCAATATTGCCGCTTCATGTCCCTATACATTTTGGTACTACCCGGATGTATCGAGAATTTGGAACGATGGGACTCGCCCAATACTCTTTCCCTTACTTGGTCATCATCGGGTACACATAGCCTTCCCCGAAACCGCAACTCATCACCATTCATTGCCCAATTCTCAACAATTTCATTCTTCCCCAACTTACCCCGGATAGCCTCTAACTCGATGTCTAACCGCTGCAACTCCACGATCCTTTGTCGAAGCATTGGTTGGGCAACAAGATTAAATAGGCATGTTCGATCCTCCTGTCTATCCACCTATAGGTCGAATTCCTCCAAGCCATCTATCATCTTCCACCTATTCACCACAAGGAAATTGATTTCACCCCGAGACTTCCTACTTAGTGCATCTGCTACTACGTTCGCCTTTCCTGGATGATAATTGAGTGTGAAATCGTAGTCTTCTAAATATTCAATCCACCTTTTTCGCCGAATATTCAAGTCTTTCTGGGTGAATATGTACTTGAGGCTCTTATGGTCAGAGAACACTTGAAATTTCTCTCCGTACAAATAACACCTCCATAACTTAAGAGCAAAGACCATAGCGGCAAGCTCCAAGTCATGGGTGGGATAGTTGTGTTCATGAACCTTGAGTTTCCTAGAGCCTTAGGCGACTACCTTACCCTCTTGCATTAGCACACCTCCCAAGCCTCGTAGTGAAGCATCAGTGTAAATATCGTGTCCTTCCCCACTGTTCGGAATAATGAGGACAGGAGCCGTCGTCAACTTCTCCTTCAAGGTGCAAAAGGCTAATTCAAATGCTTGAGTCCACAAGAATTTCTTCCCCTTCTTTGTAAGGCAAGTCATCGGCCTCGCAAGCTTGGAGAACCCTTCCATAAACCTACGGTAATAGCCAGCTAACCCCAAGAAACTCCGTATTTCTGTTATGTTTTTCGGTGGTTTCCATTGCATCACTACCTCAATCTTTGCGGGATCAACCGCTACTCTTTGCTAGGACACAACATGGCTAAGGAACTTCACTTCCTTCATCCAAAACTTACACTTTATCATCTTCACATATAACGTATGTTCTCTCAATGTTTGTAGCACAATAGAGAGATAATGAGCATGTTCCTCCTAAGACTGTGAGTAAATCAATATATCATCAATAAACACAATGACAAATTGATCGAGGTAAGGCCGAAAAACCCCGTACATCAAATCCATGAAGGCTGCAGGGGCATTAGTCAATCCGAACGCCATCACCGTATACTCGAAATGACCATACCGGGTACAGAAAGCAGTATTAGGAATATCCTCCTCTTTAATCATCAACTGATGATACCCCGTGCGAAGATCAATCTTGGAGTAATATTTTGAACCCTTCAACTAATCAAATAAGTCATCAATTCTCGACAACAGATACTTATTCTTCATGATAACCTGATTTAACCTCCGATAATCCGTGCACAACCGTAGGGTCTCATCCGTTTTTTTCACAAAGAGGACCGGAGCTCCCATGGTGAAGTGCTTAGACGGATAAATCCAATCGCCAACAAGTGATCCAACTGCTTCCTTAGCTCCTTCAACTCCAAAGGTGCCATCCGATAGGGAGCAATGAATATAGGTTCGGTTCTCGGATAGAGATCGATCTTGAACTCAATTTTCTTAGGTGGCAGTAATCCGGGTAATTCCTCGGGAAAAATTTCCTGAAACTCCGATACAATTAACACCACATCCGTATGGATTTTATCCCGGTCATCTCCCATTAAGCTAGCTAAGAAAATAAAATGATTTTCCACTTTCGCCTTTAAGAATCTCCTACCCGTAATAGGAAATGGATGGGAAGAATCTCAGCTATTCACAAAACTGAAAACGACTCCTCCTGGCAACTGAAATGTAATCCGCTTGCGAAAACAATCCATTACCGCCCGAAAAATGGACAACAAGTTCATCTCAAATACAACGTCATACCCCTTTATATCTAACGCAACCAAATCGACGATCAGTTCATGATCCCCAATTTGAAGTACACACCCTACTAGTATCTAACCGTTTTCTCGTAGGCAAGTCAACATTCAATACATGCTCTAGTCTCTCGAAACTCAATACCAAATTAAGACCTTAGGTGGTACGTATGAATGAATGTGTAGCACCGGGATCAAATAAAATTCAGGCCCATGAATTATAAAGAAGAATGATACCTTCCACAATGGCATTGGAGGCATCTTCCTCCATTTGGGTCAAAGCAAATACCCTTCCTTGATTGGTGCCACCGGGGACTTGAGCTTGTAACGGTCTCCATTGTTGTAGTGACAAATTGGTTACCACTTGGCCTGTTGCTTGGTTGGTTCTTGGTGGAAGCGATGGGCAGTTGTGTCTGAAGTGTCCTACCCCTCCTCATGTGAAACATTGACAGGGTTAGTGTTGGTTCTAGTCTGAATGGCCCCCTCTCCTCGAATTGTTTGAGGTCTCAGTCCAACTGCTTGATTGGGGCGACGGTAAGGCGCTGCCCTTTGCACTCTACTACTACTAGCACCGGTCCGAATCGGGCCTCCTCTCATAAAGCTCTGTCGCCGCTGGCTATCCTTTGTGTCTCTCTCCACTATGGCAGCTTGGTCGACAAGATCCCCATAATCTCGAATCTTGAGAGCCACTAATTTCTCTCTGATGACCGGCCTCAATCCCTACTCAAAACGCTTGGCCCTGCCAGCCTCAGTAGCTATAAACTCCGTAGCATATTAGGATAGCTCATCAAACCTCCTCTCGTACTCAGCCACGGTCATGCTGCCCTATCGTAGAGCCAGAAATTCAGTCTTCATCTGGTCTCTGACTGATTCCGGAAAGTACTTGTCTAGGAAGATTTGGTCGAACTCTTCCCAAGTGAGCACATCGGTGTTCCTCCTTCATTTCACGGGGTCCCACCAATGGTCGGCCTCCCCTTCGAGCAAATAGATGGCCAAACCAACCCACAAATCCTCGGCAACTCCCATGCCGTCACAGATCTTCTTCACTCGGCGGATCCATTTATCCGCATCCAAGGGGATAGAACTTCCTTGGAAAGTAGATGGGTGTTGGCGTAGAAATTCCCGAAGGACTACCATCTTCCTATTCTCGTTCCCGTTACCCGGTACTTGGGCTAGTGGCTGAGTCCCACCATTGTGGTAGTGGTTGTTGTTGTTTCCATTCTGGCTTTGCACCAGAGTGGAGAGCTCTCTCAGACATTGGTATATGCCATTCATGGCATCAGGAGGTGGTGGCGGAGGAGGGGGTGATTGATCACCACGGCCACGTCCTCTTCCTCCATCTATCCTGCACATCAATTCACAATTTAGTTTCATTGATGTACAAGACATCCAAAACATTACTTTAATCTCAAGCCTATGGTTCCAATAAAGCAAGATCGAACAATTTTTTTTACTTAGTCGTATTTCTCTAGTGTGAATCCATAACCTACAGCTCCCATGTAAGACCTAAAGCCTAGGCTCTGATATCAACTTTGTAACGCCCCAAGAACAACCCTGGACGACATTACATTCTAAAACCGTTTACATAATGAGAACACTAAAATTATACATCCATAAAGAAATTTCCATTCATTATATATATAAATGTCTACTACATTGTCCCCAAAAGAATAGGCACGTCTAAGCCCTTACATTCCAACCAAAATTAACTAATGTAACGCAGCGGAACATAACAAAAATAAACTAGGCTTTACATCATTTTCAAAAGAATATCCTAGTCTAGTGCACAAGAAGGTGGTGCTCTAAGCTTCCACCTCGGGATCCACATTCCCATCTAGCGGAGTCTCGCAGTATACCGACTCTTCTACTCCCAACTCCTCCTCTAACACAAAATCTAAAATATGTAATTGTAGGGGATGAGCACGAAGCTCTATAGCAAAATCTTCCCAAACTCCAACAAG
>CM042186.1:17733969-17744690 GCA_023539305.1 Ilex asprella
CATACCAAACAATTAACCCAAATCATGCTCAAATTTCAAACTCGTTTCATAAACTTCTAGAACCCAAAAATTTAAAACATGAAATCAAGAAATTTTAGTACATGATATGCAATTCTAATGATACCATGAGATTCCTAGCCATCAAATTAGCCTAGTAGCATACCTCTAATCGTTCGAAGTAGCTTCTTCCACAAATCAAAAATTTCAAATTTTGATCTTCTCTCTCTAGCTTCTCTCTTCTCCCTCTCTCCTCTCTTGGCGGTTCTCCTTATCCAGAGACTTACTGAGGTCTTAACACATCTATTCAATCCCTCTGGAAGGTTGGAGAAGGCTGGAGAAGAGTCCTTGTGCTGCCAGGCAGCAGCTTGGAAAGGAATGCCATGCAATGGCATTTCCGTAAATAACTCAATTTTGTTTTTTTTTGTTATAATAATTTTTCTATATACATAATAAAACATTAAATATACAAAAATAATTTCCTATATATATATATATATATATTCGTACACACGAATGCTCGGGTTTTAGGATGGTCATTCGGTGTAAGTCTCCTGCTGGTTTTCTGATGCAAGGAGTGAACCTTTGACATTGATCACATTTTTAGACATAAGCTTGTGTATCCCTTTGCATTCGCGACCACCAATATCCTGCGACATGGTTTGATGGGCCATCGACCGTCCACCCGAGTGCCCACCCACATATGGCTTTATGCACTTCATACAGGTGGGGCTCTACTTTATCTTCATTGACATAAAGCAAATAAGGTTCGGAGAATGATTTTTGGTACAACTTTTAATCCAAGGAGGCCCAGAAGCTCGGGGCCCTTAACTTTATCTTCCTGGCTTCCTTGGGACACTTAAGGAGTTCCCCAAAGTCAAGGAACTTGAGTAGCGGATCAATCCATCTAGCGGAATCCTCCCCTCCAGGATGGTTGTCACTCAAGGATGTCGTCTATGCTAGAGTTGGGAAGGAACTCCATAGTAATCCTTCATGTCATGTCAAAGTCCAACACTGAGGCTAGACATGCCAAGGCATTGGCATAGGCATTCTTATCTCAAAGGACTTGCATGATTTCCACCTTCTTGAACTTGTGGAGCAGGGTCATGGCCTCATGGTGACAAGCTTTCATTCTCGGATCCCTTGCTTCAAATTCCCCATTGATTTGGTTGACTACCAATAAGGAATCACATTGGACCGTTAGCTCTGTGGCCTCCACTGCATTGGAAAGTTTGAGTCCAGAGATGAGGGTTTCGTACTCTACCTTATTGTTGGATGCCTTGAAGCCTAGCCATATGGCTTACTCCGTTACTAATCCCTCATAGGAGACTAATAGTACCCCAATTCTGGAACCTTTGCTATTGGAAGATCCGTCAATGCAGAGTCTCCAGGAATGCACTTGGTTGTCCACGAAGGGCATGATTAGCACAAAACATTGCACATTTTATGTACCAATACCTCCATTTTTTACATTTACTTTTGAAGTTAAAATGAATGGAATGAACTGATTTGAGCTATTAATGAAGTTTCGTTTTGGTTGTAGATAAAATGGCTTAAATGATGCTTGTTGAGCCCTCTTATGGTACTTAATATGAATAGGAGATGAGGAGGAGGCTTGATGATTGCTCAGTAGGTGTTGGAACCAAGAAATCAACAAAACTAGGAAAAACCTATTGGTAGACACTACCGAGAGGATTAGGCCATTGTCTTATACCTATCGAAGAAATACCGGTAGATTTTGCCTACTAGAGTGAAACCTACTAGTAGGTTTTTCGCGATCAACTAGTAGGTTTTACTGAAACAGCCCAGATTCTACATGTCATGCTCAGTCATTTTGGGGGTCCCACCAAACGTTCTCCTACTTGCCTCTGACATGCCCAACACCATGGACATCCCTCACACATATCATTTGAACTTTTGGAGCCTTGGTGATCAATGAGGAGAGAAAGAGAAGAGATGCTGGGTGTACAGACAAGGTCTGCACCAACCCTATCTAGCCCACTCTTCTGCAGCCCTATGAATGAAGATCACATCACCTGGCTAGGGCATCACTCTATGGACGTTTTTGGCAAGGAGAGAGGGAAAGGGGGAGATATATATTGTAATATAGAGATAAAGAGTCTAGGAAGAAGATGAATAGTGTTTGAGAGAGTAATTGAGATTTTAACATTTTATTCCATGCATTGTCTTCTACTTTGTTTGAAGTCTTTAATGTCATTCATTTCAAGTCTTTTTCAAGTTTAGTCTTCCTTTAAAGGTTTCACCATTAATGCTTCTATGTTCTTCAATTTCTTAGTTAGAAATGGGTATTGAATGCACTTTATTTTAGTTTATATTTTCTTGTATGTATTAAGCTAGAATCTTCGTTTCCTTAGAATGTATTTTATTTACATTATTGTCTTTCTTTCAAGCAAGAGTAGCTAAATCTTTAAGATGGCTAATCCAAGGGAGACCTCCCTATGAGGATTCCAATTCAACTCTCCTTCTTTCATCCACTCGGTGTACGGTGGTTCGGTTTGACTGAGTTGAGTGTGGACATGGTTATGAGTCTTTGATATTCCGTAGACTTGTCATGGTTTATGCTTAGATCCTCACTTTCATCTTATGCCAAACTTTCCACGAATCAATCGTTCATCTATGCATCACTGGAGAAAGGCTTTGAGTTGAATTAGAATCCCCATTGGAGTGAATGCTTTGGATTAGCTAACACTTGTTTCCCATTTCATTTTCATCAAAATACAATTCACCAACCAACTTCCAACAACAAAAGATTTTTACACTTTTCCTTTTGTTCACCGAAATCACCTTTTGCATGATTCACCTTCTTTCCCAAGGAGACGACCTTGGAGTACCCTCCAAGTAAAACTCGACATTCAAAAGTCTCTCTGTGCTTGGGGATCACTTTTGTTCACTCACATCCCATATTTTCATCATCCCATTCTATTTTCTCCTTGCCCTTTCTTTTTACATCTTTCCTAGGGAGAGTGACACTCCACTCCACTCATACTTGATATATATTGAGGGATGATGTCAAGAAGTTAGGGAAGACAAGGAAAAAGAACCAAGCAGGGCTCTACCTCGGGGGGAGGTGGCTCCCCCTAGGTAAATTCAACCGTAAAGTCTGTAAGTACTTGACCTTTTATTGTTGTGCGAGGTTTGTTGTGAATATCATTTTCCCTAATACTATAGCCCACTTTGCTATCCTCTTGGAGAGGTCCGCCTTCCTTAGGATCGCCTTCTAAGGTTGATCTGTTAGTACGGTGATTGGGTGTGCTTGAAAATAATGTCTCAACTTCCTTGCGGTCGTGCCTAGCGCCAATGCAAGCTTTTCCAAAGGCAAGTACCTTGTATCTGCATCCAACAGAGCTTTGCTCACATAATACACTGGCTTATGTTCGTGCTCATGCTCTTGGACCAATACGCCGCTAACGGCGAACTTCTAAATGGCCAAGTAAAGGAGCAACATCATCCCGTCTTTGGGACGGACAGGGTCAGGAGGACCTTGAGGTACTCCTTGATCCCTTCGAGTACCTCCTCGCATTCTTCATTTCAAGTATCCTTCCCAGACCTCTTGATTTTCCCAAAGAACGGCTTACACTTGTCCGACGACTGAGATATAAAACGTTTCTAGGCAACTAACATTCCCATGAGTTTCTAGACATCTTAGACAGTCTGAGGGCTATGTACATCCATAATAGCTTGTATCTGCTCTGGGTTGGTCTCGACGCCACGTCGACTTACTAAGTACCCCAGGAACTTTCTAGAGCCAACTCCCAAGGCACACTTAGCCACATGCAGCTTCAACCTGTACTCTCAAAAAGTGGATAAGGCGTCCTTCAAGTCTGCGATGTGGTCATCCTGTCTCCTTCTCTAGACCAGCATGTCATTAATGTACACCTCCATGGTATTCCCAATTTATCGCTTGAACATTTGGTTCATGAGCTAATGGTATATAGCACTTGCGTTCTTCAGACCGAACATCATGACCTTTTAACAATAGACCCCCTTTGAGTGATGAAGACGGTTTTCTCCTGGTCAAGCGGATGGAGGGAGATCTGATGGTAACCAGCCCTAGCGTCCATAAAGCTCATGTGTTTGTGTTCCACTATGGCGTCAACCAATTGGTCTACCATAGGGAGGAAAAAATCATATTTGGGACTATAACACCCCACCCTCCACATAACATATTATTGTCCGCTTTGGGCCCACTGACCCTCACAGTTTTGTTCCTCCCAATACCCCGAAAAAAAAGTCTTATGCCATGTAAGGGGAGGGACTTACTCATCAGCCCAACAACTTTTCCCTCCCTAACTGATGTGGGATACTAGGATCTCGCAATCCACCCCCTTAGGGCTGCACATCCCCATGTAGCAGCGCGCCAACTACCTGCCTGCCCTCTACACCCGAGCACGGCAAGGCCCCACACTCCATCCAAGCGAGAGTTGGCTCTAATTCCAATTTGTAACTCCCCACTCTCCATATGACATAATGTTGTCCGCTTTGAGCCCACTGACCCTCATAGTTTTGTTCTTCTCAATACCCTTGGGAAAAGGCCTTATGCTATTTAAGGTGAAAGGCTTACTCATAAGCCCAACAAATTTTCCTTCCCTAACCGATGTGGGATACCAAGATCTCACAGGGAAAAGACTCAATCAAGTTTGTGAAGTCTACACAGATATACCACTTCGCATTCTTCTTTTTTGCATAGATAATGTTCGACAACCACTCTAGAAACTGTACCTCTTGGATGGCATCGGCTTCCAAGAGCCTCTCCACCTCTTCTTTCACCGCCTGGGTGAGATGTGTTGCCGTACTTATAAGCTTATGAATGGGATCAGAATGAAGCCTATGAGTTGTAACATCAGGACTTATGGCTTTCATCTCAGTGTCGTCCCATGCAAACACATCCACATTCTTCCTCAAGAAGTTAGTTATTTCCTCCTGCTCAGCTAGGAACATGGCGGAGCCGATCAAGAAGTATCTCTCATCATCTGCCTCCATCAGGAGTACCTTCCAAAGATCCCCACGGAGCGATCGACTGGGCCAGTCTATGGCTCATCGACGTCTGGCCGTTCAGAGTGTAGTTGTTATTTGTTCAATACTTCTTTCGTGGCACACTCCTTTTCCTTGGAGACAACTCCAACTTTCACAATTGCATAGAAATAACTCTTTTTTGAAGCTTGGTCTCCCTAAATCTCCATTATCCCCTACGCAGTGGGGAACTTCAACTTTTGATGGTAGGTGGAGTGCATTGCCACAAGCGAGTGCAACTAAGTCCTCCCCATGATTAGGTTGTATGGTGAATCAGAATCGATCACCACGAACTCCATGTAGATTGTGACAGGTCCCATGGTGACTGGAAGAGTAATATTCCCTAAAGGTAGGGAAAACGATCCATTGAACTTGACGAGGGGTGTTTTGACAGTGGTGAGATCCTTGGACCCGAGTCCAATTCGCCTTAACATATCGAGGTACGTCACCTTCGAGAAGCTCTTCGAGTCCACCAGGACTCTCTTGACATTGAAACCACCAATCCGTAAAGTTATTATCAAGGCATCCTCATAGGGGAGAACCACGTCTGCCAGTTCGAGAAGGTGATGCCCCCTTGATCCATCCGAGGCCTCTTACTTGGCAAGCCCCATCTTTCTCCTCTACATTCCTAGCGAAGGCTACCCTCTTAAGGTCGTACCTAAAAGTGTTGGTTATTGGTCATTCCAAGAGGCAGATGTCGATGACATTACCGCGGACAACAAATTGGTCATCGACATCACATGTCTTCCTCGATGGATCCTCCTTGATGTACTCCTTGAGATATCCCTCCTACACCAAATTCTCCAGGAAGGACTTGCATACTCGACAATCCTCCTTAAGGTGCCCACGCCCTTATGGTATGAACACCTTGTATTCTGGTTCCTAGTGGACGGATTGCCCTACATCTTGGGTGGCCACTAAAAAAAGGTCTCCTTCTTGATCTTATGTAACAACTTGTAGATGAGTTCTTTGAATACAGTGTAGGACCCTCTGAAGGAATTCCTCAATGCCGAGACCAATCTTTTCTAAGAAGGGTTTACCTCCTTCTCTTTACCTTTTTTCTTCGGGGCCAAGTTTTTACCTTTACTCCCCACCAACTTGTCTTCTATGTGGGAGTACTTGTTGATCAAGGCCATCAACTCGCCCATGTCCACTGGGTCCATTTCATCAATGACCTATAAAGTTCTACGTCTTGAGAGAGGCCAAGACTAAAAGAGGCCGCTGTCATGACCTTAGAACATCCTTCCACCTCGTTCACCTCTTCCCAATAGAAAGTGATGTAGTGGCGGAGTGTTTCACCTTCCCTCCACCTGAGGGTCAACAATGATTCGACATCCTTGGGGCACTTGCTCCCCGTGATGAACCGTGCGGAGAACTACTTGGTCAGCTCCCTCTAGGACCCTAAGTTATTCCTTAGAAGGGTCTCGAACCATTTCATGGATGTATTGCCTAGGCTTATTGAGAACACCTGACACAATAGCAAGTGATCTAAGTGATATAGGGACATCATTTTCTTGTACTGCTAGAGGTGAGCCTTTGGGTCGGAACGCCCATCGTAAACTTTGAACCGTGGCACCACAAACTTCTTTCGTACCTCCATCTCCCTGATGATTTTGGTAAACGGAGACAAAATGGATTCATTATTTGTGTCATCATCAGGGGTGGAGTTGTCCATCATCATATAATTCAACTTAGAACTCAGGTTTCCCCCATCCTTATAATGCCTTCTTTCTCCATCTCTACATCAGGTAGGATGCCCCCTGGTTCCTCTGTTCTTCACAGACAGAGCTGACCCTTCCTCGGACTCCTCCACGCCCCCTCGACGGAGGGCTCCCTAGATGGTTGTTAGCTTTGAGAAAAATGAAAGCTCGTCGAGTCTATTAAGGAAGTTCACATTATTTCCCTTTATTTCCCATAATCGGTCTCCCAACCTCTCTTCAATAAGAACTACGAGTTGATGGGCCAAGGGACCATCTTTTTCACCCCTAAGGCTCAGTTCAGTTTGGTGAGTTCTTTCCCTCGAATGGGTCAAAATCTCTTTGTTGACTCTTTCACCACGATCATCTGTTATTGATATGGAAGGAGCCAGCACGTCGATGTTCCTTTGCTGAGGACCTTTCCCTTTCTGACAAGCATTCACTATGGTCACTGTCTCGAGAAAACTTAGTTGTTTCTCAAAGATTGCGTCAAATTGTGTGCATTGACTTTAGTTTAATAAATTAATAAAAATATCTATCCCTTGGTGAAAATGAGTTTTACCTGAAAAGTCAACGTCCCCGTGGCAAATGGAGGTGAGAAACGATATAAGGAATGGTGATGAATTACTTTTTCAGCGATTCAAATGAGTCTGGTGTATCGAGATGAACTCTGTCACTCAAAAATAAAGGTTAGAAGATTTGAGTACCTTTGCTTTGAATTTCTAAGAGCTATTTAAACCTCCATAGAGGCAATCATTGCGAATAGGTAGGTCCCTTAGAAAGGAACCTTCTCATTGGCCCCTTTTGGAAGGTGACTGGTACAGCACAGTCCTTGGGCAGAGTGTCTTCCTTGTCACACGAAAAAAAGTCTACATTTAATGGTCGGATCCCCGAGAATTTAATGCACTCCTTCTGGAGTCCGCTGAGCAATTAATGTGTCTAATATTTTTGAACAGTAATTTAATGTCTCTTTTTGATAGTTGCGCACAAGTAAGGGCACCTTTGTCCATTGACCCCCAATTCTATGCTCTATATCTCGTGTATCACTATCATGGTTAGTTATATGCTCTTTCTACCATTCTGACTGCTTTGAGAAGGTGAGTCAATGATTATTGACCAATTTTAATTCTAAATAACGATAACCGTCAATCTGCCATCCATTTCTCAGGGTTTTGGAGCCGAGGTGACATGTCTAGAAATGGACCTCGGGGCATTAGGCATGTCGAGGACACGTGTTGAGAGGAGATTCCCTCAGAAACTTTGGGGAGCCAAGGACAGGTGTCACGTGATGAAGACTCTAAGGTACCTTTAGTGTCAGGACATGTGTCACTTGTAGAGGCTGACACATGTCACTCGAGGGAGCACCCACATTTCTCATGCCGAGAACACGTGTTGACTCCCTGTTGATTCTCAGAAATGTCCCATCATGGGTAGGTTATCATACTTCTTCCAGATTCAATAGACAATTAGCTATTGATTATGTTTTATTCATTTGTAGGGTTTTCTATACATGGGTGCAAGTGTAGGTATAGGTGTGAGTGGTCGATGATCGTGGTGTGAAATTTTATATTTTTCTTATTGCCATGTAGGATTGTGTGGGCGGATTTTCATTATTCTAGTAGCTTCACCAAACAAGAATTTTAAGGCATTTTGAAAATTTTCTAACATTATTTTTTAATTAGACATTACTTTATTATTATTTTATCTTAAAATCTTGAATTATTATATTTTTAATAAAAATAGTTGTTGCTTAGGAGGGCTTGTTGATAACAAAAAAAGGGGGTGTGTGGGTGTGTTTCTATGTATATTTATATGTGGATAATTGAAAATTTGGAGATTAAATTATAATTATTTTGTGTCATTTGAAGTTGAATAGTAATAGTGGTGATAAATTCATGAGTTTCATAAATAAGTAAGATTTGATTGATTTTATTTATCGCTTAAAGATTGTGAATTTAATTGTGTTCTATTAGTATTTTTTTTAGCTTACACGTGGGATAAAGTGGATTGAAATTTTGGTAGTTTAGTTTATAATTATGTTGTTTTATTGGATTGAGTGGTGGTAAAGGTAATAGATTCCAGAATCTTATAAATGAACAATATTTTATTACTTTGTTTATTGCTTAAAGATTATAAATTTCAATGAGTTATGTTGCTATTTTTTTTCTGAGACATTTTGTATATATGATATTTTTTATATATTTTTATGAAAGTTTCATTCATATGGAGGATATGATCGACGATATATTTTGAACCATTTTTAAAAAAAAAAAGTAGTATGAATATTTTTAGACCATTCTTTTTGAATTTGGATAATGGTTCAAGATTTTTTTTATTTATTAAAAATTAAGTTCAATTACAGATAATAACTAAGTACTTAATATAAGTTTTCAGAAATTTTTTTAAAGGGGGATAGAGAGCATGACACTTTATACCTTAAAAAATCTCTAAATTTTTAATTTACACCCCAAAATTATTACAATGTTTTAATTGCACCTGTAATTATATACAAATATGGAAATGTGGTTGATTATGCCCAAAGAATAACGCGGTAATTGTAGCACAGCTTTGGGGTGTCGATTCCATAGATAGACAAATTAAAAGAATAGTAAAAGGAACAAAGAAACTAAAGAAAGTATTAAACGATTACTGGAAAACAAAGATTAATTTTAAATGCAAATTAAAGTGAAACAAAGTAACTGACGAAAAAAAGTATTCAAATTTGACAAACAGTAAAGCGTCGGGAATCCCTTGCACCAATCTGGTATTTTAATTATTCTTAATTCTTTCAATAACTCAATTGAAAATTCAATTCCCAAAATTTCCAATCGGAAGATATAGATTTATTAACCAAGATTAAACCACATGTAACTCTTTGAAAAATCATTCACCACTTGTAAATACGTAAATTATTCTCACTATTGAGAAAATTCAATGACAACAATGTACTCAAGAAGCAATACTGCAGCAAAGAATTAAATCAATATAGATAAATAATTGATCCAAACATAATCAAAGAACTAATCCATTCAATAGAAAAAGGATGACTGAATCCATAACAAAATAAATTCTATGACTATTCGGGGAAGAAAATATCAATAATAAATTGCGAATGATAAAAAAAAAAGAGTTTTACTAATTAAAATTCAACTGCATAAATTAAAAATAAATAAAATATCATCAACTGTACAAGTTCATCCCTCGCCTTACTTTAGAATTTAGTTCAACAAAAATCTCCAAAGAAAATAGAACAAGTCAGCAGCCATGGGAGTTTTCTTTTTCGATCCGCGTCAACCTCCAAGCCCTCTATTTTTCTTCTCCTCCAGTCGCCACACCCAACAAGGAATCAAGAATAGGTTTTAACAGTCAACTTCTTTTTGAAAATTATATTTTCCTCCTTTCTTTTTCTAGCCCTTTTCACTTCAGCCCGTCTTTATTCCAACCTTTTTACTTCAGCCCCTAAAGCCCAAACTGCATGAGTGATGGGTTCAATTTTAGCCCTTTTTACTCCATGGGCTGCCATCAAAATAAAAACAAATATAAAAGTCCAATAATAAAGTTCCAAAAATGTTAAATGTAAAGTCCATTTATAAATTATCTCTCACCAACTAATAATGCAATATTTAAGATTCAAAACATTATAAAATCATGCTCAAATATATCTTAGTGTGAATAGATATTAAATTCAATAATATAAATTATATCTAATTATTTTTATTGACATCTTAGCATTTTAATCCAATAATAGGGTATTTAGAATGCACTTTTGCGCACTCATCACACCACCTAACTTACTCATTGCTAGTCCCTAGCAATTTTCATGCCAAAACAATGAAAGAAGTCAAAGAAAATCACACACAAATGCAACCAAGTCACACTTTTCAGATTCACATATCAAAACAATCTTAGGAATTCAATAACCTCGTCACAACCAATCCACATGAAGCAATCCACAGAGTGTGTGTGTGTTCCAAACTATATCCATCTAACCACAAG